>JAZKJV010001734.1:0-600000 GCA_037367405.1 Ottelia alismoides
TTGTCCACAAGTTGGACAAGATTGTTGCTTTTTATGTTCGTTCTTAATCCGATTCCACTTCCGCATTTCTTTATTCTCAACAAGGTTGATTTCAACAATTCTAACACTATTAAATTTTGACGATCTTGATGAAGGGGATAGGAATCTCCAATTGAGTCGAAATTTGAATAATAAAATGTTGTCATTTAGTGATAAAAACCCTCTATGTATTTCTAAAAATTTTCACAAAAAATACAAAAAGGGTTGGGAAGCCAAGTTAGCTCCCCAAGGGGGCAGTCCCGTTTTACCAATATATATAGGGTAAAATGGGGTCGCCCCCTTGAGGGAGCTAACTTGATTCCCCCATCCTATTTTTTCCTATTTTTTATTTTTTTGAACAATACTTCTATGGATTTGCATAACTATATCCATATATTATGTCATTCAAGTTTCATGCGAAATAGAGACTCATACGGCCTCCATCCAGAAAGAGTCGATTTCAGCAATTCTGATTGTTAAAAAATGACCGTCCGAATGGATGCTGTAAGAGTCTATGTTTCATATAAAATTTGAATGACATAATATAGGGATATAACGATTAAAATCCATTGATTCATTTTTAAAAAATGAAAAAATGAGAGAAATGGGGCGGGAGGAGCCAAGTTAGCCCCTCTCAGGGCAACCCCATTTTACCCATATATATAACTTAGCTTCCCTTGCCTTATTTTCTAATTTTTTTTATTTTTTTAAATTCTTCTGTTGATTTTCATTAATATATCTCTATGTTATGTTATTCAAATTTTGTATGAAACAGATACTCCTATAACCTCCATCCAGACATGGTCGATTTCAACTATTCTGTAATCGTTAAAAATTGATTATCTGGATGGATGTCGTATGAGTCTTTATTTCGCACGAAACTTGAAAGATATAATATTGATATAGTGATGAATTTCAATGTGAATGTTTTTCAAAAAAATAAAAAATAGGAAAATTAGACGGGGGAGCTAAGTTAGCTCCCTTAAGGGGTAGCCTCTTTAACCATATATATATAGGGTTAAATGGGGCTGCCCCCTAGGGGGAGCTAACTTGGCTCCTCCCGCCCCATTTCGCCCAATTTTTTTTATTTTTTTTGAAAATTTCTTTCGTGAAATTTCATCACTATATCCATATATTATGTCATTAAAATTTCATATGAAATAGAGACTCCTACGGCCTCCATCCAAACAGTCATTTTTTAATGGTAACAGAATTGCTAAAAATGACCCATCTGGATGGAGGCCATAGGAGTCTTTGTGTCGCATGAAATTTTAATGACATAATATAGGGATATGTTGATGAAAATCTACGGAAGAAATTTTCAAAAAAAAATAAAAAATCGGGCGAAATGGAGCGGGGTGAGCCAAGTTAGCTCCCCCCATGGCGGCAGCCTGATAAGCGCTCCGAATGACTAAGGTAAAGGTACAAAAATGGTCGTTGCGAACTCGGTCGCTCAGATGCGCTAAATCAAGAAAAATGAACCACTCGATGTAAATAAAACCAATCAAAGCAAGAAAGCGGTCCTGCTATATGTTTAACCTGGTATAGCACCCAGGGTCGAACTCAAGGAGCACGGATTGTCCGAAGGCCTACGAAGTAGTAAAAATGAATAAAATAAAAGAGGAAAATGTTTTTAGTGGTTTTTAATTGTTTTTATATTTTTTGGATTTTTAATATGTAAAGAAAATAAGAAAGACAAAAACAATCACACTTCAACAAATTATTTCAAGCCACAAAAATCAACCAAAAATTAAAACAAAAATATTTTTATGTGTTTTATAACTTTTTATGTTTTTGGTGAATTTTTGGAATTTTTCTGATATTTATTTTAATTTCTAAAAATCAAACAGTACCAAAAACAAGGGGTACTGTCCAGCCAAGCCTCAAGTCCCTATATAAAATACCTAAGGACCTCAAAAAGGCCCGGAGGTAATTTTCCTATAAAATAGATGAAATAAGGAAAATTTAGGTACCAGATTTATTGTTTTTGGATTTTTAATGTATTTATTAGAATTTTTATAGGTTTTTTGGGGTTTTTAAGTTTTTAAGGTTTTTAAGCAATGAAAAATAGCCAAAATTGGCTAGAAAATCAAACAAACTAAACTAAACAGTAGCTAATTTTTATGGAATTTTTAGAGGGGTTTTTATATTTTTTTGTGATTTTTCAATCCAGACAGTAACAAAAACTAAGGTTTTTGAATTTTTAAAAATAACAAACGAAATCAAAAATGTCCTCAAAAATTCACAAAAATCCTACATCATGGCAGGAGCCATGTGTCAAATTTCGTCGAATTTGAAGGTGATTTGATATTTTATTCAAAAATGACAAGAGGGTACTGTGCACAGGGACTGGAATGCAAATACCCAAAGTTCTGGGGGTTCAGGTGTAATTAACCCAGCCAATCACGCGCCAAGCGCATGCCTGGGCACTCAGGGACCTATTTGTAAAGAAAACAAGTCCCGAGGACCTATTGGTAACTCGTACCAAAAGTCCAGGGGGCTATGTTGCAAATAACCCAAAAATTAACGCACATGCGCAAAACAACCACGCACAGGGGTATAAATGCAATTAATCAAAAAGTTTCATTCATTCATAAGCATCCAGAACTACAAGGGCATCAATGCAAATATCCCAGAAGAACACGTGTCGAAGCACGTGACACACTACACACAGGGGCATACATGCAATAAGAAAACAAGACAGGGTCCAAAGTGCAAATGTACCAACGTAAATAAAATACGAAAAATATTTACAGGACTAAAACAAAACAAGACTAAAGCTAAGGGCCTAAGGGATAAATTACCCTTTATTAAGTCGAGCCGACGGATGGGCGCCACGTGGGTAGATGGACGGCTGGGAATGGGTGGCGCCCAAGGCTGGGTCTTCGACGTTGATCAGACGGTCCAGGCGCTGCCACGTGGAAGATCGAATGGTGGACGGTGGTAGTGGTTGAACCTCGCTGGATCAACGGTGGAGATCGGCCCTCGAAGGATCTGGCGGTCGATGCTGCTCCTCGAATGGACGAACGTGATCAAATCTGGAGCTCGGGGTCGATCGGACGGCGAAGAAGGATGGTGGACGAACAGGGCTCCGGCGAACTTCGCCGGGCTCGTGACGGCGCTGGTCTCCTCCTGGAAGCTCGCTGAAGATCGGAGAAGGAAGCTGCGGGCCCTCCGCGTCTAATGGAGGCCTCCGATGACCCAACAGAGTCCTGGGGAGCTCTGGCGAGGTCGGCGGCGGCGGAGCAGCTGGACCAGATGGTCCAAGCCCTCAGGCGGGCTTGGATGAACCTGCAAAGTGTGCTAGCAAACTCGCGGGTCGAGGGCAAACTGCCTCGACCCCGTTAGGCGTGGTGAAAGTGGTCGGGAGGCGAAGTGGTCGAACTCCGGCGAGGGGATGGACGGAGGAGCTCGAATCCCCAGCTCCTGTGCGAGCTGGGTTGAACGGGGGTACGGAGAACGTGCGTGGGAGGAAGGCAGAGGCGATGGTGGATTCCGATGGTCGAACGGGAGGGTGATGCGGTCGGAATTAGCGAAAATCGATGGCGGCGCGAATTGGGGCTAATCGTAAATTAAGGAACTAGAGACAAAATCTAAGCTACCTGGGTGGATGGGTCGACTGGGGGCGAGCTTGGGCAGCTCTGGATCCTCGCCTCAAGGAGCGTCGACGTCCGAGGCTCTGGCTCCTGCTCAGGGCGGAGCTGCGGCGGGTGTATCGCCGGATCGATGGTTTTCACCTCCTCTCCTCGCTACAACAGGTCGAGGCGCGAGCTGTCACCTCTCTCTCTCTCTCTCTCTGGAGCTCACTGGAGAATGAAGCGAATGGCCAAAGATGCATGAAATGGGTGGCGGAGCTGAGCTTAAGTATGCTGGCGGGTTCGGGAAGAAGGCGCGGGTAGGGCGATGTAGCGCGCGGATCCCGAGGGAACGGCTCCGGCGAGGATTCCGGATGCAAGGGGAACGATTCGGACCCGGGGCTTGGTGGATTGGTGATCTGGTCGAGCGGGTATAATTCTAAGAAGATGGGTCCGATGCTCGAGTCCGTGAGAAGTGGTCCTGGGGGGGCCAGTTGACCGGGCGGTCAACATCCCCAGGACCCAATGGGGTCAGGCCACGTGGCAGGATTTTAAAGCTCAAAATTAAGGTAGTTATGGCCCGATTTTGTAAAAACTCAAAACACAAACTATTTTTATTTTATTTTTTTCTATTTTTTGGTGATTTTTAATTAATTTTTGGAAATAAAAAGAAGGTATTTACATTATATAGCTATATATAGGTATATATACAATATGTAGGCTTTTGATTTTTGATTTTTAATTATTATTTTTGTATAATTTTATTCCTATTTTATATTTTGTTTATTTATAGAATAAAATAAGGAATAAAAGGGTATTTTTATTTTGTTTTTATTATTTATATACATAGGTAAAATAAATAGTTATGTACAACTATATACAAGGTATATGTACAATGTATTTTTGTATTTTTAATTTTGTTATTTTTATTTGATTTTTGTTTTCATTCTTTTTATTTTATTTATTTAAAATATTTAGCATAGAATATTTACAAAAAGTTTGGAAAATAACTTAATTTATTTACAAGGTTAAATAAATATATAGGCATGGTTTATGTACATGGTGAAAGGGTATTTTTAATCTTTTTGATTTTTAATTTTTCTTTTGGTTTTATAAATAAATATATAAGTATTTACAAGTGTATTTTTGGTGAGGAAAAATATTTTATTTATTTACACTAATATTTACACATGAGCCCCTATCTCCCTCTACTTGGCTTTTATGCGGTCAGGCCCATGATGAGCCCTCCCTTGGGTTAGGTTGCTCAATATTATTCTAAATATTTCCCTCATTTTCTTTTTAATCTTTATTCTTTTATTTTTGCACAAAAACATGCTAATTATAGGTTTTTACACAATGCATGCTTTTGCTAATTATTCCTATTTACACATATCTACATGCATTTGCAAAGGTTTTTGTAGCTAAAATATAAGAATAAAGAGTGATGAATGGGTATTCATCACAGCCCCATTTTACCCATATATATATATATATATATAAAGGGAGCCTACACCCATGTGTAGGTAACTTTTCTACACCCACCTCTTTTTTCCTCATTTTTTTTATTTTTTTGAATTGAATCATTGGGGAATTTAGATCACAATATATCACTATCGCGTCATTCAAATTTCAACTTAATTTGAGACTTCTAACTTATCCATCATGACGTTAAAATTTTAACGGTCTCAGATTTGCTAAAATCGACCCTTTCCGATGGAGCTGTTAGGAATGTCTGTCTTAAATGAAATTTGAAATACATATTTCATTTAATATTCTAAGTAAATTTCCAAAGGATCCATTTCAAAAAAAATAAAAAATAATGAGAGCAAAAGAGGTGGGAGTAGGAAAGTTACCTACACATAGGTGTAGGCTCCCCAATCCCATATATATATATATATATATATATATATATGGGGCCCTTCAAATGAGGTGGGTCTTTCTTGAAATTTAGAAAGCTACTGCAAAATTTATAAATTGTGTAACAATTTTGTAAATTTAAACTACATATTGTAAAATAATGGTGATCACGCAGTTTTGTAAAGTATATGATCCATATTGTAACAAATATTTTTGTCAAATATACTAGTATTTTCATTAATCTATCGTGATATACACATTTTATTAATATTTAGTACTAAGTTTATAGAGTTAGAAATTATATTATAAATAGAAAAAAAATCGGCGCGGCTTTCCATGTATCTAAGAAAGGTCCACCTTATTGGAAGTTTCCCCTATATATAGGTTAAATGAGCATGCTCCTTGGGAGCATATAAGAGTATGCTCCCACCTTTCTTTCTGTAATTTATTTATTTATTTATTTTTGAATTTTTGGGAGATTTACTTAGAATAATATGTGGAATCTGTGTTTCAAATTTCTAGTAAAATAGATGTTTCTAACACTTCCATCTGAAGGGAGTCAATTCCAGCAATTCTGAGACCGTTAAAATTTGACAATCTTGATGGAGCGGATAGATGTCTTGACTTTTGAATAACATCATGGTGACATACTGTGATCTAAATTCCACTAGGTTTCATTTCAAAAAAATTAAAAAAAACGGAGAAAAAAAGGTGGGAGCATGTAAGTTACATGCTCCTAGGGAGCATACTCCTTTATATATATATAGGAATAAATGGGGATGCCCCTTAGGGGGAGCTAACTTAGCTCCCCCGCCCTATTTTCCTTATTTTTTATTTTTTTTGAAAAAATTCTTTCGTGAATATTCATCACTATATCCCTATACTATGCTATTAAAATTTCATGCGAAACAGAGACTCCTATGACCTCCATCCAGACAGTCATTTTTTAATGGTCACAGGATTTTTTAAATTGACCCCGTCTGGATGGAGGTCGTAGGAGTCTCTGTTTCGCATGATTAATAGCGTAATATAGGGATTTAATAATGAATTATAACGGTTTTAGATTTCAAAAAAAAAATAAAAAAAACATGTGAAAAATGGGGTGGGGGAGCTAAGTTAGCTCCCCCCTAGGGGGCATACACATTTTTCCCATATATATATATATATATATATATATATATATATGAGGTTAATGGGGTTGCCCCCTTGGGGCAGCCAACATAGCTGCCCCCGCACCGTTTTCGGTGTTTTTTTTATTTTTTCAAAAAATATCACCATGTATATTCATCCCTATATCCTTCTTATATGCCATTCAAATTTCGTTCGAAACAGAGACTCCTACGACCTCCATCCAGACAATCATTTTTTAACGGTAATAGGATTTTTTAAATCAACACCATCTCGATGGAGGCCGTAGGAGTTTCTGTTTCTGACGAAATTCGAATGACATATATGAGGGATATATGGATGAATATATGACGATATTTTTCGAAAAAAATTAAAAAAAACGTCGAAATAAGGGGCGGGGCAGCCAACATGGCTGCCCCAGGGGGCAGCCCCATTAAATCTCATATATATATATATATATATGAGTGATCATGTGAGAGCCAAAACCTGTGAGAGCATGAGAGCATGCATTCTTTACCACTAGATTCAACCAGAGAAAGAAGACCGAGAGAGAGAAGATCAGGAGATAGATTCAACCAGGAGAGAGAAGACAGAATCTAGTAGTCCAGAATGCATGTTGTCATGCTCTCACATTTTTTTGCTCTCATAGGATCACTCCTATATATATAGGGTTTTTATCAGTTGCGTCCCTTCCAGATATACCAATATCAGTTATGCCCCTCCCCTTTTAGGAATATCAGTTGTGCCCCCGACTTCTTGCCTTTCTATCACTTGTGCCCCTCCGTTAGTTTAACCGTTAATGAATTGACTTAATCATGGTTTTTCAAACCATGGTGCTGTTAAGAGGGGTATAATTGTCCAGACTTCTTCTTCATCTTCTTCCTCCATTTGTTCTTCTTCCTTTCTATTCATAATTTCTCTCTCTTAATTACACTTTCATGCATCCATCAAATCATTAAAATTTTTGCATTTTCAAGGATATATAACTCATTGTGGATCAAATGGTGAATTTTATTGCATTTTCAATGAACTTTCATGAATCAGTTAATCAAAATTTTATCTTAACTAAACAAATGCAGAATGATCTATGTTTCAGCCCACAACCTCCTCCTCCCCTCCCTCATCTGCCCCCTTCCTCCTCGGCCCTTGCTCCTCCTGCTCGTGTGCGTTGCCAGCAAAGGGGGCGTTACGAAGTTACAACCGCAGTTAGTAATAGAAGAAGCCCCAATTTCACTTGTACAAGGGGAAGCAACTAGATGTGGGAAGGCTCCCGACACTATTGCAGGCGGGTGTAGGTGCGGAGGCGGCTGGGTGGAGGTGCAAGGGCAGGGGGAGGACCTCAGGGCCGAGGGAAGGTGCGTGGGCAGAGAGAGGTGTAGGGGCAGGGGGAGGGAAGTGCAAGGGCAGAGGGGAGGTGCGACGGCGGGGCAGAACCTCGGGATGGGGAGGGGCGGTGCAGGGGCGGGTTGGGTGGAGGTGTGTGGGCAGGGGAGGGAGGTGCAGGGGCAGGGGGTACGGGGGCGAGGCAGAACCTTTGGATGGGGAAGGGGGTGTAGGGGCGGAGGGGAAGTACGGGGGCGGGCTGGGTGGAGGTGTGTGTGCATTGGGAGGACCTCGGTGCCGAGGGGATGTGTGTGGGCAGAGAGAGGTGCGGATTGGAGGACATCGAGTGAAGGGGAGGTGCGCAGGTTGGGTGAAGGTGTAGGGCACAGGGGGGCGACCTCAGGGCGGGGAGGGGTGAAGGGGAGTAGGGGAGGACACCGGGGCAGAGGGGGAGGCGTGCGAGCTGGGTGGAGGTGTAGGGTTCAGGGGAAGACCTCGGGGCGGAGGGGAGGACTTCGAGCGGAGGGGAAGGTGCGTAGGTTGGGTGAAGGTGCATGCACAGGGGGGAGGACCTCAGGGCGGGGGAGGGGGTGAAGGGGAAGAGGGGAGGACATCAGGCAGAGGGGGAGGCGTTCGGGTCGGGTGGAGGTGTAGGGGTCGGGGGAAGACCTCGAGGTAGAGGGGGAGGTGCGTGAGCGGGGAATGGTGCATGGGCGGGGAAACGAGATGCCATAGGTGGAGTAGGAGGCTGAGGAGGATGAAGAGAAGGGGGAGGAAGAGGATGGGGGATGGAGTAGGAGGAGAGAGAGAGGAAGATGGACATTTTAGTCCCTTTTTAAAATTTAATTCTGGACGTGTCCTCAAAGTTAACGTCCGTTTGCGTTAAGGATGGACGGCAATTAACCCGAGGGGCACAAGTGATAAAACAGTAAGAAGTCGGGAGCACAACTGATATTTCCAAAAAGGGAGGGGCATAACTGATATTGAAATATCTCGGAGGGGCACAAATGATAGAAATATATATATATATATATATATATATAGGGCTTATCCAGTGAGCCATGTGTCCATTTGGATTTTTTTAAGCACGTGTGATCATCCGTGTGGATGATGATCATGTGGTTCTGAGTAAAATTGATTAATTTCTAAATTTAGAGCTAAGAATGAGTGCCATAACCACTCACCACATGTTACTCGTAATTTAATTCCCTTTTTTTGAGCTATAATTGTGTACTCATTAATTGTTGCATTGTTTTTTCCCCAAAAAAATCATGAGAATCTCCCCCTTCCTCCGATGACAATCAAAATACGCTTCACATTGAGTTACTGAAATAAATACAAAGTTACTTTTCCTATATTTTTTATACAAAGTTACTGATGCCATTGCAAACATTACTGAAATAAATACAATGTTACTTTTCATGTATATTTTTTATTCGTAAAAAATTACCGATAACGATTGTATAAGTTACTTGCTATTTGTTGGGTGGTACTTGTCTTTCAATCATTCTTACTAATAACACTTGTACAAAGTTACTAATGTCAATACATCGATTACTGATTACAAATGTCTACATTACCGAACTCATTGCAATATTAATGAAGTTGTAGTAACTATTATCCATACAATAATTACTGAATAGATAAATTACTAATGTCCATACAACATTTACTAATTAGAAATGTTCATATTACTGAACTCATTCTTATTGTTACTGAAGATATAGTTACTTAGTACAATGTTACTTTTCATGTATGTTTTTTATTCATAAAAATTACTGATAACGTTTGTATAAGTTACTTGCTATTTGTTAGGTGTTACTTGTCTTTCAATCATTCTTACTAATAACACTTGTACAGAGTTACTAATGCCAATACATCAATTACCGATTACAAATGTCCACATTACGGAACTCAATGCAATTATTATTGAAGTTGTAGTAACTATTGTCCATACAATAATTACTGAATAGATAAATTACTAATGTCTATACAACAATTACTAATTACAAATGTTCATATTACTGAACTCATTCTGATTGTTACTGAAGATATAGTTACTTAGTACTTCTAAATAATTGCTAGATAATTGAGTTGGAACATTACTAAAGTTATACGCACAATTACTGAATATTCATGTCCATGTTACTGACTCATTGTTATTAGTTACTGAAGTTATAGTTACACATCAATTATGCATTCGGTAAATGCATTTGTTAATTACCCCTTTTATTAGTTACAGAATGATTTGTTCTTAATATTATTATCAAATTTGTTCTTCTTGCTTCTTTAGTCAATAAGTATGCAACGATCATCAACACTTCTTTTTTTTCTTCCACGAAACATAAGTGTCCGGACATCTGGCATACTTGAAATAATAAATTGTCAGTATCATTTGTAAAATGAATCAATAACCATATAAAGAGAAATATATATACATGAAAAGTAAGAATTACATCAGTAGCATATTATGTTGGAAGATGATACATTTATTTCAGTAAAATCTTTATTTATTTCAGTAAGAATGAATTCATACACAAGTAACATCTAATGAATTGTCAGAAATATCCCTAATATGAACCATTAATCATGAAAGACAAATATATGTCCATGAAAAGTAAGAATTATATTTATAAAAGTAACTCTGTGCAAAGCATAAGTAATTTGATGAGTTACTCCAGTAACTTATATCAGTATCCTTACGATTTTTTTAAACGTTCTAAGATTAAATCTCAATATCCAAACACAAATCATTGATCATCATTCGTTCTGAAATTTCATGATACAAACCCAATCGCAAGTCATCCATCTCATTTGAAATTGAATTCGAAAGAGAAATCATACATCGCAATTCATCTTTGCAAATCCCACTTTCTCATGATCCAGAAACATAACAAAAAATCAAAATCTGGTCTATAATCAGTCAGATTCAAATCAAAATGTCCAACAAAATTAATTCTTTCTACATACTATCATATTCAAATCAAAATACGAAAATAAAAATCTAATCGAAATACAATAGCTTGCAATAGATAAAAATGATCGCCTCTCTTTCTACGATTGATCGCCTCACTTTGCAAATCGCTAGATCAAAAAATGCCAGATCAATCGCCTCTCATTGATATCTCAACACACGTTTCCATAAACATATACTAATTTTAGAATTGCTTAATATTTTCAATTAGCTTTCTTTTCCATTTTGGCTACGGTTCCTATTTTTTAGGGATTGAGAGATGCAAATCTTACGGCTGGAATTAGAGGCCCATCTCGTACCAAATGGGATCAGGGCTCTCTGGATAAAAATCATATATATATGGGTTATATGAGTTTGCTCCCTAGGAGCATATAAGAGCATGCTCCCACCTTTTATTCCACAATTTTTTTTAGTTTTTTGAAATGAAATCTAGAGGGATTTACTTAGAATAATAAGTGAAATATGTGTTTTAAATTTCGTGTAAAGCATATGTTTCTAACACTTTCATCTGGAGGAGGTCAATTTCTACAATTCTGAGACCTTTAAAAATTTGACAGTTTTTGATGGAGAGGATAGCGATCTCAAATTAAGTCGAATTTGAATGATACCATGGTGATATATTGTGATGTAAATTCTACTTGATTTTATTTATTAAAAATAAAAAAATACAGGAAAAATGTGAGAGTATGTAAGTTACATGCTCCAAGGGAGCATACTCCTTTTTCGATATATATATCTTTTATTTTTGAAAATAGTGAGAATATTCTTTGGAGATTATATATATTTTGGACTATTCTATGAGATATTCTAATATCTTTATTATTCTGATCCAATATTGACCATACAAATAGTTTTTTTTCGAAGATTTTAGGCAAAATACCTCTATTTTTCGTTACTAATCAAATTTCTAGGTATCTTTCTCCAGAATATTGGGAGATTAACTTGATCGAGGCTAGTGCTGTCACATGTGGCGCTCCTCCCCTTTCTACAAGTTTTTATGGCTCGGTGGGCTTGTATTGATCCTTGGTCGAGTTAGATCTTCGACCTTCCTGGGGATGGGCTGCAATTTTTTAAGATCATGTATTTATTTTTATCGATTCGTTGAGAAGGTTTGATAAGTTATTGTCATTAAGTCCTATTTTGGGATATTTTACACACAAATGAAACAATGTAGCTACACTTTAGCCCATACACGTTTCGTATTTACATCCCAACTCCTGTAAAAATGTCATTCCATTTTACATTTATACATCTATAATTGGTCAAATTTACTAACTTAACCACGCTTGAATTCATCTAAATTATATCAATCGAATCATCTATCTCAAAAGTTGTTAAAAGGTTGACCCCTCTCTCTTTCTCTCTGGCTCACGACGATGAGGTAGAAGGCAAGGGCATCTGCAATGGGGGAGAGAAGTCGTGAACTTGTAGGAAGGCTTGACGATGCGATGATGTGGAACATTTGGAGGATTGGGGGAGGGTTGAGGTTGTGATGATGGTGATTGGGCATGGGGCTCATAGTTGGAGGGAGGAAGATGAAGAGTTGAGTTTGTTAGGAATAAAAGCAGTATCACCTATGCTTTGATACCACTCGATGGCTACAAACCGACGAATATGCAATCGGTCAACACCATGGAAGCATGTGAAGAACCACAATGTAACGGTGATCAATCACCTTTTGCGGTCATTAGAGAAGAAAATCACCTATAAGAATAGCGAGTACAATTATATGTATTTAATTGCGCTCTCTTTCTCTCTCTCTCTCTCTCTTTTATTCTCTCGCTCTCTTTTTGTTGTCTATCTTGTAGTTGCGATGGTATGAAACCACCCACCCTCTCTTGTATATGCTCAAATACAATCTTAGATTGATTTCACAATTAACCAAGATCTCAATCAATCAAGATCCAATCAATCTAGATAAAGATCCTATTGAGATTTGATTCAATTCAATATCCTTTAAGGATTACATAAAATCTAGATCAACCATATTTGGATGTAATTTATCCTATCCTAATAGTATCTCTTTGAGTTGAATTCTATTACGATGTACACATTGCCTTGATTTTGCAATAGCCAATCCTCAGCGTTTGCAAGCTTTCCTTGCAAGCTGCTTTGGGTTTGCACCAGTCTGGGTGCACTCAATGTGCCTTGTATCATGTATGTTTGCATAACTTAGTGTCACGCTGTCTCATGTGGCACCACACATCTTTCGTGACTAGAGATTGTGTCATAGTCCTCTAACAAAGAGAATTGCATTCATTTTTCCTTGTTGCATGCTTCTGCATCCAAGATGCCAATAATATGTTGCTCTCTTATCATATTTATCGTCCCAAGAATACTTGGAGCTCCATCAATAATCATGACAATTTTCTTGAGCTTGTGCACCATGTTCAACGTCCTCATTCCTCGCACCGCAGCGTGTCTTCTTGTTTGCTTTGAGAACTCCCATTCAATGGTGACTTGATGTCCTCATGACTCGATTATTCCCAAGGAAATCATATTCTTTGTAGTTATGGCATGGTCTGACACCTCTTAAATTGACGGTGCCTTACCAAACATGCGAAGTACACTGATCCAACTTCCTTAGCATGGTGAACCTCTCCATCCGTCATCTTGATCGTGACATCATTGCATGCATGCTATGTACTAAAATTATCCTCTAAATGAGCATATGAGATTTGAACATGTTGAGTCGAGAAGCCATCCTGAATCTGCCTTTATTTCTCTTATGTACACTAGTAAATCTCCCTCACATCTCGATCTGAGTCTAAATCACATATCTTCTTCTTCCCCGTCTCTTTCTCACATCTCGAATAATCAACTATTTTATGATCGTGCTTCTTACAATAGAAGCATCTGATTGGATCTCATAACTTGGATCAACCCATGAACTTTATCTTCTTTAGTCTAGAATGTATGCTCTCAATATCCATCACATGCCTTTTATCATTCATTGCCTAATTATCAACCTTTGTCGAGATTCGCTAATAAGAAATGAAGCAACTCTTTCATCTGGTGTGATGGTCTCCTTTCTATAAATCAGCAATGTCAAAAAAATTATCAAAGAAAAGTGGATGAGAATTCAACACAAGTAGTATCTTATCCTCCATCTTTAAGAAAGACTCTCCTTTCTCATTTTTCTCCTCAAGTGTGAGCACACCCACCAAAATATAATTAAAATCATCCAAGTGCATCTTGAGATTTACCCCTGCACCATAGAGCTTCCTCTCCATTAATATCATGTTTGTCAAAGGTTTGGATTTTAGTCGTACCTTGATCTTCTTCCAGACTTGTATTGTCTCATCTAGGTCAAGGACTTCGCAAAGAGTGTTGTCCAATTTGAACACTTATATTGTATTATTCTCAAGATCCTTCATCTCCTCCGTTCTTCATCTTTCATCTTCTCGGACCTCTTTTATTTTTTTTGTAGACCTTGTGCGTGAGTAATATTCTTCACACGATGCTGTTATAGAGTGAATCGTTCTTCTTATTGAAGAGTTTCACGGATAACGATGTACCCCTCAATGCGAAGTTTGCCATTTGATCTACTAACATACTTCGCTGCACGATCTCATCGTTGACCATTGCATGTAGAATTCTTCACGACTTCAAGGATTGCACGTTAGTTGTGTCGGGTCCTCTCGACGATGTCAAATCTAGCTCTGATCCGTTGTGCCGTATTCTTTCGATGATGATGATGATATGATGATGATGATGCTGACTTTGATGGTCAGAACAAAATGTGATATCACTATATTTTGGATACAATTTGATAGGATACAAACTGATAGATGCGCAATCAACTATCACTATGGAAGAATGTGAAGAAGAAGATATCATAATAGAACAATGGTCGATCAGTTTTTGCGATATTAGAGAAGAAAAATCTCTAAAAGTAGAACTAGTACAACTATTTACATTCCCTCGCTCTCTTCCTTCTCTTCTCTCCCTCCCTCTCCTCTATTTCTCTTTGTTCTCTCTCTTGTGGTTATGAGGGTATACCATGATTTACCTCGTCTTATATTGACCGAGATGCAATCTTATATTGATTATCCTATCAATACAAGCTTTGATTGATTTTCATAATCAATTTCAATAAATCATGATTTTAGTCAATCTCGACCAATCAATCTCCATCAAGATGCTAATAAATTAAATATACTTCATGTATTTTATTGAAGGAATAAATTAAGCTTTACTAAAAAAGGAAAAAGAGACGAGATCAATTCAGAAGCAATTTTATTTGTTATTCTAGCAAATAGAATTCCATCGATCTAATTTGAGATTCATAACAAGGATTCGAACGATTAGATATTTTTTAGCATCCTTCTCGTGGGTACATAATTTGGGGTTTCAAAAGTAAAAGGCTTTTTTTGAGGGGGGTTGATTGTTGGATGGTTGGGAATCAGATATAGATTTTTTAATGGTTGCCATCAAATCTAATGGTCAAACAGATGAAAGTTATAGAAGTCAAGCACAACGTAGTAGTCCATGTAAATAACCGCACATGGATTGTCATGGAAATACATTGTTTTTAAGGGAGCAGATATATAAATATGTTATTTTATTTTTCAAACAAGTTGCTGCGATCGATAAGCAAAGTCAGACGAAGCATATGCGAGTGTGGCATCAGAGCGTGAAACAGCATGCGGGGCTGTGAAGTGAAAACCGGGGGCCATTCTATACTCGTTGATATGTGTGGACCGTCACGTGAGCTGCTCTTGGAAGTAGGTGGCCCCTTCCTTCTATTGGCCACGATATCATATCATATCATACAGTAGAGATGGGATCATCCTACTCATTTATTTGTTTTAAAAATGTTACAGCAGTATGTCATGATCTCTGCCAACAAATCACAACTAGATTATCAGGAAATCACTGTATGTATGTATGTATGCACACAGGTGCTTCTCCACAACACCTTGAGCTTGAGAACCTTTTTCTCCGTTGATGCTTGATCTGCTTTTGTTAAAGGGATTTTTACCTGACAGATCCTATAAATTTTGTCAATTACCTCTACGATCTTTGAAACAACATAATTCCTCCCTCGACTCCGTAAAATTTTCAACTCTTACCCCATGAACTCTCCGGGTAATCTGTTTGAAGTCAGTGGGGGTTCTTGGTGCAATTTTTAGGATAGATGGGGTAATTACGTTGTGCAAAAGGTCGTAGAGGTAACTTAAAAGTTTATAAGGTCTGCTGAGTAAAAATTCCTTTGTTAAATTACTACACGGTATTCCTATGATATAAATCATTTTAAATCTTTTTAATTAATTTCTCTTATGATTTTGTTTATTGAATCGAGATATTTTATCGTCAACATGAGCACTGGACGCAGGGAAATTAGAATGTCAGGTCAGTTGTGCACATTGATGTTGGTATATGAGTAGGTAGCCTGAGGTTTTAGTGGTTCTTCATGTTCAGGTCAGTTGTGCATATTGATATCGAGATATTTATCTTTAATTTAATTGGCTGTGGCGCATCCAATGGTACTTTTCGTAGTAATAAAATATGCCATCATCATATCATAAAGATGCATGTGTGCTCGAAGATGTTGCCTTTTGTAAACAGGCAATAAGCTGAGAAGATATCTTAGAATATAACGATAGATGCCTTTTGGGTCCCTATGCCCTTACATAACTTGTTCATAAGGCTTTAACCTCTACCTATTTCGTATTAGAATTGCAATCTCGGAAATCTTTATACTTGCGTGTACACCCCTAACGTCAAACTCCACAGTTGTTTAATTAGGAATAACTTCAACATCTCCTCCAAACCAACTACCCCAAACGGGTAGGTGGGAATTTCTTAATGAATATTTTCTTTTATTAATTTCAGTCCTTAAATGGTCTAATCTATTAGTTTCACGTTCCGTAGAGGGATGGGGATAATGATGAATAAAGGAGTGAGGTTTTATTCTTTATTTATGTTCGTTTGAAAGGGATATGATTTATTTTATTATTCTTTGTTTCTGTTCTTTATTTCGGATAATGGATAGAAGTTAGTATATTAGACAAAGTTGTTTGCTTCCAAAATATATTTGGTAGGATGTGGCGGGAGAGACCAATGATGGCGGAATAGGACATCATTCTCTATTTATCAAGGGATAACTTTGAGAGAAAAGGAGGAGTAAGGACCTTATCCCAATCCTTATTCCTCAAAAGAACAAAACGAGTGATCTGTCCTAATAGACATGCAAAAACATATATTTTAGAGTGATCACACAACACAAAAGGAGTAAGCAGGAGTTAAGGTATGCTATCTCCAAGTTCAACATGTAAATTGCTTGAAACATGTGGTTAAGACAAAGGGAAGATGTTGAACATGCAATCTTGTTTAGATACACTTGAAAATGTAAGCCAAGGTTTAAAAGATTATTAAAATAAAATATTAGTTCTAATATAGAACACATAAACTTCCTAATTCAAATTAGAAATAAACTAAAAGAACGTATTTAAGAATGAGCATTGGACTGGATCAATCTGACTTCATCTAAAACTTGTCAATCTTAACTAGACATGATTTAAATTTGGAATTAAAATAACTTGGACATGACCAAAAAGTGAGGCCATTATTATGTTTTGAATCAAACTCGAGCCAGGTTCAACCCTATCTGACATGTAACTACAAGCTAAGTAATTTAATTGGTTTTTATTTCCCTATAAAAAAGGATCTTATGAGTATTATATATTTTTATCGTTTAGAAAAGTATCTGTTCAATATGAACATGCTATATTGCATTGAGTGGACCTCCAACTCCTAAAATTGTTTTCCTATACTGAATTGAAATATAAGGTATACCACGTCTCTAAGACCATTAATCGGTAAAACTTGATTTTAAAACCCACAATGTTATATAGATTTGGACCATGATCCTGTATGACCCGCAATGATCAGATCAAAGGTTCATCCCTAACTGCATCATTCTCTTAAATCGCTTTTAGAACAACAACAATCTAAAACCTCATAATTTTGATTCATTTGATTTTTTTGAAAAAGATCAATTGTCATTCATCATAGTCTAGAAATGTACTTTTAGAGTAAACAAAAAGCGGGCGTCCCCAATGGGGAAGATGTGTAAATACATTTCACCACAGCCCAAACAGAAGTCCCAGAATGCATAAAATAAAATCAACACCCAAAAAACAGATCTCAGTGAAGGCCAGTCCAAATCACAAAAAGAGAGTTTTTCTCTAATCTCCACCAGATATGTGCTGAGGCCTCGTACTCATTTGATACTCAGAGTAAGATTTGGTGGGGTCTTTCCCACGCGCAAGCTCACGGAAGATCGTTCAGTCCAATTTTGCAGAATTGGATCCCTGCCGTTACACAAAGGGCCTAAAAAGAGCAGTAAAACATATTAAAAAAAAACAGGTTAGGGGAATTTGTTTATTTCGAAGATAGTATTATATGCTAAAAAAACCGTCCATTCATTCAGCATAAATTTCCGCTCTAATATCACGAATGATAGTTGCTTCTTTTAGCAAGGAGTCCATCTGCAAAAGTTTTCCTACAAAAACAATGGCACATCTTGCTTTCCAAATTAACCATTAAATAGTAGCCTGATGTGCTATCTCCTCCCAATTAGCCATTGCATCATTCCACTCAATATTGTTTGAAAGAATAAGAAGTAGATTTGTGCCATTTGTAGACACTCCACTTTTGACAAGAATAGTTCTCGTAACTTCACATTCATTGAATATGCGGGCATAACTTTCACATTGTTTTTTACATAAATGGCAACGATTCACTGGTGTTATATTGAATTGGAAGAATAAGAAAAGATAAACAGAGTAGTCTCCCATATCTCAGGTTTTTCTTGATCATGGATTAACTATTCCACTTTCTTACTATTCATGGAATAACCATTCCTCTTTCTCCAGTAATAATTGTTATTTTTCTTACTTTCCCACTACATGTTCTACTATAAATATTACTATCAAGAGTAAGAAATAAATCCTCTTATTCCTTGTCTCACTTTCCTTATTCCGCAATCAATGCATGCACGAAGTTCTTTAGGGATAGAACATGTAAAAGTGTCTATATTATTTTAGTGGGTAGTAGATACATCATAGACTCTCAGTCTGCGGATGGTGGATTTTAGTTAATCTAAAAACCAAACTTGGTTAGCCCATACTAGTCTCATCGTTCTCTCTCCCACCTACCCCCTCCATCTCTCCTTGGACATCTATAATCTATCTATAAAGAGGAGCCTCTCCACGTTCCATCTTCTTCCTATTCATCGGATTGTGGTGCTCCTTCCAATCTGCGCCCATGGCCTTGGAGTGCCTTCAGGCTCACAGCAAAGAGGTCGTCGCCATCGCCGTTGCCGTTGTCGCCGTCGGGATCGCCGCCACTTACTTCTACCTCAGCAGGAAGCCAAAGGGTATTTCCATCTATCCGAGTCTTGGGTCGTCGTCAAAATCCTATCTTTGTTGTCGCTGACGCCTTTTGTTTTGGTTCTCCGTATTGGGTTGTTTCTCGTTTTGTAATTTTTGGTGATGCATGTTCTGCTGTTGGTCACGGATCGAGGAATTATGCTCTCAAGTTGCTCCCTTTGTTGGTTATTTCTTTTGTGGTGATTGGTTTCGGCTGCTTGGTGTTGTGTAGGTAATACAACTTCGTTGTTTGTTGGTCTGACAGAATGGTTACATGCTAAGCTGCTGTAATTTGTAGTTGACTAAGGTTATGTATTGGGTGGATGGATTAGAAGAGGAAGGAAAGTGAAGGACAAGAGAAAAGGGAATTGAATGCACGGATACAGATTTATTGTTTTGATACTAGGGGAGGAAAAGGGAAGGAGATGCTAGTATGTTGAGTCCCTATTCCCTGCTTTTCCTTTCTCCTAGTTGTGCAATGAAACGCCTTTGTTGCTCCACTTTCCTTCTCGTTTCACTTCCCTCCTAAAAGTATCCCCCCTGTAGATGATAAAGATCAAACACCTTTGCTCCCTCTGAAGTGCAAAGTACACGTCTTTTCTGCTGTCTGGCTAGCTGGAACACCCCTTTCTATTATCTGTTTCTGTTTCAACTTTAAGATGTATATTCTAAGATCGATTTGTGTTTAGTTGTGGTTTTTTGTTTAGGATTTGCTGGCTATATGAGTTCTAATGCTAGATTCCATTGCGTAGATCTTAGTCTGTTTATATTCTGCCCGTAATATGCTCTTTGATGCTAGAGTGCTTTCTACTTGTAGGGTGCTTGGATCCTGAAAACTTCAAGGACTTCAAGCTCGTTGAGAAGAGACAACTCAGCCACAATGTTGCCAAATTTCGATTTGCTCTTCCAACCCCGGATTCTGTTCTTGGTCTTCCAATTGGGCAACATATAAGTTGCAGGTCTGATCATGACTTGTTCCCACTTCTAAAGATTTGTGTAATGAGATTTCTTTGTTTAACAGAGGAAATGATAGCACCGGAGAAGAAGTTATTAAGCCTTACACTCCAACTACCTTAGATTCAGACCATGGCTACTTTGAGCTTGTTATTAAGGTTTGAAATCTATAACCTAATACCTGATCTAAAAAAACACCTTTTGCCTATTGGTAAAGCAGCTTTGTTGCATTTTTACTGAACTGTCAATATCTACAGATGTATCCTCAAGGAAGAATGTCTCACCATTTCCGTGAGATGAAAGTAGGCGATTATTTGTATGTGAAGGGACCAAAGGTATGCATCTTTTTGTTGCTAGAAATGCTTGAGAGATAAAATGATTATTGGCTTATAAAATATCTGCAGCTTTGTGTTGTGTCATGTGTGCTCATTTATAAAGTGGTTTGCACCAACACCAATAGCAATATACATATTTCTGTTTTATACTCTTGAAATTCAAACTCGACTTCTATTACTTGGGCCAAATCAATCATCAATGCCTAATCAATTGACATGCCCATTTCCTGAGACAATATATTGACACTTGAGACCTAATTCAAGATTGTAATCGTCATCCAAATGTTCAATTTTTTTGGATCTTATATGCTTATGGGGGAGGATACCAGCTATCTCTCCATTACATTAGTAGTTTCCAGTTTCTTGGAATGTATTCCCGTGTTTTCAAGTTTCTTTCTGTTCAATTCTAGTAGTTCTCATGTTGTGTGCTAGTAGAAGCAATTTTCCTTTATTAAACAATATATTGCAGTAAATTGGGATGAAAATGAATATAAATATATTTGTATCCGGTCAGCTAATCGTATTCGTTTTATACATATTTTAACATTCATATTTGTATTTATTTTAAAGTGGACGCGGATATGGATATCACTTTGACATTCGTTGATATTTGTATTGTATTTGTGTATCCTTTTTAGTACATAAATATAGTTATAGATTTATTTGTAAACGTGTGTAACAACATTTTATAATTGCATTCACCATTGTTGATATAATTATTATCAAATGAATATATTTGGTATATCGATTTTATGTATAAACCATCTTACACATGTATACTTTAGTTAATCTATTAAATAATTCTCTTATTATTCATATCTAATTCGTATTTGTTTTATATCCGTATTCATGTTTAAGGATATGATAACAAAATTTTCATATCCATCAATATCCGTATCCATATACGTATTTGTATTTTAAAATGGATAAGGATATGATTATATATATATATATTTATATCTGTATCGGACTGCTTTCATCCCTAGGTGCAAGGGCTAAGGTGTGCCATGTAACTTGTACTTTGTTTTTCTGACCATAGTGATTTTTTATGACATCATATGTTGGATCATCCTTTGGCTTCTAAATAACAATGCATAAGTAGACAACGCACACATGGTTTTAAAAAACATGAGACGAATCGAGGCGGTTTTCCCTTAATGAGGCGAGTAGTAAGCCTCGATTTATATAGAAAAATTTACATAAAATACAATTAAGCATAAGGAAAAAATGGGGGTGCCCCCAACATGGCTGCCCCACCCTATTTTTCACGTTTTTCTTTTAAATTTTATTTTGTAAAATATCACCATTTATATTCATCTATATATCCCTGCTATATATCATTCGGATTTCGTCAGAAACAGAAACTCCTATGCCTTCCATCTAGAATAGGTAATTTTAACGGTCTAAACATTGTTGTAATCGACCTGTTGTAGATTGAGGGCATATGAGTCTCGATTTCTGATGAAATTCGAATGACATATAGGAGGGATATATAGATGAATATACATGGTGATATTTTTGAAAAAAAATAAAAAAAATTCCCGAAAATGAGGCAGGGGCAGCCCCATTTAACCCTAAGCATAATTATATATATTTATAAAATCATAAACTTAGTTATTCCCCAACATATTCACCATAAATGCTATGAACATGAGAATATATAATATTCTTTACATGATTTACTTTGAATCCTAATTCGCATTGTCATCCATATACAATGCAAAGCTTATTATGACATCCATTAATGTTAGCAGGATGAAGTTCTTGTCGATTTACAACACTTCCCTTTATGTGCATAGGTGAAGAAAAATTATGTGACTAGCATATGTTATTAATATACACAATATACAATATATTTATGTTGTTTTATATATGTTATATGACTAACGTATATATTGATATGCTTTGAATCCTAACCAACCAATTTGCTAAACGCAGTTGAAGAACCGTTGAATGCACCCCCTATTACACCATATATTGATATAAAAAATTAAATTGTTAATAATTGATATTAGAGAAAAGGTGCATGTAATTTTAATGCACCAGGGCTTATATCTCCCACATTTTTTTATTTTTTGGGAAAATATCACCGTGTATATTAATCTATATATCCCTCCAATATGCCATTTGAATTTCGTCAGAACCAGAGACTCCTATGCCCTCCATCTAGAACATATAATTCTAACGGTCTTAGAATTGTTGTAATCGACCTGCTATAGATGGAGGGCATAGGAGTCTCTGTTTCTGACGAAATTCAAATGTCATATTGGAGGGATATATAGATGAATATACAAGGTGATATTTTCCCAAAAAATAAAAAAATGTGGGAGATATAAGCCTCGGTGCATGTAAAATTACATGCACCAGGGTGCATACTCCCCATCCTCTTAATATTATACATCAGATATCATAAATATTAATATAAAAATATAAAAAATTGGTACCAAATATGTGCAGCTTGAGGCGGCGCCTCGACATCTCCAGGATCACCTCAGTGCCTCGAGGCACATGCCTCACCAGCTGGGTTGCTCGAGGTGTACGCCTCAACGCCTCGAGGCACATTTTTTAAAACCATGTGTACACATACTCTTTTTCGCTTTATTTGTTATTGATCCACCTGCACTAAATTCTACATCTTAAGGAGGGATCCACTACTTTCAGTGAGAAAGATTGTTGGTTGTAAATTTGTATTAGTGAAGAATGGGAGTTGGAGAAAAAAAGTTGTTTTTCATGGTGTGTACTCAGATAGCTCCTAAGACTTCTGATGCCTAAGTTCATGTGAAATCGATGTGTGGTTTTGACAAAGATATTATATTTTATGATATTCTTAAGCCTATTTCTGGAGCTACCATTTGGCATTCTGACCAGAATGCTCAAGCAACAAGTGCCTGATCTTCAGTGATTTCCTGCCTATCATTCTTGATCTTGTGGCTTTTCATATCTTCTAATTTCCTTAAGAAATGGATGCTTATCATCCCGTGTTGCCTAGTGTCGTGAACACATGCTTCATTTGGAATTAATTCCCTATGGTCTAAGCTCCCCATGAATATTTGCCAATGTAGACACTACAAAGATCTTATAAACCATCTACATATTTGTCATTCGAAGTCTTAAACTCAAGAGTTTTAAATATTTGGATAGGTTCTGTCATGTATCAAGTGATGTGCACCTTAATAAAACCTTCCTTTTAGTCCCGAGTCTTAGTTGTTGAGATTTATCCTGTGAAGACTGATTGGCTGAATACTAGTGAAGAGCATTGCTGATATGGCTGATCCCCCTTCCTTCCTTATGATTGACTGAGAGCTGTTGGGTTGGATTGCTGAGGTGTCTGATCCGTCTTCTGTATTTTGATTGGCTGAGAGCTGTTGGGTTGGATTGCTGAGATGCTCAATCCTCCTCCTGCATCTTGATTGGCTGAGAGCTGGTGGTGGGGATTGCTGTATACTTGGTATTCTTTTGTTGTAATATAAGAGGAACCCTGTAGCATCACATATTGTATAAAAAAACATCATTCAAGAAAAAGTAGAGAGGCTCTGGTGTGAGCAAATGGAGTATGCACATTGCCGAACCACTATAAATCCTCGTTTTGTGCGATTGTGCGTGCTTTCTTTTTCGATCGTGATTCTAGTCTTGCGGTGCTTGATCGAATCCGTCCCAACAATTGGTATCAGAGCCAGGTTCGGAGATCAACATCTACACAGATTGCGGAAGAATCGAATGTCAAGATCGAGAAGTTCCATGGATCGAACTTCGCGTTCTGGAAGATGCAGATTGAAGATGTTCTATATCAGAAGGATCTATATCTTCCGATCGGAGGGAAAAAGCCCGGAGCCATGAAGGATGAAGAGTGGAAAGTCCTAGACCGAAAGACTCTGGGAACGGTAAGGCTCAGCCTTGCTCCATTGGTGGCTTCAAATATCGCAAAGGAGACGACGATAAAGCATAGATGTTAAGGCGCACGCCTAGGCGGCCGCCTAGGCGTTCATGCGCCCCAGGCAGTGCGCCCTAGAACGAATGCCTTGCTTTTATAGAAAATGGCGTGCGCCTTGGGTCGCCTGGGCGCCTAGGCGGCCGCCTAGGTGCGCCTAGGCACGCCTTGACGCCTAGGCGACTATTTTTCATGCACACTACAGATATCTCATTTTCAAAATACAATATACATTGCGCATTTACAAAAAGCGATATACATATCACATTTTGAAAATGTGATATACGTGTCGTATTTTTGAAATGCGATATAATTTCTTAATAATCTAGCATCCAAATGCGATATTTTTGAAATTTCTTGATGCCACTTTGAAAATGCCTAGGCGCCTAGGCGCCCAGGTGTAACGCCTTGTCGTCTTGCCGCCTTAATAACCATGCGATGAAGAATCTTTTCAAAGCTCTTGAAAAGATGTACGAGAAGCCATCCGCATCAAATAAGGCGTATTTACTGAAGAAACTTTTCAATTTAAAGATGAGTGAGAACTATGTAGTGGCTTCACACTTGAATGATCTGAACAATGTCATCAACCAGTTGGAGTCTTTGAAGATCATGTTTGATGATGAGGTAAAAGCTCTTCTACTTTTTTCTAGTTTACCTGATAGTTGGAATGCTTTAATCGTAGCGGTTAGCAACTCCTCTAGTTCTGCAAAGTTTAAGTTGGAGGATGTTGCTGGTCTTCTTCTTGAAGAAGAGGCATGGCAGAAGACGTCTGGAGAAGAACACTCGACAAGTTCTACCTTGAATGGGAGATTGTTGAGATTTATCCTGTGAAGAGTGATTGACTGAATACTAGCGGAGAGCATTGCTGATGTGGCTGATATCCCTCTTGTCTTCTGATTGGCTGAGAGCTGTTGGATTGGATTGCTGAGGTGTCTGATCCGCCTCCTATATTCTGATTGGCTGAGAGCTGTTGGGTTGGATTGCTGAGATGCTCATTCCACCTCCTGCATCATGATTGACTGAGAGCTGGTGGTGGGGATTGCGAAACACTTGGTATTCTTTTGCTACAGTATAAGAGGAGCCCTGTGGCACCACATATTGTATAAAAAAAAGCATTCATTCAAGAAATAGTAGAGAGTCTGGTGTGAGCAAGTGGAGTAGGCGCATTGCCGAACCACTATAAATCCTCGTCTTGTGCGATTGTACGTGCTTTCTTCTTCGATCGTGATTCTAGTCGTGCGGTGTTTGATCGGATCCGTCCCCAATAGGGCAGTGACCTCCACACATGTTGGTTTTGGTTTATCATTTATTGGGATTGAACTTGGGTGATTACAAGGTAGGCTTCCCATCGTATTCATTCATGTACTTTATCTTTATACATTGTAATGCTTGAGAATTTCAACGGTTCAAACATTTTGAGAAAAATGTTGAGTGATTTTCTAATTCAGGCATGAGAAGTTGGATGGGGAATACTGCTAAAAATGGGACGGAACCATAAAACATGAATTTGTTGGAGTTACTACACATGTACGGAAGATGGATTATAATGGCCATTAAGAATAGATGCTCTCAAGAGCTCATATTGTAGGGGAAATTTTTCTTGTTCTTCAAAGTTTTGCTTTGCATGTTTTCTAGTATCACAGTGTTGCTTCTGTAGGTCTTGATGAGGGCTCTTTATATAGTCAATGTGGAGAATACACAAGTCGAGTACACAACTCAACTACAACCCACTCTCAACTGGGAATAATCAGTGTGGGGAATACACAACTCAACACACACAAGTCAAGTAACCAACTCAACTACAACCCACTCTCAACTGGGAATAGTCAGTGTGGGGAATAAACAACTCAACACACACAAGTCGGCTATACAACTCAACTACAACCTACTGCTTTTGCCACTAGGCTCTTGAATGCTCTGGATACAAAAGACTAAAGTAGGCCTCTCCAACGAAGGCTTCCGTGAGTGGCGTCACCATTAATGATATGGACAATGGGCTTCTTTCAAAAATGCTGTAGTAGGTCTCTCTCAACGAGAGCCTTGAAATTGGAACTCTCCCATATATTGACTAATAGAATGAGATCTATTCTATGAAGTTCTTTTGGATCTCTCCATGCTTAACCTTTCATTGGTTTGCGTCATAACTCGTACATGGTCCATATTCAAACTCGAATCCCAATATAAATATGAGGAACTATCTACCAAAATCATCAAATATGTGGTCTTACCAATGCTTGGTTGAATAACGAAGGAGATCATCTCACTCCCCCCATCTCCATATCCATGTGGGATTTGCAA
Source organism: Ottelia alismoides (assembly GCA_037367405.1). Taxonomy (NCBI): domain Eukaryota; kingdom Viridiplantae; phylum Streptophyta; class Magnoliopsida; order Alismatales; family Hydrocharitaceae; genus Ottelia; species Ottelia alismoides. The sequence continues at coordinate 26,769 of JAZKJV010001734.1, forward strand.
AACTCAATAAAAAAATCTTTCCCGGTTACCTTTTCTCATTCTTTCCTTTTTTTCATCATTCACCTTTCCTTTTTTGTATGCACTTCAGTGTGTATGCACTTCAATGTCTGTTAGTAGAGCAGTGCGTCTACCACCCAAAAGACCAAGGTTCAAATCCCCCTTGAAGAGGGTTGCACTAGGTAGTCCACGACCACTGTAAAAGCAGTCTGGTTGTTCAAAATGGATTTGATAAGAATCCATGTAGTCGACCTTACTTAAAGTGGGAGAAGGCTTTGCCATTTTGTCGTTTATTTAATGACCTTTCTTTTTTTGCAATATTTTTTTCACTAAAATGTTTTCTCACAACTCTTCCCTTCCCTTTTTCTACACATTTTTTCTCTTTTTTAATTTGTACATTTTTTTCTTTTCTCATGATTTTGGATTTCCCCCCATCTCACATCCATTCATCCTCTTTTTTGGTTATTTGTTTTTCTGAATATGAGAGATTGGTTTCTATTGGGCACAAACAGATATAAAAATTGAAGCCTTTCTTGAACAGTGCGTTGCCCCATCTTCTTCTCCACTTCTCCATGAACATGCTTAGGTTTCCCATAGAACACATTGACGCATGTATTCTCCTCGATAGGGCCACCATCATGCTTTACAGAATGGTTGTTGCTTATTCTTCATCTTAGGTCTAGTGCATGTGGCAAGCTTCTTACACCTATCATTATTGGGGTCGTTGCTGTTATCTTTAGGTACCATCGAGCATTGTTGCCAATGCCTTTGTCAGAGGTGGAAATCCAAACGTGCAAGGACTATCAGTACTGACTCCAATCACATGCCTTATACCAAATTTCCCCTTTGTTAAGCGTTTTGGAGATGTAATCCCGATATTGTTGTCTATTTCTTGGAGTGTGACACACCAAGCCTAGACCCATATGTGGAGCACTTGTGTACCCAAGCTTCGCCCTTGCAAACTCATCGATGTTGCACCAAGAAGAGCCCATCGGTTGCCATCTGCATGCTTGGGCTCATAGCTACATCGAAGACTGACCTTTCCAATGTAGGCACCTTCATCACTGTTGGTGTCCTACCTTAATGCTTGTTGTTATGAGCCAACTAAAACTATCGATCTTGATAGTTCCCGAGAAATAAAAGCCACAACATGAACTTCATAAATGGACACGAACTTTGGAAAATAAGATAAATAAAACAAAATCACATCTTGAGAATGAACTTTGAATCCAACTTGCACGGGTACCAAATTGAAAAATGAAATAGGGAAGAAGATCAAAGCAATTACAAGAAAGAGTTATACTTGTGTTATTACGTGGAACCATCCTCTTTGAGAAGCAAGATGGAACAACAAGATAAAACCCTAAGGGCTAAGTCTTATGTTGCTTTTTCTCAATCAGTATTGGGATGTGAAGCTCTTTATATAACCCTACCAGCATAAGCAAGTCACACCACTCACGATGTGGGACTAAACAACTCCCACTCAAAATGCCCATTACATAACTCTCTTAACAACAAGGTTGCAAAAGTCGGCAGTCGGTACTCGGTCAGCTGGGTCATTGACTAAGGATTAATCGGCAGTCGGACGACTAGTCGGATTTAGTCGAACTTTAATCGGCTTTGAATTTTATGATTATTTTAAATATATAACTCAATTTTATACATATATTTACGTAGATTTTGTACACTTTTATACTATCGTTATAAAATAAAAGAAGCAATTGAATTTAAGTAATATATTAAGCATATTATAATAAGTTTGCTTATAAAAACATAAAAAAATATGGTATCTCCAAGCAAAAATTGGTCGACTAGTGTACCTAATCGGAATTAGTCGGTACTCGATCGGTCACCCCACTGACTAGACTAGTCGAACCTACTAGTCGGGCCAGTCGGGCAACTTTTACAACACTGCTTAACAAAAAAGTGTTCGATTCTAATTTATACGTATTGAGTATGTGTATATCCTTCCATTAACTTCCCTTCAGAGTTCTATAGAAGAGGGGTTTTATCTACTAGATTTATACTCAAATTACCCCCATGCTATTATATGAAGAACATTATTAAATTTCAGCTTGGATACATGTTTAGTGTGTATTCGATGTGTTTGAATGTTGCTGAGTTGTAAGGGTAGTTAATGTCAAGCTTCACTAAGAAACTACTTTGCAAGGGATAACAACAATTGGATTTCGTAGTAGCAACATGTCCATAAGATGGTAGCAAGGTGATTACGAGGTGGACATGGGGTGTTTGAAGGCGAGCATCGCAAGGTGGTCAATAGGGGTATCCATGAAGTGACCATCGAACAAAAGGTATTCCTTGTAAGGTGGGTGCAAGTGATTGTGAGGTGTCCAAGATGCGGTCATGATGGAGCTAAGAGGAAACCATGAGGTAATCACAAGGTGACCATGAGGTGGTGAGCGCGAGGTGACCACAAGTTGACTTCTTGGTGGTGATCTCTTTTAACAAAAGTAAGGTGGTGATCGCGATGATTCCACTGGATGGCCTTAAAGTGTTCGCAAGAGGCGTCCACGCTGTATAATGTTTTTGCAAGCGATTTCTAGTGGCTGCGAGGTGGTGTTCAGGAGTGACTGTGAGACAGTGACCACGATGTTGTGGTGATGAGGTCGAGAAACAATGATGAGATTGCACGAGGTAGCCATGAGGAGGTGATCACGAGTGTCCACTTGGTGACTTGGATGTGGTGAACATGGCATGGTGGTCATGATAAGCATGTAAGGTATAGCTTCGAGGTGTTTGCAAGGTAGCGATGGAGTAACCCTGAGATATCCATGAGGTGGATGGGATGTGGCCGCGATGTAACCCTGGATTTATTGGCGCAAATGATGAAATGGATAAGGATATTTCAGTCTATTAGCTATAAAAATTAACCGCATCAACACTTGATATTACTTTAGAAAGGCCGTGATAGTCTTTGTTATATTTTAAAGATGAGGATCCAACTTAGGAATCAATGCATATATGAAGGGCTTTTATGTTATTTACCTAAATTCAGTTTGAACAAAATCAAGCCAAGGCATTATAAGTAGGGTGGAGCATTGCACCCGGCTTGCATGGACCCAATCCCGACTTGTCCCACAAAAGCTCAGACCCGATGTACATATGGGACAGGCCCCGGCCCCCAATTATCCCAAATTTCAATCTCGGGCTGGGCTCATCCAGAACCAATAGGGATCCTGGGTTGCCCGACCTGGCCCGCCTCCCCCCATGTTAACAATTTCCCAATTTTGCATGGTCGGTGTTTTTACAGCGGTAACCCAATATATCTGTATATATAGACGAGCATGGCTTGTTTTGCCTCTCCATATGAGTTTTTTAAACCATGCACAATATTGGTGATGCCAACCCTTCGTATCTCCCGATCCCATAGCCATTAATGCATTGTTTGGTTTAGAATACGATGATCCTAGTTGTTGGGCGAAATATCTTTGATGTGCTATGTTTCCAGTTGAGTCAGAGCATCCAACTTGCTCACGGGACGGAAAAAACTTGGATCCAACATTCATAGTATGGGGAAAAGTTAGCCTATCACCACGTTTGGGGTCCTTCCCCTCTGGTAATCCTTTCCATTATATTAGGGAACTCTCAGGCCTAGATCCAATCCCATCAAGGAAAGTTGATTTTTTGAAATTGATATCTTATTGGATTTAAATTTAATTGGATCTGTCTGTAATCACTCAAAATGTTTGAATTCAATTTGCAGCACAATGGTCAATTTGAGTGAAGTAGCACCAAGTTACAGCACAATGTTCAGCCAATTTGGGGGCAGACAAAGCCCAGGCTGAACCTTGACCCGCCTGACCCACGGCCCAAGCAGAATTGGCGGGCCCGGGCTGGACTTTCTTGGGTTGGGCTCAGTCAAGCCCAATGCTCCACCCTAATTATAAGTTCTTCCCAATCAATTATATATTATGAATTTTGATTTTTTTGCTCCTACTGGGAACATCGGCTATATAATTTGTGACTACGATCTTAGAACCATCAAATTACGAACCTGGTTTTCAATTAAATTGAACTTCTTAATGCTGTCTGACATTCGCAAGGCAAAATAATTTGTTGAAACAATTGCTTCTGTGAACCGAGCCAATACTTCTAGGTTAGCTGTAAGCAGTTGCAAGACTGGCTCATTGGTTGCTTTGAAGTTTGCATTCTGTGACTAGCACACTGCTTTTTTGTTCTTCAGGGTCGTTTTAGATACCAACCTGGTCAAGTCAGAGCATTTGGTATGATTGCTGGAGGATCCGGCATTACTCCAATGTTTCAGGTAAATCTTAAACTAGATGGCCTATTGTAATTTTTTGGTCGCATATTACTTATAGCTTATCTTCATTTTTCCAATTCACCCTCAGGTTGCACGGGCAATTCTGGAGAATCCTAAAGACAATACCAAAGTCAACTTAATTTATGCCAATGTTACCTATGATGACATCCTTGTGAAGGTAATTTTTATAAACATTTGACAACTGTGTTCTGAAAAACATTATATTTGCCTATTTAATGAAAATGCATGCCACTGATTCCTCAACATTTGTATTTTCAACAGTCTGTGGGGTTGGGAACTAAAGTGAGTTAATAATTTAGCATTCTTGACTAAGTCAGATAACACAAGATACAAATTAAACTATATTTTGCTTCTTTTGACAAAATAAATTCTCAGTTTTATCGAGAACACATATCTGATCACTAAAACTGTAATAATCAAACATTTATTTTGCTTTAACCATATGTTGTGAGAGTCTCAGAGGAATTAATCAAGTGACAGCAATTCTGTGAAACTTTACTATGTTTATATGGTTCTCATTTTCTGACATGATTGGACATCACGTCCTTGTATACGTTTCCATGTAACACTGTGAAACTTACCAAAGTTGGTTTGGGTATCTACAACTAATATATGTACCTAAATACTTTTATGCAGGAAGAGCTGGACAACCTTGCATCTAACTATACTAGCCGCTTCAAAGTTTACTATGTCTTGAACCAGGTTTTATCCAGTTTCCTTGCTTTTTTTTCACTCGTTGAACTCGTTTTCTTTTTTCTGGTATATAGCTTAGCTTCTCTTGCCCTCACAATGTGTGGGGGATATCATGGATGTGAACCAAGGCTTGATGGTTTTTTGTCCTTTATTATTTTGGGATATTTACATCTATAACCCTGAAAAGTTTCATATTTACATGTGTTACACTCGATAATCGTGAGTTACACTCTGAACCACGAATAATGGTTAACCCTTACATGACATAACTATGTGTCAAGTCCCATCCATTTCCTCCGTTAACTTTGACGGAATCGGTCATTTTTTTTGACAATTTTACTTCTTGAACAAAATTACATTTCCAAAAGATGCCCCCATTTTCCTCAACTTGGACAACCGGAGCACCACCTTCCCGTCGTCTTCCTCTTCTGATCTTCATTAGGTTCTTCGTCTTCTCCATCCCCTGTTAGGAACTTCAGGCTTCACCTTCATCCCCACTTTCGTTCGCCCATCCACCAAGTTGTGAATCTCGAGAACATTTCAACTCCTTCAACTACAGGTTATAAAGACACAAAAAACCACCGAGACCGTGCTTCAGCAGCAAAAGATTAAAAATGCTGATCCCTCAGCCAGAGCTCTATGTACATAGCCATCCCTTTATCAACCTCTGCAGCACCACCTTGGAGCTCAACTTTCCACCGTGTAGAGGCCCATCTTCTATCGATCTCAGTGCTTCAACCGGGCTACAACCTCTCACCAGAGATCTCCCTCTCCATTGGAGCTCCATCTTCGTGTCATTAGCCTAAAGCCAGTCCGAGGCCTTCAGTAGTCGCTTCACCGTGTGTCCTAAGACGAAGGCAAGGGTGGAGTGCATCAGAACCTCTGCCTTTCTTGGTCGTGTGTCAACTGAGGCATCCCTCATCAACAAAATCACCAGCCACTACAACTCCACCATCATTTGTCTTGCTTCCTAATTTAGCAATTCTCCCGCAATGATCCGAAGCTAAAGCTCGACCTCCGTGCTCTGCTTTAAACTTATGTGATAATCCAACTATACCGCACACTCATCAAAAAGTCGACTTTGAGCAACAACCATCTGATGATCTTTGAGGCGAAGCTCGGCCCTTGATCCATCCTTCGACCTCCACCTTCGGATCAAGATTCATCCCGCATCTCAACCTTCGAAAACACATGGGCGGAGGATGAGGCGGAAGGGATGGAGGAGGGGGCTCTAGGGGCGGAGGTGGGAGCTGGAGGGCGGCGGATGGGCAAGAGGAGGGGGTTGCGGGGGGGGGGGGGGGGTGGAGTTGCCGCCTGCTACAAGAGCAGATGATGTCGACAAGGGAGTGGTGGAGCAACCATTGCTGCTGTCGTGGGAGGAGAGGAGGTCGACAGGGATCCATCTCTTGCCCGGAGGGGGGAGGTGGTCCGCGGGAGAGTGAGTGTGGGCAGAGGGGGAGGTCTCGTCGGAGGGGGATGGGGTGTGGATGGAGGAAGGAGGGGTCTGGACGAGGAAGGGGGAGGGGAGTGTTTTTTCTTTTCTTTTTGGTTTTTTGAGTTTTAACTCATAGCCATTGGAGATTAAACCAATTGAGGGTTATGAGTGTGAGACGGAGTGACTATTCGGGATTTCTCATGTAATTCGTGATTATAGAGGGTTATGTACATAAATATGATATTAAATATTATGGTAAATATCCCTATTATTTTTGTACTCAGAATTTCTCATTAGAGGAAGTACTTTCTTTAACTTTTATGCTTTCTTGACTGTTGCGTGCAATAATTTCATCCAGCCTTCAGAGAATTGGAATGGTGGTGTCGGCTTTGTATCCAAGGAGATGATTCAAGCTCATTGCCCCGCTCCTGCTGGAGACGTTCAGGTACCTTATGCAACAGAGTGCTGCACAAACCCCATAATTGATTAGATAGTTTACATTTGGCACAATCTCTTATATGTTCACAGGTTCTAAGGTGTGGCCCTCCACCAATGAACAAGGCCATGGCGGCTCACCTCAACGATCTTGGCTATACGAATGATATGCAGTTCCAGTTCTGATATATACATTGATTGCTTAGTGATTACCATCTCATTACCATTGAGGATCCTGCAACTCCTCATTTTCGATCTTTTTCTGCTTATTTCCCTAGGAAGAGGATAATTGTTAGCTTTTGAGATTTTCTTTTGAGGATTTTTCTTCGGCACCTTGTTTAGTTCTTATTTCTTGCTCTTGTTATATAATTGGAATCGAGATATCGATTCATTTCGTGTCTAATAAAACACACTAAGAAGCATGGGGAATCATGTCAGTCAGTTTCGAATCGTTTCAACACCCTCCCTTCTTTTTTTGGTGTTTTTGCAAAATCTATGTTTGAACCTACAGTAAGTTTTCTGAACTTGGGAACTTGAGGATGTCTCAGTTATGGTCCCTGAAGATTCACAGTAAGTCAATGGGAATGAAGGGAAATGAAATCAACTCCCGATTGGTTAACAATTTCTCTTCATTTCCCACCTTCCCATCTTGGAAATGACCAGGAAGTAAATGACAGATTTTTCATCAGTTTTTCACAATGTTTTTTATTTTAATGCGTTCTGGAAAAAAAACCAATAGACACCTTTTCTCTTGATTTTTGTGAGGAGATTTCATATCATTGTCATGCATAGCAACAATCCACACATCAGACTTCACATTGTGATACCTTTCATGTAGGCAGGGTTTTGAAGACTTTCTCTTCAACGACCTGTAGTACATAAGAAATTGCGTCCTTTTGGTTTAGTTGTTTATCTACAGGATTGATTAGTAGCGAAATGGCACATGGTCTCTCTATCTACTTCTTTTTAGAATATACATTTCCATGCCTTTGGATTGTTTAAGGTTCTTGAAGGCTGGAAAAACTCAAGTCCATTGATGATTTCACTCAAAGAAATATGAAGTTAGTTAAAGTTAACCATATGTCTCGATTGGTAGATATCCTTCAACAATTTGCCTTTGACATTGACGTGACATGCTTTATTTTAAAATTTATCATGTGAAGATTGATTAGCTGAATATTGATGAGGATCACTAATCCTCCCCTTACCTTGCGTTTGGCTAAGAGTTGATAGGGATAACTGCTAGTAAAGCTGATCGTCATCTCTTGTGATTGGCTGAGAGGTAATGAGGGAAATTTCTTAGGTGACTAATCTTGTGATTGGCTGAGAGGTAACGAGGAAAATTGCTTAGGTGGGTAATCCTTTTTTTGACTTGTGATTGACTGAGAGCTGATGTGGAGGATTGTTGAGGTAGCTAGTCCTCCTTATGCCTTGTTATAGGATGTGAGTTGATAGGGAAGATTTTGTTGATATGTCTTGAATCCTAATCATCTGATCCTGGTTGAAGAGCTTCATAAGCACCCTCTCGTCGTATCATACCCCAACAAGACGAGGGTCCCGCTACCATACCATACCCAACTATTCTCTGGCGATTTTTTTATAAGCGGTTATATTGGTATTTAGGTATATGGATCCATTTGTAGTAGGGACCCATCTATATGCGAGTAGTATAAAAATTCTCTTAGGGTTAGGGCTCTCAACATCTTATGTATTTTCTTCTCTGCATAAATCGATTATCGTCACCCAAGGACGTAGCTCATTTACGGGTGAAGCTTGTAAATCCTTGTATTTGCGTCTTGCTTGTTTGATCGCGTTTGTGCATGTTTGTTTCCGCGATTAGGAACATATTTCTATGTAGTGTGGGCATTTTTGATTGCAATCTAAATAAGACCTTAGAGCTGCAAACTCCAAATACATTTAAAGAATTAGAAGAGAGCTTGGCATTTAAAATGGAGTAAGCGCATTGCCAAACAACTATAAATCTTGTGTGTTACCTGAGTGGATTTATTTCTAATACTTCAATACTAACAACTCTTAAGGATATTAGTCTCTTCCTTCATTTTGGAAGAAGTTATATATTTAGAATACTCAAAATCGGTTGTCTACTATTCCTTATGCCTTCTAATCAACCACCAAAGACGAGGCACTCTTCTAAATTTGTACCTCTATGTACTACCGAAGCAATCACTTGGTCTTTCATTCTTATTTGGTCAATCACTCTTCGAGTGCCATGATTCCTGGCAGGGCATGCCTTTGAAGGGTTCGTTTGGTTCCAGGGTTGGACAGGATTGGGTTGGCCCAATCCGGGATACCCCTCCTTCTAACCCTCCCAATCCTCCTCACAGTTTACTATTCACAGGGGTACTCCAACCCAACCCTGCCCAACCCTGCAACCAAACGTAGGGTTAGACTTCAGTTTATATCAATTTAGATTCGGATTTTTGTGAATCTAATTCACAAAATCAGTACATGATTGATACATATTTGAATTCTCTAATTCAAGAATATTTGAATTTAATTTATATTCTTGTTTTAAGATATTTCAATCTATTGAATATCCTAATGTGTAACAAATGTTTTATTCAAAAAGAAGTGTAACAAATGCAAATACTTGCATATATTAACATGGAGATTATTATATCCAAATGTAGTTGCTTAATATAAAACCAAATATGATATTAATAATAAATGCCCGTTTAAGTAGCTGAACTGATATATCAGAGATTGAACCTAATATCTCTTCAATTTGAACTTCTTTGGCTTAACCTACAAATCATCTGTAACTTTAGGGTTTATTGACTGAGACTTAATCCCATTTAATCTCATCCAACTTCTTCTCAAGAACCATTGAAATCCACCCCATTTTCACCATTCTCTCAAAGTGGTATAATTATGGAATACGGCCTATACAATTGCACTAACCTTGAGTATTCTTAGCACTCATGCATTCTACATGGTGGGAAACTTGGATACCCTGAAATTTATGTTCCCACTTTTTTGTGTATTTTCCATGCTTAAGAAAAAAATACCTCATTTCAGCATAAGAAGACAATTCAATTATGCTTCCCAATGCATATAATGATATATCATGTGTCTTGGATAAGATGACCACCTTTGAAGCTCATTTTGTCCTGATATCTTATGAGTGAGTTCTTTCTTCCTAATAACTTATATAATTTCCTTGAGAGATCATATATCTCATGTACCATTTTATGCATACTAAGTTGTCTGTATATAATCCTTGATAATACTATAACAAGTGACTTTACAAATGCATATGTTCACATAAACATATCTCATGTACTTCTATATGCATTCTAGCTTGTCGATATATAATCTTTGATAAGGTTAATAACCAAGTGATTTTTCCAAATGCATAACCACCCATCGAATCTCCTCCAATCCATCCCTCCACACACACACACTCAGATCTCATCAAGTTAATTCTTTAATGTGTCCTCCACATATACATTTGTGGAGAAGATTGCCATCTATGTTAAAAATGGAAATCACTTTTGGATAACACTTATCCACTATTAGTTATATCATCAATGTAATTCTTTAGATAAAAAAACTAGCATACATGATATCTAATGTGAACAAAGTACATAATCCTAATCGTGCAGAAGGATACGACTAATCACATATCTAACAATCATCTTAATAGTCATCATGGTCCTTCTTGAACATATTTAAGGTCCATACTTATTACATGCTAGTCAAATGACTTTTAAGTCAAATGCTTGGCTAGTAGATCCGCCACTCTATTATCGAAGGTTATGTTATATTCTATTGTGAACTTGTATATCACATAGAAACAATCTATGCTTTTAATGCAATCAATACATAATTATGTTAAAATTACTATACATTTACAACTTTTTCTTAAAGCTTACCCATTTTACTATTGTCCAAAATAAAACATATATAATTATGAGTGGAACTGATATTCTCTATATTAGATTAAAAAGCTGATTCAATGTACCTTAAGTTACAAAGACCTGATCTCCATAAGCAATAGCCTTGAGTCCTTAGATATATTGAAGATGCTTTTGCTACAACCCAATGTTGATAATCATAAGATGTTGGGTAACAATTTATCACTCTTTCATTTTGTACAACTCATATCATACATTATGTAATGTCCCCACTCGCCTTCTCTGAAATTGACGACGATAGGGCATGCATCTGATCACCCATGATCCTGGTTATCAAACCATTAGCGTTAAACCTAGTACAATACTAACATCATATAACGATCCTATGAAAAAATATTAGCATATAAAATATTTATGTCTACATACAATACTTTCATTACAATTATTTCTAGATGAATACTAGGACTTTTCAAGACGATGGAAGTTGAGATCGAGATTTCCTTCCGCTAATTATGTTGGTATTGTAAAATGTTTAACGCTAATGCATGATTGGATGACCTTGATCTCGGGTGATGAGATGCGCACACTATCGTTGTCGATTTCAGATATGCTGAACAGGGCCATTACACATCAAGCTCCTTATTGTTGAGGCATAAGGATATTTTGCTATAACCTTCTTATCTTTAATGACATGAAGTTTCATCTCTTTACACATGTGCTGGTATATATTTTTTCAGTTTAAGGTGTGTAGTTCTCACTCAAAGTATTTTCTTCCTAAAAAATACATATCTGACAAATAGTTAACTCAATTTAGCACTAACATGCATGAGGTGAAAATATATGATAAATCAGGGTTGAATCCAGATGGACAAGATGATTGTACACTATATATAATTGTTTAATTCAAAAAAGGAGGAAAGATACACTACATGAGGATGAACTTTAAGGGACGATTGTAGACTGTCCTTTATATTGAATAAACCATCTCCTTTGGTCAGAGGGGATGACTGTAGAAGTGTCCCCTCTATATGTGTCTCATTTGACAATGGGGACACGCAAGGGTCACGTCCCCTCTTGAAAGATAGAAGGGATAGTTGCGATTATTGCCACCTCTTTAACTTTCTAGGACGGTCGACAACAATCCCATATCAACAATTAATGTGGATGGACGTGACCGTCCCTAACGTGAATATATTCAGGACCGTCCTTTGCAGTTCGAAAGTAGGGGACTGTTGTGACCGTCCCCTCTTGTCATGTGCATGCTCCAATTCAACGAGGATGCCGACAAAAGGATGGAGGGATGATCATAACCGTCCCCTCTCCCTACCCCCCAAAAAACTCTAGTAAGTCACCTCGGGTAAGATGGGATGGTAAAGACCATCCTCTTCTGTCTTCGTAGTGGACGGTCACGACCGTTCCCACTTGTCATGTGTAGGCTTCAATTCAACTAGGACGCCCACAGAAGCACGGAGGGGACTGTTCCCTTTATCCCCCGCCCCCAAAAAACCTCTAGTAAGCCACCCTAGGTCATTTGGGACGGTCTAGATCATCCCCTCTTGTCTTCGTAGGGGACATCGCAGCCGTCACCTCTCGTCTTATGCAGGCTCCAATTCAACATGGACGCTCACAAAAGCACAAAGTTGATGGTCAAACCTATTCCCTATGTCTCCCTCCTCCCCAAAAAGCCCTCCAGTAAGCCACCCCAGGTCAGAAGGGATGACCAAGACTATCCCCTCTTATCTTCATAGGGACGAAAGGCGGGATAAGAGTATTCCCTATTTATTGGAATTAAGGAAGAAGTCGAGGAGTCTGGAGATCGACTCACACGATCCGATCCATGTTCTTAGGAATCGCCTCAAATTATTGAAGATGTAGAACTTATGGAATCGATGCGGGTGCCGATAGGGTCCCAACTAAACCTTCCATGAGATAACATCCCTGAGAGAAACAAAGTAGATGAGGAATGGAGAACGGTGATGAATAATAGATGAAGAGGGAAGTAAAAGAAGGCCCACAATGAGTGGGGCAATAAGAAATAAAAACATGTGAAGAGAAAAAATGGCACAAGCACACATGGCTAAATCTTGACCTAAATCTATTTCAAACAAACATGTTACAAGTATGGATTCACCAACCCAGTACAATATGACTGAGAGTTCAACTATTGTTATCTTTTCAATTTTATTTTTATTTTCAAGCAATCTTTTAACAAGTCCTTAGAGGGATAGCTCTATAGGAGAGTAAGTACTACTAAAAAAGAATCATGTACTTTCCACTTCCTTTATAACATATGATCTGCGCTCTTTAAGTTCCTTGATCTCGTGCTTGGGGGCAACTCGATCAAAGAAAAGAGAGGAAGCCAATAGACGAAACCGATACTTCCCTCACAAGTGAGGTACTCGGACATATGATGATGAGACAGACATACCTGTGAGGGCGTGACCTAAGCTCAATACTTTGGATCAGGTCGGATGCTCCACACAAGGTGGGAACACCGTCGTTGATAAGGCCGTACTCTCCTACGTACGATAGAAGCGTAAATACTTCACTGTCCCAAGTGATAATCAAGGCAACCATAGATCGGGATTTGAGTTCTAATCCTTACGGTCGTGCCTCACTCAGTCTAAACTGTGAAAATAATGCGGGCATTATGAACCCCAAACAATGAACATTCGTTACAAATTTTAATTAGGTCAAAGTTTATTAAATAGTCTCCTTATTTTATTTTTTTGATTTTCACTTTTTTTGAGTATTTATCAAATAACACTCCTAATAATTTTTTGTATTTTTATTTTTTATCCTAAGTAATACAAAAATAGGAGAGGAGTCGGAAAAGCCATGCAAGTTGACACTAAGGTGGAAATCTTACCTTAGAATCTAATGATGCATGCAAAGTTAAGAAGACATATAACACTTCCCAGCTCTCTTCAACCAAGCAATTCCTAGAAATCTAAGGGCTCAATCAAAGAAACAAATAAAAAGAAGGCAGAAAACTCAAAATGCGAGAAAAAATAAACACATATGCGAGAAAACACGATAAAAGCAGACAAGGCCACAAGGTGAACAATCACCTGGGCACTGGACCTCGTAGAGTGAAGTGTGGTCCAAAAGTCCAAGTCCTGAATTATTCAATTAGTAATTGTAAAATAAAATAAAAACACTCTCTCATAAAATAAAAGAAAAATCTACACTAAAAACTCTTCTCCTCTCCCCCTCTGTCTCTCTCTCTTGCTCTCTCCAATTGGCTCACAAGTAGAAGAGCTATTCTCCTCGTAGCTCGGGTGCACCGACTCCCTAAGGAGTCAACAAAGAGATATGTCAGAAGCAGATAAAGTAGTTATTTATAAAGAGAGAAAAAAGAGAAGATAAATAATGTAGATAATTATTTACACTAAAAACCTATCATACGTTTCTCCCCAGCAATGACACCATTTGTTAAACATAGATGAAGGAGCCGATCTAGTGTTCTACACAAGGCGAGAACACTATCGCTGTGGCGACCTGATATGAAGCTCTAATGCAGACAACAATTAACCCACAAGGAGAGATAAAGCAATGCAATATAGAGCGAGCTAAAATTATTATAACCCAGACATAATGTGTATAGTGTGCAAGTATTCTAGGTGTCGAACCACTAAGAACTATGAGGATATGCAAATAATTATTGTGTACAGAGAATAAACAACAACTATTTTTTGTTTATTTTTGGGTTTTTATTTTTTTGTGGGTTTTAAAGATATTTAATTTTTATGGATTTTGATTATATATATTTTGAATTATATTTTGAATTTATTTTTAATTTTATAATTTTTATTTTCTTTTTATATTTTCTTGATTTTTTATTTTCCTATTTAATATGTAATAAGTATATATATAAGTATATATACCTCAATAGGTGTAACATAATAACTATATATGACATAAATATATAATAAATATGTCAAATTCAGAAAATTATATACAAGTACAATCCTTTATAAGTATTTATAATAATAATACTTATATAATAAGTATACAGGTATATATATGTATATATCATCTATATATGACTTTATATATATATATTCAAAAATTATAAAATAAATTGTTTTTATCTTTTTTATATTTTTCTCTATTTTTGTGGATTTTTGGTATTTTTAACTATTTTTAGGTATTTTTAAAATTTAAAATATTCCAAATCAAGGAGTTAGTAAATATACCGAACTGTTTTGAGAATTAAAAATATAAAATACGTCAAAATTTCTCAAAAGTATTTTTAAAATTAGTATTATATGTATATAAAAATATAGGGAAAATTATTTTTTGTATATTTTTGAAAATATTTTCTGATTTTTTAGGGTTAGGAGATTTTTTTTATTTTTAAGGTTTTCTTTTTATATTTTTTTTGTGATTTTTGGTCTACAACTATATTATATAGTAATACATAATATATATATTTTTGGGATTTTTGTAAGTGGTTTTCTATTTTTTTTGTATTTTTAGCTCTAAACAGGGAATAAACAACACCAAAATGATTTTAATACTTGGGAAAATGTATGAAAATGGTAAAATAAAATAGCAACGTGAATAGGCATAATATAAAGAACACACCTATTATTTCATAATTTCCACGTAAAGGATCTGTTTAGTCCAAAATAAAAACATAAAATTAATTTATAAGACTTAGCAAGGGTATATTTGTAATAAGATATAAAGTTAGGGGGTTACATGCAAATACCCAAAATTTGAACGTATTTGAAAAATTTATAGATAAAAAGCAAATAAAATAAACTAGAAGGAGTTCAGTGCAAATTGTAAATTCACATGGGGCTCCACGTGAAAAGACCTAACATTGGACCAGATGCAATTTCCAAGAGTAGCGAGGGTCCAAGTGCAAATTTTACACAAAATTTATAACATAAATAAGTATTTAGAGGACTAAATATAAAAACTACAAAAGCCAGGGGTTACTTAATAAATTACCCCTTAAAGGTGCACAATTAGAAGGCGAAGGTGCATCCACTTGGCTGATCCAATGGCTCTAGTGATGCACTGCTTCATTTGAATTCGACGGCCTAGATTAGATCTGGGCCCTGTCTCTGATTGGATGGTAGGGAATGGTCCTGGAGGAACTCATGAAGAACGAGTATATGCCGAGCTTCGATCGGTGATTCCTCCTCTACCCGGCTTCATCCTTCATGGCTGTGCAACTCTACAACTTCTGGGATCTTTGCGCTTCTGCAGGTAGCCTCAATGGTGTACATGGCTCATCGGAAGAGCCCTGGACCTAACGTCGCTCGGAGCTCCTATTATAATGTTGGGATGATGATCCAAGTGACGGACACATTTGTCGACATGCACTAAAATGTTAAGGGGTCGAGGGCTATCTCCTTGACCCTCTATTAAAGCTGAAGAAGCGTGTGATGGGCTGGGTGATGAGACTCCAACGAAGTCAGCGGAGGGGGAGTCCGACGAGCTTGATTCCATGCGTGAATCAAGAGGAAGACATAGGGGGTTTGTGGAGAAGCGTGAGGGGAAGAAAATGAGGATGAAAGAGAGTCGAAATGAAGGGGATTCATGTTGGATTTTGGTGCTGGAGCCTAATGCTCCAGTGGTTTGATTTTTTAAATTATTCTATGGTGGTGAGTAAATGATAAAATTATCACTAAGTTACGCTAAGGAAACAAAATGCAAAGCAAATAGACTAACCTAGCAGCTCGACGTGCTCTAAACCTTGGAGCAGGTGAAGCTTGCCAGAGGCAGAACCTGGTAAACATGGATCTGGCCCTCCACCACTTTCTCTATGCCAAGGAGGTCCAGAGTCCGACCTGCTGTCACTAGGAACTCAAAGGAGGGGCATAAATGGGTTATAGTGGAGAAAGGGAGAGAAAATGCAAAAAGTAGGCTAGGGTTCTTTTATAGCCATGGGTTCCAGCCAAAAAGATGGAGAAATGGTGGAGGCAAGGACGAGGGGTGGTGGAGATTCTAGTATGGGCGGTGAAGAGGGACGGCATGGCTACCCAATAGTTGTGGTCTCGAGGAGGGATGTAGATGGAGGTGGTGTGAAAATTTGGTAGAAAAAGGGCAGTGTCATGGGTCTCAAACAAAAGGGGAGGCACGACCGTTGACCGGGGGTCAACGGTCCACACTCTATGGTTGGTCCACGTGGACCAACCAGGAAATTCAAAATAAAAATCCTTATTAAATCAATAAAAAATAGAAACAAATTTATTATTTTTTGTCAAAATATAGAAAATACTTGTAATTTTATGTAGTATCATATTTTGATTTTTATTTATTTTTACAAGTTTATTTGTAACATGTTAATATTTACTTGAGTATATATATGTAAAAAATATACATGTATTGTATATATTTTAATTTTATTTTGTATTTTATATATTATTATTATTTATAAGTATTCTATATATTTATAACTTATTTAAATACATATTTAGGTATTTTATTATATTTTGTGAGTTTATTTATATACTTAAAGAATTATGTATTTATGTTATATATGTATATATAAGTACAATTCATCTATGTATTAAAGTACCTTATTTATTTTAATGTATTTCTAATTGTTTTATTATAATTTTATTATGGACATGTATTTTAAATAATATTTAAAAATTTATGAAAATACAATAAAGTGAAAAATTTAAATAATAAATATATTGAATATTATATATAGGTATATTACACAGCGAGGGCCCAAAATCTAAAATTTGTATCTTAACTCCAAATTGAATGAAACCACTTCATTGAATAACTAATTTTATTTTATGAACAAAAGGCAAGCTTGGTCAATTTTGAATCTGTTTGGAGAAAAAATAGGTCTGCAAAATTTTCTTTATGGCTTTTTTTGTGTCCCAGGCACAATGTGCATTATTTTTGAGTGAAATAAATTTTGTATTTTTCTTTATATTTTTATGTACAATATTGAAGTTCAACGTTTATTTATTGGATGTGTAAACAGAATAAAATAAAATAGGTCCCAAATTGTAGTTATTGGCCTATAAAATTTGGGGTTTTTTTGTTGTGTTGTATTTACAATTGGCCACCTTATATCCCCCTACTTTATTTCTTTGTCGACCAAGTCA
Organism: Ottelia alismoides; assembly: GCA_037367405.1. Classification (NCBI taxonomy): domain Eukaryota; kingdom Viridiplantae; phylum Streptophyta; class Magnoliopsida; order Alismatales; family Hydrocharitaceae; genus Ottelia; species Ottelia alismoides. Next base: position 44,595 of record JAZKJV010001734.1, read on the forward strand.
TCATGATGGCTAGGTCTCAGGGTCTTGGGACACTCAGTGTCTTTAACACTTCATTCTTTTTCTTTTCTTTTCTTTCTTTTATTCTTTTATTTTGGAATTAAATACACTACTTAGTACATTATTTCCTGTGATCTATTGAGTGTTTAATTTCACAAATTAATGATATATACACTTACCTAGGGATTTTAAGGACAAAATGAAAGAATAAAGGTGATGAAAAGAGGATTCATTAGTGATACGGTCGAATTGCAGAGGATTGACACTGCTACTGTCCTCTTGTATGAGCCAGTTGTGCATCATTATTCCAGATGATGTTCGCCTCTTACATTTGGGACGGAGGTGGGAAAAATGGATCCACATAAGATGATGGCTAGGGTTCTGGTTGGTAGATGACAAGCTACTGCAATGGATATGATGGTGCCTGGTCTGGTGCCTGCACGTAGTATACATGCTAGATTAGCGGCTATCCTAAACTCAGCTGGGGTGGCTATGGTGATGATGGCTCCTTCTGCTCGATGGGAGTTGCGGCTGATGGGATCGCAGTCTGAACGACAATGATAGTGTTAACCAGCTACTCCAACTGCTTAGTAATCTGATCCAACTTTTTCAGATGCTGGTTCTCTGTTTGATCATAGAAAAATTTTATAGGTCCTGTGATCGCTTCTCAATTATATCTACTTTGTACAGGTGGCTTCCGATGATGCTTAGATTGAAGCTCTCAACCCTGTCTGCTTCATGCGATGTTGTCATATTGTCATGCTTGTGATGGATCTGCAGTTGAATCTAGTAGACTCGTGACGAAGACAAGGCAACCTCTCTTTCGACCATTTCTTTAAAGATCTCTCAGACCACATCTTCATCCTTGTTAAAATGAGATCTTCCACACACGACATCGACAAGCCTCTGGCTTTCTTGTGTTAGGACCCTCATGAAATATTGGACCAAACTGGTCCGAGGAATGTTGTGGTGGGGGCACTTCTCTTGCAAGTCTTTAAATCTCTCCCCAACTTCATGTATGGACACATGTGGTCCCTGGGAGAAGTTGTTGATTCTAACACGCATCAGGTTGAGACGACCAAGAGGGTAGAATTTGTGGAGGAACGTAGACTTAAGTTCCTCCCATGTCATCACTACCTTCCCCAAGTGATTGATCCAGTACACTTGTCTTAAATGTTGAAAAGGAAGGCAATCATTTTGACTGCACCCAACAAGATGTAAGAGTGGTGAGTTGTGTGATAGATGCAGAAAAACTATTGGAGATGGATGTGAGGCACTTCACTCGTGTTCCCATGGAAACATGGAAGAAGAACAAAGAACTTGGGATTTATCTCAAAGTGTCCGTGGACTATAGGAATCTGAATCCACTCAGCCATCTGGTCAGATCTAGGATTGTAAATTTCTTTGAGCATAGTCTTGTGAGCCTCTCTTCTTGGTTCATTTGTTGGTCCTCCAAGAGTTCCATCTCTCAGTTCTTCATTCTGTCCTCCTCCTCCTCCTCCTCAGTTCTCTCTTTCTCTCCTCAGGTCAATGAGCATATCAGTAAATGAGACATGGGCAAGAGCCTGATCTATAAGTTGCTACTAGATGGACTGCATAGATGCAAGGACCTGTGCATTGACGGTATTCTGATCTGGTTAAGGATCCTAATTTGGCTACTGTGGTCCATTTTCTTTTCCTTGAGGATCCATCTATAAATCAGACTTAGAGGAATTGATCTGCACAGGGTCCATGTTCGGATCTTGTTTCGCACATTGAAATGTTCCTTGATCAACTCGGTATTATGCACCAGATGAAAGGATGGATCTGAATTTAGGGTCAATCTCAGATAGATGCGAATGGAGTACTTTACATGAAGATAAGTCAATCTCCATCCACAAGGGATGAATGTGGGGATAAGAGTGATCCCCGTTTATTAAGTAATAAGAAGATGAGGAGTCTGGAAAGTGGTTTGAAAAGTCCAAAGCGGGCTCTCAGGAATCATCTTGAATAATTGAAGATGTCGAATACATGGAATCGATGTTGGTGTCAACAAGATCTTGACTAAACCATCCACGAGTCGATATCTTGGAAGAGAAGAGGAATGGATGAGGAATAGAAAACAAATATAAACAAGAGGATGGAAAGAATTAGAAAATAGAAGAAGGCTCAACGTGAGCACAAAAGGAATGAAAATAGATTAAAGGAAAAATGGTGCAAGTTCGCGGACTTATCGTTGACCTAAAACTAATTCAAACAAACACCAATGCAAAGGATTCACCAACTCAACTCTGTGAATCCGTAGAAGCTCGGTTATTTTTATTTTTCAATTTTATTATTATTTAGGTAAAGTTATAGCAAGTCCTTAGTGGCTAGCCCTATAGGAGAGTGAAACCTGCTAGAAAAGTATCCTGTACTTCCCACTTCCTTTGTAACCTATAGCCTATACGTTTTAAGAGAATCCTTGCTATTTGGTCTGGATCCACTACTCAGCCAAATAATAGAGGAGGAAGCTGATAGGCAAAACCAATACTTCCCTCTTGCGACATACTCAGATGTGGAACGATAAGACAGACACCCCCGAGAGGGGATGTCCTAAGCTCAATACTTCAGACTAAGTCTGCAAGCATACGAAGCCCTATTCGCCCACGTACGATAGAAGCACCAATACTTTGTGAATCTGGTCAATAACAAGATTGTACTCAGGCTGGGATTTTGGCTCTATGTTCTAGGGTCTTGCCTCACTCTGTATGGAGTGTACCTGAAAACATTGTGGACTTTGTGAACCCAATAAAATGAAAGTCCGTTGTAAATTTTCTTTTTGGTCAAGGTATTATTATCATCCCCCTTGTTTTAAATTTTTAGATTTTCACTTTTTTGAGTTCTTTTAGGAATGATTCGCCTAATTTTTTTTGTATTTTCTTTTAGAATCCTAAGTGATCTAAAACTGGGAGAGAAGATGGAAAAGATGTGCAAGTGACACTATGATGGAGAACTCACCATCGTGTCGAATGGTGCATGCTCAATTAGAAGACTTACAATGCTTCTCAGCTCTCTCCATGCGGAGGCATGATAAGAATTTTAATCTACACTACATGAAATGCAATCCGATGAAATCGCCCTAAGCAGGAATTACTATTATCGTGAAGCACCGTTTTAATTTGACTAAGGTCCAAGCTTAGAGACTATATGTGCATGCAGATATTAGGGCTGTTGACCTAAGCTACTCGATCAAGCAAGTCCTAAAAGTCTAAGGGCTCATTTACATAAAACAAATACAAATAAAAGAGGAAAAAATAAAACAGGGAAAACAAATAGAAACAAGTGGAAAAATATGGAGGACAAAAGGTAGAAGGAGGTGAAAACACAAGAAAAACCGAGTGGGTCCCTAAGTGAACAGACACTTGGTAAAATATGCCCGTGAGAGTCTGAATGTCCAAAGTGTAATGCCCCCTGTATTATTACAAATTAATAATGGGCCTCTCTCACAAAATAAAGATAAAAAATCTACACTAAGATACTTTTCTCTCTCCTTATCTTCTTCATACTCTCTCCTGTCAGCTCACAAAAAAAGAGCTGATCTCCACGTAGCTTGGGTGCATCGGCTCTCCTAAGAAAGCCACATTCGCTCCACGGTCCCTCACAAAGAAGTCAACAAAGGAAATGGTCAGAATAGATAAATAGTTATTTTAAAAAGAAATAAAAATAAAGATATAAGATAGCTAATATGCACAAAATCTTATCCTACATGTTGCTTTCCTGCAATGACGCCATTTTGTTGAGCACAGATCGATGAGGTTCCTAATGCCCAGTCTTGGAGGGCCTACGATGTCCGACAAGTTGGAATTGTCAATTGATGTAACGTTCGCTCTCATGGTACTCGAAACTCAAACAATCCTCTCAGATAAACAATCAACCCACAAGATACTTTAAACAATGAAAATTAATGCCGGGTGAAATTTATTATACCATACAAAAGATGTGTATAATCAATAAGTGTGGGGGCCGAACCACTAAGTGCAAACTTGAGAAAAGGTATAATTATTGTTAATTAATAGCTAATAATATTTTTTTGTACTTCTTCTACTTTTTGAAGTTTTTATGGGTTGTTAAACATATTTAAATTTTATGTTTATATTTTTGAATTTTTAGTTTTATAAAATTTTAGTTTTTTGTTTTTAAGGTATAATAGATATATGGTAATAGTAATGTTAAAGATATTATAAATAATACATAAAATCTATAATAAATACATACTCTCTCACACACACATATATAAATCAACAATCCTGTTTAATTTTTAAATGTTTAAATATAATATATGTAAATATAAGAATAAAAATAAATAGTAAACAAGTACTATTAAGTGTGTATAATATATATAGAGCTGTATAAATTTAAATATATATAAACATACTTAAATTTAGAAAACAAAATATTTATATATTTTTGATATTTTTCTATATTTTTGGGATTTTTTATTTATATTTTTGTAAATTATAAGTTATTTTTAATGCATTTAATATATCAAAATGATGAATATAATATATAAGCCAAATTGTTTTAAGTATTAAAAAAAGGTAATAAGTTCAAAACTTCTCAAAACTATTTCTAATATATCTTATATAATATAAATAAAAATATAGAATAGAAAACTATTTTTTGATTTTTTAAATTATATTTACTGATTTTTATGGTCTTTTTAGGGTTTTGTGATTTTTAGTGTTTCCTTTTTATATTTTTTAGTTATTTTTGGTTTGAAGTTAGATTATATAGTAATATAACTATACTATTTTTTTGGAATTTTTAAACATAGTTTTATATTTTTTTGATTTTAATAAATAAAGAGGGAATAAATAAACCCTATTAGGTTTTAGTAAATATGAAAACACATTAAATGCCTAAATAAAAATATAAGCATGTACAAGCAGGATTCAAGGCATCCATGGTAATTTTCCTAGAATTTTTAGAGCACATGAGTTATTTAAGAAAATATAAAAGCTTCAATAAAAATATACAACATAGAAGGGATATTTTTATAATAAAAATAAACTACAATGGTCTGTGTGCAAAATGCCCAACAGTTAACACTGAATATAAATCTTTATAGACTAAACATAAATAATTAAAAACCACGAGGGTTTTAATGCTAAAAGCACAACGCCTCACGTGGCACAACGCGTGAGGTGCGATAACCTTTATGCAAATATAACAAAGTTCATGGGGTCCTTAATAATTTTTATAAAAGTTTTTAAACCGAAATTAATATTTACAAGACCTAATCCAAATTACAAAAGAGAAGTGGGGGCTTATCTAAATTACCCATAAGGCACCTCATCGGGCAATGTAAGAGGTTCAACGTGGACTCCACTTAGTAGATTTGATAGCTGGTGTACACGTCGCTTCGGCTTATCTTCAATGGCTCAGATTAGATCGGAGTTGTACTGGAGATCTAACGGTCTAGAGGTGGTCTGGAAGAACTCTAAGAACGAGTCTCAGGCACCACTTGATCGTTGATTTTTCTGCAGTCCGACCTCCTTTCGGAGTTCCTTCATGCCCAAATCCTTCTTGGGCTCTGGCCGCACCTACATGTACCCACTTTTAACATACATGTCCCATCGATGGGGACCTAGGGCTCAGTTTTCTCCACGCAAATTGGAGCTGCAAAATGTCTTCAAATCCAAGCTCCAATTGTATTTCGAAGCTTGGCACCTGCACAAAAACTCTCCTTGGCTCCAGGTGAAGCGACTTGACCAAATTTTGAAAGCTGAGAGCATGGTGAGGTGAAGAGGTAGTGAGCTACGATGTATGATAGTGGACAGAGCTCTGATCTCCTAATTCCTTGTAGAAACTAGGGTGAAACAATGGGAGTTTTGTGGAGAAGTTGATGGGGAATGAATATGAGGAGAAAATGGGTCAGATCACAGGGACAATCACAGTGATTTTTGGCTAGATCCTAATGCTCCAACAAATTAAAATCTTGAAATTAAACAAACATGATAACCTAATTGCAAAAATTAAAGTCTATACTATGATGCTGAATTAAAATGCAAAGACGAAACATAAATAATAGCTCATACCTTGCCCTATTGACCAAGGAGTAGAGGCTCGTCGGAGGAGCTCTGGTGGACTTTGTATCACCACGAATCGGCCCTTATCCACGCTGACAAAGGGGTGTAAATTGTTGTCACCAAGATCGCTCAACACTAAGTTTCCTTTCGATAAAAAGTTCAAAAGGGGGTGACATATCTTATTTATGCATAGAATATGGGGTGAGGTTCGAGAGGGGATGACGTGAGTAGTTGTTGAGGGTAAGGGTAACACGTTGAGTAGGGATGTGGGAGGAGCATGAATGAGGAAGTCTCAAGGACCATGGAGGAATGGAGGTAGGACAGAAATGAGAGAAAGTTGGAGTCTCGCGACTCTGACAGATAAGGTGGCAGAGGAAAGGACTGTTGACCTATGGGTCAACCGTTGGAGCTCTCTAATTGGTCCACGTGGACCAACCAGAAAATTTCAAGGGAAAACTCTCTTGTAAAATCGATAAAAAATAGGAGATTATTTGATTAACTAAAAGTTCAAATACGTCAAATGTTTGTTTATTTATGTAGTATTTTATTATACTTTTTATTTATTTTTACAAGCTATTAATATTTACATGTATATACATATGTATATACATGTATTATAGTATTTTATTTTTATTTTCCATTTTCTATTTTATTATATATATGTGTATTTTGTATATTTAAAGTATATTTAATTAGATATTTGCATATTTTCATTATATTTTTCTTATTTTATGTATTTACCAAAATGAATATATATATGTATGCATTACATAGGTATAGTTTACATATATATTTTAATATATTATCCATTTTGAAGTATTTTTATGCTTTTATTTTATGTTTATTATTTAAAAGTGTTTTAAATAGTACTTACAAATATATAAAAATCTAAAAAAGGTAAAAATAGAAAGAATTAATATATTGAATATAATATACATGCATATTGTAAAATATGAACCCAAAAGCCAACTTTTGCATCTAAGATCCATTTTAAATGAAACCATATTCATTAAATAAATAATTTAATTTTATGAACAATAAAGGCGAGTTTAGCCAATTTTTTATATTTGTGGAGGAGATATAGACCTGTAAAGTTTTGTTTGCGCCTTTTTTATTCTGTATGTTCGTGAGCACTGTGTATTATTTTTGTGTGAAATTAATTTTGTATTTTTATTTATATTTTTATGTACAACTTTCGTGTCGGGATTTTATTATTTGAGATTTAAAAAATGGAAAATAAAATAAGGCTCAAAAGGCTATTTATTGGTAAATAGAAATAGGGGTTGAAGTGTAATTTCTATACAGTTCATCTACCCTATCTCCCCTTACTTTATTACTTGTCGAGCAACTAAATATTGAGCTTGTATCGATGTCTAGGGTCCTTCAGTGTCTTTGAAACTTAATTTTCTTTTCTTTCTCTCTTTTATTCTTTACTTTTGGAAATAAATAACTATATTTGTACAATATTTATGAATCAATTATTGAGTGTTATTTTATACAAACTAACGCCATATACATGCATTTCACTAGGGGTTTAAGTGTCGGACATGCGAGCCCGCAACGAGCCATTATACAATAAATGTTATTGCAAATATTATTCCCTGATCTAAAATAAATAATAACTAATTTGCATAATAAGTCCCTTAGTACAATTAGGGTTATGTACCATGGCCATCTTAATGAGCATATAATTGTTGATTCAATTGTTGAATCATGGAGGCTGATGCATGGATGAATATCTAAAGATTAAGATTGAGGACTCATCAAACATCGTCAAATAATTATTAAGAGATGATCTCTAGACTGAGTAGGAAATGACAATCCTTTCTCTAATGGGATGATATCTAACCGACCTCTTGATGCATGTCCTCTGCACATGAATAGAGATTCAGAGGTGTTAGATAAGTTAGGGCAAAGAGTTGACTTAACGAGATCAAGATAACCAAAGACCTATGTTATATGCTGTCATGATATAGGCACACATCCTTTGATCGGAGACAGATGTGTTACTATATGTTTGAGTAGGTGCATTTGGCAGACCGACAGGTTGATGGCCTAATCAAGGTCTATACACTGGTGCAATGGTGTGCATATAAGGGCATATGAGTAATACGATCTCTCAAAAGGATCATACATGTTCATTTACTGAACCGGAAGATATGAGATCACTCATGAGATATTGGGAATCAAATTCCATGCACAATCATCTCGCTTTGGAAGCTTGACTGAATTTGTAGGTTTGATATATACTTTTGGAAATTATATGATCAATACCTAGGTATGATATATGCTTTTGGAAAGTATATGATCGATACTGACTCCCAATGATCGAATGAGAAACTTAATGATAAAACCCTGAAGAAGACAATCTAAATAGATCTAAAACTTTAGGTTTATTCTAAGTCTTCCAGTATGCAGGATATACATGTATTAGGAAAACCTGAGAGTGATATGATCATAAATGAATGTATAACCATGGCATTTCCATTCCTAAGGAGTGATGAAACGAGTTTGGATTTTAGTGAATCCTCTCAATAGAGAAGTAATATGATGTTGGTTCAAATGTTGGACAGTGATCTGAATGTGATTCAAATGCAACAAAAAGATTAGATTTACTGTTTTGATTTAATCAAACATCTATGGAAGGTCCGTAAGATCTGGATTTAAGATTTGATCTCAATATCCAAGTCACTATACATGTAACGTACAATTGTCCTATCCTTATCTCCAAATATCCACAGAGAAAGCACATTATCCTTGAAAGAGTTCAAGGATAACTTCATTGTTGATAATGTATTCACGCATCGAGAAATGGATAATTAAATGTGATTTATTTATCATGAATAATATGAATTTGATTCATATTATTTGAACATATAAGGAGAGTTATCTATGATAATTAAATGTGATTTAATTATCAAAGATGTGAATAATGTGAATGTGATTCATATTATTTGAGCACATGAGAATAGAGATCCAAGATAATAAATGTGATTTAATTATCATGGATATGAATAATGTGGATATCATTATCCATATTAATAATAAATATTACAAATGTGATTCATAATATATAAGAGAGAGAGCTATTTGTAAATAACATTTACAATTTAAATGTTGATAAGAATCGGATTCACGTTGGACAATTAATTAAAAATGTAATTTACATTTTATTTTGGGTTGTGAATGTGATTCACAAATTTCCAATGACATGATTGCAATATTCCCAAAAAAATTGGGTTTATTCTTGTGAAATATTTTGCAACAACAATTGTGACAAAATTTGGAGATAATCATGAGATAATGCAATCTCATGAAATAGGAGTGGCATGCCACCTTCATAAAGAGGATGGTGGACGACCACCAATTCCTAATTGGAATTGGTGGCCGTTCCCTCTTCTTATGGAAGGAGGCTTGCCTCCTTCCTATTATCTCTATGGATGATTGATTTAATTGAAATTAAATTTTATTGATTATTATTCAATATATTTAATTTAATTTAATTAATTATTATTGCGTTTTTAACAACAAAATCATGACCATTGAAAGAAATACAAATCAATCTTAACCATTGATTTTGTGCTGTCCATGGATTGAGATCCACAGACTCCCAAAATATTATAAAAGAAGCAACCCTAGTTCTTCTTTAGATACATATAATATGATCTCTCTCCCTCTCTCTCTACACACCAAGTCTCTCTCTCTCTCTCTCTCTTATAGTGTCCATCCACCTTAGTGACCTAGAGAGAGTCATCGCCATCATCGCCACGCCGTTGTGCTGTCGCTTCGACCGCTCATGGATCTCTGTCTCCTTCAGTGCATCTCGCTCGTGGTGAAGATGTCGGATCTCGTGTGATGAGATTAGGAGATTTGCCGCTTGGATCATCAACATGGGTTGTGAGGAGCACACATTTCATCAACACGCTCGCAAGCGTCTCCTCCATCGAATCAGACTTGAGACAGGAGGTCTCTTCCTGTAGAGACAAGATCACAACACGCTTCAAGAGGTATACCTATTACTTCTTTGTGGTTTAGATGAAACAATCTGAGACGTGTTCTTAGATCATGTGGTTTCATCATTTTAAAATTATTTAAATTTCTGCCGCCACGAGCAACTAGTGCGAGTAGTCGCTCTCGATCGCATACGACACGATCCTCATGCTTCCGTGATGCACTTAAGGATTTTCCAATATCCTTCATTAAGTCCAAAATGAAAGAACAAAGGTGATGGAATGGAGATTCATCAGCAGGGTAACCCTAATTTCCTAGTCTAGCTACTCTTTCCTCGAGGACTAGGGTATTTCCTTCTAAGTTCAAGTACAACAGGCTCAATAAGAGGGGGTAGAGAGAAGAATGGACTGTGACCAGTGTAGTCACACATCCTATGGAGCTTCACCAGTGTAACCAAGTCTCCTACTGTAGGCAACCTTGATGACTTTGAAGCATAATGCCTTGCTTATTTGAATACATACTCTGATGGGAATTTATTTTTCATTGCCTTTTTGCCCGACTATTGTTTTGGAGTTTTTGATTATTCATTTTTATACTATATACAATAACACTTACATAAGGACTTTTTCCCCTTGAGCCAGTAGACTATCCCTCTTTTGAAACTTTATTACAACCCACAACGTTCTGTCTTTAGACGTCCATGCCACTAGACCAAGTTGAGGGGCACTAGCCACCTATTAGGGCAACATATGTTTCAACATTTGCATCTCAAGACAAAGAATCCTGCCCTCACCACCTCATCAGAGTTGAGCTAAATGCAGAGTGCTTGTCCAACTTAGGTCACTATCATCAAGAGTCATACATGCACTTCAAAGTATTCCACTTATGCTAGTCAAGATGGCATGTGAATATAGTTTTGTCGACCCAAAGAATTAAGTCTCCAAGACCTGAAAGTCTTAATTCCCGTTCCTATATCGTTCCTATGAAAATAAGTGGATTAAGGTCTAGACCAAACTCCAATCTTCAGACTTTGTTTAAACTAGTTCAATTGTCAAAAACATTCAGAAAAGTGCCTATGCAATGTAAAAAATCTTTTTATGAAAACATTTTCTAGTTTTGAACTTTTTATGGAATTTTTCAAAAAGTGTTTTGCAAATTTTTATGGAGTTTTGAAAACAATTTTTTTTCAAAATTTTAGGGATTTTTTTTTAAAAATTTTGCAAAATTTATGGGATTTTTTGAAAGGGTTCAACGGATTAAATGTATTCACACATCCACAAGAATTTATACATATTTACAAGGAGTTTTTATAAAGAATTTTTATGCAGTATATACATTATTATTTGAAGAAATTTTGCAAGGATATTATCTACATGGTTTTCAAAATAGTTTGAAAAATATTTTTGCAAACATTTTCGCAAACATTTATCAAACGTTTTAAAAACTTATTTTGCAAGTAGTTTTGCGAATTTTTTTTCAAAACATTTATACAAAAAAAATTTACCAACTTTTTACAAACGTTTTACAAAAATATTATTTTCTAAAAGGTTTGAAATTTTTTTACAAAGATTCTTAAAAGCTTTTTAAAAATATTTTTCAAACATTATCACAACCATTTTTCAAATCATTTGTAAAATATTTTGATACCAATTTTTACAAATCTTTTCTCAAAAATTTTCATATATATATTTATAAGAGTGTATTCTTTGTTGTATTTATTCATAAACCTTTACCCAATGTAGTCTATATTAGCCATATTATTGAAAATACAATAAGTACGAGTTATGGCTAACAAGTATATATATAACGCGTGACTGTATGTATATATATGCACATGTTATATATAATTATCCTATACTTAGATCGAACTATGTCCTCATAGTAATCGCAAAGAAAAAAAGGAAGGCATAACTCATGCTTAGTATAGAAAAGTCTATACCACAATGACTCAATATAAAAGAATAAGAAAGCGATCACCCTCCTATACTTTGGATCAATTAATCCTAAGTATAGCATATTGTATACAACACTGGGATGATCCAATATTAGGATTCCCAGAAATCAACGACTCGGCTTGTCTCCCCCTGTACTTAGGGTAAAATATCCCTAAGTATAGCACATAATATCAAAAAGTTGGAAGAAAAGGGAGAGAATAATAAAGAATAATCAAATGCACTCATCCCCTCTAAACTTAGGATCCGGTCATCCTAAGAATATCACAGATGGATGAGACAAATGAAATAACAACAGAACGAAAGAATTGAAAAAGAATGAAAAGATAAAGAATTAATCAAAAATATTTTTGAGGACATTATCTGAATCTTCTGATGCTGCGACTGGGAGATCTTCTTCAAATAAAACATTAATCGAATCGACAACGGACATGAATATATCATGCTCTAACTACAACTTTAGAAGTTGTTCGTTGACCAACAATGGTTGTGTGTCAGATGACAACTTGGATATCAATATGCTTCTTTTGTCATGCACAATTCTCACTAGGAATAATCTTGTCCATTTAATCTTCAATTTTCCTAAGAATATCTTCAACTTCATATTAAATAACCACACCTTCTGTATAGGCTAGAAAGTATTTCTTATGATGTGCTTGTCTTGCCAGCATATGACTTTATCCTTGTACATGAGGCTGTTATCGTATGTGTAGTCTCGAAATTCCAATAGTCTATTCAAATCGATCTTTCGATTCTGACCACCCGTCTATGAGTCTAAATTATAGATATTAACTACCCAATGATATTTATGGATGAGATCCACTAACAGATGACATGGATTTCCATAGACAAGATGATACAATGGCATACCTGAAGGAGACTTGTAGGCGGTCCGATAAGCTCATAGAACGAAATAAAGAAGTTGAGATTAGTTCTTCCTTTCCTTGTTAACAAGTTTCTGCAAGATTGCATTGATTTCGCTATTGAATAACTCGACCAAGCCATTATGGTGGTATGGAGATACGACACGATGATTAATGAAATGATTACCTTCATCTGAAATGAAAAATTTAGGAATCTTGAACCAGGAAATAATGTTGTCCTTGAGAAAGCAACAACCAATACGACTATCAGCTGATCGAGTGGGAATAGATTTCACCCAAGGACTCATGTAATAAATGACAAGAAAGATGTATTCAAATCCTTGACTATTAGGAAATGGTCTCATAAAGTCAATGCCCCAAGCATAAAGAACATCTGAAATTTGAATATACTTGAGGGGCATAGGATCTTTGGAACCAAGGGTTACTCACATTTTCTAATAGACAATGCATCCTTCTTCATGAAGGATATGGTTAGATCCTCAAGTGCATCACGGAAGCGTGAGCGTCATATTGAATATGACGAGGAGCGACTAGTCGCACTAGTTGCTCGATGCAGCGGAATTTAAAAAAATTTTCATGAGATGAAACCACATGATCCAAGAACACTTCTCGGATCGTTTCATCTAAATCACAAACAAGTAATAAGATTACCTCTTGAAGCGTGGTTGCGATCGAGTCTCTAAACGAAGAGACCTCCTGTCTCAAGTCCGATCCGATGAAGGAGACACTAGCGAGCGCGCGGATGAATCGCGTGCTTCTCACAATCCATGTTGATGATCCAAGCAGTGGATCTCCTAATCTCGACACATGAGATCCGACGTCATCCTCACGAGCGAGGCACACCAAAGGAGACGGAGATCCACGAGCAGACGATCTGGCAGCATAACGACGACGCTGCAGCAATGGAGACTCTCTCTAGGGCATCCATGGTGGACGGCCATGAGAGAGGGAGAGAGAGTAGACGTGTAGAGAGAAAGAGAGAGATGTGCTACAATAGCATGTTGTAGAGAGCATAGTATGCCTCTCTATTTATAGGGTTTTAGGATCCATGGATCTCAATCCATGGGACATATAAAAATCAATGGATGAGATTGATTTATGTCAATCCAATGGCCAAGATTATTGTTGGTAAAAGCTAACAACTTGTGATTTAATTTAGCTCAAATATATTTGATAAATCAAATATGCAACAATCCTAAAATTAAATAAATCAAATAAGGGAGATTACTGTAAAGCCTTGAACTTGGCATATCTCGGATCATATATAATAAGATCCGGCTCGTCAAGAGAAAACCAACGAAATTTGTTTCGTGTGAATCGGACTTTGTTTCGAATTGTTATGATTTTCTGAAGAAAGAGAAGTCATTAATCCATAATAACTGTCATTAAGACTAATTAAACATGATTAAAAAAATTAATGATGATTGAAAGCTACTAATGATCATTAGTAAACACTAATCAATAGTTAACAAAAGATAAGCGTAAACCGCGAAAGTTAAATCGTGATTAGTGAAAGATAATCACGATTAGTGTTAATTAAGCGTTATTAGCGAATCTAGAATCCTCTAGAATGTTCTAACTTAAGCTTCAAATTTGGGATAAGTTTTGGCTAAACCATGGGCCAAAACCATGGGCCGCTAAACCATGGTTTTCTAACCATGGTTAGTGGTTTTCTGGGGCCTATAAATAGACCTCCTACCCATTCATTCTCTACAACTTCCACTACCACCACCACCCCAAGGGCTAGGGTCGAGAGGTTGGGAGGAGGAGTGGGAGGCGAGGGAGGAGCGCTAGCGAAGCGCTGCCGGGAGAACGAGGAGGAGAAAAGTATGATCCTCTCTTAGTTGCTTCGCTTTCAATTCATACTCTTGTTCTTCCAAGTTTTGTTCTTGATTCATCTTTCTTTCCGATTCGTTTTCCTGTTGTGGTTCGAGGAGAAATCTGTGTAACACCCAACTTAGGTGCGGGCAGCTATGCACGTCAGTGACCCTGTGATTCGTCACACGTTCACTCATCTAAGACGCGTAGTGTCTACCGATTCTCCATCGTTTATGTTTCTATTCTTCGCATTAAGCTTTTATAGTTATTTTGATGGAGAAATCTGTGTAATACCCTACTTAGGTGCGGGCGGCTATGCACGTCAGTGACCCTGTGATTCATCACACGTTCACTCACCTAAGATGTGTGGTGTCTACCGGTTCTTCATCTCTTGTTGTTGAGTATATTCTTTCAGTTTCGTTGTTATTTTCCTCTCGATTGATTTTATAGAGGAAACTCTTTTCATTTTTATTTTGAAATATGTCCCGATATAAGGGAAAACTCTGCCGAAATTTTCCAAGAAATATGTCCCGATATAAGGGGAAACTCTGTCGAAATTTTCCGAGAAATATGTCCCGATATAAGGGGAAACTCTGTCGAAATTTTAAGAGAAAATATGTTCTTGACGTTCTTCGTGTTCTTCGCGTTCTTCGTTCGTTCTTCGCGTTCTTAACATGTTCTTAGCGTTTTGATACGAAAAATGAAATTCGATCTTTTCAGGAGCCTTAAAATAGCCATTCTAAAAACGAAACTCGATAAAGCCTTGCAAACACGAGAGAGAGCTCGATTAGGTAAAGAAATCCTTCCTTTTGCTGTTGGGTTTTCATAAGAAATTATTGAAATTCTTGATTTGTGTTCTTTCAATGAAGAACCCTAATTTTGGTTATTTTTGAAAAAGTCTGAAGAATTGCTTTGTGATTCCCACTAAAAAAAGATTTACGCATCAATTTGATGCGTTGGCTCTGAAAGTTAGGGTTTCGGAGTTTAAATAGGCATAAATAGGAGTATACATATGGTTATGAATAATATATATGTTAGTTGATACTAAGTATTGCGGATTATGCAAATCAAAGACTTAACGAAAGAATTACATCATGTGAATTGGTGTGATTTGAGTTGGATCCTGAAAAGGATCATGTGTCACGTTAAGGATGTCTGGGAGTAGAACTACAGGTCGGGCATGCAACCTGTAGGTTTGTCGGAAGAAACCTGTATTGGCATTTCCCTACCTAGGTGGTACACGGTTGCCCTGTTATGATAAGTGCGCACGAAATGAATGTTTTGCAACGCGTGGTACCGGGAGCCAATATATTCGGGTTGGAACGACGGAAGATGTGGTCGTGCCATGTGGAGGCACGGGTGGTTCAATAGCGACTGGGTCACGATAACATGTATTTAAAGCTGCTAGGTTATATGATTGCATGTTAGCCTGAGGTTTTAAGCAACCGAGTCCTCGAGGACGGTGTGCTCATTTGTTTTTCCAGGCTGAGGGTTGAGACCCTGTTTAATAAAAGAAAAGAAAATTGTCAGGGTAGTATTGGAGGATTGGTTGAGGCGACGTGCGACGGCATAAGCTTACCAAGATAAACACAATCTCCAATCCCGAAGCATTCACAGCTTCGGAGTCCAAGAATGGTGGGGTTCCCCTGGACTAATCCCTGATGTGGAATAGAAAGGAATAGGACTTAAATTAATGAAAAGGAATGAAATTTTTGTGATATCAAGTTTTGAAAAATTACACAATTTATTTGCTTTTCTCTTCTTCGTTACTTAGCATTCGCTAATTTTTATCCTATGATTTATGGAAAACTCAACAAGTATTGGTGAGCCATCGCAAGGACTTTAAAAATTCATCTGGCTTACATACTAGACATCCAGCCAGACACAGTAGCTTTACTCTTTAAGGTAGTTAGTAATCTTTTGTATATTTTCCTTTCAAGCTGATGTACATGTAATGGTTATAGTGGGACAGTGTATCATCTGAGCTTTATTTTGTGAATGGAAAAGTGTTGAAATACTTTCTTCCGAGTATTTTTATTTGCAGTATATTTCTGAATGTTAGTTGTGATTGCTGAATAAATTATTGCTGAGTAACCAGATCTGGATATGGGAGGATCCGACGGCCCGGGAAACGGGATCATGACAGATTGGTATCAGAGCTTGGTTACTCTAGTAATTTATTTAGTAATTAATAACTATGAGCGGTATTCAGAAACTAAGGATGTATTAAGATCCTTTGATCTTAATAAATGACTGCAGTACCATTCACAAGTCATTGTCCCTTATGTACATCATGCTAAGACATATAGGATCTGACCTTTGACCTTGACTCATCCCAGGATCATGGCAGACCAAGACATGTCTAGACAATTAGTGGCTATGATGGTAATGCTCCAATACATGGGGCAAAGGCAACAAGCATTGGAGGAGAGGGTCAGAGAGACCCGAGGCATCTAAGCCTGCGGATGCTAAGATTGAAGGTTCTGTCCATCTTTCTGAGGAAGAATCTAGTTACCATCCTTCAACTGAGTCTGCTCCTACCCCAGTTGAAGGAGCAATGGAGAAAGCCCTTCTTAGACACCAAACATTACTAGATAATTACCGAAAGGAAAAAATTCCTCGATTCAAAGGTGTAGAGACACCTGCCGAGGCTGAATTATGGCTTGATGATGTCAGTAGGATGTTTAGAATAATACACGCACCAGCAGATACTTGGGTGCACTTTGTTGATTACTCCTTAGCAGACTATGCAAGACGATGGTGGAGAGCAATTTCCAAGAAGTTAGCAGATCCTGTTCCATGGAATATCTTCGAAGAGAGGTTCCGAGCTCACTTCTGTCCCTCTCATTGGGAAGAATTAAAGAGGAGAGAGTTGGCAACTCTGAATCAGGGTTCTAAGACTATACGAGATTATCATATCTACTTTACTGAGCTACTACGGTACTCACCAGCTCTAGAAGCTTCACCACAAGAGTGTCTTCCCAAATTTGTTAGCGGTCTTCAGGGAGATCTACGAGAAAAGCTTGCTGGTTTTAGAGCCACAACCATAGATGAAGCAATGGACATCGCCTCTCGTATTGAGATGGAGAGGGATGAAAACCGCCAAAGAAGAAGTTTCCACTTTAATGGTGGACCATCCAAAAGCAAGGCACATTATAATCGTAGAGATTGTCGCTATCATCCAGCCGGTTCCAATATAAGCTCACCACAGACCTTGGGTCAGGAATTATCAGGAAGAAGGGGTTTCTCTAGACCTCCACTATATCCTCGCGACTCAGCAGCAGGAGCTAGCACCTCTGTGGCTGGATCTTCAGCTCAAACAGGAGCACGTGTGTGTTTTTACTGTCATCAGGAAGGCCACATCAAGAAAGATTGTCCGAAGTTGAGAGGTTCAGGGTTTAAATCAACCCCAATTAATAGTATAACATCCACCTCAAGCAATGGAGCAACACATGGAGGAAGACATGGTAGAGGTCGAGGCTCACAAGGAGCGTCTCCTACACAACAACCACCACAAAGTGTTGCGGGTTCTAGCTTGCCTATTCCTAATGGCCAGCTCAATGCAATTACTGAAGAACAAGCCTACAATTCAGGCACAGTCGTACGAGGTACTGATACTATTCATGGCTTTTCAGTACATGCCTTATTTGATTCTGGTGCTTCACATTCATTTATTGCTCGACGGTTAGTACCTACTTTGGGTAAGATACTAGTAGAAGTACAACAGTCCTATCTGATCAAGGGACCAGAAGGACAAGTATTTATAATCCGAGAAATCCTGGATAATTGTATAATACTGATAGCGGGACATCAGTTACCTGTTTCACTACTACTAATCGAAATGGAGGACTTTGATCTTATACTAGGAATGGATTGGTTAGAAAGGCATCATGCATGTCTTGACTGTTTCCATAAGACAGTAACATTTCACCTTCCTAACTCGATAGAGTTCCAGTTCATTGGAAAGACATCCAATGATAATATCAAATAAATCTCTACATTGAAGGCACAACAGTTGTTAGAGCAAGGGTGCCAAGGTTATTTAGCTTATGTATCCACTACATCAGGGTCAGAAAGAATGATAGAAGATGTGCCTATAGTGTGCGAGTTTACTGATGTATTTCCAGAGGAACTAACTGGATTACCACCTGAGCGAGAGATTGAATTTGAAATCTCTCTCATACCTGATACTCAGCCTATCTCTATCCCTCCGTATAGGATGGCACCAGCTGAGTTACGAGAGTTAAATGTACAATTGCAAGAACTGTTAGATAAAGGATTCATTCGTCCTAGTACTTCACCATGGGGTGCACCTGTCTTATTTGTTAAGAAAAAGGATGGGTCGATGCGGTTGTGCATTGACTATAGACAACTAAACAAGAGGACAATAAAGAACAAGTATCCTCTGCCAAGAATAGATGCTCTTTGATCAGTTACAAGGTTCAACTGTGTATTCCAAGATTGATTAAAGATCTGGATACCATCAGTTGAAAATTAAAGATACAGATATTCCCAAGACAACTTTTCGAACTAGATACGGGCATTATGAATTCTTAGTTATGCCTTTTGGACTAACAAATGCCCCAGCAGCCTTCATGGATCTTATGAATAGAGTATTCAAGGAGCTCTTAGATCACTTTGTAGTAGTCTTTATTGATGATGTGCTTATTTACTCAAAGGATAAGTATCTGCATGAACATCATCTCAGGAAGGCACTTGAAACTCTAAGGAAGAACAAACTGTATGCTAAATATAACAAATGTGACTTCTGGCTATCTGAAGTATCTTTCTTAGGCCATGTTTTTTCTGGGGAAGGTATATCAGTTGATCCTACAAAGGTTAGTGCGGTGATGAGTTGGGAATGCCCGAAGACTGTCACAGAAATACGATCTTTTCTGGATTTAGCTGGATATTATAGAAGATTCGTGAAGGACTTTTCACGGATAGCATTGCCAATGACTAGACTAACTCAAAAGGAGGTCCCATTCTTATGGTCTGATACATGTGAAGCTAATTTTCAGACACTGAAAGAATGCCTAACATCTGCACCCACCCTTACTCTACCCTCCGGGAGTAAAGGGTTTACAGTATACACTGACACATCTAAAGAAGGACTTGGGGCGGTTCTTATGCAACATGGTAAGGTAGTTGCGTATGCATCACGACAGCTCAGGACACATGAGAAGAACTACCCAACACATGAACTTGAATTAGCTGCCGTAGTTTTCTCTTTAAAGATATGGAGACACTACCTGTATGGTATTACTTTTGAAATCTTCACCGATCATAAAAGCTTGAAATATCTATTTGATCAGAAGGAACTCAATATGAGACAGAGACAGTGGCTAGAGTTGCTGAAAGACTATGATTGCACTATCTCCTACCACCCGGGTAAGGGGAACGTCGTAGTAGATGCCCTTAGCAGAAGAACTTATTCACTTGGGTTAGTGAGTGCTATCCACTTCTGGGGTAACTATCAACGCTAAGTGAATGGAAACCATTTGATAGTAGTGCTGATACTATAACTATTCCTCATCGATACAAACATGGGATAAAATAAAGAAAGGACAGGAGGATGATCCAGTCCTTAAAGACTTGAAACAACAACTTGAGAAGAATGAGATAGAGGGATTCCAGATACAAGATGGTTTACTGTATAATCATCACAGAGTTTGTGTACCAAACACACCTGAACTAAGGAAAGACATCTTACGAGTAGCTCATTCTTCTAGATTATCTATTCATCCAGGAATTACGAAGATGTATAAGGATCTTCATTCATACTTTTGGTGGCCGGGAATGAAGAAAGATGTTGCTGAGTTTGTGAATTCATGTTTCACTTGCCAGCAGGTAAAGGCTTCACACCAAAAGCCACCAGGATTATTGCAACCCCTCCCTATACCTGAATGGAAATGGGAAAGCATTTCCATGGATATCATTACTGGCTTACCTCAGACGACTGGTTGTAAAGATAGTATCTGGGTTATAATAGATCGTCTGACAAAGGTAGCACACTTCATTCCGATAAGTTTATCTTTCACTCCAGACCAGCTTGCTAAGTTATATATTACACATGTGATTCGCCTCCATGGTATCCCAAAGGAAGTAGTTTCTGATCGAGATTCACGATTCACCTCACACTATTGGGAGAACTTCATGAAAGCCTTAGGTACACAACTATGCTTGAGTACAACATATCATCCACAAACAGATGGTCAGTCAGAACGTACGATTCAAACACTAGAGGATATGCTACGAGCGTGTGCCTTAGAATGGAAGGGATCGTGGATTAAACATTTGCCTCTTGTAGAATTCACCTACAATAATAATTACCATACAAGTTATTGGCATGGCACCATTTGAAGCACTATATGGACAAAAGTGTACTACTTCTTTGTGTTGGCAAGAGGTCAGAATAAAGAACCTTTATGATTCAGATAGACTTCAAGAGACACGGGAAGCTGTAGAACTTGCTAAAAAAGACTATTAACTGCTCAGAGTCGCCAGAAAAGTTATAGTGATACCAGGCGAAGAGACCTTGAATTTGAGGTAGGTGACTTTGTATTTCTCAAAGTATCACCTATGAAGGGTGTTCAGAGGTTTGGCTTGCGTGGGAAGTTAGCACCCAGGTTCGTGGGTCCCTTTGAAATTATTCAACGGATTGGAAAAGTTGCCTATAGACTTGCACTTCCTCCACATCTTTCGGCAATACATGATGTATTTCATGTATCAAATCTGAGAAAGTACATTAGGGATCCAGAGCATAAGATAAGTTATGATGATTTACATGTTGAGACAGACTTGACATACCAAGAGATACCTGTGCAAATACTTGAAAGGGATATCAAGAAGTTGAGAAACAAAGAGGTGAATCTAGTTAAAGTATTGTGGCGAAACCAAGAGTTTGAAGAAGCCACATGGGAACCTGAGGTAGAAATGAGAGAGAAATACCCGTACTTGTTTGAATGATAACATTATGTATTATGTATATGTTCATTTTAAATGACATGACGTTCATTCTCTTTAAGGTTGTTATGGTTTCAATCCTCTTTAAGGTTGTTATGCCTGCATTTCTAGTCTCGAGGACGAGACTTCCTTTAAGGTTATTATAATTGTAAAGTCTTAAACTTGGCATATCTCGGATCCTATATAATAAGATCCGGCTCGTCAAGAGAAAACCAACGAAATTTGTTTCGTGTGAATCGGACTTCGTTTCGAATTGTTATGATTTTCCGAAGAAAGAGAAGTCATTAATCCATAATGACTGTCATTAAGATTAATTAAACATGATTAAAGAAATTAATGATGATTGAAAGCCGCTAATGATTATTAGTAAACACTAATCAATAGTTAACAAAAGATAAGCGTAAACTGCAAAAGTTAATCACGATTAGTGTTAATTAAACGTCATTAGCGAATCTAGAATCCTCTAGAATGTTCTAACTTAAGCTTCAAGTTTGGGATAAAGTTTGGCTAAAACCATGGGCTAAAACCATGGGCCGCTAAACCATGGTTAAGGTCTAAACCATGGTTTTCTAATCATGGTTAGTGGTTTTCTGGGGCCTATAAATAGACCCCCCTACCCATTCATTCTCTACAACTTCCACTACCACCACCACCCCAAGGGCTAGGGTCGAGAGGTTGGGAGGAGGAGTGGGAGGCGAGGGAGGAGCGCTAGCGAAGCTCTGCCGGGAGAATAAGGAGGAGAAAGGTATGCTCCTCTCTTAGTTGCTTCGCTTTCAATTCATACTCTTGTTCTTCCACGTTTTGTTCTTGATTCATCTTTCTTTCCGATTCGTTTTCCTGTTGAGGTTCGAGGCGAAATCTGTGTAACACCCTACTTAGGTGCGGGCGGCTATGCATGTCAGTGACCCTGTGATTTGTCACACGTTCACTCATCTAAGACGCGTGGTGTCTACCGATTCTCCATCGTTTATGTTTCTATTCTTCGCATTATGCTTTTATAGTTATTTTGATGGAGAAATCTATGTAATACCCTACTTAGGTGCGGGTGGCTATGCACGTCAGTGACCCTGTGATTCGTCACACGTTCACTCACCTAAGATGTGTGGTGTCTACCGGTTCTTCATCTCTTGTTGTTGAGTATATTCTTTCAGTTTCGTTGTTATTTTCCACTCGATTGATTTTATAGAGGAAACTCTTTTCGTTTTTATTTTGAAATATGTCCCGATATAAGGGGAAACTCTGCTGAAATTTTTCGAGAAATATGTCCCGATATAAGGGGAAACTCTGCCGAAATTTTCCAAGAAATATGTCCCGATATAAGGGGAAACTCTGTCAAAATTTTAAGAGAAAATATGTTCTTGATATTCTTCATGTTCTTCGCGTTCTTCGCGTTATTCGTTCGTTCTTCACGTTCTTAACATGTTCTTAGCATTTTGATACGAAAAATGAAATTCGATCTTTTCAAGAGTCTTAAAATAGCCTTTCTAAAAATGAAACTCGATAAAGCCTTGCATACACGAAAGAGAGCTAGATTAGGTAACGAAATCCTTCCTTTTGCTGTTGGGTTTTCATACGAAATTATTGAAATTCTTGATTTTGTGTTCTTTGCTACGAAGAACCCTAGTTTTGGTTATTTTTGAAAAAGTCTGAAGAATTGCTTTATGATTCCCACTAAAATAAGATTTACGCATCAAATTGATGTGTTGACTCTGAAAGTTAGGGTTTGGGAGATAAAATAGGCATAAATAGGAGTATACATATGGTTATGAATAATATATATGTGAGTCGATACTAAGTATTGCGGATTATGCAAATCAAAGACTTAACAAAAGAATTACATCATGTGAATTGGTGTGATTTGAGTTGGATCCTGAAAAGGATCATGTATCACGTTAAGGATGACTGGGAGTAGAACTACAGGTCGGGCATGCAACCTGTAGGTTTGTCGGAAGGAACCCGTATTGGCATTTCCCTACCTAGGTGGTACACGGTTGCCCTGTTATGATAAGTGCGCACGAAATGAATGTTTTGCAACGCATGGTACCGGGAGCCAATATATTCGAGTTGGAACGACGGAAGTTGTGGTTGTGCCATGTGGAGGCACGGGTGGTACAATAGCGGCCTGGTCACGATAACATGTATTTAAAGCCGCTAGGTTATATGATTACATGTTAGCCTGAGGTTTTAAGCAACCGAGTCCTCGAGGATGGTGTGCTCATTTGTTTTTCCAGGCTGAGGGTTGAGACCCTGTTTAATAAAAGAAAAGGAAATTGTCAGGGTAGTATTGGAGGATTGGTTGAGGCGATGTGCGGCAGCATAAGCTTACCAAGATCAACACAATCTCCAATCCCGAAGCATCCACAGCTTCAGAGTCCAAGAATGGTGGGGTTCCCCTAGACTAATCCCTGATGTGGAATAGAAAGGAATAGGACTTAAATTAATGAAAATGAATGAAATTTTTGTGATATCAAGTTTTGAAAAATTACACAATTTGTTTGCTTTTCTCTTCTTCGTTACTTAGCATTCGTTAATTTTTATCCTATGATTTATGGAAAACCCAACAAGTATCGGTGAGCCATCGCAAGGACTTTAAAAATTCATCCGGCTTACATACTAGACATCCTGCCAGCCACAGTAGCTTTACTCTTTAAGGTAGTTAGTAATCTTTTGTATATTTTCCTTTCAAGCTGATGTACATGTAATGGTTAAAGTGAGATAGTGTATCATCTGAACTTTATTTTGTGAATGGAAAAGTGTTGAAATACTTTGAATGTTAGTTGTGATTGCTGAATAAATTATTGCTGAGTAACCAGATCCGGATATGGGAGGATCCGACCGCCCGGGAAACGGGGTCGTGACAATTACCAACATGGAGATTGCCTCCATATGCAACATGGTGGATGGCCACCAATTTCCATATTGGTTATGGTGGCCATCCACTTGATTACAAGTGGGAGGGCAATCTCATGAGATTTCATGAGATTGCATATCTCCATGGTAATCTCCTTTATTAAACCAACAACTTTTGTTGAGTTTTATTCTCCAAAAATAATTCATAATTAATTTTGAGAATGTTGCATTCTTACCATTGGAAAATTGTGAATCACATTCACAACCCAAAACAAAATATAATTTACATTTTCAATTAATTAATCATTGTGTATCCAATAGACATTAATAATTAATCAACAAATACAAATTATAATTAGCTCTCTCTAATACATTATAAATCATATTTATAATATATTATGAATAATTGGATATTACTATCCACATTATTCTTATCCACAATAATTAAATCATATTTAGTTATATTGGATAACTTATTCTCATGAGCCCAAATAAAATGAATCACATTCACACTATTCACATCTTTGATAATCAAATCACATCTAATTATCTAAGATAACTCTTCTTGTAATATGAATCAAATTCATATTATTCATGATAATTAAATCACATTTAATTATCCATTTTCTCAATGCTTGGATACATATATCAACAATAGAATTATCCATGAACTCTTTCAAGGATAATGCGCTTTTCTCCGCGAATACTTGGAGATAAGGACATGGCGATTGTATTGTTCCACATATAGTGACTTGGATATTGAGATCACATCTCAAATCCAAATCTCGGGCCTCACATAGATGCTTGATTAAATCAAGACCGCAAATCTAATATTCTCATTACATCTAAATTCCATTCAGATCAATGTCCAATATTTGGAATAAGATTAGATTACTTCTCTACTGAGAGGAGTCACTAAAATCCAGACCCGTTTCATCACTCCCTAGGAATGGAAGCGTCATGGTTATACAATCGTTTATGATCACATCACCCTCAGGTATTCTCAATACCTGTACATCCTGCATACTGGAAGACTCAGAATAAACCCAAAGTATTAGATCAACTTTATACTGTCTACTTCAGAGTTTTATCAGTAAGTTTCTCATCTTGATCATTGGGAGTTGGTATCGATCATATACTTTCCAAAAGCATATATCATACCTAGGTCTTGATCATATACTTTCCAAAAGTGTATATCAAACCTACAAATTCAGTCAAGCTTCCAAAGCGAGACGACCGTGCGCACGGAATTTGATTCTTCCTAATATCTCATGAGTGAGCTCATGTCTTCCGGTTCAGTAGTGAACCTGTATGATCCCTTTCAGAGATCGTATTGCTAATATGCCCTTATATGCACACCAACGCGCCGATGTATAGACTTTGATTAGGTCATCAACCTATTGGTCTGCCAAATGTACATACTCAGACATATAGTAACACATCTGTCTCTGGTCAGAGGGTAACACATCTGTCTTCGGTCAGAGGATGCGTGCCTATATCATGACAGCATACGATATAGGACTTTGGTTATCTCGATCTCGTTAAGTCAACTCTTTGACCTAACTAATCTGACACCTCTGAATCTCTATTCCTATGCAGAGGACCTGCATCAAGAGGTCAGTCAGGTATCAGCCTAACTAAGAAAGGATTGCCATCTCCTACTCAGGCTGGAGATCATCTCTTAATTATCATTTGACGGGGCTTGATGAGTCGTCAATCTAACTCATTATATATTCATCTAAGCACCGGCCTCTATGATTCAATAATTGAATCAACAGCTGTATGATCATTAATATGGCCATGGTACATAACCCTAATTGTACTAAGGGACCTATTATGCAAATTATGTATTCTTCATTTCAGATTAGGGAATGATATTTGCAATAACATTTATTGCATAATGGCTCACCGTGGGCTCGCATGTCCAACACTTCATATGGTGTCGCATCCTTGAATAGTGTCGGCCACCACAAGCCACACTGCAATACTTTGTTACCATTCTGCTTCCAGAATGATATCCTCATTCGAGCTTATGACAGTGCTTGAGGACACTTGTATAATCCTCCTAAGGAATGCACTGACACCAAATGCAATCCGTACCTTCCCTAAAAAGGTGTGGATCTTCCCACTAGTATAAATGAATATCAGACAAAAATATGTCCATCTTTACTATTGTCCAATATTTTGGAGCTTTCTCAGAAATGAGATAGTTCACAAAATTGACATACCAGGGGAGAGAAGAAACATTGAGAATTGATTTATCGGAGAAAGTTTCATTAAGCGACATATGGCTCAACGGAGCCTCTAATAGTTCTATTATGGACATATGATCTACTACCACATTCTTAACTCTAGGTTTATCTCTAGTTTCCAAATCAAATTCATGGAGGAGAAGGACTCATCTAAGTAGACGTGAATTGGTATCCTTATTTTGCTGCAAATGCTGGATAGCGGAGTGGTCAACGTACACAATTACCTTGGAATAGAGAGGATGTGAATGGAACTTCTCAAAGGTGAAAACAACTACCAGTTGATCTTTCTCTATAACTATATAGTTCTTCTGTGCATCATCTAGTGTTCTATTGTTATAGTGAATGACGTAGGGAAATCCTTCACGACTTTTTCCCAATACAATCCCAATGGCAAAATCTAATGCATCCATCATGATCTCGAATGGGAGGGACCAATCAAGTGTCTGTAGGACAGGTGTTTGAGTGACAAGTTCTTTCAACTGAGTAAAGGCCTGGAGAACCTTCTAATTAATGATGAAATCAATGTCCTTGACTAGCAATTCTATTAGAGGTCGGGCAATCATGATGAAGTCCTTGATGAATCTTTTGTAGAAACCAAAATGCCCCAGAAATAACCTCACATTCTTGACTGTTTGAGGTGGCTTAATTTTTTCATTCACATCCACCTTTGCCTGGTCAACCTCCATACCTCATTTGGAGATGACATGGCCCAGCACAATTCCTTTAGTTACCATGAAGTGACTCTTTTCCCTTGATAAAACCAAATTAACTTCACAAAATCTCTTAAGTACTTGGTCTAGATGTGCAAGACAAGCATAAAAAATATCTCCATAGATCAAGAAATCATCCATAAAGACCTCGAGAAAACTATCTATCATGTTGGTAAAAATACTTAACACACACCTTTGGAATGTAGCGGGCGCGTTACATAATATAAAGGGCATACACTTGAAAGCATATGTTTTGAACGAACATATAAAAGTCATCTTCTCTTGATCCTCAGCAGAGATTGCCACTTGCTTGTACTAGAGTACCCATCCAAGAAGTAAAAGAACTCCTTCCCTACCAAACTTTCAAGCACTTGATCAATAAAAGGCAAAAAAAGTGATCCTTCTTGGTCATTGAATTCATGCACCGAAAATCAACACAAATACACCATGAAGTAGGTGCTCGAGTAGAGATCTCCTCTCCTTGGTCATTGGTAACCATCATAATTCTGGATTTCTTCAGAACTACGTGTAATGGGCTAACCAATTTCGAGTCGGAGATGTGATAAATGAAGCCAGCCTCACACCATTTCAGTAAATCTTTCGTGACTACATCCCAATGATTAGGGTTCAAACTTTGCTGAAACTCACAGGATGATTTACAATCGTCATCTAAAAAGATATGGTGTAAACACACGGCCGGATTTATCCCGCTGAAATCTGAAACATTCCAACCAAGAGCCTTGAGATTTTTATATAGAATCTCTAGCAACCGATATTCTTGATCCGTGGTCAGCTACTTATGATAACTGCATACATATTCATTTCACCCATAAGGAAAGCATACTTAAGATCTGCTTGAAGCAGCTTTAACTCAGATAAATTCTGAGTCAGCTTCACAGTGACATCTAAAATTGTGATGCTTGGTGCATGATATGCTGACAATAAAGAGGTGTTGTCCACCTCTATCACTCTTGGTTCAGACAATAATGTACCAAACATATCTGCAACGATTCTTGTTGTTCAGTTTGGACTGAATCTTCTTCAAATAAATCAACCAACTATTCTGAATCATTCTTCTTGTTGATGAAGGAATAAATATTAATTGTGCTTTCCATGTCCTCCTATGGAAGAAGGATTTCCTTGACAAGATGTTATTCAAAGACAATTTTGTATCTCTGATATCTTCAATAATTCACAGTTCTCTGCAATTGGTTTTGGCTCTTTTCTCTCAGATGTGATCTCTGCAACTTTCTGCTTTGTGATCATATCCATTGCGACTTTCTCACTACATGACAGGAACATGATCCTTCCAGACCCATAATCAACTATCGCTTTGGTTGTTCGAAGGAACATCAGACCAAGAATAATCAGGGACTGAAGTAACGGTGCTGGGGATCCATGTCTAGAACAACAAAGTCCACTAGGATTCGCCAGTTGAAACTTTATTCTTCCCCTTGGCGATGGTATATGGCTATAAGGTCCTACTACTCCTGAGAGTCACAATGTTAGATAATATAAAAGGATCATTTATACCAGACTCATCAGGGTTGGAGGATATATCACGAACTGCCTGCTCTTTCCGTTTAAAGTTGTTGGGGTTTGCCTCAACCTACGTTGCTATGATCGTCTTTGTGGCAGTGAGGTCATCGAGCTTCTGGCTCATCTCTATCATGCTCTTCCCCAACTAAGCTAAACAATCAAGGATAGGGTTCACGAGGGCTTCCTTGATTTGTTCAGTATGCTGTATACGCTGACTCTGATAGTGGTGAGGAGGTTGCGACTGGTAATTCATTGAAAAATACTAAGGAGTATGCTGATGATAGTAATGGGGAGGATGATACCCGTTGTAGTGATGAGAAGCTGGCTGCTGTTGATGAAATTGATATTGCTAGTATGTTGGTTGCTGGTAGTTCTGTCTCCAAGTTGGTGGATTGTTTGGAGATTGGTGGTGCTGAGGCTGATTATGGACAAATTTCCCATCGTGAGATTGTTGGTATGCCCTTATGGTAGAGGACTAACCATTCTAATGTCCGCCTAGAGGGGTCAGTTGTGCATCGTTGTTTCAAATACCGTTCACCTCTTAAATTTGAGTTGGAGGTGGGAAAAATAGCTCGAAATAAGAAGATTTGTGCTCGAGATGGTATACAACCATCTGATGCTACGACTACTGTTGTGGTGCATGATTAGGAGCTTGCACGTAATTGATGAATCCACGATTCATTATCTTAATACTTTGATATTTGCTTAACTCTTTGAACAAATTACCAAATAAAAGTTCCTAAACTAAATAAACTAACAAAATATAACTCTTAATAAAATGGACTAATTATCTTGTAAATAAGTCCACAAATAATTCAAAATAAAAATCACAAAAATATAAAAGTGTTGAAAAATGTTTGTAAACAATCCCCTATAAATACCCAAACTTCCATGATGTTTAATAAACTAATACTAATTCCTTTTGACTTAATTCTTGTTCTAACTTGTACATAAAAAAATTGTATAAAAATACAAAATAATTTTTTATCTTGAATAAATACTCTTAGATCTTTAACTGAAAAGCCATAAAGTCCAAATTCTCGACTAAATTCTTGCTCCGTATGAACTCCAAATTCACCAAACTCACTTTTAAAGTTTGAGGTTTAAAATTATCTATCCAATGAAAGTGACATCTTTAATCGGAGCTCGTTTGCAAAATATCGATTTTGGGACCTAATTGTTTATTGTTTATTCTGTACATACTTTATTTTCTTGATTTTATTTTACCGTTTTTTAATTATTAAAAATACAAAAAATAGATTAAAGTGTATTTATTTATTTTATACTTTTTCTATTGATTTCATCTAATTTAAAAATTACAAAAAAACACAAAATAAAAAATATGGTATTCTATTCTATGGGTACCATCCAAAATACTTTTTATGTAGGTTATCATGTTTGATTTTGAGTCCTTCACGAAAGTTGTAGATCTCACCGAGACGAGCGACTTTCATGTTGACAACTTTTTGATTTGACACAATTACTATTCATTTTATATTTTTTTCTTTAATTTTTTTAGTTTTAAATTTTATTTTATGATTAATTTTAATTTTTACCTTTTATTTTATTTTTAATTTAAATTTTCACTTTTCTCTCTCTTCCCTCTCTCTTCCCTCTCATCTCTTTCTTTTTTCTCGTTCCTCTCTTTTCTCTCCCTTCTCTCCTCTATCTCCAAGGCATGTACAATGCACACACCTTTCTCTCACCCACCCCTCCAGTCATTACCCACAACCAGTCACTCGCGCTTCACCCCGCCTACGTGTAACGCCACCTCCTTCTCTGGTCGTTACGGCTCCACGACCGTTACTCCGCAACCTCCTCAAAAGCCTGACCCTTCCCGCTCCCTCTGAAGGATATGGAAAGATCCTTAAGATCATCTATCCACAAGTAATATGTATGATTACCTCTTGAAGTGTGGTTGTGATTTAGTCTCTAAACCAAGAGACCTCCTGTCTCAAGTCTCTGACGGAGGAGACGCTTGCGAGCGCGTTGATGAGACACGTATTTATTGCAATTTGAGTTGAAGATCCAAGCAGAGAATATGATGATCTCGTCACACGAGATCCGATGTCTTCTTCACGAACAAGTGATGAACGCAAAATTCGCCTCAATAATAGTGTGGAATTAAGGTGTAGTACAGGAGGCGAATTTTGTTCAGCAAAAACCACAGACTTTGAATGCTGTGGAATATTTATACTTGGCAAGTGTACCAAGGTCGAACACAGGGATACGGCAGCCTAAAGTGAGTATTGAATTTCAATTCATGAAGACATAATGTCACTTAATTTCAGCTTCTGGTTCATATGCAAATTATGATGCACTATGCTATTTACAAGGCAATGCCATGATGCATGCATTTTTTTATTTTTGTTTTTATGCAAGTTAAAATGATGCATGGGCAAACAATGTAAGAGAATATGCATGATGAATAAAATGTCAGAAATACCTACAATTATACCCTAAAATGAGAGCAACGTAATATACAATGAAATTAGAGCCAATTTGAACACATCATTAAAAATCGGTCATCAAATCAATCAAGACAAGTAGATCATGGTCCCATTTTCCACATGAAAAATCACTTAAATTAAAACAGTGTCAAATGAGACAAATAAGTATGCTAGAATGTAGAGGACAAGATAAGGATCAAAACGACATTAAAATCATGCAATTTGGACCTTCGATGCTCAAGTTATGCTAAAAACAGTGCAAGGGCATAATGGTAATAAAAATGCAATAAAATAAAGGGATAAATATTGCATTTAGGTCCCTGGAGGGACCTAAATGCAAATAAAGAAAACCTTCGAGGGCCTCCCTATAAATTACCCAGGCACGCACGTGAGGCACGTGCTTGGGGACCAAAATGCAATTCTTTAAAACTTCAGGGTCTTTGCTGCAATTTACCCAACACCTCACGTGCGCTGCACGTGAGGGGCTAGGCTCGGGAGGAGGCTCGGGTTCGGGTCCACGTGGCATCTGTCTGTGGTTCGGATTGAAGCTCGGATGACCCGAGCCTATTTGTCTGGAGGGGAGGCTCGGGCTGCCACGCGTCTTTATCTCGACCGTCCGATCAGGAGGATCGGACGGAGGCTGTAGCACCTTCTTCCTCCGCGACCCACCGGAGTAGGCGGGGCTCCGACAAGGTCGATAGAGCTCCGCCGCCTGCCGCAGACACGCCTGATGGTCGGAGAAGTTAGCTGGGGATGCTGCGAAGACGATGGGACTCCGGCGATGCTCCAAGGCTGATCGGAGCTACGAGTTGAAGAAGCGTCGCCGGAAGAGAAGAACGTGAAGATGCTCCGGTCTGAACTCCGGCCAATGAACCTACAAATTGTTAAAGGAATAGCCGAAGCGTGCGCATGAGGGTTTGTGAGTGAGCTGAGGGCCGTGGGGTGGCTGGAAGCGGGGGCCCGGGGTCTCCTTCTCCAGCGAGGCAGCGAAGGAGGTGATCGGAGTGTTCGGGGTTCTGGAGAACGGGAAGGGGGTTGGCGAGGATGCTGGAGGTGTGGCGGAGGTGGTAGAGTGTGTGGTGGAGGGGGTAGGTGACTGACGGAGGCGTAGTAAATCAGAGAAGTTGAAGAAAAACAAAGTCAAAGATCTCCTCGCCGGAGCGAGGAGTTGGCGGAGGGAACTTGCTTGGGATGAGGCTCGGAGGAGCCCCGAGGTCGTTGCCCAGCTGGTCAGCAAGCCAGCGAGCTCGGCGGAGCTTGGAAGCGTCCGCTACTCGGCGGAGGAGCACCGAGGGTCGACACCGGCAAGTACCCATCGTCGCCTCGACATTCCGCCCCTCCGCTGTCACCGGAGGGGCGGAGGAGGCTAGGGTAAAGGCCAAGAATGGTGGACCTCGATCTCAGGTGGCGGGGGAGGGTCTTTTATAGCCGGAGGAGATGGCGTTACAGGTGGTGATGGTGAGGGTTTGCAATGGAGATTTCATGGCGATGGATTAATGGTAGGTGTCTTTGGGGGTTACGCGAGATAGGCGGATCTACGGTGATGTCGGAGAGGCGTTACGAGCAGGAGGAGCTGGCAGGTACGCTGGCCAAAAAAGGAAGGGTGAGCGGGGTTGGTGATGTATAACGGCAGGGGGCGAAGTGCACGGGAGGTAGACGATGATGATCGAGCCGTTGGATCTAGCGATCCAACGGCTGGGAGTGGGGCGCGTATGGAGGGTCACGATCAGATCATTAGATCTGATCGGATGGCTGAGGGTCGAGCGCGAAGGAGCGGCCCAGATGGAGAACTGGTGAGATCCAACGGCGAGGGTTTGAAGGGGGACGTGGCACAAGGAGAAGCGTTGTTTCAAACCAGGATCAGAGGGCTATGGTTAAGGGGTGACGTGGCACGAGGCAGGCTGTAGGATAGGGCATGGATCCAACGGCCGTGGGTTAGGCGCCTTTGGGCGGTCGTGATTAGATCTGGGAGTCAGATCAAGGGCTGAGAAGTGAGCGGTGATGGATGACAGAGATGAAGGCGGGGGTGGCGTGATCCAACGACCCAGGAGAGGGTCGGGTGTTGAGAGGAGAAGGAGGCCACGTGGATGGCCCAGAGGGCGCCACGTGGCCCAATCAGATTAATTCAAAAATAAAAACAAAGAAAATTAAAAAAAGAAATAGCTAGAAGCCGAATTTGCAAAAACTCAAAACATGAAAGTTGCTCGTCTCGATGAGATCTACAACTTTCATGTTGGTCAAAAAGCCAAAAGAGGTCATCTGTACAAAAGCTATTTTTGGGGGGTATTCTTAAGGGGATAAAAACACCAAGTTTGAGGTTTTGAGATTTTTTTGTATTTTTTTTATCTTTTTAAGGGTCAGTGAACTATGGACAACTATTCTATCTAATTTTTAGGGGTTTTGAGGCTAAAATAATTACAAGCAAAATAAGGAAAATTAAATACAAATAATTATAGGTTAATTATACACAATATAATACAAGATAAAATCAAAGAATTAAAGGTGATTTTATTGGATTAATTAAGACAGGGGTTTTAATAGAGAGTTTTTAGCATGATGAATATGAGATTCATCAACAAGGCACATCAAAGAAGATGGAGATCCACGAGCTGTCAAAGAGGCAGCACAATGGCATGGCGTCGTCGACGACTCTCTCTAAAGCACAAGGTTGACGACCACTAAAAGGGAGAGATATGAGACATGTAGAATGAGAATGAGAGAGATATGACTCAATCATTGTGCGTAAAAGAAGTGCTAGGCTTGCCTCTTCTTTTATAGTACTTTGGGAGTCAATGGATCACAATCCATGTGAAACACAAAATCAATGGTTGAGATTGATTTGCGTTTCTATTCAATGGCCATGATTTTGTTGTAAAAATGAAATAATAATTTATATTATATTAAATTAAATATATATATATACATATATTGAATAATTAACATAATTTAATTTGAACTAAATTAACTTGCATGAAAGGATTAGGAGGGAGGCCACCCACCTCCCGAAAAAGGGGGGACAACCACCCTTGAGACCAAGTCAAGGGTGGCCGTCCACCATCCATTGAATGGATGGTGGTGGATTCTCCAATCCTTCATATTTGTTAACAACATCCTTTGTTGAAAAATAATTCACAAAAATAATTCCAAATTACTTTTGTGAATATCGCAATAATACCATTAAATAATTATCAATCATATTCACAATCCAAAATAAAATTTAAATAATATTTCCAATTAATTTCAAATGTGAATCCAACTCACATCAAAAATTAATTTGAAGATACCATTTATAATATGCTCTCTCTAATATATTATAAATGACATTTAAAATATATATAAAAATAATATAGATAGTACTATGGAGGATATGATTAGAATCCTCAAGCGCATCACAGAAGCGTGAGCGTCATATCAAATACGACAAGGAGCGACTAGTCGCACTAGTTGCTCGATGCAGCGGAATTTAAAAATTTTTCATGTGACGAAACCACATGATCCAAGAACACTTCTCGGATAATTTCGTCTAAACCACAAACAAGTAATAGGATTACCTCTTGAAGCGTGGTTGCGATCGAGTCTCTAAACGAAGAGACCTCCTATCTCAAGTCTGATCCGACGGAGGAGACGCTTGCGAGCGCGGGGATGAACCGCGTGCTTCTCGCAATCCATGTTGATGATCCAAGCGGTAGATCTCCTGATCTCGACACACGAGATCCGACATCTTCTTCACGAGCGAGGCGCACCGAAGGAGACGGAGATCCACGAGCAGACGATCGGGCAGCATAACGACGATGCTGCGGCGATGGAGAACCTCTCTAGGGCATCCATGGTGGACGGCCATGAGAGGGAGAGAGAGAGTAGGAGTGTAGAGAGAAAGAGAGAGATGTGCTTCCAAAAGCATTGTGTAAAGAGAGAGCATGGTATGCCTCTCTATTTATAGGGTTTTGGGATCCATGGATCTCAATCCATGGGACATATAAAATCAATGGATGAGATTGATTTATGTCATTCCAATGGTCAAGATTGTTGTTGGTAAAAGCCAACAACTTGTGATTTAATTTAGATTAAAATATATTTGACAAAATCAAATATAAATCAATCCTAAATTACACCAATCAAATAAGGAGATAATGTATATGGAGATCACATCTCCGTATACTTTCCATGTGGAGGCCACCCATTCCAATAAGGAATTGGGTGCTGCCCACTTGATTTCTCATGGAGGCAATCTCATGAGATTTCATGAGATTGCATATCTCCATGGAAATCTCTCTCATTATTTATTTCCAACAACTTTTGTTGGGATCTATTCACCAAAAATAATTCATAATTAATTTTAGAAATATTTCAATCTTGACATTGGAAAATTGTGAATCACATTCACATCCAAAACAAAATATAATTTACATTTTCAATTAATTAGACAATGTGTATCCAATACACATTAATAATTAATCAATAAATATAAATTATAATTGGCTCTCTCTAATACATTATAAATCACATTTATAATATATTATGAATAATTGGATATTACTATCGACATTATTCATATCCATGATAATTAAATCACATTTAATCATCTTAGATCTCTATTCTCATGTGCCCAAATAATATGAATCATATTCACATTATTCACATCTTTGATAATCAAATCACATTTAATTATCTAAGATAACTCTCCTTATAATATGAATCAAATTCATATTATTCATGATAATAAAATCACATTTAATTATCCATTTTCTCAATGCTCAGATACATATATCAACAATAGAATTATCCATGAACTCTTTCAAGGATAATGTGCTTTCTCCGCGAATACTTGGAGATAAGGACAGGGCGATTGTATTTTTCCACGTATAGTGACTTGGATATTGAGATTACATCTCAAATCCAGATCTCGGGCCTCCCATAGATGCTTGATTAAATCAAGACCACAAATCTAATCTTCTCATTGTATCTGAATCATATTCAGATCAATGTCCAACATTTGGATCAAGATCGGATTATTTCTCTACCGAGAGGAGTCACTAAAATCCAGACCCGTTTCATCACTCCCTAGGAATGGAAGCGTCATGGTTATACAATCGTTTATGATCACATCACCCTCAGGTATTCCCAATACCTGTACATCCTGCATATTGGAAGACTCAGAATAAACCCGAAGTATTAGATCAACTTTATACTGTCTACTTCAGGGTTTTATCAGTAAGTTTCTCATTTTGATCATTGGGAGTTGGTATCGATCATATACTTTCCAAAAAGCATATATCATACCTAGGTCTTGATCATATACTTTCCAAAAGTATATATCAAACCTACAAATTCAGTAAAGCTTCCAAAACGAGTGACCGTGCGCATGGAATTTGATTCTTCCCAATATCTCATGAGTGAGCTCATATCTTCCGTTTCAGTAGTGAACCTGTATGATCCCTTTGAGAGATCGTATTACTCATATGCCCTTATACACACACCAACGCGCCTGTGTATAGACCTTGATTAGGTCATCAACCTATTGGTCTGCCAAATGTACATACTCAGACATATAGTAACACATATGTCTCCGGTCAGAGGATGTGTGCCTATATCATGACAGCATACGATATAGGACTTTGGTTATCTTGATCTCGTTAAATCAACACTTTGACCTAACTAATCTGACACCTCTGAATCTCTATTCCTATACAGAGGACCTGCATCAAGAGGTCGGTCACATATCTGCCTAACTGAGAAAGGATTGCCATCTCATACTCAGGCTGGAGATCATCTCTTAATAATCATTTGACGGTGCTTGATGAGTCCTCAATCTAACTCATTAGATATTCATCTAAGCACCAGCCTCTATGATTCAATAATTGAATCAATAGCTGTATGATCATCAAGATGGTCATGGCACATAACCCTAATTGTACTAAGGGACCTATTATGCAAATTATGTAGTCTTTATTTCAGATTAAGGAGTGAATTGCAATAACATTTATTGCATAATGGCTCGCCGTGGGCTCGCATGTCCAACAATCTCCTACTAGCCCAAAGAGTCATTAATGGGGTAATCATTTAAACCCACACTCATGTGACAATCATAGGCTATTTAGAAAATATCTAGGTAAGCTGATCAGTCACTCTGTTCCCAAGAGACTACGCCAAGTCCTTTTACGACACTTGCATATCTCCTAGTAACAGTGCTCGCATCCAATGCGAATGTTGCATCTTATGCAACCAATACTCAATTTTGTTATAGTGTCCTTGACACTATAGCTCGATAATTATTATAACCAGTATGCCCATAATCCTTATTAGAATAACTTCATTCCTGGAGATCTCTATCTCCTAAGGTATCTATAGTTAAGACCCTTATAGATCACTATCTACAATGTCTTAAACTTTTGAAGACTAGACTTTGAGATCATTATCTCTTAGTTTCATCATCTTTGAAGATATTGTTATTACTGCAATCAAGTGTTTTATCTCCATAGTAGGATTAGTAACAGATTACTACTCCCACTGCATGGCAGACATCTGGCTCTTTTGCACATCTAGCGTACACTCAACTTCTCGTAACCGATGCACAAGTGCAAGCAGTTCTAGCATTCACTTCCTCAACTCTTTGAGGTGCTATCCCTTTAGATAGGCCACTACCACATCTTAAGGGAAGGAAGCTTTTCTTGGAATTTTCCAGAAAAATGGAATAAGTCCAAGGTGTACTACTAATGCGACATTCCTAATACCCTCTTCTCTTTGCTTCTGAACGACTTCAGAATTAAGATCTAAGAGGTATCCTTGAGATTGTATCTCAAGGTATGGAACAACCAAATTATAAAACACTTATTATTATCCTTACATCATTCCATATGATTAGAATAATATCTACATTTAGCACGATGAACACAATGGTACTCCCACTAAGCTTCACATGGTTCATCAAGATTTTATCTGAAATCATAATATTTATAATTTCATCAAATCTTATGTTCCAACTACAAGAAGCTTATTTGAGTCCAAAGATGGGGTTCTTTAATTTGCACATCTTGCTTTCCTCAACCATGAAGCCATGGATCTACTTCATATGAATATCCTCAGAGAGGTATTTGTAGAGGAATGCAATCTTGACTCACATCATGAAGATGTCATAGTCAAGTTGTGTAGCTATAGTTAGCAATATTCTGATGGGTTAAAGCAAGGTCACTGGAGAGCAAGTCTTATCGCAAGCGATGTCTTCTCTTCGGTGTGTAGCTCATGGCTACGAACCGTGATTTGAAGGTCTCTACCTTCTCATCAGGTTCCCTCTTTCTCTTGAAGATCCATTTACACCTTAATGGGTATTACCCATATAGGTGGATCCTCGATGGTCCATATACAACACTTGTATATGAAGTCTACATTAGACTTTTATTGCTAACATCCATCTTTCCATGTCATGATCCTCAGGAGCTTCATTACATGAAGTCCGATCATTGTCAGATTCAACTGACACATTGAATCCATCCTCAAACTTATTTGAAGAGGCATTAATGTTTCATCTTTAATTGTCTATTTAGTTTCTGATTTCAGGAGCCTCATTATATTCTCAAGATTAAATGAGTTCCTTTACTTCATTTTCATCTTGATTCTTAAGAGAGTCATACTCTAAGAATCACATTCTCAGAGATGAGATCCTTTAAGAATCTCAAGGTCATAAAGTAGGTATCCAATACCATCCTTTATTTTCTTAATGAAGTAGCACTCTCTAGTGCTATATTCCAGCTTAATCACATGGAACCTTATTAAGAATATATATAATGTAGTCTCTACCACATTTATATATATACATGGAAACAAAGAGATAATTATGCTAAGATTAATCATTGATCAAATCATGTCACACATGATCAATTGTATCTCCCTACAACTCCATTTAGTTAAGGTTCATTAGGAGGATTGAGATAGGAATGATACTCACATCTCCATACGTATTCCTTGAATTCATCTAATAGGTACAAGCTACCTTGGTTAGATCAAATTCATTTCATCTTCCTTTAAACTTTGGTTCTAAACCAAAATTGAGAAATCTTTGAACATTTCAAAGGTTTCTTAGGTGAAGAGAAGAAATTTCATACATAATCATCAATAGATATCACATATCCATGATGTTTACTATGATATAGATGATTCACATACATCAATATGTATGAGATCCTGAATACCTTGACATCTTACACCTTTCCCAAAGAAGGGTGTATTGGACATTTTACTTTGAATACAATATTCATAAGCATGCAAGTTTTGAAATTTTAAACATTCTAAAGTTTCATCTCTTACTTGTCTATTGATCTCATCAACAGACATATGTCCAAAACATGATGCCAGATCATTGTCAAATGATCTTCATCCTCCTATTGATCATTAATTTTCAGTATTAGAAATCTTAACGAACCATTCCTTAATTTTCTAATTTAGCGGAGTCCACTAGATGTTAGATTACTATCTGAAATATCCCCATCATAACTCTTTATGATAGATCTATTCCAGAATTCATGTTTATTTCCAACATTTAGAAATAAACTATGAGTGTATTCTAATTTCCAGGTTACAGAGACATTCTCTAAGATTAAGGGTCTCACTGAAAATATGAAGTCTATTGATCTAATGGAAATTGTTGCAACAATTGCATCACTTCCAACAGGGATGATCATTAAACCTTAAAATCAAAATTCTAATATTCTAATACAGATGCAACCAATTGCAAGTGTCATTAGAAGATTGAGATACAATTATTAGACTTTATCTTATCAAATAAGGAAGTCAACATCAATGATTATATGTAGATTAATCTGATGTACTATCCGATTCCTTCTCTAAGGATTCTAGATAGATTTGATAGTCATACTATCAACACATCAACTTATTGCAGTATTGGCATTCATCCAACTCTTTGGATGTCATATGGAAGTACAGTCAACTCTTTGACTATACTTCTTACTTGGGTCCAACCCATGCTTCCACTGCGCTCCCTTTATCTATAAGCAACCATTGCTCAAGACAAAGGATCTCTTATGTTAAAATCAAAAATTTCAATATAAGAGTATTTCAACATTTATACATGCTTCATTCAATTCATACAATATGAATATTATGAAGCTTCATGAATGACTAGAGCATAGATAGTAGAATGATGACACTCATCGTATCTACATCCATTTAAACTTTTAAAACTTAGGTTCAGGTAGGTACTAAACAATTTGAATACATCATCTCCTATAGAGCCACCATTCTGCATAATGCAGAGAACCATGTCATTCATGATTATATGTCGAGAGTACATATGTAAACCAGAACATCTTCTTCGATTTTATAAGGATTATTTGATAATTATGATCATCATCGACATGTTACTTCAAAAATACATTCGATGAGATCAAGACTTATAGATACATACAAACCCTAGGATTTTAGTCCTATTGTCTATTTAATTATCATTCCTCATTATTATGAGGAAACTTGCACATTGCAACCACATACATTATGTGTTTAATTGCAAGTACAATATCTGGATCATAGGTCCAATCCATGATATTCTAATGGTTATTATTGAGTATAACATTGAGTGGGATTAAAGAAGGATTATCAGAAATAAGAAATTTGCATAGACATATATAAATATATAATTTTCTTTGATTTAGGAATTTTTATATCAAAGTTGTCTTGCCATGTCAACAATGAAAGTTAATTCCCCTAATCACTTTCAATGTAAGAGATATACTTACCATTATATCTCAAGCAAGATCTGGGATCTCCTTCCTTATCTTTGTTACATCCCAATAATATGAGAATCTGTAACTCGGATAAAAAGAAGTGGGAACACATTCCTCCTTGCAAGTCCAACTTGCATCCCAATTCGGTCTTTAACACCCAGGCCCACCACCCCTAAGATGATGTTGACCCGTCATTAATTGAACCAACCGTCAACAGGAATACAACTTGCTATGCGCAATCCAATATCACCCCAATAATTTGAGGACAAGATAATGGGGTCACTACGCATACGTCCTTACTCTTTCGAGAAACGATGAGCCCGACCCAAATGGATCATATGCAGGAGCTGTCACTTTGGACAGGCATCTCCTACATATAATATCTGGCGACGGAACCCTTCGCCTTGACGGGAGACCATGGATGTCACTTATGTGATCCTCCATATCATATTCAAATTATAATTAATTATCACGAATCATATTCACATAATTAATTCTTCCAAAGGAAATAACACATCTATTATAATAGAGTGTTTTTAATTGGATATAATTAACTTAATCATATTAAATTAATTTTCAATCCAATTCAATCAACCAAACTTGATTTTACTTGAATATATGGTATTATCTCAAAATACGTATTAATTCGAATTTTAATAATTAGAAAAATACATCATGATCTCTTAGGCATCATTCGTTCCCTACCTGCTGTCATGGCCAGTACCGGTGGGAGTGGGACAGACCGCATACGTTGCAACTCGCTACCCCAGCGATCCCCGACTAGACACCATATCCGCCTCAGGAAAAAATAATGCCGAGTCAATCACTTTGTACTTGAGATGATCATCGGTTCTTCAATCGAAATTATACCATATAGTAATAATCAAAACATTTTTGATTATAAGGAAATTTGCTAGACAAATTCCCAATCCTATTCAAGCAAGGAGTTTGATGATTGTGTTTTCAATTATGATCTAAATCAAATCTAATCAACTTATTGGTTGAGGCAAAGTCAATTAAGGAATTAATCATCATTAAATATTTCTCAAATATTTTCCATAATTATTTCATGAAATTAACAATTAATTTCATTAATTGACAATCACATGGTTCTTGATTAGGAAAGTAATTTCAGCAGTGACCCCTACTTACTAAAATTTGCATATCTCAATCAATTTAAATCCAAATTAAGAAAAGTAAGTTTCCATAGTTTGCTAATTTGATTTACAACAGAACCTATGTGATTTGCACGCATTTCAAGGCATCTATAAACAGTAATTAACTCCTTAATTATGTTAAGATTTGCAACTCTCGTAACAGTGAATACATGTTCATTAAAACAACCATATCTCGAGCAAACAAAATCCAAATTACGTAACTCAGATCCTATAGTTTCCTTATTTAATGGGGAACAAAATCCTCGTATTTAAACAATTTAAAAAGGGTCGAAAATTTACACTAAACAGAGATGCGAAAATGAAATGCGATAAAACTTTCGCAACCCTAACGAACCCAAGTCACCTTCGGTTTCATAGATCGTATCCAAAACCTTTGACCTAAGGCTCTAATACCACTTGAAGGATATGATTAGAATCCTCAAGCGTATCACGAAAGCGTGAGCGTCGTATCGAATACGACGAGGAGCGACTAGTCGCACTAGTTGCTCAATGCAACGGAATTTAAATATTTTTCATGCGACGAAACCACATGATCCAAGAACACTTCTCGGATCATTTTGTTTAAACCACAAACAAGTAATAAGATTACCTCTTGAAGCATGGTTGCGATCGAGTCTCTAAATGAAGAGACCTCCTGTCTCAAGTCCGATCCGATGGAGGAGACGCTTGTGAGCGCGGGGATGAACTGCGTGCTTCTCGCAATCCATGTTGATGATCCAAATGGTAGATCTCCTGATCTCGACACACGATATCCGACATCTTCTTCACGAGCGAGGCGCACCGAAGGAGACAGAGATCCATGAGTAGACGATCGGGCAGTAAAACGGCGATGCTGCGGTGATGGAGAACCTCTCTAGGGCATCCATGGTGGACGGCCATGAGAGAGAGAGAGAGTAGGCGTGTAGAGAGAAAGAGAGAGATGTGCTTCCAAAAGCATTGTGTAAAGAAAGAGAATGGTATGCCTTTCTATTTATAGGGTTTTGGGATCCATGGATCTCAATCCATGGGACATATAAAATCAATGGATGAGATTGATTTATGTCAATCCAGTGGTCAAGATTGTTGTTGGTAAGAGCCAACAACTTATGATTTAATTTAGATTAAAATATATTTGACAAAATCAAATATAAATCAATCCTAAATTACACCAATCAAATAAGGAGAGAATGTATATGGAGATCACCTCCATATACTTTCCATGTGGACGGCCACCCATTCCAATAAGGAATTGGGTGCCGCCCATTGATTTCTCATGGAGGCAATCTCATGAGATTTCATGAGATTGCATATCTCCATGGAAATCTCTCTCATTATTTATTTCCAACAACTTTTGTTGGGATTTATTCACCAAAAAAAATTCGTAATTAATTTTTGAAATATTTCAATCTTGACATTGGAAAATTGTGAATCACATTCACAATCCAAAACAAAATATAATTTACATTTTCAATTAATTAGACAATGTGTATCCAATACACATTAATAATTTATCAATAAATATAAATTATAATTAGCTCTCTCTAATACATTATAAATCACATTTATAGTATATTATGAATAATTGGATATTACTATCTACATTATTCATACCCATGATAATTAAATCACATTTAATCATCTTGGAACTCTATTCTCATGTGCCCAAATAATATGAATCATATTCACATTATTCACATCTTTGATAATCAAATCACATTTAATTATCTAATATAACTCTCCTTATAATATGAATCAAATTCATATTATTCATGACAATTAAATCACATTTAATTATCCATTTTCTCAATGCTCGGATACATATATCAACAATAGAATTATCCATGAACTCTTTCAAGGATAATGCATTTTCTCCACGAATACTTGGAGATAAGGACATGGCGATTGTATTGTTCCGTGTATAGTGACTTGGATATTGAGATTACATCTCAAATCCAGATCTCGGACCTCCCATAGATGCTTGATTAAATCAAGACCGCAAATCTAATCTTCTCATTGTATCTGAATCACATTCAGATCAATGTCCAACATTTGGATCAAGATCAGATTATTTCTCTACTGAGAGGAGTCACTAAAATCCAGACCCGTTTCATCACTCCCTAGGAATGGAAGCGTCATGGTTATACAATCGTTTATGATCCCATCACCCTCAGGTATTCCCAATACCTGTACATCCTACATACTGGAAGACTCAGAATAAACCCGAAGTATCATATCAACTTCATACTGTCTACTTCAGGGTTTTATCAGTAAGTTTCTCATTTTGATCATTGGGAGTTGGTATTGATCATATACTTTCCAAAAGCATATATCATACCTAGGTCTTGATCATATACTTTCCAAAAGTATATATCAAACCTACAAATTCAGTCAAGCTTCCAAAGCGAGATGACCATGCGCACAGAATTTGATTCTTTCCAATATCTCATGAGTGAGCTCATATCTTCCGGTTCAGTAGTGAACCTGTATGATCCCTTTGAGAGATCGTATTACTCATATGCCCTTATATACACACCAGCGCGCCGGTTTATAGACCTTGATTAGGTCATCAACCTATTGGTCTGCCAAATGTACATACTCAGACATATAGTAATACATCTGTCTCCGGTCAGAGGATGCGTGCCTATATCATGACAGCATACGATATAGGA
This sequence comes from Ottelia alismoides, assembly GCA_037367405.1. Taxonomy (NCBI): domain Eukaryota; kingdom Viridiplantae; phylum Streptophyta; class Magnoliopsida; order Alismatales; family Hydrocharitaceae; genus Ottelia; species Ottelia alismoides. Next base: position 89,574 of record JAZKJV010001734.1, read on the forward strand.
CTTTGGTTATCTCAATCTCGTTAAATCAACACTTTGACCTAACTAATCTGACACATCTGAATCTCTATTCCTATACAGAGGACCTGCATTAAGAGGTCGGTCCGATATCATCCTAACTGAGAAAGGATTGCCATCTCCTACTCAGGCTGGAGATCATCTCTTAATAATCATTTGACGGTGCTTGATGAGTCCTCAATCTAACTCATTAGATATTCATCTAAGCACCAGCCTCTATGATTCAATACTTGAATCAATTGCTGTATGATCATCAAGATGGCCATGGTACATAACCCTAATTGTACTATGGAACCTATTATGCAAATTATGTACTCTTTATTTCAGATTAAGGAGTGAATTGCAATAACATTTATTGCATAATGGCTCGTCGTGGGCTCGCATGTCCAACATACTATCCATATTATTCATATCCTTGATAATTAAATCATATTTAGTTATCTTGGATCATCATTCTCATGTACTTAAATAATATGAATCGTATTCACATTATTTATGATAATTAAATCATATTTAATTATCATCATCTTAATTCTTAGATACATAATTCAACAATGGAATTATTCTCAAGCTCTTTCAAGAACAAAGTGCTTTCTCCGTAGATACTTGGAGATAAGGATGGGACGATTGTACATTCCATGAATAGTAACTTGGATATTGAGATCACATCTCAAATCAAGATATTGGGGAACTCCCATAGATGTTTGATTAAATCAAAGCCGTAAATCTTTTCGTCTCATTGCATCTGAATCACATTCAGATCACTGTCCAACATTTGGACTAAGATTAGATTACTTCTTTAGTGAGAGGAGTGTTGAAACCCAATTTCATGCTCTTAATTCACAGAAATTAACCCCTAGCTTAGACTAAGTGTCAGTAAGAACCAGATTAATCCCTGTAATTATCAGAGTAGAATAAATTAAAAATACAAAAAATAGCAAAATTAAAAATCGTAGTGTTTTTAACCTTAAAAATGCTCTCAAAGATATTTCTAGCTTTGTTTGACCTCAGCTTCGTTTTTGTCAACATGAAACTTATAGATCTCATCGAGATATACAACTTTCATGTTTTGAGTCTTTCCAAATTCGGAGTCCTGCTCCTTCTTATTTCACATTATTCTTCGGAATAATATGATTGGGCAACGTGGCGCCTTCTGGTTGTGCCACATAGCCCGTCTATTTACGTGCCATGTGCCCCCCACTTCCAGCCATTAGATCAACCCATTTATCAACAGATCACGACTGTTCCTTCCCGCAATCGACTACCACCCTTTGATCAAGATCTGGTTCCCATCACAACCGTCTGCCAGCGCATCGTTCTCAGCCTGCCACGTGTCTTCACCCGCGCCGCACAATCATATCCAGAAAGACTCCATCACAGCCGCCTCTTCCCACTTCAAACCACAACCATTCGATCCAGTTCCATCTCATATCCCCCCCATTAGTTTCTGCTCGCACCACATCTCACCACGTGACACTATCCTACACCCTCCGATCATGCCGCCTTCGATCAGATCCTAGCCGCTCGTACGAGCCTAAATTTCAGCCGTTGGATCATGAGATCCAACGGTGGAGGACTCGTCTTCAACCTTAGAAGACCTCTCGCTCACGTCGCCCCACCTCTCCAACCATCTCCACCCCTCCTATTTTACCACCTCTTCCGCTAACCTCATCACCTCCGACGACCCCACGACATAACCAGATCCTCCACCTTCCTCGCGAGACTCCTATTATCTCTCTTCACGCCCCTTGCCCTCCATATCACCTATGCAAACCACGTCGACCGTCATCCGCAACCACCCACATCTCTCATTAAATACACCGCCTTCGCCCCACATACACCTGGTCCACCTTTACGAGAGGCGAGGCCAAGCCCTCCTCTACCTCCCCGTGACAGGGGGAGGAGCTAGGATCGAGCGATGATGACCATCACCCCCGGTGAGACCCGTCGCCTTTCATGGCTGTGTTGCAGTGGCTCCGCCCCGCTCGAGCTCCGAGGATCGGCCGCCCTCGACGTGCGAAGACCCTAAACTTCTCCAAGAAGCTCAAGCCCATGCCCCGCTCCGCCATTCTCTCAGGTAAGCTTCTTCAATCCCCCTTGTATATTCTTCGTTCTTCTTCTAATTAAGTAGGCGACTCCTGACACCATCACCGTTTACCGACCATCCCTTTAGCTTCGCCTCTCTTCCACCATACACATGCAACACTCTGTTCATTCTCCCTGCCTTCTATAATCCCAGACCACTCCGAGCCCCTTCCTCTTGAAGGACATGGAGAAATCCTCAAGCGCATCATGGAAGCGTGAGCGTCGTATCGGATACGACGATGAACGACTAGTCGTACTAGTTGTTCGGTGCAGCGGAATTTAAAATTTTATTCGATGAAACCACATGATCCAAGAACAATTCTCGGATCGTTTCATCTATAACCACAACAAGTATAATGCAATACCTCTTGAAGCGTGGTTGATCGAGTCTCTAAGAGAAGAGACCTCCTGTCTCAAGTCCGATCGTCAGAGAGATCGCTTGCGAGCGCGGGGATGAACCGCGGTGTCCTCGCAATCCAAGAAGTTGATCCAAGCACGGTTGCTCCTGATCTCGTCGCACAAGATCGAACGTCTCCTTCGTAGGCAAAGCACTCAAAGTAGACGGAGAACCGCAGAGCATTGAAGCGGTAGCACGAAGGCGAGGGCGACGATGATTCTCTCCACCAAGGTGGACGACCACCAAGAAGAAGGGGGGAGAGAGGGCTGTCGAGTATGGAGAAAGAGAGAGAGAGAGAGAAGAGTGCTACAATAGCATGTAAAGAGAGAGCATGGTATGCCTCTCTATTTATAGGGTTTTGGGATCCATGGATCTCAATCCATGTGTCATATAAAATCAATGGTTGAGATTGATTTATGACAATCCAATGGTCAAGATTGTTGTTGGTAAAAGCCAACAACTTGTGATTTAATTTTGATTAAATATATTTGATAAATCAAATAAATATTAATACCAAATTAAATCACACAAATAGAGAGAGAGAAATCAAGGGAGATGCACCTTCCTCATTGGAAGGGGGGGACGACCTCCAATTCCTCAAGGAATTGGTGCCGCCCCCTCCTTTCCAAAAGGAGAGGCAATCTCATGGATTACCATGAGATTGCATATCCCCTTGATTTTCTCTCTACTCAATTTCCAACAATAATTTGTTGGTATTTTAATTCACCAAAATAATTCTCAATTAATTTTGGGAATATTGCAATCTTGACATTGGAATATTGTGAATCAAATTCACAACCCAAAACAAAATGTAATTTACATTTTCAATTCATTAAACAATGTGCATCCATACACATTAATAATTAATCTACTAATATAAATTATATTTAACTCTCTCTAATACATTATAAATCACATTTATAATATATTATGAATAATTGGATATTGCTATCCACATTATTCTTATCCATAATAATTAAATCACATTTAATTATATTGGATAATTTCTCATACATCATGATAATTACATCACATTTAATTATCAACTTCTCTTTGCTTAGATCTTATGGAATTGCTCTTAAACCATTTAAGAACAATGCTATTTCTCCTCAGATACTTCGAGATAAGGACAGGGCGATTGTATTGTTCCACGTATAGTGACTTGGATATTGAGATCACATCTCAAATCCAGATCCCATGGACCTCTCATAGATGCTTGATTAAATCAAGACCGTAAACCTAATCTTCTCATTGCATCTGAATCTCATTCAGATTAATGTCCAGTACATGGACTAAGATTAGGTCACTTCTCTAATGAGAGGAGTCACTAAAATCCAGACCTGTTTCATCACTCCCTCGGAATGGAAGCGTCATGGTTATACAATCGTTTACGATCAAATCACCCTTCAGGTATTCCCAATACCTGCACATCCTGCATACTGGAAGACTCATGATCATCATGAAGATAAAGATCACTTTTACACTGTCATCTTCATAGTCTGATCATTAGGTTTCTCAATCTTGGTCCTTGCGATATGGTACAGATCATATGCTTTCACAAAGCATATATCTTACCTTCAAATTCATATCATGCTTCTAAAGCATGATGACCATGCATGGAATTTGGTCAATCCCAATACCTCATGAGTGAGCTCATGTCTCCCGGTTCACAAGTGAACCTGTATGATCCCTTTGAGAGATCATATTACTCATATGCCCTTACATGCACACCAGCTCGCCGGTGTATAGACCTTGATTAGGTCATCAACCTATTGGTCTGCCAAATGTACATGCTCAGACATATAGTAATATATCTGTCTCTGGTCAGAGGATGTTTGCCTGTGATGTGATAGTATTCATCATAGGTCTTTGGTTATCTCGATCTCGTCAAGTCAACTCATTGACTCGACTAATCTGATACCTCCGAATCAACATTCCTATGTAGAGGACCTGCATCAAGAGGTCGATCAGATATCAGTCTAATGAGATGGGATTGCCATCTCCCACTCAGACTGGAGATCACTACTTGTTAATCATTGATGATGCTTGATGAGTCCTCTATCTAACTCCTTAGATATTCATCCTAGCATCAACCTCTATGATTCAATCATTAAATCAACAGCTGTATGATTATCAAGTTGGCCATGGTACATAACCCTTATTGTACAGAGGGACCTTATAGTGCATTCAAACATTCAATATCAGAAAGGGAGTGAAACAAAATCAATAACTTTTATTGATAAATCATTTATTACAATAACATTTATTGTAGGAATGGTTCGCCTCGGGCTCACATTGCTAACAATCTCCCACTAGCCCTCAGAACCATTCAGGAACAAGCCTTAAACCCATACTCATTACATGCTGGTCAAAAACCTTCTGTGTCAGAGGTTTGGTAAGAGGATCAGCAACGTTGTCGGCAGAGGCCACCTTGGTGATGATGATGTCACCACGCTTTTGAATCTCCCGAATGATGTGGTATTTCCTTTCTACGTGCTTGCTCTTTTGATGCCATCTGGGTTCCTTCGCCTGGGCAATGGCTCCCCTGTTATCACAGAGTAGCGGGATGGGAGTATCAGAGGAAACTACGCCAAGCTCCTGGACGAACTTGCGCAACCACACCGCCTCCTTTACAGCATCCGATGCGGTAATGTATTCGGCTTCTGTTGTTGAATCTGCTGTAGTGTCTTGCTTCTTGCTTCTCCAGCTCACAACACCACCGTTCAACAGGAACACAAACCCTGATGTCGACTTTCGATCATCAATATCCGATTAGAAGTCAGAATCTGTATATCCCAAGACTTGGAGATCACCATCTCCATAGACCAAGATGTAATCTTGCGTCCGTCTTAGATATTTGAATATGTTCTTTACTGCATTCCGGTGTTGTTCTCCATAGCAGGATTGGTAACGACTTACCACTCCCACTGCATGGCAGATATCTGGCCTAGTACACATCATGGCATACATTAAGCTTCCTACGGCTGATGCATAAGGACATCCAGCCATGGCCTTCTTTTCCTCAACAGTTTGAGGAGCCATTCTTTTAGACAGGTGGATACCATGTCTCAAGGGTAAGAATCCTTTCTTGGAACTATCCATACGGAATCGTTCAAGAATCTTCTTATTGTATCCTTGCTGTGACAATCCCAATATCCTCTTCTCTCGGTTTCTGAACAGTTTCAGACCCAAGATGTAAGAGGCTTCTCCAAGATCTTTCATCTCAAAGGTATGGGACAGCCAAATCTTCACAATGATCATCATCCCTGTATCATTCCCAATGATAAGGATGCCATCTACATAAAGCACGATGAACACAATGGTGCTCCCACTAAGCTTCTTGTACACACAAGGTTCATCAGGATTCTGCACAAAATCATAACTCTTTATGGTTTCGTCAAATCTGATGTTCCAGCTACGAGAAGCTTGCTTGAGCCCATAGATGGATTTCTTCAGCTTGCATACTTTGCCATCCTCAGTCATGAAGCCCTGGGGCTGCTCCATCATGTCCTCCTCGAGGTATCCATTGAGGAAAGCAGTCTTGACGTCCATCTGTCAGATGTTGTAGTCAAGATATGCAACTATAGCTAGCAATGCCCGGATGGATTTAAGCATAGCCACAGGAGAGAATGTCTCATCGTAGTCGATGCCTTCTCTCTGTGTGTAGCCCTTGGCTACGAGCCGTGCCTTGAAAGTCTCTACTTTCCCATCAGGTCCCCTTTTTCTCTTGAAGATCCATTTGCACCCAATGGGTTTCACCCCCTTAGGTGGATCCTCTAGGGTCCATACACCATTCTTATGCATGGAGTCAATTTCAGACTTCATTGCTAGCATCCATCTATCCATGTCATGATCCGCGAGTGCTTCATCAAATGAAGTAGGATCACTGTCAGTTTCACCTGACACATAGAATCCATACCTTTCAGGTGGTGCAACCACCCTCGAACTCTTTCGAAGAGGTATGGGTGTTTCATCTTTATTTACTTCTTCAGTTTCTGGTTCAGGAAGCTCAGAGTCCTCAGGGGACTCAATGAGTTCCTCTACTTCACTTTTGTCTTGACCTTTAAGGAAATCATCCTCCAGAAATTTCACATCTCTAGAGACAAAAACCTTTTGGGTCTCAGGGTCATAAAGTTGGTATCCAATACCATCTTTAACATACCCAATGAAGTAGCACTCACGAGAGTGAGATTCTAACTTACTTGCATCCACATTCTTTACATGGACCAAGCAACCCCAAACCCTCAAGTGATTAACACTAGGTTTGGTTCCATACCATAGCTCATGAGGAGTCTTAGGTACAGATTTGCTAGGAATCTTATTAAGGATATATTTTGCAGTCTCTACTGCATATCCCCAGAAACTAAGTGGTAAATGTGCTTTACTCATCATTGAACGAACCATATCCATGATGGTTCTGTTGCGTCTTTCAGCAACACCATTAAGTTGGGGAGTTCTAGGAGGAGTGAGATTGGAAATAATTCCATTCTCTTTAAGGTATTCCTTAAATTCATCTGATAGGTACTCGCCACCTCGATCAGATCGAATTCGTTTAATCTTCCTATTGGTTTGGTTCTCAACCAAAACCTTGAACTCTTTGAACTTTTCAAAGGTTTCAGACTTATGACGTAATAGGAAGATAAACCTGTATCGCGAATGGTCATCAATAAACGTCAAATAATATCGATATCCATTTCGAGTCGCAGTACTGAAGGGACCGCATACATCAGTATGTATTAAGTCAATAATACCTTCACATCTTGTAACCTTATTACGGAAAGGCATCCTAGTCATTTTACCTCGAATACAATGTTCACAGGTAGGTAAAGGCTGAACCTGTAGAAAATCCAAAGGTCCATCCTTTATCAATCTATTGATCCTATCAACAGATACATGACCAAGCCTTTGATGCCAAATCATGTTTGAATGATTTATATTACTCCTGGATCTTTTAGGGTTTTTATTAGTGGTTGTAACATTCATGACATGCTCATTAATGCACAATTCATAGAGTCCTCCAGAAGTCAAAATACCCTCTGCAATATATTTATCATAATGATTTATGACTAATTTATTACAAAATAGGAATGAATATCCACTTCTAACTAGCTTAGATACAGATATCAAATTCCTTCTGACTTCAGGTACATAAAGACACTCTTTAAGTACTAGGACTCTTCCACTAGATAATGATAGTCGGCAGGTCCCGACGGCGACTGCTGCAACACTTGCATCAGATCCCATCTGGATGACTATCTCCCCTTCTTCAAGCTTTCTAGTTTCCTGAAACAAATGCAACAAATTGCATACATGAACAGAAGCACCAGAATCAACTACCCAACTTCCTTCTCGTCCAACGAGAAAGCTGGTTTCAATGATAAAAGTAGATTTCATACCTGCTGGGGCTTTACCTTTGTCGATCGACTTCAGGTAATCCGGGCAATTACGCCTCCAGTGCCCCGGCTTCTTGCAGTGGTGACAGACGTCGGTTTTCTTTGACGCCATTAAAGTGGATGCATTTGAAGATGAGGCAACACTTTGTCCCTTCTTCTTTCTCTTCTGGGCCGCTCCCTTCCGAGAACCTTGCTTCCGACCGCGCTTCCCTTTGACCTGTGCAACCATTGCAGTGCCAGTGGGACCATCTTTCTTCATTACGTCTTCTGCAGACTCTAATGCAGCAAGAAGCCCAGCATTTGTCAGTTCCAGCTTATTCATGTGGAATGACACCACAAAGTTATTGAAAGATTTGGGCAATGACATCAGAATGGAATCGGATTGCATGTCTGCATCCATCGTCGCCCCCAGAGTCTCCAGCTCTGATAAGTACCCAAACATTTTGAGTACATGTTCACGGACCGAAGTCCCTTCCTGCATCTTGCAGCGAACCAGTTCTTTCATAACATTGTACCGCTGGGTGCGGTTAATATCACCAAACATATCCTTTGGATTCTGCATGATATCCTGGCAAGTGCTCATCTCCACATGTTGTTTTTGGAGAACATTGGAGAGAGAACCCAAGATGTAGCATCTAGCCAAGACATGATCTTCATCATACTTGTCATTATATGCTTTATCTTCCTTAGACTTTGGGTTTTCAAGTTTGTTTTCAGAGAGCACATAGCTGATGCGCTCTACCGAAAGCACAAGCTCCAAATTACGGATCCAATCCGAGTAATTTGGTCCGGTCAATTGGTTGACCTCCAGAAGCCTGCTCAGTGGGTTCATGGCCTTCATTTTCTGAAATTGTGAATGCACTATATTAGAACATATAATCATATATTCAATTTTATGATATTTGATTAGGGCATTTTTAAATCAAATTAGTCTTGCTATGTCAACTATGAAAGTTTATTCCCTCATTCACTTTCAAAGTAGGAGATATACTTACCAATATATCTCAAGCAAGAACTGGGATCTTCTCTTTATCTTTGTCATATCCTAATAATATGAGAACCTATGACTCCAATAAAGAGAAGCGGGAACACATTCCGCCTTGCAAGTCCAACTTGCATTTCCCAATTCGGTCTTTAATACCCGAGCCCACCACCCCTAAGGTGATGTTGACTTGTCATTAATTGAACCAACCGTCAACAGGAATATAACTCGCTATGCGCAATCCAATATCGCCCCAATAATATGAGGACCCGATATTGGGGTCACTACGCATACGTCCTTACTCTTTCGAGAAGCGACAAGCCCGATCCAAACAGATCATATGTGGGAGCTGTCACTTCGGACAGGCGTCTCCCACATATAATATTTGGCAACGAAACCCTTCGCCTTGACGGGAGACCATGGATGTCACTTATGTGATCCTCCATCTCTTATTCAAATTCAATTAATTACTATGAATCACATTCATATAATTAATTCTTCCAAGGGAATTATTAACTCTAATCATATTAGAGTATTCTCAATTGGATATAATTAACTTAATCATATTAAATTAATTATCAATCCAATTCAATCAATCAAACTTAATTTTATGCTTGAATATATATATGGTATTATTCTCAAAGTACGTATTATTTCGTATTTTAATAATTAGAAAAATACATCATAATCCCTCGGACATTATCCCGGCCCTACCCGCTGTCATGGCCAGTACCGGCGGGAGTGGGACGGACCGCATACGTTGCAACCCGCTACCCCAGCGATCCCCGACTAGACACCATATCCGCCTCGGGAAAGGATAATGCCAAATTGATTATTTTGTACTTGAGATGATCATCGGTTCTTCAACCGAAATTATACCATATAGTAATCAAAATAATTTTGATTTTAAGGAAATTTGCTAGGCAAATTCCCAAGTCCTATTCAAGCAAGAAGTTTGATGATTGTAATTCCAATTATGGTTTAGATCAAATCTCATCAACTAATTGGTTGGGGCCAAGTCAATTAAGGAAATAATCATTCTCTAATATTTCACAAATATTTTTCATAATTATTTCTCGAAATTAACAATTAATTTCATTAATTGACAATCACATGGTTCTTGATTAGGAAAGCAATTTCAGCAGTGATCCCTACTTACTAAAATTAGCATATCTCAATCATATTAAATCCAAATTAAGCAAAGTCAATTTCTAAAGTTTGCTAATTTTATTTAGGACAGAACCTAAGTGATGTTTCACGCATTTCGAGGCAAGTCTAAACAGTAATTAACATTTTAATCACGTTCAGATTCACAGTTCCCGCAACAGTGCATACATGTTCATTAAAACAACCATATCTCGAGCATACGAAATCCGATTTACGCAAACTCAGATCCTATGGTTTCCTTATTTAATGGGGAACAAAATTCAAGTATTAAATTAGTGTTTAAACAATTTAAACAGTGCCGAATTTATTTACTAAACAGATCTGCGAAATCAAATGCGATGAAAACTTTCGCGACCTTAACGAACCCAAGTCGTCCTCGGTTAGCGAATCACTATTCGAAACCGTCGATCTAAGGCTCTGATACCACTTGAAGGATATGGAGAAATCCTCAAGCGCATCACGGAAGCGTGAGCATCGTATCAGATACGACGAAGAACGACTAGTCGTACTAGTTGTTCGGTGCAGCAGAATTTAAAAATTTTATTCGATGAAACCACATGATCCAAGAACAATTCTCGGATCGTTTCATCTATAACCACAACAAGTATAATGCAATACCTCTTGAAGCGTGGTTGATCGAGTCTCTAAGAGAAGAGACCTCCTGTCTCAAGTCCGATCGTCGGAGAGATCGCTTGCGAGCGCGGGGATGAACCGCGGTGTCCTCGCAATCCAAGAAGTTGATCCAAGCATGGTTGCTCCTGATCTCATCGCACGAGATCGAATGTATCCTTCATAGGCGAAGCACTCGAAGTAGACGGAGAACCGCAGAGCGTCGAAGCGGCAGCGCGAAGGCGAGGGCGACGACGATTCTCTCCACCAAGGTGGACGACCACCAAGAAGAAGGGGGGAGAGAGGGCTGTCGAGTATGGAGAAAGAGAGAGAGAGAGAAGAGTGCTACAATAGCATGTAAAGAGAGAGCATGGTATGCCTCTCTACTTATTGGGTTTTGGGATCCATGGATCTCAATCCATGTGTCATATAAAATCAATGGTTGAGATTGATTTATGACAATCCAATGGTCAAGATTGTTGTTGGTAAAAGCCAACAACTTGTGATTTAATTTTGATTAAATATATTTGATAAATCAAATAAATATTAATACCAAATTAAATCACACAAATAGAGAGAGAGAAATCAAGGGAGATGCACCTTCCTCATTGGAAGGGGGGACGGCCTCCAATTCCTCAAGGAATTGGTGCCTCCCCCTCCTTTCCAAAAGGAGAGGCAATCTCATGGATTACCATGAGATTGCATATCCCCTTGATTTTCTCTCTACTCAATTTCCAACAACAATTTTTTGGTATTTTAATTCACCAAAATAATTCTCAATTAATTTTAGGAATATTGCAATCTTGACATTGGAATATTGTGAATCAAATTCACAACCCAAAACAAAATGTAATTTACATTTTGAATTAATTAAATAATGTGCATCCAATACACATTAATAATTAATCTACTAATATAAATTATATTTAACTCTCTCTAATACATTATAAATCACATTTATAATATATTATGAATAATTGGATATTGCTATCCACATTATTCTTATCCATAATAATTAAATCACATTTAATTATATTGGATAATTTCTCATACATCATGATAATTAAATCACATTTAATTATATTGGATAATTTCTCATACATCATGATAATTAAATCACATTTAATTATCAACTTCTCTTTGCTTAGATCTTATGGAATTGCTCTTAAACCATTTAAGAACAATGCTATTTCTCCTCAGATACTTCGAGATAACGACAGGGCGATTGTATTGTTCCACGTATAGTGACTTGGATATTGAGATCACATCTCAAATCCAGATCCCATGGACCTCTCATAGATGCTTCATTAAATCAACACCGTAAACCTAATCTTCTCATTGCATCTGAATCTCATTCATATCAATATCCAGTACATGGACTAAGATTAGGTCACTTCTCTAATGAGAGGAGTCACTAAATTCCAGACCTGTTTCATCACTCCCTCGGAATGGAAGCGTCATGGTTATACAATCGTTTATGATCAAATCACCCTTCAGGTATTCCCAATACCTGCACAATCTGCATACTGGAAGACTCATGATCATCATGAAGATAAAGATCACTTTTACACTGTCATCTTCATAGTCTGATCATTAAGTTTCTCAATCTTGGTCCTTGGGATATGGTACAGATCATATGCTTTCACAAAGCATATATCTTACCTTCAAATTCATATCATGCTTCTAAAGCATGATGACCATGCATGGAATTTGGTCAATCCCAATACCTCATGAGTGAGCTCATGTCTCCCGGTTCACAAGTGAACCTGTATGATCCCTTTGAGAGATCATATTACTCATATGCCCTTACATGCACACCAGCTCGTCGGTGTATAGACCTTGATTAGGTCATCAACCTATTGGTCTGCCAAATGTACATGCTCAGACATATAGTAATATATCTGTCTCTGGTCATAGGATGTTTGCCTGTGATGTGACAATATTCATCATAGGTCTTTGGTTATCTCGATCTCGTCAAGTCAACTCATTGACTTGACTAATCTGATACCTCCGAATCAACATTCCTATGCAGAGGACCTGCATCAAGAGGTCGATCAAATATCAGTCTAATGAGATGGGATTGCCATCTCCCACTCAGACTGGAGATCACTAATTGTTAATCATTGATGATGCTTGATGAGTCCTCTATCTAACTCCTTAGATATTCATCCAAGCATCGGCCTCTATGATTCAATCATTAAATCAACAGCTGTATGATTATCAAGTTGGCCATGGTACATAACCCTTATTGTACAGAGGGACCTTATAGTGCATTCATTCATTCAATATCAGGAAGGGAGTGAAACAAAATCAATAACTTTTATTGATAAATCATTTATTACAATAACATTTATTGTAGGAATGGTTCGCCTCGGGCTCACATTGCTAACACCTCTGAGCTCATCGAAGAAGACCACTGGCCAGCTCCTTCTTCAGCCCATTCACAGCCGACCACCTCACTCACACTCACGTGCACTACTCATCTGCACGCTTCGGCTACTTGGAACTAACCCGTGCAGGTGAATGCCTCGAATGGTCGGAGCTCCATCGGAGATCACTTTGCAAGTCCAACCTCCATCATACAGGTTGTGCCCGCCTCTTCCAGGATGACCACCTGCTTCGTAGAGCTTCCACGATGCCATCTACGCCTTCTGGGGTTGCTGGAGGCCTTCACCGAGGAAGCTAGAGAGTGGCAGAGCTAGGAGGTCCACGCCGGAGACCAGCCAAGTCCACCTCAGGCGGCGACGACAAGGAAGTTCCAGATGCAGTTCGATCATCTTGATCAAACGGCTCACAGTGAGCCACATCGGCCTCCTTCAGGAGCTACAGATGTCATTCTATATCTTTGATCGGACGGTCCGCAGCACTCCATGTGTCTGCACCGAGCCTCTTCCTTGCGCCTTTAGGCTCAGAGCATCCGAGCCTTGCCCGAGCTGGCAGAGCCACGTTCTGAAGCTGAGCCTGCAGCCGAAGCTTCCCCGAGCCACATCCAAGCCCGAGCCGCTAGCCGAGCCTCAGCCCACATGTTCTTCACATGCGGCTTGGGTATTTTACAAAGAGGCCCGCTGACTTATCCAAATTGCACCCAGGTCCTGAAGCACGTGTAGACCACATGCACCTGGGGTATTTTTCACCCGACCCCCTGGGGTTTTTATAATTGCAAAAATATCCCCGCATATGTGGTATCCCCGCATGTGTGGTTAAATTACAGGAAAGGCATCACTTTTATTTTATTTGCATTTTAGTCCCTTCTAGGGACCTGTTTGTTAGTTATCTTTTATGTTTTCTTGCATTTATGCCCCTAACTTCACTTGTGAATATCTTGAGCATCGTATCTCCATTTCAGTTGATTTTGGTCTCGTTTCAAAGGTCATTTCATTATCTTCTTGATGGCATGCTTAGATTTCATATTTGACACTATAAATTTTGATGTATTATTTTAATAGCTAAGTGTCATTGTAATGCTTCACATGCCTTATTTTTTTACATCAATGAGACTAGCTTCATGAATTGAACCTGATTTGCCTCATGATTAAATGGCACAAATATTATGATTTAGGGAGTATTCACATTGCATTTTGTTGCATTTCTTTGCATGTTAAAAAATAAAAAATGCATTATTCATGTTTATTTATGCATATTGTCTTGTCATGATGCATTCATTGACCTACGGTTCTTCAATCCAACACTTAATATCAATAATAAGAGTCTAAATGAGACTAAAGTGGCTCATGTACCTGAGTTAGACCTTGGGCTTGCCGAAGTAAAAAATAAATCGACCGCTTTGACCTTTCACTGATACATTGTTTCGAAGCGATTTTTGACGTACTCTATTTTATCCGGCTGCAACGAACACGACTAATTACACATAAATAGAAGGATGAAATTCGGATTCGTCAAGGAGTCACTAAAATCCAGACCTGTTTCATCACTCCCTCGGAATGGAAGCGTCATGGTTATACAATCGTTTATTGATCACATCATCCTCAAGTATTCCTAATACCTGTACATCCTGCATACTGGAAGACCTAGAATAAATCCAAAGTTTTAGATCTATTTAGACTATCTTCTTCCGGATTTTATCATTAAGTTTCTTATTCGATCATTGGGAGTTGGTATCGATAATATACTTTCCAAAAGAATATATTATACATAGGTATTGATCATATACTTTCCAAAAGCATATATCAAACCAACAAATTCACTCGAGCTTCCAAAGCGAGACGACCATGCACGAATTTGATTCCAATATCTCATGAGTGAGCTCATGTCTTCCGGTTCAGAAATTAACCTGTATGATCCCTTTGAGAGATCCTATTACTCATATGCCCTTTTATGCACACCAACTAGTCGATGTATAAACATGGATTAGATCATGGACCTATTAGTCTGCCAAATGTACATACTCGAACATATAATAACACATCTGTCTCCAGTCAGAGGATGCGTGACAACACACGACATAGGTCTATGGTTATCTCGATCTCGTTAAGTCAACACTTTGACATAACTTATCTAACACCTCCAAATCTCTATTCCTATGCAGAGGACCTACATCAAGAGGCCAGTTAGATATAATCCCATTAGAGAAAGAATTGCCATCTCCTACTCAGGCAGGAGATCCTCTCTAAACAATCATTTGACGATGCTTGATGAGTCCTGTATCTAACTCTTTAGATATTCATCCAAACATCAACCTTTATGATTCAAAAATTAAATCAACAACTGTATGATCATCAAGATGGCCATGGTACATAACCCTAATTGTACTAAGGGACCTATTATGCAAATTAGTCATTCTTCATTTCAGATCACAGAATAATATTCGCAATAATATTTATGTATAATGGCTTGCCATGGGCTTGCATGTCCAACACCCTATTCATCCGCCAATCTTTGGGAACGAGCTCAAGCTCCCTACTATGACGGTGATAGCGTTTGCAACATCCGCTAGAGCGAGTACAACTATAATTCTCAACAAGATCCAATGAGAAGAACCTTATTGTGGCAACCTCTTCCATGAGATGTAGGAGCTAAGCCTTGTCGAAGGCTTCGAGCAAAGAATACTCCAGGTATCTTCTTCCACATCTGCATTTTTTTCTCCCCTTCTTTCTTCCTCCCATCATCGTTCACCACCAAGCTGTCTACTTCCACTTCTTCTCTTCTGCTCACAGTGAGTGAGACCACAAACACATAACCACCTTTCCCCTTGGGCTGTGTTTCCCTTTCACTATCTTCATCTACTACTGCCACTGCCCCCCTCACTTTATTCCTCTTATGCAGGTCCATCGTAACCAGAGTGCGGTCCAGAACCCACGCTCGACCCAACTGGTAATTCTGCTCCTCGGCAGCGCCATTGTACTTTGCCACCTCCGCTCGAATTCACGTCCTCCGACTGTAGCTCCCTGCATGTGCCTCTTCGTAGAGCTGTGACCTCAACCGTAGCTCGATGCTCACTGAGACTGCACCCGCCCTTGTCTTCGTCTCGACCTGTAGCACCGACCTGCGGAGGCCCAGACCCGCCCCAACCTTGTACTCCACCGCTCTTCGCCCTCCACCTGGTGCAACCACTACACCACCATAGTGTGGCTTAGGACCCCACTCGCTCCTTCTCACCACCGACCCGCGGAGCCCTTCTCACCCCTTTTCCTTGGGCGACGCGTTGTTACCTTCGATTACCCCTCTTCCCTCCTCACGTGAGGTACATGTGGGGTGGAAGGAATTTTGCATAAAAGCCCCACTGAAATTCTTGCAAATAACAAGGAAGATCCTTCCTGGAGATCATGTGACCCGCACGTGCCCCCTGGGCGATTTGCAAGAAGACCCCCAGGGTCTGGTAATTACTTGTCAGCCCTCATCAACATCTTTTCTTTTCTTTTATTTATTTTCCGTATTGCATTGAGAACCTTCACTTTATGTCTTCATTTGAACTATCATTTAGCATCCATCTTTAAATAATAAAAATAGAGCTTGTAGAACAACTCATTTTCTACCTTGTGGTTATTTAATGGTATTTTTGTGAGCTATGCTTGATTTAATTTATTTGGTGGAAGTTATGCATATTTTACCCACTAAGTGCTTTTAATTTATATTTAATTATTCCATGCTCCAAAAATTGCTAAAAATTCACACTAGGTAGATTTAGTTATCTAGGTAAGAATAACTTGTTTTGTGATTTGAGCAATTGATTTTTAATTAATTGTACACTTAGTATTTTAAAGAAATAAAATGGTTCTGGATACCTCTCACATAGACCTATCTAGGATAATTCAATTACCAAGAAATAATTAGGTTTGTTATTTATTAAATATAAATTACTCAAAATCACATAATCTACATTTTTATCCATAATAAATTCATTGCACATCTACAAAACCCCAAAGAATTAGAATAGTCTAATTTTGCATATTTTCACATTCCGGTCAAGTTTTAGGATATTCAGAGATCATTTGATTAAAATTTGCATTTTAGTCCTCAAAAATTAAAAAAAATTGCATTTTCATCTTTAATTGCATAAAAATATCAATAAATTCCTCTTGAAACCACATAGCAGATATGATAATTTTAGCTTTAAGTTGTCCTTTACCTCCTTGAGTCGACCTTGGATCTTGCCCAGGTTAAATAAACACAACCACATTTTTGCTGAAATTGATTAATTCACTCATGTGGTTAATTTTTGACTGATTCTTAAATACCTGACTACAACATAAAAATAAAAAATTAGTTAGGGTATTTCACGATCGTTAGTAATACACATATTGAACTGGTGAAGGCTGCCTTGGACTCTGCAGTTATGCTGGTTCTTTCAGCTCGGCAGAAGTCTTGGCTGATGGGCTTACAGACTGGCAAGAGTTAATTGTGCTCACCAAGAGCTCTAATTGATTTATAATCTGGTAGAGTTTGTCCAGATTCTTGATTCTCAGTTCGATCACAACCACCTTCTTAAGATCATGTGATTGTTTCTCAATGACATCTATTTTGAACAGGTGGCTCCCAATAATGCTCAAGTTGGAGCACTCATCCCTATCCTCTTCAAGTGATGCCGCCATGTTGACAATCTTGTGGTGGATCCGCGTGTGCTTTTGATAAGCATGAGTTGAAGATAGAGTGGCCTCTCCTTTAGCCATTTCCTCAAAAATTCGCCACACAACATCTTCATCTTTGTTGAAGTGAGAGCTGCCACATGCATCATCAATCAATCTCTGACTTTCTTGGTTCATGCCCCCAAAGAAATGTTAGACCATGATGGTCCTTGTAATATCATGGTGGGGATAGTTTTCTTACAAATATTGGAATATCTCCCATGCTTCATGTATGGACTCATGGGGTCCTTGGGAGAAATTTGAGATGCGAGCATACATCTAGTTGAGACGATGCATGGGATAGAATTTGTGGAGGAACACAAACTTCAGTCCCTCTCAGGTCATCACCACATTCCCCAAGTGATTGATCCAATCGAATGCCTTGTTCGGAAGGCTGAATGGGAAGGCGATCATTTTAACAACACCCAACGAAATGTTGGGGCAATGTGTAGTAACACATACGCATCCATACTATTGTAGATGGATGCTGGGTTCGTCATTTGTGTTCTCATGGAACAAGGGAAGAAGAGACAAGAACAGTGGCTTCAACTCGAAATGTCCATGGATCGGGGGAATTTGGATCCACTCGGTCATCTGGCTAGCACCAAGATTGTATGTCTCTTTCAAAGTAGGCCTTGGAGACACTCTTCTTTCCTCTTCTTCCCCTCCATGGGATCCATCTACCTATGCTTCTCCTCCTCCTCCTTTATCCTCTCCATCTTTCCTCAACTCTAATAACAACTCCTGGAAGGCAGCCTGACCTTTGGCCTGTGCAGTCAGCTGTGTCTGAATAACTTGTACGGAGGCAAGCATCTGAGCATTCACTCAACTTGATGTGCATTTTATTTCTGTCTAGTCATCTCTGAATCAGACTCAGAGGAAATGGAATCTTGATCGGTCTCTGGATCTGTACGAGGAAACATATTCCAATTAAAATGGAATTGTGCACCAGGTGTAGAGAAGATTTCAGAATTAGGGTCAATTTCGAACATTATTTGATTAGGCAATATGCATGGAGACAAATCAATCTCCATCCAAAGGAGGAATTTCAAGACAAGAGTGATCCCGGATTGTTTTGTGATAAAGAAGACAGGGAGTGTTGAGAGTGGATGACAAAATCCGAACTGGTCTCTCTAGAATCACCCTGAATTATTGGAGATGTTGGCATCGAGGAATCGATGTTGGTGTCCGTGAAGTTTGGCTTGTCATCCATGATCTGACATCTTGAGAAATAAAAGAATAAAAGATGAGGAATGATGAGCGTAGAGATTAACAAGAAATAAAATGAAGAGAAAAAAAATAAGAAAAGGCTCAAAATGAGAAAAGTGAAAAGAAATGTAAGGAAAAGGTGCAAGTACGTGGGACTAAGATCTTTGGCCTTAACTATATCCAAAAAAACACCAATGCAAATGGGTTCACCAACTCAACATTGGTGAAGTCGTGGATGTTCAATTTTTTATCTTGTCAGTTTTTATTTATTGCAATCAGGCAATATTTCAAACTTATATCCTAAGTGCTACCCATATAGGTGGGTGAGTACTAACAGACAAGCATCCTGTACTTCCCATTGCCTTTGTAAGCAGTAGTTTGGACTTTTTAAGGGCCTTGATATTGGATCTGGGTCCGCTACACAACCAAAGAATAGGGAGAGGAAAGCGATGTAGTGAATCAAATACTTCCCCCTTGTGAGGTACTCGAACATGGAATAATGAGACAGGGATCTGCCGTCACAGTTCTCCTATGCTCAAGTAATTCAGACTAAAACCGCAAGAAGACTTAGCCCTACTCTCCCATGCACCGATATAAGCGCTACTATTTCACAGATGGAGGCACTAATCAAGGCAACCACCGACTGAGATTTCAACTCTAATCCTTAAGGGTCATTCCTCACTTAGTATGTAAGGTACTTGAATACAACGTGGGCTTTAGGAACCCAAAACAATGGAGTATGTTACGAATTTTATTTAGGTCAAATTTTAATTTAGTAGTCCACTTATTTTAATTTTTGGTTTTTCACTTTTTTGAGTATTTTTCAATAAATATAGCCTAACAAATTTTTCGTCTTACTTTTTATTTAAATCCAAGAAAATAGGGAGAGAAATTCAGAAAAGCTTATGTGTGGCAATCTATGAATGCATGTAGAGATAGAAATGTGTACCTTGCTCCAACACTCTACATGCAATATGATCTACGCATATAATTAAAACTCGTCTACATGTACATGCACCGATGAAATCACCCTAGATACAATAATTACTATTAGCATGAAGAACCAATTTAATTTGACTAAATTCAAGCATAGAAACTATATTCACATGCGGATAATTAGGGATTGGGACCTAGTTTATCGAGTAAGCAACCCTAATATCTAAGGGCTCAATTAGCGAAGACATAAACTTAAACAAAATAAAAAAAATAAATCACAAGAAGCAAAATAAAATAAATGAAAAAATAGGGAGAATAAAATAAAGAAGGTGAGAAAAACATGAGAAATCCGGTCGGGTCCCCCAGGTGAATAATCACCTGATGAAATGGACCTGGATAGTCCAAGTATTTGAGAATGTTTGAATTATTACAATTATATGTTTAAATAACTCTCTCACCAATAACAATAAAAACTATTTATGCTACACTATTCCTCTCTTCTCAGCCTCTTGTTTAGCTTACTGCACTCTCCTGCGGGCCAGCTAAGAATAGGCCATCCTTTACCTTGCTTGGCTACACAAGTCTCCTAAGAGATCATCCTCACTCAGTAGGCCCTCACAACAAAGTTAGCAAGAGAAAATGATTAGAGTCGATAAATGATGATTACATGATATGCTGTGATAATAGGCTTAAATTATGTGGAATACAATATCAATTCTTGATTTATAAACTCTAAAATGACATAATCTATGTCTAAATTATTCCATGTACACAACAAGAGAAAACCCCTTAATTACACATAATCAACTAAATCTTAGCATAAATTGACAAATCATGGTTTTATATCTGGGAAAATAGTTTCAAAGATATCGATCGATATTTTATTTAGCAGGATTATTCAAATATCGAGATTAGTAATTGTCCATTATTTTCACAAAATAAATAACCACATTTTAGTAAGAAAAAGAAAAATGTATTGGGATCATAGTTTGACAAGGCTCTACAAAAGCCTATAGCTTTTTGTTGGAATGAAATGGGAATGGGTGATAATGTAAATTTGCAAATCTTTAAATGCTTAAGGCCACCCACGTACAATCCATGCATGTACATTCCCTTTTATTTACTCTCTCTCTCCAATTACCCATGAAAGTAGCTGCCTCTCTTTACCCATGCATGAATGAATTTATTGTTTTTATCTTACATGCATGAGACTCTTATAGGAGGTGCATACGACTTATAAAAAATGGGACCCCTCCCTTCTCGCACTAGTCTCTCGGGCCCTCTTCTTTCCCTCTATCTCGTTATATATCTCTCTTTTTCTCATGCAGATGAAGCCTAATATGCAGCAGCTCCCCGCGCACGCCATTGCCTGCACAACCGTTGCATGCACCGCAGCCCCAGCCCCCCTTTAGCGTGTGCGAGTGCACGTCCAGCGTGCTCCACCTGTGCGTCCATCATCGTCCTCCAACCCGCAGTAGCTGCAGTGCACGTCTCATTGCCCGCACAGCCATTGCTTGCACCGCAGCCACAACTCCCCTCTAGCGTGCGTGAGTGCATGTCCAGCGTGCCCCACCTGCGCATCTAGCATTGTTCTCCATTGTGTCCTCCTCCTTCACCACGCTCCACCGCACGCCAGCAGACGTTCTCCAGCTACTCCCCTCTTGCGTGAGTCATCATCTACAACCGTGCGCCATCGGGTGTGTGTCCAGCCACTGCCCTCGTCCTTGCGCGTGTCCTCGTCTACAGCCTGCACGTGTGCGCGTCTAACCATCCTCCCTTCCAGTCCGTGCACCGCTGTGTGCGGAACTCCTTCTCCGGCCTGCTCTATCACAGCATGCACGACAAGCGGCAACGTCCACCGCCCCCGTACGAGCCTCATCCATCCTCATTCCAGTGGGCAACCATGCATCCTCACATGCGTGCATGAGGATAACTTATTTTCATCGCTCTCTCTCTCTTTCTCTATTTACTCTCCTTTATTTATATGTCAATTGCATTCAAACCCTTGAACTCTCCTTTATTTCAAATATCCCAAGCATAGCCTTTAGTTTCTCTATTAATTAGATTGCATATCTTTAAAGTACTTCTTTTACAAATTGCATTTTATCTATTTTACTTATCATTTTATGTGTTAGATGTCGAATTAAAATTGCAAACTTGCTTGGTCCTCGTGGATTCGATCCTCTACTTGCCGCATACTTGTTGCATACATTCATCGTCCTCGTAGTTGTAATATCATTTGCTTGATTTCGATTTATCGTGGGAAAACAACGACCTGATAAAATCATCTTTTTAAAATCGTGAAAAATCTTATCAACATTGTACCGCTGTTGTCGGGGACTAGGCAACATTTGCAAATTTTTTTCTTCATTACTAATTTATTTTCAATATTCTAATCCGTGCAAATTTTTTATTTCAGGTACTTGAACTCTGAAAAAGAAAAAATAAAGATCCATGCATTTTTTTATTAAGCTTGTAATTTGTTTTAAGTAGGATTTTTTTGTAATCTTAATTCCCCCCTTCTTGGAAAAGCTCGCCATCAGCAGGACAAAATATTTTGGATTAGCGCCAGAAGTGTAGGCATTGTGAGCTCCTCTTTCTCTTAGGCATCTTAGGTTTTTAAATATTTGTATTTTTTGTGCTCTGAATTTAAACCGAAAAAAATTTAAAAATACTTCTTCTTTGCATCATCTCTATGGTCTTCTCCCTTTACTCACCTAAAAAGATCACCAAAATGTGCTTTATCACACTAAAAGATAAGCTCGAAAGGCCACCGCAGTGGCCCGAGCAGAAAGTGGGCGAAATTTCTGAATGCTTGTTTTGATGCACATGTATGACACAAAAATCATGAGCACATAGAACCCTTGGATAGAAACAAAAAATTCCTGGTGCTAAGTGGGATTGCAGAGAGAAATTGTAACTCCTCGACGTGTTGGGAACATGTTCTTGTGGGAAGAACAGATCCTCGATCTGAATATCATACCCTGGATCCCCCAGCCAGATTAGGACATCGACTTCTCACAATCTTCCACACCTACCTCCTCATTAAGGACCCATAAATTCTCTTATAACATTTGTTGAATCACCAAATTAAAATTTAAAAGATAACCGCTCCTGCGGAAATTTTTGTGTGAGTTGGTGAATCAACAAATTGTCTGGTGTATTGCGTTGTGTATGCTAGGTCTTAGGTGTCTAAAAAATCCATTTCAACTATCTTTAGATTACGACCTAGTTTGTAAATCATACCCGTCTCCTTTGACTGAGAAATCTGAAAATAACCTAACGTAGGAAACGTGGGAGCAGAGAAACCGAATACCATGGACCTCATCTTCCAACAGCTACAACTTTTGAGAGAAGAGAATGCGACAATCCGACATACCATAGCTCCTCTCATCCGACCACCACCCATCATCACACGTTATTTCTCTGCAGTAGAGGACACAGTCCATTGGGTCCGAAATCACACCCAGCCCAAATAGCTGATTGCACCTTTACTGACACAACCAACCTCAACTGTAGATTTTGATGCTTTGACCCAGGCCATTCAGTAACTGGCTGCAACACAACAAAAGTCCAATCAAGCCAATACACTAAGTGAGAGACCCAACATACTTGAACGACCATTCTTGGCCACTGCCAAGGCACATTTTGACTGTGAAGATGAGAGAGTGGAATTGAACATCAATGATAAAGATATTCCTGTGGATCATGTCACCCCTACTTCTGGTGACTCTGAAATTGAGGAATGTGGATGGATAGAGAACTGTGTTATTCTTGATGATTTTGCCCATGTCCATCTTTCAAAAGATCCTCAGAGGTTAGTCTGAACACCCCACAACTCACTCATAAGAACATGTCTCATCTAGACTCTGCACTTGAAGCCGCACCATGTCCTCTCATTGGTCGAAAAATTTTTGAATTAGATGAAGTCTGGGAAACACTAAATACTAATCTCAAATTAACTTCATCCCTGGGTATGCCAAAGATGAAGACATGTTTTGGTGATACCATTGATCCTTCCTCAGACGATTTTGAAAGTTATGAACCTCGATGTATTAATGATATTGATTGGTCTGAGACAAAAGTTGAAATTGAGGATGTCACTTATGTTGAGTGGGAAGAAGAAACAGAAGGAGATATACCATTTGATGTTGATTCCGGATGTGATTTTTCAATTAAGGAAAGTACAGATTTTGAGTTGGAATCTGAGGACATATCCGACAAAAAGTTGACTTCTTCATGCACCAAAACTTCCTTCCAACCAACACATGATGATATGCTGAAGATATTTTGCGATGACTCGTTCAAAGATGAAATTTCCAATTCCATTACCCCCACCACAAGGAAAGAAGATCAAATCAATTCAGTCGATGACTATACGGATAAATCTTCTACTACCGAGTCTGATCAGAGTGATTTTCTATTCTCTGATCCTTTTTGGGATGATACCAAGGAACTACTCAAAACAATCGAAGAAAATCATCCATTAGCCAATATTCCCCCGCTCTCGGTCTCTAAATCTCCTAATCATATGTCTTGGAATGAATCATCTTTGTGGCTCAAGAAGAGAACTGAAATGAAATTCACAATAGATGCCACTGAGGATAGCCATGATGATTATTTGAGGGAAAATGATGATTTATCACAAGATACAGAGGACCTCATGGAGGAATCAATTCTTGATCATGTAGAGCTCGACTTCAATACATCATATCTGGTCCATGATCCCTTCACCAGTCCACTCATTTCCCTCCCATCACATCCAATCCAAGATCAAACTGATTCATTTCTCATTCCGATTCATCAACCAATTAATATCTTCACCATATTAATGAGAGCACACATTTATCAAATTCATCAACCGCACTCTCACATCTGAGCCAAGATATCCGTATCATATCAAGAGTTTCTTTTGGGTTTTCTGAATACAGCTTCTGCACTTACACACGACACTGGATACTCTTGATAAGCTGAATCATCGAGTTGGGACGTTAAACCAACAATATTTTGTGGATCCATACTCATAGGTATCTTTTCCTTTCTTTGTATCCTTCTCTTTCCTCTTTGCAATAGATAAGTATGGGGGTCCACCTCCACACTTTACAATAAAACAACAACAACAACAAAAAAACCAAAAAAATACTTTTCATCCTCCTTTTATACCTTGTTTTACCATGAGGACATGGTCTTTGATAAGTATGGGGGTGTGTCTGCATAGTTTTCAAGATTGCATTCTTTATTATATAAAAAAATCAAAAAATTTGCAAAAAATTCCCGTAAAAATATTTTCAAAAAGCAAGAAAGCCACAAAAAATACATCCTTCCTAGTTTTATCCTATCTTTTGAGAAATCATCTCTTCATTGCATAGATCTTATACTGAAGTTGAGTTGACCCTAATCCACTTAATTCCATTAGAATTTCACTAGGCATGAGTTTTTAAGCTTTCTTCAGGTACATATGGACTTTATTCTCTCAGTTCCACTAACCCTACTAGTGAATGAACTTCTGTATCTAACTAGTTCACCTGAGAAACTAGTAGCACTCTTAAACTCTTCAGTGGATATTAAACAACTGCACATTGCACTTAGCTTGATTGAGTTGATTTTACGAGATACAATTACAATTTGGTTGAGGTGAGGAGTTATCCTCTTGGTTGTGCCAATGCCTGAACCTTGTCTATAGTTAGTGAAGGAACTCGACTCAGGGAAAACATGATCTCTCTAGTCTAAGTATGTCAGCAAATAAGCCAGTATCGTGCCTCCAAAAGTCAATATTAAGCCGATACTATCTTTTATGCTAAATTCAAGATAAAAACACCACAAAAAGGCATATCACAATACAAATGCCAAAAACCACCAACCATGTAAAGATATGTAAAGCAAAAGCAATGAAAGAAGACCACCAAATAACCCTTCACCAAAAAGATGTGGTAGCAGCCCAGTAATGCTACCTAAATTCTTAAAAGAGGCCCAAAGAGGCCCATGGTTATGCTCTGCAAAAGAAAAAAAAGAGAGCAACGGACCAAAGCGATCTACGGAAAACCCTAAAAATTAAGTCCCATTCTCCAATAAACTATGACCTATTTTTTATATGACATACTTGGGTGAAAAGAGAATATGCCTGAATTCAGGTGAGGACTGAGGCTATATGTGTATGGAATCATTCGGTACCTTGATAGATTGTGTTGTTAGCTCGTTCTCTTGACTCACAAAAGCTAAAACATCACTAACACTGTTTATATCCATTCAAAGTCAAAGAGAATACTTGTTTCTTAGGGATGAGCTGACCTGATCGACCTTCTGAAACCATGTCTGATTTTGTTGGAACTGAGAGACAGTTGAAACTACAAAACTCAAGTCATGTCGACAATTCGAACAAATCATTAATCCATGGGTCGACTCTACTGAAGTTTGTGTATTTGTGTGGTTAGGATCTGAAAACTCAAGACTTTGTGGGTATGCCTGCTGCAAACCCTCACCCGATCTATCTTGTCTATTCTCCTTGTCCTTCATTATTACTTATCTTATTCTTGCTCGGGACTAGCAAGATTTAAGTATGGGGGTGTGATGATTGCATGATATGCAGTGATAATAGGCTTAAATTATGTGGAAGACAATATCAACTCTTGATTTATAAACTCTAAAATCACATAATCTATGTCTAAATTATTCCATGTACACAACAAGAGAAAACCCCTTAATTACACATAATCAACTAAATCTTAGCATAAATCGACAAATCATGATTTTATATCTGGGAAAATAGTTTCAGAGATGTCGATCGATATTTTATTTAGTGGGATTATTCAAATATCGAGATTAATAATCATCCATTATTTTCACAAACTAAACAACCATATTTTAGTAAAAGAAAGAAAAATGTATTGGGATCATAGTTTGACAAAATAACCAAAACTGCAATTTAGGCTTTACAAAAGCCTATAGCTTTTTGTTGGAAAGAAATGGGAAGGGGTGATAATCTAAATTTTCAAATCTTTAAATGCTTAAGGTCACCCATGTACCACCCATGCATGTACATTCCCTTTTATTTACTCTCTCTCCCATTACCATGAAAGTAGCCGCCTCTCTCTTACCCATGCATGAATGAATTTTATAGTTTTTGTCTTACATGCATGAGACTCTTCATTTCATAGGAGATGCATACGGCTTATATAAAAGGGGACCCCTCCCTTCTCGCACTAGTATCTCGGGCCCTCTTCTTTCCCTCTATCTCTCTCTCTTTTTCTCATGCAGATGAAGCCTAATATACAGCAGCTCCCCGCGCACGCCATTTCCCGCACAGCCCTTGCGTGCACCGCAGCTACAACCCCCCTCTAGCGTGCACGAGTGCACGTCCAGCGTGCTCCACCTGCGCATCCAGCATCGTCCTCTAGCCCGCAGTAGCTGCTGTGCTTGTCCTCATTGCCCGCACAGCCGTTGCGTGCACCGCAGCCATAGCCCCCCTCTAGCGTGCGTGAGTGCATGTCTAGCATGCCCCACCTGCACGTCCAGCACTATTCTCCAGTGCATCCTCCTCCTTCACCACGCTCCACCGTGCGCCAGCGGACGTTCTCCAGCTACTCCCCTCTTGAGCGAGTCATCATCTATAGCCACGCGCCATCGAGTGTGCGTCCAGCCACTGCCCTCGTCCTTGCTCGCGTCCTCGTCTACAGCCGTGCACATGTGCACGTCTAACCATCCTCCCTTCCAGTCCGTACACCGCTGTGTGTGGAACTCCTTCTCCAGCCCGCTCTGTCGTAGCGTGCACGGCAAGCGGCAACGTCCGCCGCCCTCGTGTGAGCCTCAGCCATCCTCATTCCAGTGGGCAACCGTGCATCTCACATGCGTGCATGAGGATAACTTGTTTCCGTATCTCTCTCTCTCTCTTTTTCTCTATTTACTCTCCTTTATTTATATGTCAATTGCATTCAAACCCTTGAACTCTCCTTTATTTCAAATATCCCAAGCATAGCCTTTAGTTTCTCTATTAATTAGATTGCATATTTTTGAAGTATTTCTTTTCCAAATTGCATTTTATCTATTTCACTTATCATTCTATGTGTTAAATGTCGAATTAAAAGTGCAAACTTGCTTGGTCCTCGTGGATTCGATCCTCTACTTGCCGCATACTTGTTGCATACATTCATCGTACTCGTAGTTGTAATATCATTAGCTTGATTTCGATTTATCGTGGGAAAATAATGACCTGATAAAATCATCTTTTTAAAATCGCGATAAATCTTTTCAACAATAAATAATAAATAAAAATAAAAAGCAGATAAATAAGAAAGTAAACAAACTATAAACTGACCACTCTACGTGTTGCTCCCCAACAATGTCATCATTTGTTTACCCGAGAGACCGATCTACTGACCTAACAAGCTAGGCCAAAAATTGTTGTGACGACCGACTCTCAAATAAGCAACAACTAACCCACAACACACACATACACACACACACACACAAATCAATGCAATACGAAGGGGGGTTAAAATTTATTATATTTAACTAAACAAAATGTGCGTATAGTGCATATAGGTAGAGTTCGAACCACAAAGAGCAACACTATGGCAAGTCATTATTAATAATTATTGCTAATTAATAATACTTTTTTTATTTTCTACTTTTCTTAATTTTATGTTGGTTTTTAGGTATATTTAATTTTTATAATATTTTAATTATTTTTACTTTTCACTTTTTATTTTTGTTTTAAATTTTAATTTTTTATTTTTTTTAAAATAAGATATGTAATTATATATTCTAAGATGGAAGTCATATATATTATAAGTAACATATACTGTACATATGCAATATAGCTTTATATAATTATAAATAAGTCAAAATATATTTAAATTTTAGAGAATAATATATTTCATGTTTTTATGTTTTACGCTATTTTAATTTTTGCATATTTTTTCTGTTTTATAAATTTTGTATAATTGGAATATACAAAACAATAGATATATTAAATATCCAAGCTTGTCTTAAGTTTAATAAATATATATATAAATTCAAAATTCACTCAAAACTATTATATTTATATATGAAGAAAATTCAGAAACAAAAAGAACTATTTTTTGATTTTTTAAATAATTTTTTCTATTTTAAGATTTTATGATTTTTAGGTTTTGTGATTTATATTATATAGTTATTTTTATATATGTGCAATAATATATATTAATGTAGATAATATAACAATTTTTTATAATTTTCGGATATGATTTTATAATTGTTATGTATTTGTATGTTTAGACAGGGAAGAAAATGCATGTTTTTGTATTTTTAAAAATAGGAAAACAAGTTAAATGCCAAACTAAAAATCATGCGAGATTCATGATAGAAAGCATCTACTCTAATTTTCCTATAATTTTTAGAGCAACAAAAAAATTAATAAGACAAATATACACGAAATAAAAATGCCACAATTATAGGGACCTATTTGCAACTAATACAAACTAAACATCTATTTAATAATATGTCAAGAAACTATAAGGGTATGCATGCAAATACCATACTGCCTCACATAACGCTACACATGAGGCGGGACGAGCTACGTGTAATATTAAGAAACCTTGGGGGTCCTACTTGCAAAATAATCTATTTAGATTACACGAGATTTAATATTTATAGGACTAATTATTAAAATAAAAAGTGTCATTGCATTGGCAAAATATACCCAAAAGTCACTCGTGCCTTGTGCGTGAGCGGAGATGAAGGGCTATGGATGCGCCATGTTGCCTCCATTTACAATCGAGCGACTAGGAAGGTATAATGTTTCGACTAAGAATAATGGCTTAGATAAGATGTAATATGAGCATTCGATCTAATAGTGGGGAGGGCTTCACAAGGAACAAGGAAGAATGTCTTCCCTGATTAGCTTTGATTGTCCAATACTCCATCCTCCAGCATTCTCATCGGTTGTCGATCATCTCAAAAGCTTCCTGGGATGGTACCGCACCTACAAGGGCTCAGATGGAGTCCATACCACATTAGGAAGAGGTCTGGAAGGTCATTTCTCAAGCAACATGGGGACGATGTTCATCAGTAAATTCCATTCCTCGTTAGACTGCGCTTCATGCTCAAAAAAGATACTCGGCTCGAGGGCTATCTCCTCGACCCGAAGATGAAGCTTCTTGGACGAGGGGGAAGTGAATGAGAAGATCTCTGGTGATGGTTGTGGAGGAGATCGGATTCTTCGATTTGGGAAAAATCAAAGGGATCCGGGTAAGGGATTTGATGGAGCAATGTAAGGGTAAGGTGATGGTGATGTTTGCATCGTCAGAACAAGTGGAATGCATGGTGAAACACTGGTCGAAGCCTAGTGCTTCGACAAACCACGAATCTATGATTTAAATGAAATTGAAAGGGAAATAGGCTAAACTAAGGGTTAAACTACACTAAGAAATAAAAATGCAATGCAGAAACCTTAGGCTATCATCTTAGTAGGGTTACCAGGAGCGGAAGGAACCCTCGCCTCAGTTGAGATCCGACGATGGCTGGATCGACCTCTTCTCCACTTTCTCCTCGTCGATAGGGCTGGAAAGCACTTGTTGTCACCAAGGCTCAAGCACAGATGGCTCCCCTTTTGTGTTATAGTGGAAGAAGAGAGATCAAAACCAAAAATAGAGGAAGGGAGTTTATTTATAGACAGGTTGATCAGCCATCCTATAAAGAAGATGGCATGAGGAAGAAGGGGAGTTGGTGAGGGCTATGGTGCAGACGTGGAAGAGGGTGATGGGGAGTGTAGGAAGGTGGTGGTCTCGAGGTGGAAGAAGGCATGGGAGATGGAGTATGGAATAAAGAAGGCAGTTCTCGTTCTCTAACAAAATCAGAGGGGATGAAGGACAGTTGACCTGCGGGTCAACAAAAGAATGAATCATATTGGTCTACGTAGGACCAATAAGGCAAATAGAAAATGGAAAATAAAATATAAATAGTAAATGATTTTGTTAATTAAAACTTCAAATATGAAAAAGGTTTAATTTTATATCACTATTTCTATGATTTTTATTTATTTTTAAAAACTTAATTTGTGAGATGTTAATATTTACATGCCATATATAAATATCTTTACTGTATTCTATGTATTTTGTTTTTGTTTTGAATTTTTAGTACTTATTATTATATTTAGATATTTTATATATTTATAACATTATTAAATTCATATTTATATATTTTTGTTGTATTGTTATAATTTTATGTATATATGTAAATGAATACATATATATATTGTATGCATAATATACCTTTATAATTTAATGTATTATTTATTTTAAGTGCATTTTAATAGTTTTATTTTGAGTTTACATTTTGAAGCCTGTTTTAAATAATACAGACAATTATATAAAAATATAAAAAGAGAAAAAAATATAATGAATAAAATATATGAATATTTTAAACAGATATATAGTACAATAATACCCTAAAAAGTTGACTATTGTATCTTAACTCCATTTTATAATGAAACCACCTTCATGAGACATATAATTTAATTTTAAAATCAATGGAAGTGAGTTTGATTCAATTTGAGTTCATATGGAGAAGATATTAATATGTAAAGTCCGATTTGTGACTTTTTCATTTGTGTGTCCCAGTTGTACTGTGCATGATTTTTATTGACAATTATTTTTTTATATTTTTGTATATATTTTAATGTAGAAGTTTCATGTTGATAATTGGCCTTTAAACCCTATCTAAACGAATGCAAATATCACTATTTTGTACAAATTGACATTCTGTATTTATTATATAAATACTGTATAAAATATATTGTTAAAAGCCAAATTAAAAGAATAAAGAAAAGAACAATAAATAAAATGGCAAAGGTATTTATGAGTCTATACCTCTAGATCTAGGCATCATGATGACCAGGTTGACAAGGAATAAAGTAAGAGGAGATCTGGGTCAAATACACAATAAAACCCAAATTATTTATTCTTCAATATTGCATTTTTGGAAACCATTTTATTCTTTATTATTTATACCTCAAATAAAGAAACTTGTACATGAAAGTTGTACATAAAAATAAATTGAAAAGTACAAAATTTACTTTACATCAAAAAAATACAAAGTGTACATTTCATAATCAGAATAAAAAGCCAAAACCTAAATTTCCCAGACCCATATCTTCCCCATATAAAATCAAAATATACCAAAATCAACTTTAATTGTATATAATTTTTAATAAGCTATTTAAGAAGCTTGTTTCATTTAATTTGGAGTTAAGATGCAAAAGCCAGGTTTTGGACCCCTATTGTACTATATAGCTGAATAAAATATTCATTTTATTTATTCTTTATAATTTTTATAGTTTTATATTTTTAAAATTTTGTAAATATTATATATGATATATATACATATTGAGAATAGAATAAAACCATAGATAAATATATTAAAATAAAATAATATACAAAACTACATAGATCAAATAGCTATACTTATACCTATATAATAAATCACTGTACTTATTTAAGTGTACAAATGACATCAGAAAAATATAACAAAAATATATTTATGTATATTAAAATAATTTATAAATATATTGAGTGTATAAAATAAAAAAATATAAAATACAAAATTAAAACAAAATATACATTATATAGGTAAATATGCCTAGAAATTTACATGTAAAAAGTAATACATAATAAATTAATCCATAAAAATAAATAAAAATCGGATTAAAATACTGCATAAATTAATAAACATTTTTATTATATAAATTTAATTATTTAATTTATTATTTTATTTTTATTTCTTAGCACTTTCAACAAATTTTGTCTTCTAGTGGCCCATCTAAACCAATAGGAAAGCTCCAACTGTTGACTCGAGTCAACTCTTCTGACTCGGGCCTAGCCTTGTCAGGAGTAGCTGACCTGCCTTCTTCTTGACTTTCTGTGATTTGATACACTACTCGAGACGATGTACATTCTTCATGAGTCTCCTTCAATATCCATCCAAGATCCACGCCGAATCCAATCCACTCGCCATGCTTTCTTCCTGTATGCGGAATCTTCCCTCAAAGATCGCTCCATACTCGCCTGTACATAAACTTCACCTTATTTCTCCAATTTTTGGTTCCCCTTAGCATCGTATTTTCCCCTAAGATCTTGCCCTTGGTCTTGATCTTGGTGCCAGCGAGCTCGACCGGCCGTTCTTGCATCTTGGGAGATGGTTTAGAGGTGGTTCCCACCATCTTCAGCGAAGCTCGCCATCGAGGTCTCTTCTCATGGCTTCTAGCTATTTGAGGTGTTTTTTCTTATCTTATTAGATAGCTTTTGTCTTAATCTTTTATTTTATGTTGTTATTCTTTGCTTCAATCATTCGTTTAGGCTAGATTTTAGGATTAAGCCTCGCTGGAGCTCTCGAGCTCCAGCGACCCCCGTCTTACCGTATTCAACCGTTCTAATGCGCATCCACCTCACTTCCTTCCCTGTCATTTCTCCACCATCGAGACCGCCCAACCTCTCTCAATTTGCCCTGAATCGAGGAATCAAGGTCTACCTACACCACCTTTGTCAGACCTCTTCTCTCTGCCATCATATCACCTCTAATAACCACCAATAAAGGCCCATACTTACTCCTACTTGTACTACAAAGCTTCTCAACCCCTTTCCAGACCTAGACGAGCCCCATATGAGGGGTTTCGTGCTTCTAAATAAGCTCAAGGAACTTCAACGCTCCAGGCCCCCATCCATGGGTCACGGATCTCTTTGACACCACCAGGAAGTACGGGGCGACACCAGCAAGCTTTTCCTCTTATTAGCATCTCCTGCAAGCACAGGAGCAAGGAAAGAGACTAGATGGAGCGAGCTCTAGGGAAGCCCTCATCCCAGTTCTTCCAGGTCCATCAAGGATCATTCGATCCAGCCGAGTTCTTCGCAAGGCACAACTACCGTTGGATCTTCAGAGCCCAGCACCGTAGGATCTCGATCTTAGATCTAATCCTAGATATCCATGCACGAAGAGGTATCACGTGTTCCCAGTGAGCCACGTAGAAGTGATGTGTCCACTACTGTTGGATCGCGTTGAGTGGGGGGTAATTTGTATATCCAGTCCGCCGCCTTTTTGACTTTTTAATTTAGTCCTGTAATTTGTAGTTTTAGTTTAATATTTTTGGTAAAATTTCACAAGGAACCTTGAGCTTTATATTAATTACATTTTGGTCCTAGCCACATCACCTCACGTGTGGTCCCATATTTGGTGGCAATTTTGCACATAGGCCCTTGCACCTTTTTATATTTCTGTTTATTCTGTAAACATTTAATATTAGTTATAATATTTTGGGTAATTTGCATTGTTACCCTAACTTTATTTTTAATTGCAAAAAACACCCCTTCTAGTTACAACATTTTTGTTGTTTATTTTTCATTTATTAAAAATACCATCCATTTCTAGAAAATACACAAAATAGGTATTATGCCTGCTAGCTTTATTTTCACGCTACATTTTTAAATAACATTTTAGGCATTTTACCTATTTCCTAAAAATAAAAAATAGAGCATTTTGCCTTTGTTTGATATAAAATGCCAAAAAAATATAAAATTGTTTTTGAAAAATTCCAAAAAATTATATTTTGTTTA
Organism: Ottelia alismoides; assembly: GCA_037367405.1. NCBI lineage: Eukaryota > Viridiplantae > Streptophyta > Magnoliopsida > Alismatales > Hydrocharitaceae > Ottelia > Ottelia alismoides. The sequence goes on from JAZKJV010001734.1 coordinate 124,028, forward strand.
TTTTAGTATATTGTATCTCCATACCAGAAATCTCTAAAAATAGAAAAAGAAAAGATAAAAATTAAAAATCTCTAAAATCCTTTAAAATTATAAAAATTACAAAAAATTCAAAAATATTCATTTCTATTCTATAATTCTTTGTATTATATATTATTAACTAAAAATGGTTTTGGAAAACTTTAGCTTTATTTTATATTTTTAATTTCCAAAACAATTTAGCCTATTTATTTAATCCCCATTTAGGATATTTTTTATGTTAAAAATATATAAAAATTAGCTAAAAAGTCTAAAAATCACAAATAGCAGAAATTTATATAAAATCCAAAACATTTTATTATGTTTGTATTTGTATTTATAATTACATTACTCTATTTTGTATATATAGTTATATATATTCTTATATTATATACTTATAAGAAAAAGAAATTAAAAATAAGAACACATAAAAAGAAAATTAAAATTACAAAATTTAAAACAATTTATAAAATAAAAAAATTAATATCCGTAATAAATATAAAATTAAACATCCAGAAAAAGACAATAAAAGAAAAGAAGAAGAATAATTTTGCGCATTAATTTGCCTAATCTTCCGTTTGCTCCCCGTGTTTGACACTCTACACATACTTATACCTATACACACATTCGTAGAGTTATAATAAATTTCAACTCCACAAATTTTATTTGCATTTATATATTTTATTCGTCGGTTATTGATTGACATGGGATTTCTAGTCGGTCGCCTCAGTAACAATTTATCTTCGCTTTCTATGAGGATATTTTCTGACCCACGAAAAGTTCCGGTTATCAAATGGCACCATTACCGTGGAGCAACGTCATATAGATTGCCATATCGTTTGTTTCTTCTCTTTTGTCTATATTTTTCCTTTTATTTATTTTTCATTTATTTGATTTTATTTATGACCCGTCTAATCACCCTTGTTTGAATTTGTTGCGAGGGACTACGGATCTAGGGAGGTATTCCTACGCACACCTATGCACCCACATGAAGCGGAGTTGGCTTTTCTGACCTAGCCGATAGAAGAGAGCGACAAAAGAAGACTTGGAGGATTTTTGAAGATAGAGCCCTTTTTATTATTACTTTTATTTTATTTGTAAATTGAAGTGAGAGAGAGACTTTTATTTCAAAAATTTGGACTCTTCAAGACACTGACACTTCACGAGGTCCACTGCCTGAGTGATTGTTCACTTGGGGGCCTCATCAATTTTTGTTGTGTTTTCTTCATTTTTCTTTTATCTGTTTCATGATTTTATTTTTATTTTATTTTTGTGATTGGGCCCTAGTCTTAAGATTTGTTTGCTCAATAGATCAAGATCCAAATACCTAATTATATTTGCATGTACCTATAGATTCATGCTTGGACTTAGTCATATCTAATTGTTGACTATTTAGACTTGAGATCGCACGTTGAGAGAAGCTCTAAACAACACTTGTCAGACCTGCTGTGGCAGGAACCGATGAGCTTCAGAGATCAGACTTTTTGATCTCATATCAAGAAAGTTAGCATTTGATGCTTCATGATATTAGTATATTCTATTCTAGGGAGATTTCATCGACTTTGCATTACATATAGATAGGTTTCAATTCTTCTTAGCATCCCTGCATGAAGACAACTAGAGGCAAGGTGAGCATTTATACTTAGCATTCATCATTGTTTTTGCCTCGCATTGCTTTTCTAGCTCTCCCCCTCTGACTTTGATCACATAGGATCTAAAACTGGTTAGATTCGTGCATTTCTATTAAAAATACAAAAAATTGAACCAATAAAATTGGGATCGCTAAGATTACTCAAACCTAAAATCAAAATATCATTGTCTTTGGGAAAGTAATCCCCTAATTGTATTCACATTTTATTTTCCACGCACACACTAAGGATTAGTGCCCTAATCCGAAGCCTACCTATGTGCTTGTACAACTTTGTGTTTATCACCTAACTCTAAAATTGAAAATATAAAAAGATCAAACTTTCACAGTCCTCATTGTGTTGAGAGGTGAATTGAGGGATTTCTTTTGTGTATATTTGTTTGTCATTTTTTGTGTTTATACTAGATCTTCTCTACGCACTTGCGCTTTTTTTCTTGCATATCTTGACTTGACATTCGTACTCTCCTGATCATTTTCTCTTATTTCAGAGATGGCCGACTGGAGTGATTTTTATCCGGACTTTGCAGATTTCTCGTACCCTCCAGTCGATCCACCTCCATTTTATCAGGAGGACTTTGCTCTTGATTCTTCTTTTTGTACATATCCTTCTAGCCCACTATTTTAGGCATCAAACTTTTACCCACCACCACCACCTTCACATTTTGATAATCCACTTTTCTAGAAGGACTTTGCTCCAGGTTTTGATTTTTACCCACCACTAACACCCTCACATTTCCCACCATCTCACTCACCCGATACTGAGATGTTGGAGTCACCTCTCATGAAGATCACTCTTGAGTACATGCCCCATTTAGTGGATCAAATGAATTCATTAATTGACAACCTCACTAGCCTAAAAAAGATCCACATTGATGCTTCAGCTTATAGATTTATAAATTCATTTGAGGACACCCATGAGATCCTGCAATCGACCAAAATAGAAAAAATGAGAAAGCCCTAAAAGCACAAAAAGATTTTGTGAGACACCTTATCGAGTCAGCTTGTGAGGAGAGGGCACCTTTGATCCTGAGGATGACGCTGTACAAATTTCACTTAGTCATCCTTGTGTAGATGATGTTTCCGATCTGCTTCCTTATATGGAGAAGATCTAAAATCTTAAAAAATATTGACTGAACCTGAAGTGGTGGCACCTATTCATGAGATCATTGAGGCCCCAATTCGCCAGGCCATGGTTCAATTATCTGCTCCTAAACCCAAGAAGAGAAAGCGAAGGAGCGGATCTAGGCGACACATTTTGACCATGGCCACTGCCTACGCCATCACTCACCATCCACACATTAGAAAAGGGAGAACTATCACACCTCTTGTGAGTTGCACCGTCTCTAACCATTCATGTGATCACACTCTCCTTGACAGTGGTGCTTCAATTATATAATACCCTTCTTGCTGGTAAAGTCTCTTCACTTAGGGCCTCTAAAGAAAAACCAAGGTGATTTGTCAATTTGATGATAGATCAATAAAGAGATCGAATGGTATTCTAGAACATGCTGCCATTTATATTCACGGCATGAGCTTCATTACTGACTTTGTTGTATTGCCCATGGAAACCTCCACCCCTATGGAGTATCCAATCATCTTGGGACGACCTTCCTTGCCTCTGTGAGACCCTTTATTGATTATGGATTTGGAGACATTCGCTTCTGTCCTGATGTCGAGAACGATGTGGTTGATCACAACACCCAACACTGACCAGAAACCTGCATCTGATGAGAGCGTTCAGTGTTAGCCGACCCTGAGGACTACGGCCTTGATGCCGATATGTTGACATGATTTTACGCAGTTTAAGAAGTTGATTTTACCATGTCATTGTTATCACATGAAAACCATAATCAAACAAATAATATTACAACTACAAGCATGGTCGGATTACAGAAAAATTGTAAGCGGCAAGTAGAGGATCGAATCCAGAGGGACCAAGCAAATTTGCGATATTTATTCTTCTTTCAAACTTAAATCAAATCTTACTCCATAGAGATGAGAGAAAAAATATGAGAGAATGTGATCTATGGTGAAAATACTTTCTAGAACTTAAAGTAAATGAAGGAGGGCATGAATGCAACTAAATCAGAAAATGAAGGGGTTAATTCCAAACTTAGATGGAAGAAAAATTACTAAGTAAAAGTTATATCAAATAAGGATGGAGAATGCATTACATGTTATAAAGAAAAAAACTAGAGTCAACAAAATATATTCCCAAATAAACATTCTATCACCTTAACTTAAACAACAACTAATGCAACAAAAATGCAAGGAAGATATAAAGATTGAGAATTGTTTCTTCCAAAATCAACTTAAACAAACTTAACCATCATGATGAAATTACAAGCAGTGAATAAGATAAGAAAGAGAGTCTTCTCTATCGGAATCAGGTGTCACGACGAAGGAGGCAGATGTATGCGCAAGGTGGGGTGCACGCTGTAGGCTGGAGCAAACCGCGAGGAGGAAGAGAGTGCACGCACAGTTGTGCAGGCTGGAAGACAGTGCTGGACGCAAGACAGGTGGTACGCGGCTGTACCCGAGGACGCACACAAGGAGGAGGAGAGTGGCCGGAGGTGCGGACTGGAGAAGCACCGCGAAGAGGAGGAGAATGGTTGGATGTTGCTGGCGCTATACCTATGCCTGCATGAGAAAAAAATGAGAGAGAGAGAGGTAGAGAGAGATCGAGAGTATGGAGAGAGAAGAGAATGATGGGAGAGGGGGCATCCATTTGCATGGGGAGGGGGATTTTTATAATAGCCTTATGTACCTCTTCATGAAGAGTCACATGCAAGTAAAGACAAAACCCATTAATTTCATTCATGCATGGGAAGAGGGAGACTGATATATGGCCGACTCATACATGGAAAATGGGAGAGAGAAAGAGAGAATGAATAAAGGTGGTACACATGCATGTATGACATTTAATGAGTGGGAATTTTTCACTCTCACCCTTCTCTATTTCTTTCCAACAAATTGTAAGAGCTATTTTGTAGAGCTAAGTTAATATGTTGGATGTTGATTAAATTAATGCTCTATGAGTGTACTCAATTTCTTTATGATAAATATGATTAATGATGATAATCAATGAGAATATTTTATCAGATGTTTTCTTGATATGATGATTTTATACGCTTATGCGCATGGAATAATGTAAACATATATTATGTGAATTTAGAGTTTGCAACCTAGGAATTGATATTGTATTCCACATAATTTGAGCCTATTATCACACCATGTCATGTAATCATCACGATATTAGAGAGGTTTTCATTTTGATGGATGATTCTGAGATCCGAGTATTCCTCTTTGGGGAGGAAGACTCGAAACACATAGACCTTGGAGTTCCCCCTTCTAGTGAGTGCCGATGCATTGATGGCATTCGCGATATTTACACTGTTGACACTTTAGAGCAGAGGTCAGACTTAGTAGAGATTGCAGAGGCCGATTGACCTTACTTCTTTCATCAAGGAATTCAAGCCTTTCGATTGTGACATAGTGGAGACTTCTCAGGCTGATTATGACCACACTACTTCCACTGACCAGTTCGTGCCTTTCCGCTTTGAGATTGCTAAGGATCTTCACCAGGTCGATCCTGATCATGTTGTGTCTGCTGATGACCCCAATATCTACCTGCACCTTGTGAGATCCATTCCTCAGCAATCACACAAGAAGGTCCGCATTCGACCTTCTTGATCTCTGTATATCCATCTCTTAGTACATCCGCTTTCGTTTTATTTCTTTCCATCTATTATTTTTTCTTATCCACCTCATTCCGTGTGTTTATCCTTTCTTAGGATGTACTTTGTACTAGGTATAGGGGAGGTGGAAGAGTTGAGTGATCTTTCTTCTTTTCTTCTTTTCTTCTTTTCATTTTCAAATTCTTTTTCTTACAAAAGGTGTCACCCCTTCTTCACTACTATACTTAGGACGTACCTTGTCCTAAGTATAGGGGGTGTATACCCCAAGGTGTTTATTCTTCATTCTGTTTTATCACTTTTGTTTTTTCCTACACTTAGGGCTCTTTTACCCTAAGTATGGGGTGGGGGTGATCTGTATATTCTTCCGTCATGTATTTTCTTTTATTGATCCCCTCCACTGCCTACCTTCCTTGCTTATACTTAGGGATATCTCACCCTAACTATAGGGGGAGAGAGACTGAGTTGTGATCTGTCTATTCCCACCCTCGACCCTCCCTGCATGTAGATACAACCTGCTATACTTAGGATTATTTCATGTATAGGGGGGACGGTCGACTTCTCATTCATTCATTTATTCATTTCTTCATTCTTTATTCAGTCATTGTAGTATAGGCTTTTTCTATACTTAGTATGAGTTATGTCTTCTTTTTTTCTCTCTAATCTATGAGGACATATCTCAAGCTAAGTATAGGGGGTTGTTATACTTCATATATACTTTAGCTAACTTGTACTTTCATATTTATAATAGTATGGCTAACTAATAATAAACTAATATACAAATATACCCAGTTCTTTGTATATATTAATTAATAAATCATGGTAAAAATGTTTTTTGCAAAAAGTTTGAAAAATAGTTTGAAATTCTTTTTGAAAAATCTTTTGAAAACTATTTGGAAAATATTTTGTTAAATATTTTCAACCTTTAAATGTTTGTTTATAAAAATTTCTTTCTTTATTTGAAATAAAATATTTTAAAAATCTATGTGCAAATGATTTTGAAAAATTAGTTGCAAAAATATTTTGAAAAATCTCTACATACTATTTGAAAATATCTTTGCAAAATGATTTTGAAATTTTGTAAAATATTTGTAAAATTCTTTGAAAAATTAATTTGCAAAATAAAGTTATCAAAATACTCATGAAAATCTTTTCAAATTATTTTTGAGAATTGTGTACGTAATAAAATTCCTTTTATAAAACTTGTATAAACTTGTAAATTCGTGAAAATCCATCTCTTGTAAATATAAGCATTCCCGTGTAAATATCTGTACCTATTTCTTTTCCCAAAAAAATTATTTTGAAAAAAATCCCTAAAAAATTACAAAATAAAAAATACCAAAAACATTTGAAAAATCTTTTCAAAAATTGCATAAAATTTGCAAAATAATTTCAAAAATTCATAAAAAGTTTAAAATTAGAAATTGCATCACAAAAATATTTTCTACATTGTTCAAAACATTTGCATTTTTCGGATTGAGTTTGATAATTGAACAAGTCTAAGTAAAATCTGAAGATTGGATCGTGGTTGGACCTTAAATATACTTAATCACAGGAACCTTATAGGATGTGGAATTGAGATGCTTCGGGTCTACTAGTCTTAATTCTTTGAGATCATGAGATTGGGTTCAATGTCATCTTGACTTCCTACGTAGAGTATTTCAGAGCATACGCATGACTCTTGTTGATATTGACCTAGCTTGCACACCTGCACCTTTCACTTTGCTCACCTCAGTTGAAGTGGAAGAGGGCTAGATTTGTCGGCATGAGACACAAGCCAATGGAAACATCAGAAGTCATACATTTGTGGCCATTGTACCCCAACCCGATCCAATGGCGATGAGGTAACAGAAGTTGTGGATTGCAATCAAGCTTCAAAAGAGGGATAGTCTACTAGCTCAAGAGGAAAAAGTCCATATGTAAATGATGCTGTAATAGTCTTTTAAAAAAATGGAAAAATAAAAAACTCCAAAAATGTTGACAGACCTGATTGAAAATAAAATGCATGATGGAGTGCATATATTTGTATAGTCAATAAGAAAGCATGAGCTTCAAAGCCATATGTATGTGAGCCTGCAGTCGGATGACTTGGCTACACTAGTCAAGCATATTAGGATAGTTAGCTATACTGGCTACCGTCCATTATTCTCTCTACCTCCTCTTCTTAAGCTAGTTGTACTTGAACTTGAATGGAATATTCCTCTTCTCGAGGAAAGAGTTGTATTGGGGAATTATGGTCACCATATTAGAAAAGACTGACTTTTATCGCTTCAGCTGAGGAGAGATACTTATCACACACTATCCATGATAGATTCATAGTCATAAGGGTTTGCGTATGAGTTGACTTATTCTGACCTTGCTGTTGAGGAGACTTGAGCAGAGTTTTGTGGTTTTCGAAGGCTATTGTGTTTCAAATCTGTTTCCCAATAAGGTTCCGACTGCACCTAAAATCCAAATGTCCGACTTAAGCTCTAAACTTCGATTTTATGAAGAAAAAGTTGAGAATTAAAATCAATCCAATTTCTTTATTTTTCTTTTCTTTATGTTTTTTTTCTGCACTTATGTATAAGTATTTTCTAGGGACTAGCAAATGCAAGAATAGAGGGGTGATGAATCTCCATTTCATCACCTTTATTCTTTCATTTTGGCCTTTAAACCAAAGATAAATGCATGTAAATATCACTAATTTGTACAAATTAACATTCATTATTTATTATATAAGTACTATATAAAATACATTTTTTAAAGCTAAAATAAAAGAATAAAGAAAAGAAAAAGCAATAAAATGTCAAAGGTATGTTATGACCTTAAACCCTGAGAACTAGGCATCATGATGAGTGGGTAAACAAGGAATAAAGGGGAGATAAGGGTCAAATACAAAATAAAATCCTAATTATTTATTCTTCAATATTTCTTTTTTGGGACCCATTTTATTCTTTATTATTTATATCTCAAATAAAGAAACTTTGTACATGAAAGTTGTAGATAAAAATACATAAAAAAATAAAAATTTACCGTACACGAAAATAATACACAGTGTACATTTTATATTCAAAATAAAAAGTCAAAATCCAAACTTCTCAGACCCATATCTTCCCTATAGAGACTCAAAATGCACCAAAATCACTTAATTGTATACAACTTTTAAGCTATTTAATGAAGGTGGTTTCATTTAATTTGAAGTTAAGATGCAAAAGTTAGGTTTTGGACCTCTAATGTACTATATACCTGAATAAAATATTTATTTTATTAATTTTTATTAGTTTTTATAGTTTTATTTATTTATAGTTTTGTATATATTTTTTATAATATATATACATATTTACAATATAATAAAACTATAAATAAATGTATTAAAATAAAATAATATACAAAACTAAATAGATGAAATACATATAATTATATATATGTAATATATACCTCTACTTATTTAAGTGTACAAATAACATCAAAAATATATAACAAAAATATATTTATGTATATAAAAATAAGTTAAAAATATATAAATTAAGTGTATAAAATAATAAAATATAAAATAAAAAATAAAAATAAATTTTAGATAATATAGTTAAATATACCTATATATTTACATGTAAAAAGTAATACATAATAAATTAACCCATAAAAATAAATAAAAATAAGACGAAAATACTACATAAAATAATAAACATTTTTTATTATATAACTTTTGTTTTATCAGTTCATTTATTATTCTATTTTTATTTATTTGCATTTTTTCAACTGATTTTGTTCTAGTGATCTATCTGGACCAACAAGAGAGCTACAACTGTTGACTTGAGTCAACTCTTCTGACTCAGGCCTAGCTTTATCAGGAGTAGCTGACCTATCTTCTTCTCGATTTTCTATGCCTTATCTTCTTCTCGATTTTCTATGCCTTGATACACTGCTTGAGACGATGTACATTCTTCATGAGTCTCCTTCACTTTTCATCCAGGATCCACGTCAAATCGAATCCACTCGCCATGCTTTCTTCCTACATGCGTAATCTTCCCTCGAACTTCGCTCCATATTCACCGTACATAAACACTTCAACTTCTTCCTCTAATTTTTGGTTCCCCTTAGCACTGGTTTTCCTCTCAGATCTTGCCCTTGGTCTTGAGCTTGGTGATAGTGAGTACGGCTGGCCGTTCTTGCAGCTTGGGAGATGGTCTAGTGGTGGTTCTCACCATCTCCGGTGAGGCTCACTGTCAAAGTCTCTTCTCATGGATTACGGCTATTTGAGGTGTTTTTTCTTAGCTTTTTACATAGCTTTGGTCTTAAGCTTTTATTTTATGCGATTATTATATGCTTTAATCATTCATTTAACCTAGATTTTAGGATTAAGCCTCGCTAGAGCTCTTGAGCTTCGACAACCTTCGTCTCATCGTATTCAACTGTTCTGACATGCCCTTCCACCTCACATCCTTCCCCTATCATTTCTTCACCTTCGAGACCACCCATCTGCCCGCGATTCGCATTAAATTGAGGAGTCGAGGTCCACTGCCGCCACCTTTACCGGGCCTCTTCTCTCCACCACAATATCACCTCCGACAACCACCAACAAAAGCCCAGACCCACTCCCCCTTGTACTACAAAGCTTCTCAACTCCTTTGTATGTCTGGATGAGCCCCATCTGAGGGGTTTCATGGTTCGAAACAAGCTCCAGGAACTTCAACGCTCTAGGCCCGCAACAATGGGGCCCATATCTCTTTAATGCCACCAGGAGTTACGAATCGACACCAAAAAGCTTTTCTCCTTCTTAGCATCTCCTGGGTGTGTATGAGCAAGGAAAGAGGCCAGATCGAGCGAGCTCCAGGGAATCTCTCTTTACAATTCTTCTAGGTCCATCAAAGACCGCTCGATCTTGTGAGGCACAGCTAACGTCAGATCTTCAGAGCCTAGCACCGTAGGATCTAGATATGAGATCTAATCCTAGACGTCTATGTGCGAAGAGGTATTGCGTTCCCAGCATGCCACATGGCAAGTAAAGCGTTCACCGCCATTGGATCGTGTTGAGTGAGGGGTAATTTGCATATCTAGTGCCACGCCTTTTTGTCTCTTAAATTTAGTCCTGCAATTTATAGTTTTAGTTTAATACTTTTTGTAAAATTACATAAGGAACCATAAGTATTATTGTAATCCCACTTTGGTCCTAGCTTCGTCACCTCATTTGCGGTCCCACGTGAGGTGGCAATTTTGCATGTAGGCCCTTGTGCCTTTTTGTGTTTCTGTTTAGTCCATAAACATTTAATATAAGTTGTAATATTTTGGGTAATTTGCATTGTTACCAATGACTTCATTTTTAATTGCAAAAACACCCTCTCTAGTTCAACATTTTTTCTGTTTGTTTTTCATTTATTAAAAATACCTTCCATGCTCTAAAAAATACACAAAAATAGGGTATTGTTCCTGCTAACTTGCACTTTTACGCTATATTTTTTGAATTACATTTCAGATATTGTACCTATTTCCTAAAAATAAAAAATACAACCTTTTTGCCCCTATTTCACTTATAAAATACAAAAAATATGAAAACATTTTTGAAAAATTCAAAAAAAATTATATTTTATTTATTTAAAATATGTGACTCCAGACCAAAAATCCTTAAAAACAGGAAAAGACTAAAAAATAAAAAGCTCCAAAATCAATTACCAAAAGATAAAAAATTACAAAAAATCCAAAAAGATTCATTTCTGTGCCATAATTTTTCATTATATATTATTAACTAGAAATAGTTTTGAAAAACTTTGGCCTTATTTTCTATTTTTAATTTCCAAAACAATTCGACCTATTTATTTACTCCCTATTTTGGGATATTTAACTCTAAAAATATATTAAAATTAGCAAAATAATCACAAAAATAGTAGAGAATTATATAAAATCAAAAAACATTTTATTCTATAATATTTTTTATTTTTAGTTGTATTTATAATTATATTACTCTATATTGTAAATATAGTTATATATATTTTTATATTATCTATTTAAAAGGACAAAAATAAAAAAATCAAAAATATAAAAATAAAATAAAAATTACAAAATTAAAAACAATTCAAAAAATACAAAAATTAAAATACATAAAAATATAACATTAAAATCGCACACAAAAGTATAATAAAAGATAAGAAGAAGAACAATTTTACGCTTAATTTTCCCAATCTACCATTTGCTCCCTATGTTCTATACTCTATGCATACTTACACCTATACACACATTTGTAGAGTTATAATAAATTTTAAATCCATAATTTTTCTTTGCATCGCTATATTTTATTTGTGGGTTATTTGTTGATTGACTTGGGATTTCAAGTGGGTCGCCTCAACGGCAATTTATCTTCGCTTTCTGTAAGGATATTTTAACCTGCGAAAAATCCCAGTTATCAGTCAACCAAGTGAATGTTGACTTGATCTTGAGGTTTAAGATCATTCTGTATCTTTGATATTTTATTTATTTATTTATTTTCTTTATCCTTTTTTTGGATTTAAATACAAGTATTTATACCTAAGGTCATAGTTTTAATTTGTGCAAGTTAGCTGTATCTACATGCATTTAGTTAGGGTTTTAAAGATAAAATAAATGAATAAAGGTAGATGAATGGCTATGCATCAGACGATCTCTAGTAAAGGATCCCCTCTCAGCATGAACTTTTACCCAATTTACCACCAACAAAAGTGGTGATAGTCTCCCAGTGACAGTCCCCAATCACATAACTAGAGGGGACCATTGTGACCTTCACCTATGATTGCCCGCATCCCAAGGCTAATCACATAATAGAGATGCATATATAGAGAGGGGTGGGATGGTCAAAACAGTCCCTTCTGAGTGAGTACACAAGAAAATCAAAATAATGAAAATGTATAGAAGGGATGATTATAGAATCATTCCCTTACTTATATCAAATGACGATTGATGAATAACCATTTATCTACCTTTATTCTTCCATATTCTTTTAAATCCCTAACTAGATCTACAAGGAATAAAGTAGGGGGAGATAAGGGGCAAATACATACAATGAAACCCTAATTTATACTCAGTATATAACCATTTTGATACTATTTGTTTACACTTATGCACACTTCAAACAATAAAGTTTTAAACATGAAACTTGTACATATAAATATATAAAAAATTATAAATATAATAACTAATAAAAATCATGTATAGTGCAACTTGTACACAAAGATGAAAAACTGTAAAACCAACTTCACAAATCAATATCTTATGCATATAAACTCCAATTGAACCAAACTAACCTTCATTATAGTCTAAGTTAAATCATCTATCTAATGAAGATGGTTTCATTAAAAAAGTAGTTAATGTATAAAAGTCAGCTTTCAGGGTACTATTGTACTGTGTATCCGTATATAAAATTAATATATTTTTATTCTTTACATTTTTACTCTTCTTCTATTTTTAAATAGTTGTATATATTATATAAAACATACTTAAAATGTAAGCATAAATAAAAACATGTAATCATACACTAAAATAAATAATACATTAAAAAGTATATATATACACATTATACCTATAATAAATATACATGTATTTATTTATGCATATAATAAAATCATAAAATACAACAAAATCATTAAATATATATTTAATAATATTATAAATAAATAAAATATGTAAATATATTATTATGTATATTAAGTACAAAATAGATGTAAAATACGTAAAATACAAATAAATATATTTATGTATATATGTGTAAATATTAACATCTTAGAAATTATGTTGTAAAAGTAAACAAAAATAATAGAAAAATAGTTCATAAAATTATTTTTTGTTTTAAGTTTTATTTAATGAAATCATTTATTATATTATATTGAATTTATACATATTTTATTTTTATTTTGTCTCATCTGGTCCTACATGGACCACTGAGAACGTAACGACTATTGACCACCCGGTCAACAATCTCCCTTTACGTGCGACCTAACCGTACTCTCTGCATCCCCTCTCTTCTCCCATTTTTACTCCATCTCCCTCAAATCCTCAAACCTAAAGCTCACTACCCTTCTAAAGCTCCCACATCCATCTCTCACACTGTGCCTCTACTTCTCACCAACCCCAACCGATCACACGCCAACTTCATCACCACCCATATCTTTGTTTATAAATAAATACCTCTAGCTATTTTTGACTTTTTATTCCCTCTTCTTCTATCATAACCCTAAAGGACACTTATAAGGTTGAGCCCTTGGTGATAAAGAGAGATTCCCAGTTGTGTTGGAAAGGATAAGGTATAGGAGACAGTCGATCTAACCGTTTGTCTATGCTTCTCAGGAGAGGATTCTTTTGCTCCATGTAGCCCCTGTTAAGCTGATATTTAAAGGCTTTTAGCATGCATTTTCATTTCTAAGCATAGTATAATCATTATATAGCTTTATTTTTGAGGAGGGTGAGGGGGAGTTGCACTCAATATAATTTTTTAAACAAAATGTGTATAATATAAAAAATATAACGGAATCCTGTTAGTTTTAATAGTTAAATGGATGGGGGTTAAACACAGAGTCTGTAGGGTAAGGGTTAGAAAGTTACGGGGTTGAGGGGGGAATTAAATTATTTCAAAAGTCATGGAATTAGGTTGTTTATTATAATTTAGTTAATTCGAAGTTCACTGAAGCTAGTGCTCCAACCATTATAGTCACCGTGATCTGATCCATATCTCCACCCGCAAACACCACCATCGCATTCCTCGCCACTTCTACATCACTCATGATCATCTCTCCACTTCTATTATGCTCGAATCGAGTTCATTGGATCTCCATTCCAGACACTTGTCAGAGAGCAATCTACCCCACCTCATCTTTGCCTTTTCCCACCAATAAGATTCTAGGTGGCTTCACCCGTGTTTAGTCCATCTTCCTATGTAGGTATCAGCCCTTAAAGACCCCATATGAGGGGTGATCCAGTCCTAAAGAACCAACTCCAGGAGCTCGATATTTCCTCGACATCTAGGCATCCTCTGATGAGTCCTGGACATCTTTGAGCCCTCTAGCAGTCGTGTAAACCTTTCAGGAATGACACACACCCATCAGCAATGAGAGAGGCCACCAGAGTCGCTCTGGAGGGTCGATCGAAGCGAGGAAGACCATATGTTCTTCCCTATTCTTCGTGAGAAGAAGTAGCTGTCAGATAGAAGAAGCGCCCCTGTTCTTATCTCAACCATATGGTCGTGCACATTAGGAGCCATCCGATCCAACTGTGGATCTAAGCAGAGCCCTTTATCTAAAAAAGGGTATCAATGTGCCTCCGCCGACGATGCACTTAAGTGGAACACATCTAGCCATTGGATCCGTGAAACTTTTGGGGTAAAATACAATTGAGACCGACCGCTTTTTGTATTTAAAATATAGTCCTGTAACTATAATATCTAATGTAATACAACTAGGACAAATTTCGTGTTGGACCCCATACTTATTGCCATCTACAAATTTGTCCATCCCCCTTACGTGTAGCCACAAGGTAATGTAAATTTTGCAAACTTATCCTTATGTTTCTTAGATAAATTCTGAAATAAAATTTAAGTTTAGTTAATTGCAAATATGTCCTTGTATCTGTGGCATTTTATTTTGTATATTTTTTTGTTTTTTAATTATTTTATTACTTTAAAAATTATAGGAAAATTATGTTAGACGTTTAACACATGTTTAATCTTGCATAATTATATTTTGACATTGTAACGTATTTTACTATTTTGCAAAAATCTAAAAACTTGCATTTTCTCCATGTCTAAAAATAAAAATACATATAAATTATAAAATCTCCTCTAAAATTTCAAAATTTTTTTATTATCTATAGTATTATATATTCTAGCACATATCCAAAAATCACTAAAAATACAAAATATAGGATCTAAAAATCAAAACATCTTAAAAATCTTATAAAAATTAGCAAAAATTATATAAAAATTTAAAAATATTTCTTTATGTTTCCACATTTTGATTTATTATATATACTATATAGTAAAAATAGTTTTAGGTTTGTCTTGGACTTATTTATATTTATTACACCACAATCTCAAATATTTAATATATTCACTATTTGTATATTTGATTACTTTAAAAATCCATTAAAGTTAGAAATATTCTATAAAAATTACCTAAAATAGAGCGAAATAAAAAAGGACAAAGCATATTATTTTCTTTATTTTGACTATATTTTAACATAAATAAAAGTCCTTAAATCTATATTATTTAGTATATACATACTATGTATATAATATATATAATATCTATAACATTATATATAATTATATATCTTATTTTAAAAATCAGAAAGAAATAAAAATTTAAAATTTAAAAATTTAAAACATAAAAATATAAAAACAATAAAATTTTATCAAAATTTAATATAATTAAAAACCACATAAAAATAAGAAAAAAAATACAAAAATACAAAAATATTTATTATTAATTAGAAATAATTATTATTAGTTAACTATTCTCCATTTGCTCTCAAGGTTTCACACTCTACCAAGCTTGCACTATACACACATTTTATAGAGTTGTAATAAATTTTAACTCACATCTTATACTTCGATTAAATTATCATTTACATTATGGGTCTGATTGTTGATTAATCGTATCTTTGAGTGGTTAACACAACGATTACTGATCCAGTCAAATTAGTTTGATGTCTATCTGTGTGGCTTATCAAGGAGTAATACGACTTTTCATATGCCCTCATATGTCCAAATATCTAATGAGTGAGCTCATGTCTTCTAGTTAAGTAATGAACTTATATGATCCCTTTGAGAGATTATATTACTTATATACCCTTGTATGCATACCAACATGCCGGTATATAGACCTTGACTAGGTCATCAATATAATGTCTTGCCAAATATATGTTCAAACATATAGTAACATATTTGTCTATGGTTAGAGGACGTGTGCCTATACATGACATTATACATATATGTCTTAGTTATATCAATTTTGCTCCGAGCCCGAAATTTTACCCAATTTATCACCAACAATAATGGAGGCAATGATCTCCCAGTGACAATCCCCAATCGCCTAACTAGAGGGGACGGTCATGACCATCGCCTATGATTGAACGTATCCCAAGGCTAATCACCTGAGAGATGCGCACAGAGAGAGGGACAGGACTGTCATAACCATTCCTTCTGAGTGAGTACACACGAAATCCAAATAATGGAAAAGTATAGAGGGGATGATTATAGAGTCATTCCCTTATAGTTAGGGACGGTTTATTGTTGTCCCCTCGACTTACTTTTTAGAAACTATGTAAGGCGGGATGGTCATATATCCATATGCCAACTGTAGGGGATGGTCACGACCGTCCCCTATATTTACATGTGTAATAAGGGCCATGTGCAGTGGAGACATGCACGAAGGACATATAGGGACAATCAGAACTGTCCCTTATGTGTGTGTATTAACAAAAAAGTATGCAGAAAGGAGGGCTATAGAGGACGGTCATCCGACCGTCCCCTCTATGTTTCATCGGGGACAATTATTTAGTCGATAGTCCCCAAAGATTATGGAATAGGGGACGACCCTCTGTGACCAAACATCATGGTGGTCAGTACGAACGTTTGGTAATTGATGGTCCCTTTCAACCGCCCGAAAAGATCAGTCTGTTTGTAGTAATAGGGAGCGATAAGAAAGGGGGGAAGCATGCGAGATATATGTTCGCAAATGGTTTGTCGATTGCGAAATCATTAACCAAATGCCGGTTGTCTTTTATCATCTTCTAATGAGATCTTTGATGCTTGGTGTGGAAAATCGAGAAACAGTGAACGATTTTCGATCAGTGAACTATCCGGTGACATATATCGAGTGAGCGATATGCCGACATTATATCCTGATCGAGAATAACTTTAGTTAAATGTGGGCATGGGAACGGTCGACTGGATCAACAAAACCCGATATTCAGATTAGCAGTATACGACGGATATCTATTTAGATACTGTTTAACTGTATATATAATATTATTTCACGAAAGAGACCGAGAGTTTGACGATTTAAAAGCTGATGTGGGTATGTTTATCCGTCTTAATCAATGCACCACATTTAATTTTCCTGCCTTAAATTTCCAAGGCTTTACAGGTGTTTGATATGAAAGCTCGTTAATATCTTTCGTACTCGAGCATCCTATTGCATGGTGGATGCCTTTGGATGAATTTAATTTGCTCTTCTCGATCGAGTTATATCTCAAGCTCCTAAGCATGACTGTCTTGTGTTGTAATTGCTGGATCTGATGGATCCGATTCATTCATGTCTTTACTATTTTTGTTATCCTTTACATGATGTTTCTGAAGTTGTTTTATGAACCTTTAGTAATATAATTGTATAGATTCTAAAAGCAAGAACAGTATGATGCGAGCTACAAAACTTCCTTATGCATGTGTTTCTCAAGTTATTTCATGAACCTTCAGTAATATAGGTTATGGATAACTAGAAAATGGAATCTTGCATGACCGAATATCACTACAAGAAAATTGACCTAAAGTAAGTGGATGTCGGTCGAGGAGGAGTGACCAGAGATGTCATGGTATGGGGACCAATATCCCGTCATCTTCAAGAGATGAATGTAAGTGGATGTCGGTGGAGAACGTGCAATTGCACAGAAGGATACACACATGGACAGACACAAAACAAACGCAAGAGCAAACCCTAGTTTCACCAACTCAACACAATGATGGTCACAAAGTTCCCACCGTTATCTTTTCTATTTTAGTTAAGTGATAAAACACGATATGAAGTCATTTACGCAAGATTTAGATGTGGGTTTTGGACACTATCCTAGGGATGTATCATCACCTCAACAATCAATATAAAATGCATACAATGACGTGGTTGCTCTTCTACAAGTAAGGGTTAATTTTAGTCATTTTTTGGTCAAAGTTGTGTTAGCAGTCCCGATTTTAAGTTTGATTTTCATCGAATTTAATCCAGCAAACAAGGCATGCCCAACTAACAGTCTCGATTCCTTTAATCCTATGTTGTAAAATCCAAGAGGAAGGGAGTCGAGAAAAGCCGATGCAATGATAGAAATTAATGATGAATGCCCATTTCATAAGACTTACAGTGATCCCCGTGCTCTACATGCGGGATGCAATACATAATTGAAAATTTTAAGTTATATGGAATGCAAACGACGAAATCACACCTAGCATAAACTTCTATTAGTCGGGAAGAATGTGATTTCAAGTTGACGAGATAGAACTTTCTATGGTGCATATTATTAAATGTGAATGCGTGGTCCTAGATTTTACAAGCATAAGCAAATAAAAACCTATAAAAATCTCTAAAAGCCGTGAGTGCATGTATAACCTACGAGCCACTCAAGTCGAGCCCCACCCTCACCGGAGAGTGAAACAGATCTCGACACACCACAAAATAATGTCCAACGTCCAATTACTCACATGAAATTCCAAACGGAATCTGCTAGAAATGTGAAATTATTACAAAACTTAATATGAATGCAGGAAATAAAATCCTAGACTCTACGCTCTCTTACGAATAGACTCGGTATTAATTCTATGCGTCCTTCAGTTGGCTTATTTCCTAGAAAAGCTGGCCTCCAATACTCCTGAGATGCTCGACCACCTAAGCAATCGCTCTGTCATGTCGGGTCCCTCGCACAAAAATAAGATGATGATTAGAGAGATAGACACAATAAAATAAAATAAAATAAAAACAAAAATAATAAAAAATGCAAGAAAATAAACAGAGTGATAATTACAAGAAAAAATGGGGGTCAGACTAACCGAGGGTGGAAAACCTAAAAACTAAATTTTCTAAAAATTAACATAAGCCATGCCTCCCCAACAATGGTGTCATTTGATGAACCCAGAGTTTATCCTATTTTAATAGTGTCAGAATTGTTGTAGTATTAAGGCAATTAGGATTTATGAAAAAGACCACTTAATTAATTTATCGATTAGTACGAGCGATTAATTTCTATTTTACTTGGTTAAGCCCAAGGCCAAACTCAAGGAGACAGATGTCACCTTAGGTTGATTAATAGGCGATCTAGAATGTAGATTTTCAGAGATTTTTTTTTTATTTTTTATTTAATTAAAAATGACTTGCAAATTCAGGATAGTTTAAAGACTAAAATGTAATTTATAATCAAATCAATTCCAATAATCCTAAAACGTGAGGCACGAGTGGGGATAGATTAAGGACTAAAACTAGAATATGAAAAATAATGAAATTAATGCTTTGTATTTTTTTTAGAAAGTTTTAATGCAATATGAATTAAATACAAAAAAAATATGCATGCAGGGTGACTTTTCATAAGTTAAATTCAATAAATAGAGAACCAAATTATTTTCACGACCTAAAATTATCCTACATGTATTTAATGAGGATATATAAAAAAGTCTAAAACCTAAAAATGTTGAGTTACAGTCTATTAAAAATTAATTACTCTAATCACCAATTATTTTGTTGCGACCTCAATATGCTTGCAAATGGAATGATATTTGGGCACATTGTATAACACACTAAAATCTAATTAGTGTGAATTTCTAGTAATTTTCAGAGCAATGATTAATATAATATTAATTCAATATCACACAATGGGAAAATATACAATTTTCTTCATCAATAATTATATTAAATAAATTATAACTCATAAAAATTCAATCAATGTCAACAATGAGAGAGCATAAATTATTCTATAATGCACAAATTTTAGAATTGAAAATTGATGCAAAATGATGGTTCAAATTAGTGGCCAAAGAAAGGGGCCTAAAAGTAAGATAGAATAAAATAATGAAATAAAAGTTAAGTAGAGGACTAAACTGAAATTACCAAAACCTCGTGGGGTTATCATGCAATTTTTATATGCACACACTTGATGTGCAAGTGCAGTTGGTCGGTGGGGCTTTTTTACGAATCTGGTGAGAAGTGGGGGTGAGGGTACAAAATTTCCTCTAGGGTACGTACAAAGCATGTGAGCTCTAGCTTGTAGGAGCTGCTGGTGATTGCTTAGAACGGGAGGGTGCTTCCTACAAATTTCACTGCCCCCACTTACGCCTCACGTGAGGGGGGGGTACTTGGGCGGTGTCTAAGGGTGCACGGGCCATGGACGTATAAGACGATGGGGGTGAAAGGGGCGGGCTTGGTGCATGCTGCTCCAATTAAGGCAAAGTAGTGGAGGTTGGAGGCATCTGCAGGTCATTGGAGGGTGGGATAGTCGATGGGTCGCGAGCCGCATGAGGCAGTTCCAGGTAGCTGACGAAAGGTAATCTCGGACAATCAATGGCAATGGCTGCCAGCTGTCTCAAACGACAGAGCTAGGGCTTTATCTTGGAAAAGAGGGAGGACGTGTTACAACTTGTTAGAGATCCACCTTCGTGTCCTTCAAGTGATGACGAAGCTTGAGCTTCGAGCTTGACGATGGAAGGAATATGAAGGCTTAAGCAATATGGAGGTCCTAGAGCGAGATGGAGGACCGACGTGGCTTCGAGATTTTGTGAAGCTCAAAGATAATCGAAAGGGAGGGGTCTGACGGAGAAGAAGGCGTGGTTGGATTGCTCGGAATCGGTATCAAAATCGATTTGGGAGAAATGGATTTTAGGAGGTGGAAGATAACAAGGTGCAACTAAATGACCTAGAGCAGATGAATGGATGGCTAGAGCTTCGAGCTCCGATCGGTCGCTTGAGAGGATTCGAGCACAAGCGTTGCTGCTCCCTTTTAATGGTGGATGACCTCGAGCTCCCTCTTATTGGTGGATGGCGAGGCACGATGGGTGGATGATGGACTTTAAGGGTGGTTGGAGAAGTGGTCGCTATTTGTGCAGGGAGTGGGATGAAGGGGGAGAAGGGGCGTGAGATACAGGAGATGGTGTGGAGTGAGAAGAGAGAAGGGGTTCTTATGGAGGTGGTTACATGGAGAGATGGATTGCGTGTGAGATGGGGAGAGAAGTACATGATGTGGGGCTATGACGGTTGTGACCATCTTTCCAATATTTTTATTTTAAAAATCCTTTGTGAAAATGGGTTCTAAAAGAATTTTATTGGATCCAATAGTAAAAGCCCGCAGGAGGCAGAGGGCATGGGTCCTATGGGTGGCAAGCACGTGAAGGAGAAAGAAAGAGGGGTTACGTGGTGCATGGGCACGCGACCACGTGGTAGGGAGAAAGAAAAAATAGAAATAAAACTACAAAATAAATAAACTAAATTTAAAATTTTAAAAAATAAATTAAAATAAATAATAAAGATATAATTAAAATAATATTGATATAATATAAAGAATAATAATAAAATTAAAATAAATAGTTATAATAATAATAATTAAAATAATTAAATAAAAATAATAAAATAAATAACTAAATAAATAAGAATTAATAAATAAATAAAGTAACAATACTAAAAATATAAACAAATAAATAATAAATTAAATAAATGAAATAGTTAAATAAGTAAATAAATAATAGAAAAACAAAACAAAATAAAATAAAGGGGGTGACATGTGACAGCTTCAGGAGATGCCACACATCGCCCCTAGAAGAAATCAAATATTAAATCTAAAGAGAAATATAAAAGAAATAACAAAGATGTCAAATCAAAAAGTGGTCAACACAAAAGTTTCTCGTCTCGACAAGAACTACAACTTTCATGAACGATCCAAAACCAAAATAAGTCTTATGTATAAAAAAGTATTTTTGGTGGCATCCTATAGATATAAAATATCATATTTTTGTGTTTTGCAAATTTTTTGTCTTTTTAAATAAGAAAAAAAAATAAAATTACAAAATGTAAGAGAAATAGTTACAACTTAATCTTTTTTTGTATTTTTATATTAAGAAAATGAAAAGATAAATAAAGGGGGGCATATGTACAATATACAATGGGGGGCTCAAAACCCAAGTTTCACATACGAACTCCGATTCTTTAGAATTTGGTCTTGTTTTAGAAGTAATTGAATGTATATTAATTCAAGAGTGAATCAGGGTCCATACAAGACTATATGAGAGAGATATTCATGTTTTAAGGTTTCTAGTCTCAAACAAGGGTTTTGGTTTTATTGGGCAATTTTACAATATTATATTTTTTTGGTATTTTCCATTTATTAGTGTTAGTAGTATATACACTATAGAGTTGCTTTTATTCAATTCTGATTAGTGAGAAATAGATAAAAATATACAAAATATGGTACAATAAAGGTGATATTTACAAGGGAATCTAGCTTCTTATTTAATGCAAATATATGTGCTAAAATGCATAAATTAATGTTAAGTGCATGAATGGTAACAACGCGGAATAAATGGAAAAATGCAGCCAATTACTAAGGAACAATGCTCTATTTTCAAAATTTGGAGTGATAAATCACAGATTCACACCTATCTGAAGGGATAACACCTCAAATAGTTGAGGAAGTGAATGCTAGAATTGCTTGCCCTTGTGCATCAGTTACGAGAAGCCGGGTGTATGCTAGAGGCGTACAAAAGTTAGTGGGAGTAGTAAACTGTTACTAATCCTACTATGGAGATAAAACACTTAATTGTAGTAATAAAAATAATATCTTCAAACAGGACAAGAGTTTTGAGATAGTGGTCTCAAAGTCTTATCTTCAAGAACTTAAGACATTATAGATAGTGATTTAAAAGGTCTTAATTGTAGATGCCTTTAGATTGGGTCTTAGTCCTAGGAGATAGAGATCTCCAGGAATGAGGGCATTATGATAACGATAATAGAGATTATGTATAGTTATAACAATTATTGAGATGTAGTGTCAATGACACTGTAACTACTTTAACAATATTGAGTATGGGTTGCATAAGATGTAACATCCCATTGGATGTGAGCACTGTTAATAGGAGATATGCAAGTATCGTAAAAAAACGACATAGTCTCTTGGGAACGGAGTGACTAGTCAGCAAACTAAGATATTTTTCTAAATAGCTTATGATTAACAGATGCGTGTGTTGGATATGCGAGCCCACGACGAGATACTATGCAATAAATGTTATTGCGAATATCATTCACTGATCTAAAATGAAGAATAACTAATTTGCATAATAGGTCCCTTAGTACAATTAGGGTTATGTACCATGGCCGTCTTAAATATCATGCAGCTGTTGATTCAATTATTGAATCATAGAGCTGGTGCTTGGATGAATATCTAAAGAGTTAGATTGAGGACTCATCAAGTACCGTCAAATGATTGTTAAGAGAGGATCTCCTACCTGAGTAGGAGATGACAATCCTTTCTCACTTGGCTGATATCTGACTGACCTCTTGATGCAGGTCCTCTGCATGGGAATAGAGATTCGGAGGTGTCAGATTAGTTAGGTCAAAGAGTTGACTTAACGAGATCGAGATAACCAAAGACCTATGTCGTATGCTATCATGATATAGGCATGCATCCTCTGACTGGAGACAGATGTGTTACTATATGCCTGATTATGTACATTTGGCAGACCAATAGGTTGATGACCTAATCAAGGTCTATACACCAGCGCACTGGTGTGCATACAAGGGCATATGAGTAATACGATCTCTCAGAGGGATCATACAGGTTCATTTCCTGAACCGGAAGACATGAGCTCACTCATGAGATATTGGAAAGAATCAAATTCCGCACGCGGTCGTCTTGCTTTGGAAGCTTGACTGAGTTTGTAAGGTTTGATACATACTCCCAATGATCAACGCCTAGGTATGATATATTCTTTTGGAAAGTATATGATCGATACCAACTCCCAATTATCAAATGAGAAACTTAATGATAAATTCTTGAAGTAGACAGTGTAAAATTGATCTTATACTTCAGGATTATTCTGGGTCTTCCATTATGCAGGATGTACATGTATTAGGAATACCTGAGGGTGATGTGATCATAAACGGTTGTATAACCATGACGCTTCCATTCCTAGGGGGTGATGAAATGGGTCTGGATTTTAATGACTCCTCTCAGTAGCGAAGTGATCTGATCGTGGTCCAAATGTTGGACATTGATCTAAATGTGATTCAGCTGCAATGAGAAGATTAGATTTGCACTCCTGATTTAATCAAGCATCTATGGGAGACCCGAAATCTAGATTTAAGATGTGATCTTAATATCCAAGTCACTATACGTGGAACAACACAATCACCCTGTCCTTATCTCCATGTATCCGCGGAGAAAGCGCATTATCCTTGAAAGAGTTCAGGATACTTTCATTGTTGATATATGTATCCAAGGATTGACAAAATGGATAATTAAATGTGAGTTAATTATCATAAATAATATGAATCTGATTCATATTATAAGGAGAGATACCTTAGATAATTAAATGTGATTTAATTATCAAAGATGTAAATAATGTGAATGTGATTCATATTATTTGGGCACATAAGAATAGAGATGCAAGATGATTAAATGTGATTTAATTATCATGTATATTGAATAATGTGGATAACACTATCCATATTAATCATATATATTATAAATGTGATTTATAATATATATAGGAGAGAGCTATTTGTAGTTTACATTTGTTAATTAAATGTTGATGTGAATTGGATTCACATTGGGCATTAAATTGAAAATGTAATTTACAATTTATTTTGGGTTGTGAATATGATTCACAAATTTCCAATGGTAAGATTGCCATATTCTCAAAATAATTATGAATTATTTTTATAGAATATTTTACAACAATTGTTGTTGTAAATATTGGAGATATATTGAATCTTGGAGATTTCCAAGTTTTTATTGGAAATCTCCTACTCCAATTAGGAGTAGGGAAGGCCACCAATTCCAATATGGAAAGGGTGGCCGTCCACCTCTCCCATATGGAAGGGAGATTTTCATCTCCATTATCTCCAAGATTTGGTGATTTAATTTGAGGATTAAATTATGCTGATTTATCAATATATATTTAATCCAAATTAAATTAATTGTTGTTAGTTTTTACCAACACAAATCTTAGCCATTAAAGAAATACAAATCAATGAGAGCCATTGTATTTGTATTGCCCATGGATTGAGATCCATGGATCCCAAAATATTATAAAAGGAGAGGCACCTCTTTTCTTTTCTTTACACAATGAGAACATAAGTCTCTCTCTCTCTCTCTCTTTCTCTCTCTACACACCCTCTCTTCTCTCATGTAGCCGTCCACCATGGATAACCTAGAGAGGTTGTCCATCGCCGGAGCGTCGTCGTTATGCTACCCGATCGTTTGCTCGTGGATCTCCATTTCCTTCGGTACGCCTCGCTCGTGAAGAAGACATAGGATCTCGTGTGTCAAGATCAGGAGATCCGCCACTTGGATCATCAACACGGATTGCGAGAAGTACGTGTTTCATCAACACACTCGCAAGTGTCTCCTCCGTCGGATCGGACTTGAGACAGGAGGTCTCTTCGTTTAGAGACTCGATCGCAACCACGCTTCAAGAGGTAATCCTATTACTTGTTAGCGGTTTAGACGAAACGATCCGAGAAGTGTTCTTGAATCACGTGGTTTCGTCACATAAAAAAAATTTAATTTCTGTTGCATCGAGCAATTAGTGCGACTAGTCGCTCATGATCGCATACGATGCGATCCTCACGCTTCCGTGATGTGCTTGAGGATTATCCCATATCCTTCAAGTGGTATGAGAGCCTTAGGTCGAAGGTTTTGGATACGATCCGTAAACCTCGGATGACTTGGGTTCGTCAAGGTTGCGAAAGTTTTTGTCGCATTTCATTTTCGCATATCTGTTTAGTGAATAAATTCGGCCCTGTTTAAAATGTTTAAACATGAATTAATCACTTGTATTTTTTCCTATTAAATAAGAAAACCAAAGGATCTAAGTTTACTTAATTTGGATTCCATTTGCTCGAGATAGGTCATTTTAATGAACATGTATTCCTAATCAAGAATCATGTGATTGTCAATTAGTGAAATTAATTGTTAATTTCATGAAATAATTATGGAAAATACTTGAGAAATATTTTCTGATGATTATTTCCTTAATTGACTTGGCCTCAACCAATAAATTGATTAGATTTGATCTAGATCATAATTGGAAACTCAATCAACAAATAACTTGCTTGAATAGGATTGAGAATTTGTCTAGCAAATTTTCTTCTAATCAAAATTGTTTTGATTATTACTATATGGTATAATTTCGATTGAAGAACCGATGATCATCTCAAGTACACATTGATCTATTTGGGATTATCCTTTCCTGAGGTGGATATGGTGTCTAGTCATGGAGCGTTGGGGTAGCGGGTCACACCGGTTGCGGTCCGTCCCACTCCTGCCAGTACTGGCCATGACAGCGGGTAGGGACTCGATAATGCCGGAGAAATCAAGATGTATTTTTCTAATTATTAAAATTCGAATTAATACGTACTTTGAGATAATACCCTATATATATTCTAGTAAAACCAATCAAGTTTGTTAATTGAATTGGATTAATAATTAATTCAATGAGATTGAATTAATTATATCCAATTAAAACACTATGTTATGAATAGATGTGTATTTACCTTGGAAGAATTAATTATGTGAATATGATTCATGTCAATTAATTAAAATTTAAATATAAGGTGGAGGATCACATAAGTGACATCAATGGTCTCCCGTCAAGGCGAAGGGTTTCCGTCACCAAGGATTGCATATAGGAGACGCCTGTCCGAAGTGACAGCTCCTGTATGCAAGCGCATCTGGATCGGGCTCTATGCTTCTCGGAAGAGTAAGGCCATATGCGTAGTGATCCCAATATTGATCCTCGTATTATTAGGGCGATATTGGATTGCGCATAGCGAGTACTATTCCTATTGACGGTTGGTATAATTAATGACAGATCAATATCACCTTTGAGATGGTGGGCCCGGGTGTTAAAGACTGAATTGGGAAATGCAAGTTGGACTTGCAAGGAGGAATGTGTTCTTGCTTCTCTTTATTGGAGTCACATATTCTCATATTATTGGGATGTGACAAAGGTAAAGAGGAGATCCTAGTTCTTGCTTGAGATATAATGGTAAGTATATCTCTTACATTGAAAGTGATTAAGGGAATGAACTTCATTGTTGACATGGCAAGACAACTTTGATATAAAAATTCCTAAATCAAAGTAAAATATGTATATATATAAATATATACACTTATGCACAATTCTTATTTCAGATAATTCTTCATTAAACCCACTCAATGTTATACTCAATAATAATCAGTAAATTATCATGGATTGGGTCCATGATCAAGAGATTGTACTTGCAGTTGGACTCATAATGTATGTGGTTGCAATGTGCAAGTTTCCTCATAATAATGAGGAATGACAATTAAGTAGACAATAGGACTACAACCCTAGGGTTTGTATGTCTCTATAGTCTTATTTTCTCATTGAGTGTGCTTTGGAAGTGACATGTCGATGATGATAATAATTGTCAAATAATCCTTATAAAATCTAAGAAGATGTTTTGGCATGCATATGCGCTCTTAACATTTTATCATGAATAACATGGTTCTCTACACCATGCAGAATGGTGGCTCTATAAGAGATGATGTACTCAAAATATTTGAGTACCTACCTGAACCAATATTTTAAGAGTTTAGATGGATGTAGATACAATGAGTGTCATCATTCTACTATCTATACTCTAGTCATTCATGAAGCTTCATAATATTCATATTATATGAAGCATGTATAAATGTTGAAATACTCTTATATTGAAATCTTTTGATTTCAACATAAGAGATCCTTTGTCTTGAGAAATGGTTGTTTATAGATGAAAGGAGCGCCGTGGAAGCATGGGTCGGACCCAAGTAAGAAGAAAAGTCAAAGAGTTGACTGTACTTCTGTGACTTCCATATGACATCCAAAGAGTTGGATAAATGCCAATACTATAATAAGCTGATGTATTGATAGTATGACTATCAAGTCTATCTAGAATCCTTAGAGAAGGACTCGGATAGTGCATCGGGATAATCTACATTTAATCATTGAATTTGATTTTCTTATTTGATAAGATCAAAGTCTAAAATTGTATCTCATTCTTCTCATAACACTTGCAATTGATTACATATGTTTTAGAAGACTAGAAATTTGATCTTAAGGTTTAATAGTCATCCATATGGATATTGATGCAATTGTTGCAGCAATCTCTATTGGATAGATAGACTTCAAATTTTCAGTGGGAGAGCCATTAGTCTTAGAGAATGCCTCTATGACCTAGATATTGGAATACACTCATTGTTTATTTCTAAATGTTGGAAATGATCATGAGTTCTGTAATAGACCTGTCATAAAGAGTTATGATGGAGATATTTCAGATAGTAATCTAACATCTAGTGGACTCCAATAAATTAGAATATTGATGAATGGTTCATTAACATTTCTAATACTGAAAAATTCAACCTTATAAGATCAATAGGAGGGCGAAGATCATTTGAAAATCATCCGACATCAAGCCTTGGATGTATGTCTGTTTAAAGATCAATAGACACGTAAGACATGAAATTTTAGAGTTTCTAAAATTTCAAATCTTACATACTGGTGAATATTGTATTCAAAAGTAAAAACGTCCAATATACCCTTCTCTATAAATGGTGTAAGATGTCAAGGTATTCAAGATCTCATACATATTGATGTATGTGGATCATCTATATCAGAATTAACATTATGGATATGTGATATCTGTTGTTGATTATTTGTATGAGATTTCTTCTCTTCACTTGGAAACCTTTGAAATGTCCAAAGATTTCACAAGTTTGGTTTAGAACCAAAGTTTGAAGGAAGATTAAATGAATTTGATCTAATCTAGGTAGTCAGTACCTATTAGATGAATTAATGGAATACCTTATAGAGATATGAATATTATTTTTATCTCACTCCTCCTAATAAACCTAAACTCAAGAGAGTTGTAGGGAGATACAATTGGATCATGTATGACATGATTTGATCAATAATGATTTTTAGCATAAATACCTATTAGTTTCCAGGCATATATGCAGTAGAGACTACAATATATATCCTTAATAAGGTTCCAGGCAAGTCAGCTGGAATTTAGCACCTGAGAGTGCTACTTCATTAGGAAAATAAAGGATGGTATTGGATACCTACTTTATGAACTTGAGATTCTTAAAAGATCTCATCTATGAGAATGTGATTCTTAGAGGATGAGACTCTTGAGAATCAAGATGAAAATGAAGTAAAGGAACTCATTTAGTCTTTTTTTAGTAAGAGGAACTCATTTAGTCTTGAGAAGATAATGAGGCTCCTAAAATTGGAAACTAAAAGGACAATAAAGAATGAAACACTAATACCTCTTCAAATAAGTTTGAGTATGGATTCCATGTGTCGGTTGAGTCTGGCAATGATCTGACTTCATGTGATGAAGCTTCTGAAGATCATAGCATGGAAAGATGGATGTTAGCAATGAAGTCTAAAGTAGACTTCATATACAAATGTTGTATATAGACCCTCGAGGATCCATCTATATCGGTAAGACCCATTAAGGTGTAAATGGATCTTCAGGAGAAAGAGGGAACCTGATGAGAAGGTAGAGACCTTCAAAGCACGGTTCGTAGCCATGATCTACACACCAAAAAGAAGACATCGCTTGTGATGAGTCTTGCTCTCCAGTGACCTTGCTTTAACCCATCAGAATATTGCTAACCATAGCTACACAACTTGACTATGACATCTTCATGATGTGAGTCAAGATTGCATTCCTCCATGAATACCTCTTTAAGAATATTCATATAAAGTAGCCCCAGGGCTTCATGGTTGATGAAATCAATGTATGCAAGCTAAAGAACTCCATCTATGGACTCAAATAAGCTTCTTGTAGTTGGAACATAAGAAATTATAAATGTTATGATTTCATATAGAATCTTAGTGAACCGTGTGAAGCTTAGTGGGAGTGCCATTGTGTTTATCGTGCTTAATGTAGATAATATCCTAATCATTTGGAATGATATAAGTATGATAATAACAAGTGTTTTATAATGTGGTTATTCCATACCTCGAGATATGATCTCAAGGATACCCCTTAGATCTTAGTTCTGAAGTTGTTCAGAAGCAAAGAGAAGAGGATATTGGGACTGTCACATTAATGGCATACCTTGGACATTTCCATGGAAAGTTCCAAGAATGGATTCTTTCCCTCAAGATATAGTACTGACCTATCTAAAGGAATAGCACCTCAAAGAGTTGAGGATGTGAATGCTAAAACTGCTTGCCCTTGTGCATCAGTTTCGAGAATCCGGGTGTATGCTACATGTGTACAAAAGCCATATGTCTGCCATGCAGTAGGATTAGTAAATTGTTATTAATCCTACTATGGAGATAAAACACTTGATTGCAGAAATAACAATATCTTCATAGAGTTCAAGACTTTTGAGACAGTGATCTCAAAGTCTTATCTTCAAGAAATGAAGACTTTATAGATAGTGATCTAAAAGATCTTAACTACGAATACCTTAGGAGATAGAGATCTCCGAAAATAAGGGTATTCTGATAAGGATAATAGAAATTACATACTGGTTAAATAATCATTGAAATGTAGTGTGAAGGTCACTTCGACTGATATGATTGAGTATTAGTTGCATAAGATGCAACATTCGCATTAGATGCGAACACTGTTACTAGGAGATATGCAAGTGCCATAAAAGGACTTGGCATAGTCTCTCAGGAATAGAGTGACTGATTAGATTACCTAGATATTTTCCTAAATAGCCTATTATTGTCATATGAGTGTGGGTTTAAATGATTAGCCCATTAATGGCTCTCTGGGCTAGTGGGAGATTGTTGGACATGCGAGCCCACAGCGAGCCATTATGCAATAAATGTTATTGCGAATATCATTCCCTGATCTGAAATGAAGAATAACTAATTTGCATAATAGGTCCCTTAGTACAATTAGGGTTATGTACCATGGCCGTCTTAATGATCATGCAGCTGTTGATTCAATTATTGAAACATAGAGGCTGGTGCTTGGATGAATAACTAAAGAGTAAGATTGAGGACTCCTCAAGTACTGTCAAATGATTGTTAAGAGAGGATCTCCAGCCTAAGTAGGAGATGGCAATCCTTTCTCACTTGGCTGATATCTGACTAACCTCTTGATGCATGTCCTCTGCATGCGAATAGAGATTCGGAGGTGTCAGATTAGTTAGGTTAAAGAGTTGACTTAACGAGATCAAGATAACCAAAGACCTATGTCATATGCCGTCACGATATAGGCATGCATCCTCTGACCGGAGACAGATGTGTTACTATATGCCTGAGTATGTACATTTGGCAGACCAATAAGTTGATGACCTAATCAAGGTTTATACACCGGCGTGCTGCTGTTCATACAAGGGCATATGAGTAATACGATCTCTCAAAGGGATCATACAGGTTCATTTCCTGAACCGGAAGACATGAGCTCACTCATGAGATATTGGAAAGCATTAAATTCCGCACATGGTCGTCTTGCTTTGGAAGCTTGACTGAGTTTGTAAGGTTTGATACATACTTTTGGAAAGTATATGATCAACACCTAGGTATGATATATTCTTTTATAAAGTATATGATCGATACCAATTCCCAATGATCAAATGAGAAACTTAATGATAAATCCCTGAAGTAGACATTGTAAAATTGATCTTAAACTTCAGGATTATTCTGGGTCTTCCAGTATGCAGGATGTACATGTATTAGGAATACCTGAGGGTGATGTGATCATAAACGATTGTATAACTATGATGCTTCCATTCCTAGGGAGTGATGAAACGGGTCTGGATTTTAGTGACTCCTCTCAGTAGCGAAGGGATCTGATCTTGGTCCAAATGTTGGACATTTATTTGAATGTGATGCCGATGCAATGAGAAGATTAGATTTGCGATCTTGATTTAATCAAGCATCTATGAGAGGCCCGAGATCTGGATTTAAGATGCGATCTTACTATCCAAGTCACTATACATGGAACAATACAATCACCATGTCCTTATCTCCAAGTATCCGCGGAGAAAGCGCATTATCCTTGAAAGAGTTCAAGATAATTTCATTATTGATATATGTATCCAAGTATTGACAAAATGGATAATTAAATGTGATTTAATTATCATAAATAATATGAATTTGTTTCATATTATAAAGAGAGTAACCTTAAATAATTAAATGTGATTTAATTATCAAAGATAACTATAATGTGAATGTGATTCATATTATTTGGGCATATAAGAATAATTATCCAAGATGATTAAATGTGATTTAATTATCATGTATATTGAATAATGTGGATGGCACTATCCATATTAATCATATATATTATAAATGTGATTTATAATATATATAGGAGAGCTATTTGTAATTTTCATTTGTTAGTTAAATGTTGATGTGAATTGGATTCACATTGGGTATTAAATTGAAAATGTAATTTAAATTTTATTTTGAGTTGTGAATATGATTCTCAAATTTCCAATGGTAAGATTGCAATATTCTCAAAATAATTATGAATTATTTTTATAGAATATTTTACAACAATTGTTGTTGTAAATATTGGAGATACATGGAATCTTTGAGATTTCCAAGATTTTATTGGAAATCTCCTACTCCAATTAGTAGTAGGGACGACCACCAATTCCAATATGGAAAGGGTAGCCATCCACCTCTCCCATATGGAAGGGAGATTTCCATCTCCATTATCTCCAAGATTTGGTGATTTAATTTGAGGATTAAATTATGTTGATTAATCAATATATATTTAATCCAAATTAAATTAATTATTTTAGGTTTTTACCAACACAAATCTTAGCCATTAAAAGAAACACAAATCAATGAGAGCCATTGGATTTGTGTTGCCCATGGATTGAGATCCATGGATCCCAAAATATTATAAAAGGAGAGGCACCCCTTTGCTCTCCTTTACACAATGAGGACATAAGTCTCTCTCTCTTTCTCTCTCTACATGCCCTCTCTTCTTCTCTCATGTAGCCATCCACCATGGATGCCCTAGAGAGGTTATCCATCACCGCAACATCGTCGTTATGCTGCCCGATCATTTGCTCGTGGATCTCTGTTTCCTTCGGTGTGCCTCGCTCGTGAAGAAGATGTCGGATCTCGTGTGTCGAGATCAGGAGATCCACCGCTTGGATCATCAACATGGATTGCGAGAAGTACATGTTTCATAAACACGCTCGCAAGCGTCTCCTCCGTCGGATCAGACTTGAGACAGGAGGTCTCTTCATTTAGAGACTCGATCGCAACCACGCTTCAAGAGGTAATCCTATTACTTGTTTGTGGTTTAGACGAAATGATCCGAGAAGTGTTCTTTGATCATGTGGTTTCGTCACTTAAACAATTTTTTATTTCTGCTGCATCGAGCAACTAGTGCGACTAGTTGCTTATGATCGCATACGATGCGATCCTCACGCTTCCATGATGCGCTTGAGGATTATCCCATATCCTTCAGCATGTAGGTTTAACAATTAACCCATTATTGGCTCTTTGGTCTAGTGGGATATTGTTGGACATGCAAGCCCACAATGAGCCATTATGCAATAAATGTTATTTAGAATATCATTAGCTGATCTGAAATGAAGAATAACTAATTTGCATAATAGGTCCCTTATTACAATTAGGGTTATGTGCCATAGCCATCTTGATGATCATACAACTACTGATTCAATTGTTGAATCATAGAGGCCCTGTGCAGGCCCTGTGCTTGGGTGATATCTAGAAAGTTAGATTGAGAACTCATTAAGCAGCATCAAATGATTGTTAAGAGAGGATCTCCAGCCTGAGTAGGAGATGGCAATCCTTTCTCAATTGGGCTAATACCTAACTGACCTCTTGATGCAGGTCCTCTGCATATGATTAGAGATTCGAAGGTGTTAGATAAGTTAGATCAAAGAGTTGACTTAACAAGATCGAGATAACTAAGACCTATGTCGTATGCTGTCACAATATAGGCATGCATTCTCTTACCGAAGATAGATGTGTTACTATATGTCTGAGTATGTACATTTGGCATAGCGATAGGTTGATGATCTAATCAAGGTCTATACACTGGCACACTAGTGTGCATATAAGGACATATGAGTGACATGATCTTTCAAAGGGATCATACAAGTTCATTACTGAACCGGAAGACATGACCTCACTCACAAGATATTGGGAATCAATTCCGTGCACAGATGTGTCACTTTGGAAGCTTGACTGAATTTGTAGGTTTGATATATGCTTTTAAGAAGTATATGATCAATACCTAGGTATGATATATGCTTTTGGAATTTATATGATCGATACCAACTCCCAATGATGAAACGAGAAACTTAATGATAAATATACTTAAGGAGACAGTCTAAATGAGATCTAAAACTTAGGGTTTTATTCTAGGTCTTCTAGTATACTGGATGAATGGGTATTAGGAATACTCGAGGTTGATTTGATCATAAACGATTGTATAACCATGACGCTTCCATTCCGAGGGAGTGATGAAACATGTCTGGATTTAAGTGACTCCTCTCAATCGAGAAGTAATTTAATCTTGGTCCAAATGTTGGATAATGATCTGAATATGATTCAGATGCAACGAGAAGATTAGATTTACAGCTTTGATTTAATCAAACATCTATGAGAGGTCAACAAGATCTGGATTTGTAATATGATTCTCAATATCCAAGTCACTATATGTGGAATGTACAATCGCCATATCTTTATGTACAAGTATCCGCAAAGAAAGCACTTATTCTTGAAAGAGTTCAAGAATATTCATTGTTGATAATGTGTCCTAGCACTGAGGAATATGGATAGTTAAATGTGATTTAGTTATCATGAATAATATGAATTTCATTCATATTATTTGGCCATATAAGGAGAATAATTAATATAATTAAATGTGATTTAATTATCAAAGACGAGAATAATGTGAATGTGATTCATGTTATTTGGGCACATGAGAATAGAGATCCAAGATGATTAAATATGATTTAATTATCAAGGATATGAATAATGTGGATATCACTATCCATATTATTTATATATTATAAATATGAATTATAATATATTAGAGAGAGCTTATTATAAATGGTATCTTCAAATGAAATTGTTGATGTGAATTGGATTCACATTGAAATTTAATTGGAAATACAATTTACATTTTGTTTTAGGTTGTGAATACGATCATTATTTAATGGTATGATTGCAATAATCACAAAATTATTTTGGAATTATTTTTGTGAATTAATTTAGAACAATAGTTATTGTAAATATATATGAAGGATTAGAGGAGCCAACACCATTCATTTAATGGATGGTGGATAGCTACTCTTTGACTTGTTCTTAAGGGTGGTCATCCCCCTTTTTAGGATGGTAGGTGGCCTCCTTCCTAATCCTTCTATCCTAATTGATTTAATTAAAATAAAATTAGGTTAATTATTTAGCATATCTATCTAATCTAAATAAATTATTGTTGTGTTTGACGGCAAAATCATGGCCATTGAATAGAAGCACAAATTTATCTCAACCGATGATTTTGTGTTTCACATGGATTGGAATCCATAGACTCCAAAAATACAATAAAAGAAGAGGCAACCCTAGATCTTCTTTAACACACAATATATGCTCCCCCTCTCTCTCTCTACACACCAAGCCTCTCTCTCGCCTCCTAAGAGTGGTTGTCCACTCTAAACCCTAGAGAGGGTCATCGTTATCGCCACATCGTTGTGCCGCCGCTTCGATAACTCATGGATCTCAATCTCCTTCGGTGTATGTCGCTCATGAAGAAGACATCAGATCTTGTGAGATGTGATTAGGAGATTCGTCGCTTGGATCATTGATGAATCCATGATTCACATCCTTTATTCTTTTATTTTAGCAGAAATCCCTATGAAAAATATCTGTAAGTATATAACTAAATCCAATAAATTATCATTGTGCATGCTTTTGTTAATATTTTGTAATTAACACTTATTTATACTAAAATAAAAGAATAAAGAAGAAAAGAAAAGGAAATAAAAGAAGGATGTATTTATGCATAAATATAAATTGACCTGAACCCTGATATAAGGTCAAGTATTGACCTAATCGACGAGTAAAGTAGGGGGAGATATAAAATCCAAAAATCCTAGAAATATCATTTAATATTTATTATGTATTTATTCCATATAAATCGATCACTATTTATTCTATATAAACTTCGTATTATTTTATTCATCTATAAAAATATATCAAAATAATTTATTTCCTTAATAAACTTATAAATAAAAATATATTCTAAATAATAAAAATAATTGCAAAATTAAATTGTTTATTGAATTAAAATAACAACACTCATAAAAAGCCGTAAAGTGACTATTGAAAGATAAATACCGACTCCATATGAACTCCAATTCTTTCAAAATCACCTTTATTGTGATCTAAATTTAATTATCTTTAAAATGAGTGTGGTCTCATTATTTTTATATTTACGGTTTGAGAGATGACTTTTTGAGTGGTTTTGTATAATTGTACAATACCTATATATATATATTTATTGATTCTTTTTCTTGTGTATTTATTGTGTATATTGTAGTTTAAATACTTATATATTCTAATTATATGAAATACAAAATCATAAAATACAAAATAAACTAAAAATAAAATCAAGTGTTCATTGTATAAAAGCACCAGTTATGTATATATTATACAAAGTTCTATTTAATAAACACTTATAAATAAGTTATAAAAAAAGAAAAATTTATTTATATGCCTTAAATTATGTTGTACATAAATAAATATAAATTTTAATGTATTTTATAAAAATAATAAAAGAAAAATACATATATATTGTATATAGGTATAATATACCTGTATTGGGTTTCTATATAAATAACCCACAAATTAATTTATTTCATTTATTAAAAAACATCTAAAAATCGATTATTAATTCATAAACATTTTCTCTTTTAATACTTTTTCATTTGAAAATCATTTGATAATTTATTTATATTTAGTTGTATTTATTTTTCTTATTTTGTAGTTTAGCCAATTTTGTATGTATTTTTCGCCTCTTTTGATTGGTCCACCTCGGTTTCGTTGACCCGGGTCAAACTTCCCCCTTTCAATGTCTAACTCGGGCGAGCTTCACCAGACTCGATTTCTTCTATTTTTCTAGCTTAAGTCTGATCACCATTCACCTCGGATTGCAGACCCGTTGCTACTTGAAGATCCACGACGTTTGCAGATACCAAGGAGGGCCTGAATCCCCCTCGATTTGCATGAAGTTTCCTGATTCTTCCAGAAACCTGGGGAACCTTATAAATCATCCCATTCCCCTCCATCGCATCGCAGTTCACTCCATGCCTCTTCTTTCTCCACCTGAATCGCTAGTGTAGTGACAAGACCCTGGAGGAGTCATTTGGAGCTTGGATTGGTGGCCATCAAAGCTGAACCACCTAGTGTCCAGTGTTCTCCATCGCGACCAGCCTCTTCCACCTCCCACTGCGAAATCAAGGCCATTACCTCACAATCCACTTCACCGTTCTTCGTATTCCCACCTCCAATCATCATGTAACTTTTCTTTGCTTTCTTTTTCATCATTTATCTTAATTTCCATATCATCGCCTTCGTTCTCCATCGTTGCTCCGATCCGCATGTCAGAGGCCATCTCCCACGTCCAACCGCTTCAACATCTCCGTCTTATCGCTGATGACCGAAAATTTACCTCAATCAATCCGGGATAAAATAATAACTCAAAGGGTCATTGCGACCCGGATCGAGAGATAAATCAGGTCAATCAAGAAAAAGTAAAACAGACCACCAAAATCAAATCAAAATCAAATAAAAACGATAGCGGTCCTGGCTATTAGATTAGCCTGGTATAGCGACCAGGGTCGGACTCAGGGAGCACGTGATGGCCTTGCGGCCTACGAAGTAGTCTCAAAAAGAGATAAAATCAAATAAAATTCTTTTTGATGGATTTCTAATTGTTTTTAAATTTTTTTGGATTTTTAATTAATTAAGAAAATAAGGAAAACAAAGAAACAAGCCAACACAACAATTTATTTAATGCATCAAAAATCAATAAAAAAATAAAATAAAAATGTTTTTGTGCTTTTTATGATTTTTACTGTTTTTAGTGAATTTTTGGTATTTTTCTGATTTTTATTTCATTTTTCTAAAAATAAAACAATGCAAGAAAATGAAGGTACTGTCAAACTGAGATTGAGGGACTTAGATAAAATATCTAAAAGCCCATAAAAAGCTTGGAGGTAATTTTCCTGCATAGAGAAAGAAACAAGGAAAACTTAGGCACCGAAATTATTATTTTTGGATTTTTAGATTATTTATTAGAATATTTTTGAGGTTTTTAGTGTTTTGTAATTTTTATGAGTTTTATACAATGAAAAATGACCAAAATTGGTCAAGAAATAAAACAAGCCAAAACACACAGTACTTAAGTTTTTTGTAATTTTTAGATGAGTTTTAATATTTTTTTGTGATATTTTAAATCAAACAGTAAAGAAAAAGGCTGTTTTTGAATTTTTAAAAATATCAAATAAAAGCAAAAATATCTCCAAAAATTCTAGAAAATTTTACAACATGGCAGGAGCCATGTATCCAATTTTCATTGATTTTGGAGTGAGTTTGATATTTTATTCAAAATTAAATCCTAGGTACAGTGCACAGGGACCTGTACGCAAATAATGAAAGTTCTGGGGGGTCCGGTGCAAAAATCCCAAGAAGTTACGCGCGAAGCACGTGTCTGGGGCACTTAGGGACCTATTTGCAAACAAAATAAGGTTCTGGGACTAATTGGTAACAGGTACCAAAAGTCCGAGGGCCTTACTATAAATTACCCACAAATAAACGCACATGCACAAATCAACCATGCACAGGGGTATAAATGCAATTATCTAAAAAGATTCGTTCATTTCATAACATTCCAGAACTACAGAGCTAAACATGCAAATTACCCAACAAAGCACGTGTCGACGCACGTGCTACACTACAGACAGGGGCATATGTGCAAATATAGAAACAGACAGGGTCCAAAGTGCAAATGTACCAAATAAAAACAACTAACTATGGTATTTACAAGACTAAACACGAAATAAAGTAAACAGAGGGGCCTAAGGGATAAATTACCCTTTATTAGGTCGACCGTCAGATGGATGCCACGTGGTGATCCATCGACTCAAATGCGCTGCGGCTCCACCTCTACGATCGAACGGTCCCGGTCTCTCCTCCTCAGATCAACGGTGCTGGCAGCTCCTGAAGCGAACGGTGGGGATCAAAGCTGGAGCAGGAGGAGCATCGGACGGTGTCTGAAGGTCCTGGAGGAACAGGACGCCGGCGAACTTCGCCAGCCCAGTACGCGTGCTCCGGGCCTTCGCGGGGGATGCTGATGATCGGAGAAGCTTCGGCTTGGCTCCCCGCGTCTGCAGAACGCCTCCGATGAATCAACGGAGCTCCGGAGAGCTCTGTCGACTCCAGCGGAGGAGAAGCTCCGGTTCTCAAGTAGGAGGGCCTCAGACAGCCCTCGATTGACCTGCAAAACGCAAACAAAGAGCTCCTGGGTCGAGGGCAAACTGCCTCGACCCCGTTAGCGGTGGTGAAGGTGGACGGTGCGGTGGTGCGGGCGAACCCCGGCGATGCGACGGCAAAGGGGTTCGAACCCCAGCTCCTGTGCGAGCTGGGTTGAACGGAGGGGCGGAGAAGGTGTGTGGGAGGAAGGCGAGTGTGGTGGTGCGGTCAGATGATCGAATGGAAGGTGGGTATGGCCGGAATCGATGATGGTCGGCGACGGCGAGATTTGGGGGTAAATCAAAATCAAAGAAAAAGAAGAGAAACTACGGCTACCTGGGTGAAGGACTCGACTGTGGGTGAGCTTAGGCAGCTCTGGGTCGTCGCCTCACGGGACGTCGTGGCCCGAGGCTCGAGCTCTACCTTGGGGCAGAGCACGGCGGCCCGAAGACGCCGGATCGATGGTCCAACCAACCTCTCCTCTCTGCAACACTGCTAGCAACGAGCTGTCACCTCGGGGATGACGGTGGAGGTCCCGGGATGAAGGAAGGGGAGCCAAAAGATCGGCAAAATGGGTGGAGGAGCTCAGCTTTTATGCGATGGAGGGTCTGGGAAGAATGGCTCGGGTCCGGCTCAATGGAGCACGGATCCCTAGGTTGAAGATCGGGCGAGGTTCCCGGATGATGGGAGAGCGATTAGGACCCTGGGTTTAGCGGAATGGTGGTCGGATCTGGAGGAGATAATTCGGAGAAGTCGGGTCGGGTATCCAGAATCCGTGGGAAGTGGTCCACAGGGGGGAGTTGACCGAGCGGTCAACATTCCCCCGTGGACCAATGGGAAGCAGCCATGTGGAAAATATTTATAAAATCCATTAAAAATAGTAAATGGCTGAATTATTAAAAACTTAAAACATGAAATATTTTTGTTTTAATTTTTTCTATTTTTTGGTGATTTTTAATTAATTTTTCAAAATAAAAATAGGGTATGTACACTTTATGCTATACATAGGTATTTACACAATATGCCTTTTTAATTTTTGATTTTTAAATTGTTATTTTTGTGCATTTTTATTCCTATTTTATATTTTATTTATTTATAGTATAAAATTAGGAATAAAAGGGTATTTTTATTATTTATATACAATAGTGAAATAAATAGGTATATACATCTATATACAAGGTATATTTACAATATTCTTTTTGGTTTTTAATTTTGTTCTTTTTATTTTGTTTTTGTTGTTTTTATTTTATTTATTTACATCATAAAAGATAGAATATTTACAAAATTTTTGGAATTTTAATTTATTTATTTATAGGGTGAAACAAATATGGATGTGGTAGTATGTACATGATGAATATATACACAAGTGACTCTTTTTATTTTCTTTTCAATTTTTCTGTTTTTGTTTTGATTTTTAAAATTATAAATATATACAATATATACAAAACACTTTTATTCTATTTTTAGAGGAAAATATATTTATTATATTTACAAATATATTTACACACATGAGCCCCTATCTCCCTCTACTTTGGCTTTTATGCGGTCAGGCCCATGCTGAGCCCTCCCTTGGGTTAGGTTGCTCAATATTTATTCTAAATATTTCCTCTTTTTCTTTTTAATCTTTACTCTTTTATTTTTGCACAAAAACATGCTAATTATTACTTTTTACACCATGCATGCTTTTGGTAATTATTTATATTTACAAATATATACATGCATTTGCAAAGGTTTTTGTAGCTAAAATATAAGAATAAAGAGTGATGAATGAGTATTCATCACCCCCCTATACTTAACTTTGCTAGTCCCTTAGAAAACACTTATTTGAAAAAGAAGTGAAAAAGAAAGAAAAAGAAAAAGACAAGAATGTACATGGATCAAGGTTGAATATTAAACTTGCCTTCATTAAATTGAATTATGGAGCTTAATCAGATCTTTGGATTATTAATGTGCCGGAACCTTATTTGGACTTAAGCTTAAAACTCAACAACCTCTAAGTTCCACTAATCTCTAATCAAGACTCCTCAATGCTCCAGATGAGAACACGTCATCAATCACAAACCCTGAAGACCATGAATCTTTCCTTGTCCTGTGAATGTGAGGTATAAGCTCTCCACCTCAGAAATGGTAACTTGACAACCCTCCCCAACAAGGTAACTCTATGACCTCAATCTGGCCACTCTTTCCTCGAGGAGCGGGGTATTCCCTTCTAAGTTCAAGTTCAACCGGCTCAAGAAGAGGAGGAAGAAGACAATGGACCATGGCCAGTGTAGCCATGTATCCTTGGGAGCTTGACCAGTGTAGCCAAGTCTCCCTGCTGCAAGCTACATAAGGTGGATCATGAATCTCAAGCTTTGCTTATTGCACTCTATATACATACTCCGGTGGGATTATCAATTTCTCTCAGACCCACCACTTTTTTGGAGTTATTTTCTTTTTTTTTTCAAGTGCATCTATAAAACATATACATGTGGAGCATATATACAAGGAGTTTTTCCTCTTGAGCCAGTAGACTATCCCTCTTTTGAAGCTTTATTGCAACCCACAACTCCTGTCGTTAGACCTCATGGCAACCAGACCAAGTTGAGACGCACTTCCTTCAGTAAAAGAAGAAGAGAGGTTCCGCCTAGAAGTACTACCCTCATATGCTACCCCAAGTCAAGGAAGACTGCCTCCTCACCACCTCATCCGTAGAGAGCTCGGTGCTAAGTGCTGGTGTCCAAGTAAAGCCATTGTCCCTATGAGTCATGTGTTGTTGTTAAGTGCTCTACTTAGGCTCATTGAGATGACATGTGATCATAGCCTAGTGGACTCAAAGAATTACGTCACCATGTACCTGAAAAGCCTTAAACCTAAGCCCTATAAGGTCCCTCTTAGAAATTAGGTGGATTAAGATCTTAATCAAGCTCCATTTCCCAATTTAATTCTAGGCTAGTTTAAATGTCAACTATAATCCAGAAAAACTATATACATATGTACAAAAGATGCTATTTACACAATTTTTACAAACATGCAAAATTTTTGAAAAATGTTTTGAAATCATGAATGGATGAATGCATGAAGTGCAAGTTTTGCAAATTTATTTACACACATTTACATAAGATTTTTGCAAACTTTTGATTTTCAAAACATTTTGGAAAAATTTTGTACTATATACATAATTTTGATAAGAAAATATTTACACAAGCTTTACACAAAAGATTTTTGAAATCATTTTTACAAAAATAGTTTGTACACTAGCTATTTATGTGCAAATAAAAGAATGTTTATGTACATGAAAAATTTTTAATTTTTTGTGATTTTTAGGGTTTTTAGCCATTTTATTTATTAACACACTCACACAAAGTACGAGTTATGGCTAAAGTATATATGAAATATATACACACCCCCTATACTTAGCTCGAACGATGTCCTCAGAGTCAAGAGTGATGAAGAAGACATAACTCGTGCTTAGTATAGGGAAGTGAAAAGGAAGGCTATATACAAAGACGAATGAATATATAGAAAGTCAAGAGACTCTCAGCTTTTCCTCCTATACTTAGGATCAAGTAATCCTAAGTATAGCAGGCTGTACACAAAGGGAAAACTGAGTGGAGAATGTACAGGGTCTACCCCCTATACTTAGGGTAAAATATCCCCAAGTATAGACAGCAAAACAGGGGTAGAAAGAAACAAAAGGAAACTCAAAGGTCCTACATCCCCCCTATACTTAGGGTAAAGTACACCCTAAGTATAGCATAATCAAAAGATGAAGAAAGGGATGTGGGACTAAAGAATGTGATGATATGGACATCTGGATCTATACAAGTCGGAAGATCAGTGAAAATCAGGCGTGAGATGCAATAGATGTGAGTCAAAAGACCACATCTCACGCAAAATGAATCGGGGCAACATCAACGACCCGCGGCTCATGATCTAGAAATGGCTTGAGCCGCTGGCCGTTCACTCGAAAGATACTCTCAGAAGACAACTCGGATATATCAATGCTACCGTTGTCGTGTACCTTTCTCACCAGATAAGGTCCCTTCCACTTGCTCTGTAGCTTCCCTGGAAATAAACGAAGCCTCGCATCAAACAGCCATACTCTCTGTCCAGGCTCAAAATGCTTGTGGCTGATATGAGAATCATGCCACTCCTTCACTCTCTCCTTATAATGTAGGCTGTTTGAGAAGGCGGTATCTCTAAGCACCTTCAGGGCTGCTAACTCTGCCCTCCTCTGGTCTCCTACACCATCTGGATCCATAAGTATCTCAGTGACTGCCCAAAGTGACCTGTGTCTCAGCTCAACAGGCAAATGGCACGGCTTGTCATATACGAGGCGAAAGGGAGATGTGCCCAATGGTGTCTTGAAAGACGTCCTATATGCCCACAAGACCGAGTCCAAAAGCTGTGACCAATCCTTTCGGTTAGGGCGGACGACTTTCTGCAATATAGTCTTGATCTCCCTGTTCGACACCTCGGCTAGACCATTTGTCTGTGGATGGTAAGGTGTAGCAACACGATGGTCTATGCCGAACTCTCTAGCAAGGGACTTCACCTGGTCGTTGATGAAATGAGACCCCCCATCTGAAAGCAATACTCGAGGTACCCCGAACCGCGTGATGATGTGCTTCCTCA
The DNA here is from genome assembly GCA_037367405.1 of Ottelia alismoides. NCBI lineage: Eukaryota > Viridiplantae > Streptophyta > Magnoliopsida > Alismatales > Hydrocharitaceae > Ottelia > Ottelia alismoides. The sequence goes on from JAZKJV010001734.1 coordinate 168,405, forward strand.
AAAATCTGCAAACTGTCCTCGCATCAGCGGTTCGGGTGGGGATAGCCTCAACCCAACGACTAACATAATCTATGACCAACAGAATGTACTCAAATCCCTGACTCTTAGGGAATGGACCCATGAAATCGATGCCCCATGCGTCAAAAACCTCACAGAAGTGAATGGGCTGCATCAGCATCATATCACGGTGTCCACAAGTGCCCATCCTCTGACAGTCAGTACACCTCTTCACGAACTCATCATAGTCCTTGAAGAGGGTAGGCCACCACAAGCCGGATTGGAGCACTTTCTGTGTCGTTCTCCTCCCAGAATGATGTCCTCCTGCCTCAAGCTTGTGGCAGTAAGTGAGGATGCTATGGTTTTCCTCCTGAGGAATGCACCGACGCCAGACGCTATCCCCTCCTTCGTGGTAAAGGATGGGATCCTCCCAGTGGTAGGACTTGGCCTTAGCAAGAAAGGTCTCAAGCCTCTGCCTGGTCCAATCTTGTGGGACTTTCCCAGCAACGAGGAAGTTCACAATATCGGCATACCACGGGAGTGTGGCGATAGCAAGGATCGCCTCATCTGGGAAGGTCTCACAAATGGGATCAATATGCTCAGACTCCTCAGGATGCTCTAAACGGGAGAGATGATCCTCCACCACATTCTTGACTCCAGACTTATCCTTGATCTCAATGTCGAACTCCTAGAGTAGAAGGATCCATCTAGTCAGTCTGGCTTTGGCATCCTTCTTTGACATGAGGTATCGGATGGTGGTGTGATCAGTGTACAAGGTCACTCTAGATCCAATGATGTAAGATCTAAACTTATCTAGAGCGAACACTATGGCTAGCATCTCCTTCTCTGTGACTGTATAATTCCGCTGCACGGAATCCAATGTGCGGCTAGTGTAGTGGATAGCAAAGGGGACTCCATCCCTCCTCTGTCCCAGCACGGCCCCCACGGCAAAATCGGAGGCATCCGTCATGATCTCGAATGGGAGAGACCAATCAGGTGGCTGGAGAACAGGAGCCTCAATAACACTCTACTTGAGAGTCTCAAAGGACGAAAGACACTTGTCATCGACAAGGAACTCGGTGTCTTTCGTTAGTAGGTCAGTCAACGACCGGGCAAGTCTGCTGAAATCATGAATGAATCGTCGGTAGAAACCGACGTGCCCCAGGAATGACTGTAACTACCTCAGATTGGACGGTAGTGCGCGTTTTCTAATGACATCAACCTTGGCCGGATCAACCTCCATGCCCCTGTTGGAGATGATATGGCCAAGCACTATCCCTTGAGTCACCATGAAGTGACTCTTCTCCCAAGACAACACCAAATGGACCTCTATACATCGCTGAAGTACTCGGTCTAGGCAGTCAAGACAGGAGTCGAATCCATCACCGTAGATCGAGAAATCATCCATGAAGACCTCCAAACACTCCCCTACCATGTCCGAAAAGATCGACAGCATGCATCTCTGAAAAGTCGCAGGGGCATTGCATAACCCAAATGGCATGTGTCGGAAGGCGTATGTGCCGAAGGGACAGGTAAAGGTGGTCTTCTCCTAGTCCTCAGGAGTGATGGCCACCTGGTTGTAGCCCGAGTACCCATCCAGAAAACAATAATGGCTCTTCCCTGCTAGTCTCTCAATGATCTGGTCAATAAAAGGCAAGGGGAAATGATCCTTCTTGGTGGCCTCGTTGAGTCTCCTGTAGTCAACGCAGACCCGCCAAGAAGTGGGCACTCGTGTAGCAATCTCCTCTCCCGACTCACTGATCACAGTCGTGATGCCTGTCTTCTTGGGTACCACATGCAAGGGGCTGACCCACTTGGAGTCGGAAATGGGATAGATAAAATCGACGCTCCACCATTTTGAGATTTCCTTCATGACAACCTCTCTCAGATTGGGGTTCAGCCGCCGCTGGAACTCACGCGACGGCTTCGCCTCATCCTCGAGATAGATATGGTGGGAGCACAGGGCCGGACTAATACCCCAGAGATCTGCTATGCTCCATCCGATTACCTTGCGGTTCTTTTCAAGAACCCCCATCAAACGGGATTCTTGCTCTCCAGTCAGATCGGCGAAGATGATGACTGGGTACATCTCAGGCTCACCCGCAAGGAATCGATACTTCAGCGAAGTAGGGAGCGGCTTCAGCACTGGACAGCTGGGTGCTGGCAAATATGGCTTCGAAAGAAGCGTCGTGTAGGCTGCCAAATCTACTCGGGAGAATGAGAACGTAATCTCGCAAACTGGATCTGAAGAAGGCTGCTCAACGGAACTGTCTCTGATCTGCTCGGCATCTACCTCCTCCTCAATTGTAGGCTCAGTGGAACTCAGGTCTGGCATATAATCCTCGCAATCTGCCCAATCAGACTCTGAATCCGAGGGATCTGCATCAAACAAGGTGGCATTAGCACCACCATCATCACAAAAATCAGTGTCGCGGTCAAGAACCTGCTCTGCTGCCACTGAAGTATCCTGAACCAGGAATGTGCTCTCCAAGCTCTCATCTGCTGTCATCTATGCATCAGCGGTGTCTGAAAATGAGAGGATGGCCTGTGCTGCTGGGTCTGCCCATACTGCCTCATCGTCTGTGATCACAAAATCACAGTCCTGGTGGATGTCTAGCCCGGCATCTGTCAGCTGCTCTGTATCTGAAGTGGTCTCTGAGCATGATCTCTCTCTGGCTCGGTTGTCCTCGACCGTCTCTATTTGTACACTTTCGCCCTCGACGCGAAAGTATACCTTCCCGCTATCATGGTCAGTCACCACCTTGGCTGTGGCCAAGAACGGACGACTGAGGATGATGGGGGTATCGGTCACTGAATCAGGGATCTCCATGTCCAACACTATGAAGTCCACGGGGATATGTAGGCAATGAATAGTGACGACAACGTCTCGTAACAACCCCTTCGGCCTCTTGACAGATCGATCAGCAAACTGAAGGACTGTCCTACTCTGTCTAAGAGTGCCCAACTCGAAGCGGTCGAGAAGGGCTGCCGGAAGGAGGTTGATAGACGATCCGCTATCTAATAGAGTGCGGTCAAACCTCTGCTCGCTAATGTGACATCTGACATAAGGTGCTCCTGAATCTGGCCTCTTGGCCGGCAGACGGTTCTGGATCGCGAAACACGTGGTTTCGTCAGCACATGGATCTCTGAATGGTGGTTCCTCCTCTTCCTCCTGACGGTAGTCATGTATCTCAATGAACACTGAAGAAGGGGAATGTGCTGCAAAGCCTCCTGAAGAGTCAGCTGGATATGGAAATGATCTATCATCTGTTGGCTGAACTCTTCCTGATCTCTCTTTTTGGGATTGTTTGTTTTCTTCCCCTTCCCCATCTGAAGGGCTCTAGGGTAGGGGATCACTGGATCCTTCTCAGATGAAGGACTAGGAAAAGATCTAGACGGCTCGACGGCTGGATCCGCACATACATCACGCACCACAGTGGGACCAGAAAAAACCAAACGTTTTCCTTTATTCACAACATGGTTCCGAGATACATCATGGGAAGGAAAAACAACAGATCTCTCTACATGAACTCTGGTGGCCTCAGTACCACCAGTGGTTGGATCAATTGGACGTCTCGCGGCCTCAGTACCGCGCTCTGGCTCGGCATCCCGGGTGGCATCAGTACCACCTCCTCGAACTGGTGAAATGGCAGCCTCAGCACCGCCTGTGGAGTCAGCATCCTTGGTGGCCTCAGTACCACCATCATCATCTCGAGCGGCCTTAGTACCGCTCTGCTCCTCCTCATCTAGCGCTCTAGGTGTATCCTCATGACGTTGCTCAGACGAGGCGTCGCCTGCTGGTGTCCTACCGCTCCTAAGTGTGACAAAATCAGCATCAAAAAGGTCTGCAGACATATCATCAAATGGATCACTAGGAGTGGCATGCTCAGTGTAAGATACCTGCTCAGACTTCCGCTTCAGGCTGTTGGGGTTTGGCTCGATCTGGGCAGGGATTGCGGCCTTCCCTCTCACAATGTCCCGCATCTCCTGACGGAACTCGTCCATCTCCCGTCTGAAGGTAGCCTGCTGGTCCGTGAGGAGGCGGGCTATGTCATCCAAAGCGGGGCTCTCGTGGGAGCCCGACGGGTAGCCTCTCTGGTAATGAGGCTGCTGGAACTGGTGCTGCTGCTGCTAAGAGGGATATAGGTGTGGTGGATGCTGCTGCTGGTGAGGCTGCTCACGCCTCCAAGACTGTCTCTACTGATAGGGACGAGGCCCATAGGACGACTGCTGCTGCTGCTGTGAAGGGTAGACTGGGGGATGCTTCTGCGGTTGGTGCTCTCTCTGCTGGCTATACTAGCCTCCCTGACCAGATGGCTGCTGTTGGGGATGGGTACCTCCGGTCCCCCACCGGAATCCGGGATGGTCTCGTCGGATACCGAGCTGAGGGTGGTCATACCAAATCCCGTTTACATCCATCAACGGCTCTGCATCGTACTGGGCTAGCGGGAGTACTGCCAGAGGCTGATCAGGCTGGTATACCACCATCTGCAAGTCTGGAGATGGTGGTAACTGGTAGGTGGGCTGTGGCTGCTGGTACGACTCCACCTGTACAAGGTGAACCTGTCTAGGCTGTTGGTGTGAGATGGAGCGCTGGGACGAGCTGCTGCTGCTGCCGGGATTGCCTCGTGACTGAAGATGGGGTTGGGAAGCCGTCTGTGCCTCTTGGAGACACATGAGCTGGGTCTTCATGTCGCTCAGAGTCTGTGCCATCTGCTCCATCTGAGTGATGCCCTGGCACTGCTTCTTCTCAATCAGCTCCATCCGATCCAACTTCTCGCTAATGATGCCCATGTCCGCAGCTGACGACTCTGCCTGTGCTACTGCTACTACGGACGAACTGGATGGACCGGCGTCGACCCGTGCTATCCTCTGGTACTGCACGGGTCCTGGCTGCTGGGGTCAGCCCTGAGTATACAACCTGGTTTGAGACATCACCATGTAGTTCTCAGCCATCTCCTCATAGATGGCCCAGACCTGGTCGTGATCCTTGGCGAAGTAAGACCCGCCACAAGAAGCGTTCATCAAGCCCTGCAGCTCTGGTGTCAGCCCGCTGAAAAAGCTCTGCACAAGGTTGGGCTTGGAAATGTCGTGGTGCGGGCATCGATCAGTTTGCTCTCGGAACCTCTCCCATGCCTCATGGAATTGCTCGTTGGGGAGCATGGAGAAGTTGCTGATAAGGGCTCTCGCTGCATTGGTCCGCCCGAGTGGATAGTACTTGTGTAAGTACTCGGTACGGAGCTACTCCCAAGTGTAGACGAACTTTCTCAGATGCTTCAGCTAGGTGGCTGTTCTATCTGCCAAGGAAAAGGGGAAGGCAATCATCCGAATAGTGTCCTGGTCCACATCGCGGTCGTGGACAGTACTGCAGATCATAAGGAACTCCTGGAGGTGGAGATGGGGCTCCTCGGTGGCGAGCCCATGGAAGCGGGGGAGTAACTGCAAGGTGTTCGGGGGGAACTTGAAGTCCCCCACGATAGCTGGAAGTACGACCCAGTGGTGCATCAACGTCGATCCGGGGTTGTGCAACTCCCGCATCGGTCTCGGTGGTCCTCCTGCCGCGGTTGCGGCGGCTGCTGTTGCGACAGCTGCTGCGGCTGCTGCATCTGCATCATCCTAGATCCTCGGTCCCTCTCTCCTCTGCTCGTGCTCTGCTCTCATCTCCTCTATCTCTCTCCTCATATATAGCATGAACGCTCCCTGATCCCTCAACTGCTGCTGAGCTGTCTCGAGGGAGGCGATCAGGGTGGAGTTGATCGCTCCCTGGTCCAACACAAAGTGCTCAGGCTGTGAACCTCTGGAGCGATCCTCTGAACTGCCGGCCATGGTGTCTGCAAAACCAAATGACCCAAACTCAGGTGCCGATAAATCTGATAATCTCTCCTCTGGCACTGGTCTCTCGGAACCGAAAGAAAAGGGGGTCGAGGGGGAACAGGGCGGAATCATACTCGGGCTCGGAGAGCTGGTCTCGACTCTCGCGAGCCAACCTAGATGAACGGGTAGACGCGCCCGAAAGCGGTGCAGCCAGAGGCTGCCTAAGAGATCGTCTACCCATCATCGTGATGTAGCGAGTAAGGCGGATGGGATCTGGAGAAACTATGATGACAAACAAACCCCTCAGTTCGCCAACGCAACGTGAGCTGAAGACCGTGAAAGTTCGGTCAAATTATCTTGTCCAATTTTATTTTGGTGAACAAACAGAATATCAAACCGATTACGTGACTTGCTGGGATACCCGATGCTACCCCAACCGACTGGCCCGCACGAAAGTGTCGGTAATCAGTCGGGAATAGCACCGGAGGGCTCTACCTAGTGAATGGGTCACTCTCTCGCACAATCAAACCAACCAATGAGGGGGTTGCTCTCCCCAAGACAAGTTTTTTAAGTCAGGTGTCTTTTAGGGTCAATAGCTTAAGCAGTCCCAATTTTATGGTTTTTCTTTTTAATATTTTTCAATAAAAACAAAAGGCCTAACAAATTTTTCGGTTCTCCTGATTATTAAGTCGAAAACAGGAGGAGAAGACGAAAAAGCCGATGCGCGATGAAATCAATGATGCATGCAAAGATAGAAATACGTACCTGTCTCCAACACTCTACATGCAAAGTGATCCGTGCAGAAATGTAAAGACTGAAAGAAACTACCTATATGGTGCAGCGGTAAAAAGCTGAGTCCCTAAACAAGCAACTTCTACTCGAAGAACCGTCTAACTGGTCACCGATCCTTCAAGCCAAAGGGTCTGGTCTCGGTCTACCCCTCCTACTCCCGACACATCGGGTTCAGGAGCAGCGCTTGGCAGGGCAGGCTACGGCACGTAGGCTACGAAGGGAGTGAGTCAATTATTTTTATTAATGAGTTATTAGTAGATCCAATTAACGCTCTATGGGAACATGCAATCAATTAAGTGTGGGGATCCTACTAATTACGACACAGTCAAGCAGAAAATCCTAAATCTAGGGGCTCGAGAAAAACCGCGGAAAACCGTAAAAGGCAGCGAAGAAAAAACAAAAACTGCGAAAAGCCGCGAAAAATCCTAAGGGTCCCCCAAGCACATCAGTGCTCGGTGAAATAGACCCGCTACAAAATCCAAGTCCACAGTCTACAGTCTGTCCTTGTATTATTACAAATAATCAAATAAAATGCCGAAAGAAACCTAACTACTCTCTCTCACTCAGCTCCTCTCTCGCTCTCTCCTACGGCTCCGTGTAGAAGGGAGCCGCCTCCAAGTCCCGCGGTTGCGCCGGCTTCTCGAAAGTTGTCGCCTCGGTCTTCGAGCCCTCGCAAGAAAGAAACAAAGCGTCAAACCAAGAATGATAATCAAATATTAGCAGAAAAATGTAAGCAAGGGTATATGTGCAGAAATGACAACTAAAATAAACAAGCACAAACAAAAATAAAAGAAAAGAAAAAGAAAATAAAACAAAAATAAATGAAAAACAAAAAGCCGCGAAAAGCCACGGACTCCGAAAAAACCGTGGAAAGCCGCGAAAAAGAAAATAAAAAGAAAATGAAAAATAAAAAGAAAAACTACTAAGCCGTGCTCCCCGGCAACGGTGCCATTCTGATGACCGAAAATTTACCTCAATCAATCCGGGATAAAATAATCACTCAAAGGGTCCGGGATAAAATAATCACTCAAAGGGTCGTTGCGACTCGGATCGAGAGATAAATCAGGTCAATCAAGAAAAAGTAAAACATACCACCAAAATCAAATCAAAATCAAATAAAAATGATAGCGGTCTTGGCTGTTAGATTAGCCTGGTATAGCGACCAGGGTCGGACTCAGGGAGTACGTGACGGCCTTGCGGCCTACGAAGTAGTCTCAAAAAGAGATAAAATCAAATAAAATTCTTTTTGATGGATTTTTAATTGTTTTTAATTTTTTTGGATTTTTAATTAATTAAGAAAATAAGGAAAACAAAGAAACAAGCCAACACAACAATTTATTTAATGCATCAAAAATCAATAAAAAATTCAAATAAAAATGTTTTTGTGATTTTTATGATTTTTACTGTTTTTAGTGAATTTTTGGTATTTTTCTGATTTTTATTTAATTTTCTAAAAATAAAACAATGCAAGAAAATGAAGGTATTGTCCAGCCGAGCTTGAGGGACTTAGATAAAATATCTAAAAGCCCCTAAAAAGCTTGGAGGTAATTTTCCTATATAGAGAAATAAATAAGGAAAATTTAGGCACAGAAATTATTATTTTTGGATTTTTAGATTATTTATTAGAATTTTTATGAGGTTTTTAGTGTTTTGTAATTTTATGAGTTTTATATAACGAAAAATGACCAAAACTAGTCAGAAAATCAAACAAGCCAAAACACACAGTTGCTAATTTTTTTGTAATTTTTAGATGAGCTTTAATATTTTTTGTAATTTTTTAAATCAAAAAGTAAAGAAAAAGGCTGTTTTTGAATTTTTAAAAATATCAAATAAAAGCGAAAATGTCTCCAAAAATTCTAGAAACTTTTACAACATGGCAGGAGCCATGTGTCCAATTTTCATTGAATTTGGAGTGAGTTTGATATTTTATTCAAAATTAAAACCTAGGTACAGTGCACAGGGACCTATATGCAAATAATGAAAGTTCTGGGGGGTCCGGTGTAAAAATCCCAAGAAGTCACGCGCGAAGCACGTGTCTGGGGCACTCAAGGACCTATTTGCAAACAAAATAAGGTTCTGGGACTAATAGGTAACAGGTACCAAAAGTCCGAGGGCCTTACTGTAAAATACCAACAAATAAACACACATGCGCAGGGGTATAAATGCAATTATCTAAAAAGATTCGTTCATTTCATAACATTCCGGAACTACAGAGCTAAACATGCAAATTACCCAACAAAGCATGTGTCGACGTACGTGCTACACTACAGATAGGGGCATATGTGCAAATATAGAAACAGACAGGGTCCAAAGTGCAACTGTACCAAATAAAAACAACTAACTATGGTATTTACAGGACTAAGCACGAAATAAAGTAAACAGAGCCTAAGGGATAAATTACCCTTTATTAGGTCGACCGTCAGATGGATGCCACGTGGTGATCCATTGGCTCAAATGCGCTACGGCTCCACCTCTACGATCGAACGGTCCCGGTCTCTCCTCCTCAGATCAACGGTGCTGGCAGCTCCTGAAGCGAACGGTGGGGATCAAAGCTGGAGCAGGAGGAGAATCGGACGGTGTCTGAAGGTCCTGGAGGAACAGGAGGCCGGCGAACTTCGCCGGCCCAGTACGCGTGCTCCGGGCCTTCGCGGGGGATGCTGATGATCGGAGAAGCTTCGGCTTGGCTCCCCGCGTCTGCAGAACGCCTCCGATGAATCAACAGAGCTCCGGAGAGCTCTATCGACTCCGGCGGAGGAGAAGCTCCGGTTCTCAAGTAGGAGGGCCTCAGACAGCCCTCGATTGACCTGCAAAACGCAACCAAAGAGCTCCTGGGTCGAGGGCAAACTACCTCGACCCCGTTAGCGGTGGTGAAGGTGGACGGTGCGGTGGTGCGGGCGAACCCCGGCGATGCGACGGCGAAGGGGTTCGAACCCCAGCTCCTGTGCGAGCTGGGTTGAACGGAGGGGCAGAGAAGGTGCGCGGGAGGAAGGCGAGTGTGGTGGTACGGTCCGATGATCGAATGGAAGGTGCGTGTGGCCGGAATCGATGATGGTCGGCGACAGCGAGATTTGGGGGTAAATCAAAATCGAAGAAAAAAAAAGAGAAACTACGGCTACCTGGGTGAAGGACTCGACTGTGGGTGAGCTTAGGCAGCTCTCGGTCGTCACCTCGCCGGACGTCGTGGCCCGAGGCTCGAGCTCTACCTTGGGGCGGAGCACGCGGCGCGAAGACACCAGATCGATGGTCCAACCAACCTCTCCTCTCTGCAACACTGCCAGCAACGAGCTGTCACCTCGGGGATGACGGTGGAGGTCCTGGGATGAAGGAAGGGGAGCCAAAAGATCGGCAAAATGGGTGGCGGAGCTCAGCTTTTATGCGGTGGAGGGTCCGGGAAGAATGGCTCGGGTCTGGCTCAATGGAGCACGGATCCCTAGGCTGAAGATCGGGCGAGGTTCCCGGATGATGGGAGAGTGATTAGGACCCTGGGTTTAGCGGAATGGTGGTCGGATCTGGAGGAGATAATTCGGAGAAGTCGGGTCGGGTATCCAGAATCCGTGGGAAGTGGTCCACAGGGGGGAGTTGACCGAGCGGTCAACATTCCCCCGTGGACCAATGGGAAGCAGCCATGTGGAAAATATTTATAAAATCCATTTAAAATAGTAAATGGCTGAATTATTAAAAACTTAAAACATGAAATATTTTTCTATTAAATTTTTCTATTTTTTGGTGATTTTTAATTAATTTTTCAAAATAAAAATAGGGTATGTACACTTTATGCTATACATAGGTATTTACACAATATGCCTTTTTAATTTTTGATTGTTAATTTGTTATTTTTGTGCATTTTTATTCCTATTTTATATTTTATTTATTTATAGTATAAAATTAGGAATAAAAGGGTATTTTTATTTTATTTTTATTATTTATATACAATAGTGAAATAAATAGGTATATACATCTATATACAAGGTATATTTACAATATTCTTTTTGGTTTTTAATTTTGTTCTTTTTATTTTGTTTCTATTTTTGTTGTTTTTATTTTATTTATTTACACCATAAAAGATAGAATATTTACAAATTTTTTGGAATTTTTATTTATTTATAGGGTGAAACAAATATGGATGTGGTAGTATGTACATGATGAATATATACACAAGTGACTCTTTTTATTTTCTTTTCAATTTTTCTGTTTTTGTTTTGATTTTTATAATTATAGATATATACAATATATACAAACCACTTTTATTCTATTTTTAGAGGAAAATATATTTATTATATTTACAAATATATTTACACACATGAGCCTCTATCTCCCTCTACTTTGGCTTTTATGCGGTCAGGCCCATGCTGAGCCCTCCCTTGGGTTAGGTTGCTCAATATTTATTCTAAATATTTCCTCTTTTTCTTTTTAATCTTTATTCTTTTATTTTTGCACAAAAAACATGCTAATTATTACTTTTTACACCATGCATGCTTTTGGTAATTATTTATATTTACAAATATATACATGCATTTGCAAAGGTTTTTGTAGCTAAAATATAAGAATAAAGAGTGATGAATGAGTATTCATCAATCGCCTCCCGTATTCCTACGCATCCTGACCCCCTTAGTCTCGATCATCGGATCATGATTAAGGCCTGACTTCCTTCCTTCACGTACGTCAGAAGTCACCACCACCTCCCCTTCGCTTCTTTGCTATTTTTTGTCAAAAAAAACTCGACCGGAGCTTTATCTCCAAGCTTAACTTTCCTTTGCTGGCGTAGGTGCATACGGGACGGTTGAATCAACCTTATCTGACCAGGTGGAGTTGTTCCAACTGCCACAACTATCGGATCATCATCAAGTAGATTGGAAGACCTTTTGAGCATCCCCTCTAACACGGAACCACTTCAGTGAGTCGTTGGGCCCCTTAGCCGACCACTGTAAGCTCTTTAGTGTCATACTTCATCGATTGAAGCTCGACCAGTAGTACCTTATTTATGTTCTTCCCGTGCCATCGCTGACCCTCCGATGAAGAGCCCACGTGCCCAGATTTGAGCCGCACATTCACGCCCAAATAGCATCGCTCAGATCATATCTTGGTCAGATCTGACTATACATCATGCCTTCTCGCAAAGCTGGCAGATCTTAACCAATGATCCATCAAAGCCGTATGCCAACACCACATTCCCTGCACTGTCAGATCCTATCCAGCGCATTAGAGCCGTATGCCAAAGCCCACGTATACCCCATGTGCCTGCACGCTATATTTCACTTTTTACTCTATCATTTCTGTTAGTTCATTTTAGTATAATAATTGTAAAAGGTTATAAACTTTTACAGTCAGGACCTCATAGTTTTCTTATTTGCATTTAAGTCCATCCAAACTGAACTCATGTGCATGCTCATGTGTCTTTTGTGGGATATTTGCTTGTTTTCCCCTAAGCTTTCATGTGTTTATGAAATAGATTTAACTTTTGGAAATTGCATTTAACTTTAGGAAATTGCATTTATATCCATTTGTGACACATGTTTTAGCTGGTAATTTTGTGCTTTGGCCCTCGAGTTTTTATTACGTGTTATTGTTTAGGCCCGAGATTTAAATTAATTGCTATTATCTCCTTCTATATCCAAATTTTTTATTTTTTTCTTTTTGATTAAAATAAATATCGTACTCAATTAAAAATCCCCTAAAAATTAGGATAAGTGTCTACTAGTGCTTACTTTGCGTGGTAGTTTTTGTTTGATTTATTTATTTTATTTGCTATTTTTAAAAATTCAAAAGCTCACAAAAAAATTCGCTGTTTACCATAGAAAACTCATAAAAATTCGAAAAATGCCTTAAAAAATCTAAAAAAATCAGTTCATCTTTATTTTTATTTATTTATCTTTCTATCCAATTTTCACTTTTATATATTTTATAAAATTCTAAAAATTTGAAAACTCTAAAAACACAATAAAAATCACTTAAAATCATTTAAAAACCCAAAAATTGTGTTCTTGATCTTTTTTGTAGATATTAACTTATACGTTTTGTTAAAACTAACAACAAGGAATTTTGAGATTATTTTATATTTTAATTTAGAAAATACTCCTACCTATGCACTGCATGTTTTATTCATTTTTTTGATCACTTTAAAAATATTAAAAAAATTCTAAAAATCCTTTAAAAATTACCAAAATAGTATGAAATTATCGAAACCCCAAAAATATTTTTTCTTTGTTTTTCTAGCTATATATGCCATATTTAAAAAATCCAAAAAGAGTGCTTCTGTGGCTTTATTTCCACTTTCTTTATTTGTCTATATTTGGAAAATTAAGAATATAAAAAGTTACATTTAAAAATCATTAAAATTTTGAAAATTGAAAAAAATATTAAAATTAAAATCCCATAAATATTAAAAAAAGATAAAAATCTATTAAAAAATCCAAGTGTAGTTTGCTTTGCTTTTTCCTTATTTTTGATCTTTGATTTTTCATTGATTGATTCACCCTTGTTTAAATAACGGTTGCTTCCTTGTGTTCGGCCATGGGCATTATAATAGGTTAATAAAGGTAGCTTTGACCACTTGCTTTGTTTATTTGATTCATTTTGAGGTTGAATAAAAGTTCTCGATTTCTAACTAGATTTTGTGGGTGACAACGACACTATTAATTCCTTAACTTAATCCTAGTCAGCCGGTCGACTATCAGAATGACGCCGTTGCTGGGGAGGCACGATGAGGGTAGCTAGGTTACTTGCTTTGCCTTCTATTCTATGTTTGTGCATATTTGTTTTTCTCCTTTTATTTTATCTATATTTATGTCTCTTGTTTTTTTTATTTCTATCTATATTTGTCTCTTATTTTTGTTTATTTTCTTTCTTTTTATTTTCTTAAAGGTTATATGATGCATCTTTTGTTTCAACTTTGTTGCAAGGGCCCGTGGAGCGAGGGAATCTATCATAGGAGAGTTGATGCATTCGAGCGAGCAGAGGCTAGGTGTTCTACACCGACCGGTAGGAGAGAGCATCCTAGGAGGAGCACTAGGAGCAGAAGACTATTTCAGCTTTTAGATTTATTTTCTAGTAATTTTATTTCATTTTTGTAATTAATTTATAATAGAGATATTTACCCGACAGACCCTATAAACTTTTCCAATTACCTCTACGACTTTTGCATAACGTAATTACCCCATCGACCCTATAAATTACCCCAAGAACCCTCGCGAGCTTCAAATAGAGTAACCACAGGGTTCATGGGGGTAAGAGTTGGCAAGTTTACAGGGTTGAGGGGGGAATTATGTTGTTTCAAAGGTCATGGAGGTAATTGGTAAAGTTTGTAGGGTCTGTCGGGTAAAAATCCCTTTATAATAATATTGGCACTTTCCCTTTTCCTTTGTAGGTCATTTTATACCTTTGGATTGCGATGCACTAGGGGGACCTCACTGGATTTTGGTTTTCGTCACCTTTATTTTTATTTTGTTTCTCAATGTTTTCATGTGCTTGAGCCCCTAGACCTAGGTTTCTATTTGATTGATCCAAGTAGCATTAGGTCCAAATCCCTTAATAGAATATTTGTTCCTATAGAACTTAGTTAGACTTAGACAAATAAATCTATGCTTTACGTTAATAGAAGTTTTTGTTTACGATGGTTCTCACATTGCATGCATAAAGATTAGTTTACTTTTTATGTGTGGATCATATTGCATATAGATTTTTGGAGTAAGGCGCACCTTCTATCTCGTGCATGCATTCATGGATTTCATCGCACGTCAACTTCTCTGTATTTATCTTTCTGTTTTCTTGACTTAGGAATAAAAAGGAAATCAGAAAATTCGTTAGACATTTCTTTTTAAAAAAAATACTAAAAAAGTGATAACCAAATAAAAATGGGGACTACTAATTAAACTTGACCCTAAAACTAAACACACCTGTCACATTCATTATTTTGGGGAAAGTAACCCCCTCCTTATTTGCAGGTACTCTCCAGACAGAGTGAGGTACATACACTTAAGGAATAGAGCCCAAAGCCTTGGACTTATGCACTAAGAGCTTGGACTTTTACTCTCGGGTCTTGTTACTGTTGCAAGCACTTGCCTCAGATGTTAGTAGAAGTAGTCACGTGGATAAGGTGGTGGATTTCCTTATAACGACTCCCGCGCTCTTACGAGGATAGTTCTCTCCTCAAGGGATTCATCGACTTATTCACTGTCTACTCTAGGAGATTACACATGTGAGCTTGTTAATATAACTGCTTTATCACTAAACTCTAAAATTGAAAATATTAACGACCGAGATTTCACGGTCATCATTGCGTTGAGTTGGTGAACCTGGGGGTTTGTTTTATGATCGATTATTTTTTAATCCAGATCTAATATTCACTTCTCTCGACATTAAGATTATGGGCAGACAGTTTCTTAGTCTACCTATGGTGGCACCGCTTCACAGCACACTTGTCTATTCATCTAGGGCAGTTCCAGAGAGCTTTGACCCTCTCTCGAGACCTAAGTATTCTGCTTCCTTCTTCTTTGACCTCCCTAATACATCACTTGAGATACTGCAACAGTCAAAGCAAATTTTTGTTGACTTGGAAACACCTGAGGTCAATTCTTTTTCATTTTCATAGTCTTATGAAGTGGTCCAAGAATAGAGAGAGGATGAGTAGCCAGAGAATCCCATTGCATTTGATGAGGCTGCGATCAGCAACAACCTCCTTGCATCCCTAGAGGCGATGCAAAGAAAAATCTGGGATCAAGGGCTACTGATGACAGAGATTAGGAGGGAGCTGATGCATGTCAGAGATGATAGAGTTGACAGAATTGGTGGTGGACCAGATATTCCTAGACCTGAGGACCGAGCAGATGTTAGAGCAGAGGCCAGACTCCTATGCACCATGAGGGAGTTGCACAACCCTGGTGCAACTCTCACTCATATGTGTATTCAATTGCCAGCGATTCTCGGTAATTTTGAGCTCATTCCCCACACCATATAGCTATTGCCCAAGTTACACGGGCTTTCCACTAAGGAGCCTCATATCAACTTGTAGGAGTTTGAGATGATCTACAATACTGTCCATGACAGGATGGTGGACGAGAATACCATCAAGATGATAGCCTTCCCATTTACTTTGGTAGACAGAGCAGCCTAATGACTAGAGCACTTGGGAAAGATTGTCACTACCTAGGAGCAGTTGAGGACCGAGTACATCAACAATTACTATACACTCGGTCAGACCAACGCAGCGAGAGCTATGATCAGTAACTTCACCATGATCCCAAATGAGCAGTCCCACGAGGCTTGGGATCGATTCAGAGAGCTCATTGACATGTGTCCCCACCCTGATATTAACAAGACCAACCTGGTACGGAGTTTCTTTTATGGGCTGACATCCGGGCTACAGGGGCTTGTCAACACCTCTTGCGGAGGATCCTATTTCTCCAAGGAAAAGGATCAGGTCTAGGACATCTATAAGGAGATGGTTGAGAACTACACTGTTATGACCAGACCCATGTCTACAATCAAGGGAAACCTTTCCACCATGTGTTGTCTCACCATAGAGTTGCACGTATAGAGGCTAGTTCATCTTCACCTTCCACACCAACAGCAATAGCAAAACCGTCAGCTACAGGCATGGGCATTATCAGCCAGAAGTTAAACCGCATGGAGATTATAGAGAAGAAGACGTGCTAGGGCCTAGACAAGCTCAACAAGATTGATTAGCTGGTCAAGAATTTGAGTGACCTGAAGAAGCAGATCATGTGCCTTTAAGAGGCACATATAGCCTCTTTGCCATCATCTAGGTCACAAGCTGATCATGGGAATATATTTTCACATCCATCTGCCTCATACAGACATGTCCACCACATTTAGGCAGAGCATGTTCAGCCAGTCCCACAGTACCAGTTGCTACCACCATCATCACCAGATACACATATGGTGGTGTACCACAATGATTAGACATTGGCATCCCTTCCCTTACCTTTTCACGAGCAGACGGAGCCATTGATGGAAGCGAATAGAATACTAGCAGCAGCCCGATATACGCCGTGATCACCAAGGCTTCAGATGGTCTATTGGAAATGCTCAGTCCTAGTAGTAGCCTCCGACATAATCATGATGGGGTACTGATGGATCCACGATTCATCGTCTTTATTCTATTATTTTAGCTTTATTTCCTTAGTCAAATACATGTAAATACCCACTAATTTCATGAAATTACCATTTTACATGCAATTGTTAAATATGCATTATTACCATTGTTTATAATCAAATAAAAGAGTAAAGAAGAAAAAAAAGAAAAGAAAATAAAAAGGAATTTTTACACCTATAACCCTGAGTAATATCGCAATAGCATTCATAACCCTGCATAATCGTGAATTACATGAGAAACCCCGAGTAATGCTTAACTCTTACATTACATGACCCTGTGTTATATTGCGTTTGGGATATCCGTTATATTTGACGGTTTCCATTTAAAAAAGACAAAACCACCCCTAAAACTCATTCTAATTTACAAAACATACCATCTTCTTTACCAACACCACTCCTCCTCCCCTGCTTCGCCACCGCCGATCTCCTCCAGGGCCGAGCTTATCCTCTCGGTGTCCCGTACACCCCCCGGCCAGGCCCCCAAGCTCCCCTGCCCTCCCTCGCTCACTTGCGCACCACCACCCTCCCCCCCCCCCGGGACATGCCCGCAGGCTCCCCTGCCCTCCCTCGATCGCCTGCGCCACCCCCTCCCCCCCGAGCTCCTCCCTCCCCACGCCATGCCGGCAGGCCCGTCGAGCCCCTCCCTTACTTGCGATTCTCCCACCCCACATTGAGCTCCTCCCTCCCCTCGCCATGCCCGTCGATTCCCTCCCTCGCCTGGGATCCCCCCGTCCTCTGCCCTTTACAGGTATAAAATACTTATATACACATTATGCATGATTTAGTTATTTATTTTTACAAATTTGCATATTTTTATAGTTTATTTATTTACATAATAATTATAGGATTTTAAATTTATTTTTATTTTTTATGATATTAATTAAAATATTAAATAAATACACCTATATAAATTATATGTACATTTTGCCTATGTAATAAATACTATTTTTTTATTTTTGACTAGTTTAAATTTTGTTATTTTTATTTGTATTTAATATAAATAAAATAAAATATAAAAATATAAAAATATAATATGTGTCAAAATATAAATAAATAAATACATGGATAAATAGGTACACTATATAAATATAGGTATAATAGATGCTCCAAAAAGCTAACTTTGACATCTTAACTTCATATTTTATAAGACCACTTTCGTTTTAAAGATTATTTTATATTGAACACAATGAAAATGAGTTTGATTTATTTTGAGTTTATATGGAGTAGATATTGATTTTTTGATTATATCTTTAAGGCTTTTTCAGTGTTGTCCCTTTTATTCTATAGAAGGTTGATTTTTGAAATTATTTTTATTATTTAAAGCACATTTTTATGTACAAGTTTCATGAAGAAATCATTTTTATTTGAGATTGAATTAATGACAAATAAAATAATACAACATATATATATACACATAAAGAACAATGATGAATATATACATGTGAAATTTCTTTTCTAGGATTTTTATATATTAATGACCATATCTACCCCTACTTTATTCCTTTTCAGTTAGGTCAAGGCATGACCTACTCTTAGGGTCAACATTAGTCTTTATTTATTTCATATATACATGTTTATTTTCTTTCTTTTTCCTTTATTTAATTATTTATTTATTTATTTTGGGTTATAATAATGATAATAATACAATATTAACATATGAGACTAGATTATTAAGGAGTGAGAGTTAATACTACGCACATGTGTTTTGTAAGGGATTTTAAGCTAAAATAGAAGAATAAAGATGATAAATTGGTAATTCAACATACCCCTATACTTTACCTTTGCTAGTCCCTTGAGAAAACACATTAGAAGAATAAGTGACTAAAAAGGAAAAGAAAAATGCAAATAAAAGAACTTAGATCAGTTTTGAATTTTAAACTAATATTCATAAAATCAAAGTATGGAGCTCGATCAGACTTTTGGATTATTAGTTTTTCGTAACCTTATTGGGAATAGGATTTAAGACTCAGCAGCCTTTAAGTTCCACAATTCTCTATTTCTTTTTCCTCGACAGTCTGGTCAAAGAAGTCTTCATATGCAAACTCCGATGACTATGAATCTTACTTGTACTGTAAAAGTGAATTATAGCTCCCCGCATCTGAAATGACAAAGAACAACCTTCTTTAGCAAGGTGACCCTAATTCCTTATTATAGCTACTCTTTCCTCGAGGAGCAGGGTTTTCCATTCTATCTTTAGGTTTGTGTTGTGTCCAAAATCAAAAGGGGATAGAAGATAAAAGAATGAGAAAAGAAGTGGAGTGTGACCGGTGTAGTCACATCTCCTATGAAGCTTGGCCAATTTAGCCAACCTCCACCAAGATATGCAAGCTCTCTAAAGATTGGACCATTGTGGTCACGAATATATTTGGTGTTTGGCATCTTTTTGATAGGAAATATTGATGCACTGCATTTATCTTTTATGCCTCGATAGATATAGAATCCTTTTTCCGCCCATGTTTTGGGGTCTTAGAAAAATTGTGCCACTAGGCCATCCCTAATCATAAACTTCATTTCAACCTACAACATCCCATCTTTATACGTTTGCACCGCTGGACTATGTTGGGGTATACTGGCCTCCTATTGGGGCTATGTATGTTTCCATTCGTGTGTATACCAAGTTAGTGGATTCAACCCCTCACCATCTCAGCTGTGTTGAGCTACGTGCAATGTTCTTGTTCAAGTTAAGCCATTGTCTAAAAGGATCATGTGTTTTTCAAGAAATATTCTACTTAGACAAATCAAGATGACATGTAAAGATAGTCTAATGGACTCAAAGAATTACGCCACTCGACCTGAAAAGTCGCAATTCTAGTTCCTATAAGGTTCCTTCGAAATAAAGTGGACTAAGGTCTTAACCAAGCTCCATTCTTCAAACATTATTCCAGACTAGTTTAATTATAAACATCATTCTGAAAAATGTGAATGCAAATGCGACAATTTTTTTACTGAATTGAATTTTCTATTTAAGCTTTTTATATGGGTTTTAAAGAGCTTCTGAAAATTTTTGTAAATTTTAATATTTAAATTTTTTTCATGTTTTTTTGAAAGAGCTAGTGAATTAGATGTATTTACAAGTACTAACAAGGATTATGTACATATTCACAAAGGATTTTATACAAATATATATACAAGAATTATAGAAGTTTTATAAAAAAAATTAAATTTTAAAAAAGAATATTTTTTACAAGTTTTATTTACAAATTTTACAAAAGAATTTTATATACAAGAGAATTTTGTTTACAACTTTTATGAGAGGATTTTATTTACAAAAGATCTTTATATACATAAATTACAAGAATTATGGATTTTATACACTTGAATTTAACAATAAGTTTATATACATATTTTACAACACAAGTTATGTTATTACAAAACATAATTTTGACAATAAATCAAAATATTTTGCAAAATAATTTTACAAAACATTTCAAAACATTTTACAAAAATTTACAAAACCTTTTTTTCAAAATATCTTACAAAGGTTATAAAAACTTTTTACAAAAAACTTTCTGTACAAACTAGTTTATAAATATTTTACAAACCAATTTTTCAAAATATTTTATTTTCAAACAATTTACAAAATAACTTAAATAATAATAATAATTTTATTACAAAATAATTTTATGAAATATTTTACAAACAAAATGATTTTATAAATATTTTTCAACAATTTTTACAAAAATAATTTATAATGCTTTTTGCAAAGAGCTTTACAAAAAAAATTACAAAATTTTTAGCAAATGTATTTACAAAATGGTTTACAAAATTAATTTACAAATAAATTTACAAACATTTTAAAAATCATTTTATAAAACATTTTTATTCCAATTTTATGCATATGAGCCATATTATTACAACACAATAAAGTACTAGTTATATCTAAAGTATATATACAATATATACGACACCATGCATAATTAGCTCGAACTATGTCCTCATTGTGACCAATAAGCGACAAAGGAAGACATAACTTATGCTAAGTATAGAAAAGTAAAAAGAATCATATACTACAATGACTCAAAGAATAAATAATAAAATGAGTAGAAGTCGATCATCCCCCCTATACTTAAGATCAAATAATCCTAAGTATAGAAGATTGTACAAATAAGGATGATCGACAAAAAGAATGTACAAACTCAACGAGTTGACTTGTCCCCCCCCATACTTAGGGTAAAATATCCATAGATATAGAAGTGAATATCACAAGTGGAAGGACAAGCGAGAAAACAAAAAAATAAAACAAAATAAACAAGAATGAAATTAACGGCATCACTCCCCCTGTACTTAGGGTAAGGGATCCCTAACTATTAGCAACTAACGGAGTAATGAAACATGACAAAAATAGAATAACTCAAATCATTCACCATCCCTATACTTAGGATCTAGTCATCCTAAGTATAGCACACATACACACACGAAAAATAGATGAATGATAAAAACAGAAGAGAGAAAGATTAAAACTAAAGGAATATACAAGCTGAAAATTAGCTCATGTATTAGACATAGAAGAAATCAACGAATCATCATCTGATACCACATGAATAGAATCGACAACAGACAGGAGTGTATCGTGCTCTAATAATGGCTTCAACAATTGTTCGATAACCACAAATTGTTGTATGTTAGATAACAACCTTGCAATGGTAATGCTACCATTCTCACACATAGATCTCACTATGAAAGGCCCTGACCATTTACTTTTGAGCATGCCTGAAAATAGATTCAACTTTGCATCAAACAACCACACCTTCTGATTAGGCTCGAAAGTCTTTCTTCTAATGTGTTTGTCTTGCCATCTCTTGACTTTCTTCTTATACATAAGATTTTTATCACAAGCATAATCTCAGAATTCCAATAATCTATTCAAATCAACTTTCCTTCTCTGTCATGCTCTGTTAGAATCCAAATTACATACACTTTGCCCACAAAGATTTGTGAATTAACTCTACTAGCAAGTGACAAGGTTTCCATATACCGAATGATAGGGAGACATACCAAATAAGACTTGTAAGTCCTACGATAGGCCCATAGAACTGAGTCAAGCAACTGTGACTACTTCTTCCAATCTGGACGAATAATTTTCTATAGAAACATCTTTATCTCCCTATTAGAAATCTCAGCCAAACCGCTAATCTGTGGTTGGTAAGCAGATGCGACACAATGCTCAATGGTGTACTCCTTCACTAGCTTTCTGACCTCCCTGTTAATGAAATGGCTTCAGAATCATGGGAATCCTGATCGATGAGATAATGTTGTCCTTGAGAAATGACAAATAGTACGACTATCGACGTTTTGACTGGATATAGCCTCCACCCAACGACTAACATAGTCTACGGTAAGTAGAATATACTCGTATTCATGACTGTTAGGGAATGGGCCCATGAAGTCAATGATCCAGGCGTCAAAAACATTTATTATTTCGATATACTTGGGAAGCATTGTATCTTTGGAATAAATGGTTCCTTACATTCTCTGAAAATTAGTACAACACTTTACATTTGTAGCATCCCTGAAAAGAGATGGCAACAAAGGCCACACTCAAGCTCTTTCTTTGTCGTATGCTTCCCAAAATGGCATCCTCAAGATTCTAATTTATGACAATGATCAAGGACGTTGGTGCATTCCTCTTGAGGAATGCACCTCCTCCATATACAATCCACACCCTCACAAAATAGATATTGATCCTCTCACTGGTAAAAATGTATCTAAGACAAAAACTTGTCAACCTTAATCCTTGGCCAATCTTGTGGAACTTTCTTGGAGACAATATAGTTCACAATTTCAGGTTACCATGGAAGTGAAGCGATAGACAAGATCACCTCATTTGGGAAAGTCTCTTTGATATGAAGAAGTGATTGATTAGAAGTCTTTGCATCTGTAATCTGGGGAAGGTGATAAGCCACAACATTCTTGAATTCAGGCTTATCTCGTATCTCCAAATCAAACTCCAGATTGACCTATGTAGACATGGTTTATCATCCTTCTTGACTTGTAAGTACAATACGGCAGAATGATCAGTTTAAATAATCACTTTAGAAAAAAGTAGGTGCGCTCTGAATTTTTCTAAAGCAAACACTAGTGCTAGCATCTCTTTCATTGTAATGGTGTAATTCTTTTGTACTCCATCGAGTGTCTAACTATCATAATGAATGAAAAATAGTATTCCATCTCTTCTCCACCCTAATACAACTACAATAGCATAATTTAAGGCATCCATCATAATCTCAAAAGGAAGAGACCAATCTGGTGGCAACAAGACATGTGCTTGTGTAACCAAATCTGTCATCTGATTTAATGCATGAGGAACCTTATCCCACAATAAACTCAGTCTCCTTACATAGAAGCTCAATAAAGTTCGGGCAATCTTGCTAAAGTCCTTAATAAGACAACACCACCCTTCCTAAATGATTAATCTAATAAAGCACCTTATCCATAAGGCTGATGGGGAAGGCTGTCATCTTCACCACCTCTAACGGGATGTTAGGGTAGTTCATCGTGCTACATATGCGGTCGGACTGCTGAAGTTGTATATATGGTTCCTACTTATATGTCCTTGGAATACATGGAGAAGTGGAAGTAGATGAGACTTCGGCTCAAAATGCCCATGAACTACATGTCTGAATTCAATTCACTATCTATCATGCTCCTAAGTTATAGGAATCTCTAAGGGTGAGCTTAGCCCTCTAAACAATTCTGCTCTCGATTTGCTCTGATCCGCTCAGGATCTCCCCCATTCCCACCTCCTCTCTGTTCATCCTCCTCTCTCCTCTCTCTGCCATTCCTCATCTCTAAAATCATATCCATCAAGATGGCTTGAATGTTGGCATGCTCTGTCAACTATGTCTGAATAGACTGAATGGAAGCTAACATGGTATTGTTGATCTCAATCTGGTCTTCCATGGATCCCTTGATCTTAGGTGGCATCAAGTCCTCAATCACTGGCTCTGTATCTGGAAATGTACACAGAACTTGATCAGTCTACATGAATGAAGGAGTCTCAAATGATAGTTCAAGAAGAGGGTCAAATCTCAAACAATGAATTTATTGGTTACAAATCAGGAGTGAAAGAAAAAGAATAAAGCTCTGGAAGAGAATCATCCCAACAAAACAATATAAAGACAAACGAATTGGAAAGAAAAGAAATAAGTTCGCGAAGTCCAAACAAAAATTGCTCCAATCTAACATCTTCGAAAGAAAAGGACGACGAGAACACCAAATTCAAATCAAAGAAGAAGGTGTAGAAAGGCACATAACATGCAGAAGGATCTTTATTCTAGAAAACAAATACAAAACGAACCCTCAAATTCACCAACTCGACACAATAATAACCAAGAAATTTCACTCATTTATATTTTAGATTTTAGAGTTAAATAATTCACACAGTTACTGAGATCAAAGTAACAAGTGGTTTTGTCATGTCACCCAATGTACGTCTTCACACCTCCTCAAACAGTGCAACCATCTACCTGGGCTGCTGGGTTATATCAGGCCCAAAGGGAAATGTGAAGCAGAGCACATTAAAATGACTCTCTATGGTCAGAGGCAAGTGCTTCCAGCTCGAATGAGTACCAAAGAGTAATACACGATTGCTTAGGGCACAAGCCCAGGGATTTTCGGCTCTAGTCCTTAGGGTTACGTCATCACCTGCTCTGTCTGGAGGTAAGTACCTTTGATTATTGAGGGGTTACTCTCCCCCAATAAAAATGAATCTTTATATTTAGTTTTATGGGTCGAGTGTAATTAGTAGTCCCAATATTATTTGGTTATCACTTTTTTGATATTTTTCAATAAAATAATCTCTTAATGGTTTTAAAATTCCTTTATATTCTAAGTCCAAGAAATCAAGGGAGGAAGTCGGAAAAGTCGATGCATATGAAATCAATGATGCATGAATGAGTAAGAATGTGTACCTTCCTCTAGCACTCTACATGCAAAATGATCTATGTATATAAAGTAAATCTATCATATATGAATTAAAAGAAGAAGTCATTCTATCATGAACTTCTACTAATGGGAAGAACCAATTATTTGCCTAAGTCTAGATGGAATATTTATAGGCACAAGAAGTCTATTAGGTGTTTCAAACTAATTACTTACCTGGCTCAACTGATAATAGAAACCAAAAACTATAGTCTCAAGAACAAAAAATAGATAAAAATAATGGCAGAAAACTCAAATCACGGATATCAAATAGAAAAATGAGAAAAATAGGGAGGAAGAAAAGAAGAAGTCACAAACCGCGATGCGGTCCCCCAAGTGGACCAGCACTTGGTTAAGCATACCCTGAAAAACCACACAAGAATTAATGGCTCTATAAAAATTAGAAAAAGGAAAGTGCCACAATGTTTACACAATACATGAATAAAATGGAAAGGAAAAGAACTAAAACTAGAAATGAAAACAGTCTTCAACATCTCCTGCTCCTCCTCGGTCTCTCTCTTACCGATCAGTGAAGAAGGATCAACCTCTGCCTCGCTCAGGTGTGTTGGCTATCCTAGGATAGCCTCCCTCGCTCATCGGGCCCATGCAACAAAGGTGAAATAAAAAATGTGTCAGAACAATTTTATGAAAAACATAGAATAAAATAAAATATAGATAAAAAGCAATAAAGAAAATAAATAAATAAGTCAGAAAAGAAATAAAATAAATAAAAATAAAAAAATCTAACTAGCCTCATTGTGCCTCCCCAACAACAACACCATTCGTCGAACTAAGGTCTTAATGGGTTTTAAGAAAATTATTTAAGATGTGAAAATATATTAATGAGACGTCGTCGCAACGCAAAACCAATTCAAACAAAAAATATTTTCTTATTCAAATAAAGAATAAATGCTACAAATTAACATGGTATAGCTTCTAGGATCAAACTCAGGGCGGCTACAAAGAAACACGGGAATTAATTATTGCTTATTAATGAAGATTTTTGTTTTCGTTCCCTTTTCTTCTTTTTAGGTCTTCTTAATGATTTTATATTTTTATATAGTTTAAATGTTTTCTATTTTCTATATTTTATGATTTTAGTTTTTATTTTATTTTTACTTTTGCAATTTTTCTAGATTTTTAATTTTTGAAAACTATTTACAGAATATAGATATACAAAAGAGGAAAAATCCTTTTTATAGATTTTAAATATTTAAAAAATGCTCAAAAATCTAAAAACAAATATTTTTATGTTCATATTTTTACTTATTTAGTGATTTTGTGGTATTATCATTATTTTATAGATTTTTTATTGGATTAAAACTGAAAATAGTGGATAAAGTAAAATTTGTTAATGTTTTTGGTATTTGTAAAATAGAAAATAAAACAAATCAATATGCAAATAAGATTTAAACAAATAAATTTCATTTACCTTTAAAACAAGTCCAATTGAGAATTTTTTGATATTTTTGTGATTTTATAACTTTTATAAGTTTTTTTGTATATGTGAATCTTTATGGTTTATTGAATTTTTAGTTGATTTTTTATAGATGATAAAATACTATAAGACAAAGCTAATGTAACTTATTGTATTTTTCAAAGATTTTTTGAGTTTTTATGAATTTTCAATTGCAAACAGAGAAAATAAACATTGTTTTTGTGTTTTTAAAATAATAAATCAAAGAAATTTTCAAAACAAAAATTATTGATGTTAAAACACTTAATCGAGAGCTTACTCTAATTTTAAGGATATTATGGAGTTATTTAACAATTTAATAAGAGTAATTAACAAAGAAAATAAATGCTGCAAAAAAAAGATCTAATTGCACTTTACAAAATTATTTAGACTAATTGATGCATCTTCCGCCTTTCTCCGACTCTTCAACCTCTAAGCCAAACTACTAAATAAAACCCAGGATGGATTATGAAAATTCACCAAATGTTCACGTGTTTCTGCAGATGAATTGCACAAACAAGGATCAAATTGCTACTTTAAACTATCATATCAAATAATAACGATAGAACATCAAGTCAATTATTGCAAAAACACTACAAGGGCATGTGGTTACCGATGTGAGTCTGCACAGGAAGGACTGAAAAGTAATAAAACAAAGCAATAGGGCTCAAAGTTCCATTATTCTATTAATCAAATCGTGATACATAGCATATTTAGGATTTACTTACAAATGAAAAGAATGCAGGGGGTGGAAGGTAATTTCATTAATGAAACATGCAGTGCACATGTCGAGCGTGCGGCTCTGATAGATGTCCCTTAGATCTAATTTGACCACTACAAAATAGATGCGAATGAACAGCTGGTCTTCAATCTAGAGGCACTTATTCTTGATCTGATGATAGACAGGGGATCTAGAATAATGCTGAAGAAGGACTCCTCTGATGAACTTCAAGTGCTCCGATCTCGTCAGATCTAGGATGAATGGCTATTGCAAAAGGTCTGATCGACTCATGATGAACTTTCACAGATATCTATTGTGCGAAAATGAACTAGGTATTGTTGATCTGAGACCAGGAAATGAAGCTCCTAGTTGTGCTAAAAGTGGATCCCCAGATCTCTATCACAGCTCCTGGTGAATGCTTCTACACTGGTAGTTATTCAAAGCTCGAAGACGATCCTCGACATACATTATTAGATGAAAACAAAGGAACATGAGGGGTGAATGGATCAGATTTGATGTAGGTGGTGGACTGAACCCAAAATCCTGAGATTTGATGATCTGAGTGATCAGACTGTGGAAGGAGATGGAAAAGTGACTTGTGATTCAGATGGGGTAAACGGATCGAGTTTAAAAATAGGAAATGACCTCTGATCTGGAATCACAAGTGTTTTATATATAATAAATAGATATCGAAATCTACTCAAATTAAATGAAACTTGGTCTAATGATGCCTACTAATGAAATGCAAATGATCAGGAAGGTTCTCGCCTCGATTTGGTCGTGACTGGCTAAACAAGCTTCTACACGGCAAAGCTCTGGCCATCGTCATGTATCGTGTCAATCATCCTAATTCATGCTCCCGCTCCATGGGAAACTGACCCCTATCACGGATCAATTCTCACTCTCACTCAAGCACGGGTAAATAGTGAGGAAAACAGATCAAAATGATTCAAGGGGCTGGATTTCTTAATTATAGAGCCAAAAAAAGGAGAAATTCAAACACAAATTAAGCGCATGACCGAGGCATCATGAAGTGAAATCATTTGGGTGTGGATCTGGATCATGAGGTGAATCAATCGGCCAAAGAAATCATATCCGAAGAGTGAATACATCGGGTGAGATAAATATGAGAAAACATTAGGTCCAAGTTTTATTCGGATAAATGGGAATGAATGGCAGAGTTGACCTGGGTCAATGGAACCAGGTCCAACCAATAGGAAGGTTCTCTGAATAACTCTAAACACAAAATGATAAAAAATAATGGAATAAATATGAATAAATAGGAAATAGATAGAAAATGGATTTAAATTAAAAAATTTTCAACATAAAAAATGTTCATAAGTTAACAAATTAATTTTTAGTGATTCTTAATAAACTAAATAAGTCAATTTAAATTCTTAAATAATTAAAGTGCAAATATTTATAGGTATAAAATGCTTATATACATAATATAGATAATTTTAATTATTTATTTTTACAAATATACACATTATTTTTATATTTTATTTATTTACAAAGTGATTAGAGGATTTTAAATCTATTTTATTATATTTTATGGCATTATTTAATGAAATAAGAAAATACACCAATATAAATTATAGGTACATTTTGCCTATTAAAAAAATAAAATTATTTTATTTTTATCATTTTTTATTTTTTATTTTTATTTATATTTTGTAGAAAAATATATATTATGTCCAAATATTACAAACACAATGTGTATGAAAAATATAATTAAATAAATACATAGATAAATGGATTTAATGTGGCTGCCCCAGCCCCAATATTTCGGTATTTTTATTTTTTCCGAAAATATCACCATGTATATTCATCATTATATCCCTCCTATATGTCATTCGAATTTCGTCAGAAACAGAGACTCATACGGCCTCCATCGAGATGGTATCGATTTAAAAAGTCATGTTACAATTAAAAAATGACTGTCTAGATGGAGGTCGTAGGAGTCTCTGTTTCTAATGAAATTCGAATGGTATATAGGAGGGATATAGGGATGAATATACATGGTGATATTTTTTTGAAAAAAAATAAAAAAACCACTGAAAATGGCGCGGGGGCAGCCCCATTAACCTCTTGATAAATCGGTACACTAATATACGTGTGTGTGTATATATAATATATATATGTATATATATAATATAATATATATACAATAGACACTCCAAAAGATGACTTTCACATGTTAAATCCAAATTTTATGAAACCTTTTTCATTTTAAAGCTTATTTTATTTTTAACACGATGAAAGTGAGTTTGATTTATTTTGAGTTTATATGGAGTAGATATTGGTCTTTCAATTCTGCTTTATAGCTTTTCCGAGTGTTGTCCCTTTTATTCTGTACAAGGTTGGATTTTCTAATAATTGTTAGTTAAGATTGTTTTTATGTAAAAGTTTCAAGAAGAAAACATTTTTATTTGAGATTTAATTAATGATAAATAAAATAATTCAAGATATATACATAAGAATAGTGATTAATATATACATGTGTAATTTGTTTTCTGGGATTTTTATACATTAATGACCCTATCGCCCCTATTTATTCCTCATCGATTAGGTAAAGACTTGACGCACTCTCGTGGTCAGGATCAACCTATATTTATTTCATATATATAGAGAGAGACTTCTTTTCTTTCTTTTTCCTTTCTTTCATTGTTTATTTATTTTTTTGGTTCAGATAATGATAATAATACACTCTTAACATATGAGATTAGATTACTAAGGAGTGAGAATTAGTGTTGTTTACATGTATTTTGTAAGGGATTTTAAGCCAAAAAATATGAATAAAGATGATGAATTGGTGATTCATTAATCTCGTCGACGCCAACATGGGGTTCTTTTTGTAAAATTTATATCTAGGCCATTCTAGTTTCTGGACTGTATATTAAAATACGTTTAAGTTTCTACAAATTACAATTAGATCCCTGGTAGTTCAGAATTATATTTTTTGAGTTTATTTTTTTATAATTTTTTTTATTATTGTAAAAATTATAGGAAATATTATTTAGGTGTTTGTTATTGTGCTTGATGACTTGTATTTTTCGCATGCCATTTTAAATAATTTTCCTGATTATTAAAAAAATGAAAAAATATGCATTTTTATTTTGTCTAACTATTAAATCCCATAAAAAGTAGAAATCCTCTTCCGTAACTTACCAAAATATATATTAGCTATATTATAGTATTCTCTACGACATAACCAAAAACATTAAAAATTACAAAAAATAAAACCTAAAAATACCTTACAAATCTTATAAAAAAATAGCAAAATTGAAAGAAAAATCCAAAAATATATCTTTCTATTTCTGATTATCCTATATATTTAATACTATACATTAAAAAAAGATTAGGTTAATTTTGGACTTATTTATATTTATTAGATGTAAAACTAGTTCTTGTATTTATTCTATGCACTATTTTGTATATTTTAATACTTTGAAAATGCATAAAATTAGCAAATATTCTCTAAAATTTACCAAAAATAGAGAAAAATATTGAAATCACAAAAATGTTCTATTTTCTATGTTTTGAATATATGTGTATATATAAAATATAGTACTCTATATATACTATACACTCGATATATTACTTATATAATATATAATAACATTATTATTATATAAAAATATATATATTATATTTTCGAAAAAATAAAAAGTAATTAATTTTTTAATTAAAAAATAAAATACCAAACTGAAAATTAAAAACCATAAAGTTTATAGCATTAAAAACCCACATAAAAATTAGGAAAAAGTTAAAAAATACAAAAACATTCATTAGTAATTATTATTTCTT
This sequence comes from Ottelia alismoides, assembly GCA_037367405.1. Lineage (NCBI taxonomy): Eukaryota > Viridiplantae > Streptophyta > Magnoliopsida > Alismatales > Hydrocharitaceae > Ottelia > Ottelia alismoides. Next base: position 199,025 of record JAZKJV010001734.1, read on the forward strand.
ACTAATGATTATACATATCCTACATTGGACTCAATGGTTAGACAGTCCACCTTACTTGCCCTATACATATATATTATGGAGTTATATTAAATTTTAACTCACATTTATTTTCATTTTCATTTGCATATATATATATATATATATATATTATGGTTAATTGTTGATTTGAGTGACTGGTTTGGGTACCGAGTGCTGTCAGGGCGGCCGACACAACGATTTTTAGATCCGACTTGTCGGATACTGCATGCCCTCAAAGATCTGTCGTTAGCTCCAGGCAGCCAACACTTGCATATTTTTATTTTGGCATTTTCATGCATCTTCCTATTATGGAAAATGCAAAAAACTTGCATTTTTTCCATATTTATCATAAAAACCAATAAAAATTATAAAATCATTTCCATATCACTTGTATTATAGTATTAACTACCACATATCAAAAAATAAAAGAAATAAAAAATAAAAATCACAAAACCCCAAAAACCTTGTAAAATTTAGCAAAAACTCTTGAAGAATCCAAAAGTATATCTTTTTATTTCTAATTTTTCTATGGTATATATTGGTGAAGTTCCATTTCATCAACTTTATTCTTTCCTTTTGGCCTTAAATCCCTTGCTAAATGCATGTAAGTTGCATTAAGTTGTACAAAATAACACTCAATAATTGACTGACAAATACTGGATAAATACATGTATTTAATTCTATAATAAAAGAATAAAAGAAATAAAAGAATAAGAAATGAAGTGTCAAAGACATCGAATAACCCTAGATCCCGAGACTTGGTCAATATTGGCGTGGTCGACAAAGAATAAAGTACGTGGAGATATGGTAGATTAATTGTACATAAATGCATGAAAAACCTAATGCTATTTACCAATAAATATCCTTTTGGGAACTATTTTAATTTTCATTTTATATACCTCAAATAATAAAACCCTCAACAATAAACTTGTACTAAAAATACAAACAAAAATACAAAATTAATTGCAAAGAGAAAATGCATAGTGCACCTAGGACAATTAGACAAGAAAGCAATAAACAAAACTTCCCATACATGTATTTCCTCCATACAAACTCAAAATTGACCAAACTCATCTTTGTTATTCATAAAATTAAATTATATATCTAATGAAGGTAGTTTACTATAAAATGGAGCTAAGATGCAAAAATTGATTTTTGGGTCCTTATTGTAATGTATACATGTATACTATATTCAATATATTCATTATTTATATGTTTAGATTTCCTGTATTTTTAATTATTTATAAATACTACTTGAAATAAATTTACAAAATAAATATAAAATAAAATCATAAATATTGCATTAAAATGATAATGTATATAATATACATTATACTATGCCTATGATATATACCCCTATTTATCTAAGTAAATAAATAAAATTAGAAATTTATAATAAAAATATGTAAATATGTATTTAAATATACTTCGAAATTATAAAATACAGATGTATACTAATAAAATATAAAATAAAAATAAAATACCTACAATACAAGTATTTATACCTATGTATATACAAAATATTATAAAATAATAAAAAGTATTTTAAAAATAAATAACAACAACCTGAAATTGTACATAAAATAATAAACATTTATCTTGTTTTGACTTTTATTTAATAAAATAATTTATTATTTTATATGAAATTAATAAGGGATTGATGACCAGCCTGAAGGCTCGGGTATAAGGTACTAAATGGTCGTTGCGACCCAAGCAATCAGACTCGATCAATCAAGAAAAAGAGACCACCAAATAATATAAGGTAAAATCAACTCGAAATCAATAGCGGTCTTGCTATTTTATTAATCCAGTATAGCGACCAGGGTCGAACACAAGGAGCAGGTGATGGCCTTGCGGCCTACGAAATAGTCAAAAATAAAAGAAAAGAAAAGAGTATTTTTGGTGGATTTTAATCTTTTTATAATTTTTTTGGATTTTTAATTAATTAAGAAACTAAAGAAAACAAGAACACAAGGCAATTCAACTATTTATTTAATGCACTAAAAATCAACCAAAAATTCAAATAAAAATGTTTTTGTGTATTTTATACTTTTTACTGCTTTTAATGAATTTTTGGGATTTTTCTGATTTTTATTTAATTTTCTAAAAATGAAACAATGACAGAAAAAGGAGGTACTGTCCAGCCGAGCTTAAGGGACTTAGATAAAATATCTTAAATCATTAATAAGCCTAAAGATAATTTTCCTGTATAGAGAAAGAAACAAGGAAAATTTAGGCCTTAGTTATTATTTTTGGGTTTTTAGATTAATTATTAGAATTTTTATAAGATTTTTAGTGTATTGCAATTTTTATAAGTTTTATATAATGATATATAGCCAAAATTGGCTAGAAAATCAAGCAAGCCAAAACAAACAGTAGCTAATTTTTCTGTAATTTTTAGATTGGTTTTAATATTTTTTTGTGATTTTTAAAATCAAAAAGTAACGAAAATGGATGTTTTTGAATTTTTAAAAATATCAAATCAAAACAAAAATGTCTCCAAAAATTCCGGAAAATTTTACACTATGGCAGGAGCCATGTGTCCAATTTTCATTAGATTCGGAGTTAATTTGCTATTTTATTCAAAAATAAAAAGAAGGTACTGTGCATAGGGACCTGAGTGCAAATACCCAAAGCTCTGGGGGGTCCGGTGCAAAATACCAAGGAAAACACGTGCATAGCACGTACCTGAGGCACTCAGGGACCTATCTGTAAGGAAAACTAAGTTCTAGGACTATTTGGTAACATGTACCAAAAGTCCGAGGGCTTGTTTGTAAAATACCCAATAAAAAGCGCACATGCACAAATAATTCACGCACAGGGGTATAAAAGCAATTATCCAAAAGTTTTCATTCATTTCAGAACCAACCAGAACTACAGGGCTACTGACGCAAAATACCCAACAAAACACGTGTCGATGCACGTGCTACTCCATAAGCAGGGGCATATAAGCAAATAGAACAAAGCACAGGGTCCACAGTGCAATTGTACCAAAAAATAAACAACTATCTAACGTACTTACAGGACTAAATGCTAAATAAAATAAAAGGCAGGGCCTAAGGGTAAATTACCCTTTATTAAGTCGAGCCGACGGATGGGCGCCACGTGGCGGATCAAACGGTCAGGATCAGGTGGCGCTCCAAAGCTGGGCTCCTCGCGATGATCGAACGGCCAAGGCGTAGCCACGTGGAAGATCGCATGATGGGGGGTAGCGGTGGCTAAACCTTGCGCATCGGGCGGTCCAGATCGCCCCTCCCTGGATCTGACGGTGCTGTGAACTCCTCAAATGGACGGACAAGATCAGGTCTGGAGCTCGGGGGCGATCGGACGGCGGAGAGGGATGGAGGAAGAATTGGGCTCCGGCGAACTTCGCCGGGCTCGTGGCGGCGCTGGCCTCATCCTGGAAGGCTTCTGAAGATCGGAGAAGGTGCGTAGAAGGCTTCCGCGTCGAGTGGTGGCCTCCGATGATCGAACCGAGCCCTGGAAAGCTCCGGCGAGGTCGGCGGAGGCAGAGCTACTGGACCAAATGTTCCAAGCCCTCAGATGGGCATGGATGAACCTGCAAAGTGCACCAGAAAGCTCGCGGGTCGAGGGCAAACTGCCTCGACCTCGTTAGGCATGGTGACAGTGGTCTGGGAGTCGGTGCGGGCGAGCTCCGGCGAAGGGGTGGACGGAGGAGCTCGAACCCCAGCTCCTGTGCGAGCTGGGTTGAATGGAGGGGTGCAGAACGTGCGTGGGCGGAAGGCGGAAGCTATGGTGCAGCCCGATGATCGAATGGATGGGTGACGTGACCGGAATCGAAGGTGGTTGGCAGAACGGCGAATTGGGGGTAATCGGAAATTAAAGGAAAGGATGAAACAACTACGCTACCTGGGTGGATGGTTCGACTGGGGAGGAGCTTGCGAATCTCTGGGTCCTCGCCTCGAGGAGCGTCGACGTCCGAGGCTCTGGCTCCTGCTCTGGGCGGAGCACGGCGGTGGTGGCTCGCGGGATCAGTGGTTTGAGCGCCCTCATCCTCGCTGCAACACCTCTGAGGCAAGCTGTCACTCTCGCGCAGAAGGTGGAGGTCACTAGATGGAGGAACGACAAGCCAAAGATGGGAAATGGAGTGGCGGAGCTCGAGCTTTATACGGTGGAGGGTCCGGGAAGATGTGGTCGGGTAGGGCAATGGAATGCGCGGATCTCGAGGCGGACACTCCGGCGAGGGTGTCGGATGTGTTGCGCGTGGAGCGGACCCGGGGTTTAGGTGATGGATGATCGGGTTTAGATGGGAAAAGTCTGAGAAACCGGGTCAGGCACCAAGGACCCGTGAGAGGTGGTCCTGGGGGGGGAGTTGACCGGGCGGTCAACAAACCTCTGGACCAATGGGAAGAGGCCATTTGGAAAAGATTTGAAAAATCAATAAAAAATAGTAAATGGCCGATTTATTAAAAAGTCAAAACGTGAAATATTTTTATTTTAAATTTTTCTATTTTTTAGTGATTTTTAATTAATTTTTCAAAATAAAAATAGTGTATTTACATAGTAGGCTATATATAAGTATATATACAATATATGGTTATGATTTTTGATTTTTAATTTGTTATTTTTATACATTTTTATCCCCATTTTATATTTTATTTATTTATATCATAAAATAAGGAATAAAAAGATATTTTTATTTTATTTTTATTATTTATATACATAGGTGAAATAAATACATATGTACATGTAAATACATGGTATATTTACAATGCATTTTTAGGTTTTTAATTTTGTTCTTTTTATTTTGTTTTTGTTTTAATTGTTTTTATTTTATTTATTTACATCATAAAACATAGAATATGTACAAGATTTTTGGAAATTAATTTTATTTATTTATAAGGCTAAATAAATATAAGATGAAGGGATTATGTACATGGTGGTTATGCACAAGTGATCTATTTTTGTTTTCTTTTTAATTTTTCTATTTTTATCTTGATTTTATATTTATAAATATATACAAATATTTACAAGCCCTTTTTAGTCTATTTTTGGGAGGAAAATATTTTTATTATATATATATATATATATATATATATATATATATATATATATTTACATACATGAGCCCCTATCTCCCCCTACTTTGGCTTTTATGCGGTCAGGCCCATGCTGAGCCCTCCCTTGGGTTAGATTGCTCAATATTTATTCTAAATATTTCCCTCTTTTTCTTTTTGATCTTTATTCTTTTATTTTTGCACAAAAACATGCTAATTATTACTTTTTACACCATGCATGCTTTTGGTAATTATTTATATTTACAATTATATACATGCATTTGCAAAGGTTTTTGTAGCTAAAATATAAGAATAAAGAGTGATGAATGAGTATTCATCAGGGATCCCCCCTCTCTTTTTCCGGTTGGTCCCTGTGTCCCTTCCCCCACTGCCTGCCATGTCAAACTCACATGCACCAACCATTCTCTCTTTTTTGGCCATGAATCAAGGCTCAAAACTCCTTGGTTCCTTCACCAACATTGTTCCCCATGCTTCCCTCCATATCGCTACCCATCTAGCATTCGCCTACTACTCTTCTTCCGCATGCCATCGTCCCTTGAAATCACCTCCATCTTAGTCTATAAATAATACCCAATTTCCCCCTTTTTGGATTTTGATCCCCTTCCACCCTTCGTAACCCCAATCCTTGTGACACTTGATGATCAAGGTGACAATAGGGGCGTCGTGAAGGTGGTGGCGTAGAGAAGAACAGCTTGGCAGTGGTGATCTAGGCATCATTGGAGTCCCTTTGACAAGCCTTTCTTCTCTTTGGCTCCGATCAGTTAGAGCTGGTAATTTTTGATTTTGTTTATCGCATTTAGTTCCATAAACATAACTTTGGTTTTTAATTTCATTAATTTGTAGATTAACTCAATTTTAGATTCTTCATTATTGGATTCTTAATCTTCAGCTCGAAATCATCGTTATCTTGGTTGTATCTCACCTCACAATTACCTCCATTTCGTTTCATGACGTCTTCTCTGTAAAGCCCGTATTAATCCATCCATGATTCCATATAAATCAAGGGGAATCGAGCTTCGTCCTGCATATTCATCTAGAGCTCCACCCCCATCCACCTTTAGTTGTGTAGCATCTTGATTTCTGGGTCGAGCAGACTCGCCTCGATCCCTCAGTGATTTCTGTGCAAGATTATGGACTTTAAAAAGCATCTAGAGATGAATCACATCCCATCTTGAAGCTCCAGGTGGTCGTGAACCAAGAAGAGCTTCCAAGTCCCTAACATTGGGACCCGGACCCCAAAGAAGGCATTTGTAGGTGTTGCGTACTACCGTGAAGCTATTGAGCTCATTGTAGAGGATACATCATGTTAGAGCAGGAAGAATTTGGCATGTGAAGGACGAGGAAGAAAACTTTCTTCGACATTCTTCAATCTATCGTCATTAGATTAGAGGCATGACCTAAATCTAATCTGGGCCACTCATTTGAGGGGAACTGGTGTGCCTCCTGCCGCACGATATGAGTTAGTGGCTTTACATGGCTCAATGAGAGGCACTCGATAATGTTCTTTCATGGGTAAATTTTATAGCACCCCCACATTTTGTAATTATTTATTTGCCTTTTAATTATTTTATATTGTGTTAAATTTTATGTAAAAGTTGCATAGGATCCCCTACATTTTTCTTATATCACATATTGATCCTGTGCCAGCTCACCTCTCGTGCGTCTCCTCATGTGGCAGAGCCATTTTGCATATAAGCCCTTGCAACTTTATATATTTGTATATATTCCTTAAATTTGAGTATATAGTGTAATATTCTTGGAAATTTTGCAAGAAGGACCTTGACCTTTATTTAAACTTCATTTATACCCCTGCAATACAATTATAAAATGGGAATGTAAGTGGATAAATTGCTTTGATACATCTGGACTTTAATTCTTTTGTTATTAGATGTACTTAAGTTTTAATTAAATTGCAAAAAGCATGCCAGTCTGTATTTTTATTTTATTTATATTTATTATTATAAATAGCACTTTAAGTCAAAAAATTATTGAAAAATTATCTAAGATTTTATTATATAAAATTATCACCTATAATTTTCCCTTGGGTTTTTTTAGTTATTTTCCCATTTAAGAAAAATAAAAAACATGCCTTTTTCATTATGTCAAAATATTAGAACGCAAAAAATTACAAAATCAACTTTCAATTTTCTAAAAAATTAGCGTATATATTATTATATATTATATCTACAAAATAAAATCACAAAAAATCTAAAAAGAAAACATTAAAATGACAAAAACCTAAAAAACCTATAAAAACTAGTAAAAAAATCCTTTAAAATACAAAAAATGGTTTCTAGTTCTTATTCTCTTTTTATTATATAGTATGTATTAAAATAGTTTTGGGAACTTTTTGTCTTATTATCTATTTTTAATACCCAAAACAATTCGACCTATATATTATATTTATTGTTTTGGTATATTAAATACATTAAAAATCCATAAAAATGGCAAAAACTATATATAAAAAACAAAAATAGAGAAAAATTAAAAATACGAAAAAAACTTATTTTATGAGTTTTAATTATATTTTTATATATATTTAAAATAGTAGGATAATATATATACTATATATATCTTATATATCTATATACTAATTATTATTATTACATAAAAATATATATTCAATTTAACACGTTAAAAAATAAAAGGATTGTATTATAACATTAAAAAACAAAAAGAAAAAAATGTAAAAAATAAAAAGAAATTTAAAAACAAAAATATATAAAATAATAAAAAATACAAAAAATAAATATAATTAAAACCCACAAAAATCAAAATACATGAAAGTACAAAAATAATTTGATCATTATTATTAGTTTATAATAAAGTTACATATCCTTTTGTGCTCTCAGTGGTTCAACCTCTACATTTGTTTGCTTTACGCATTTATTTGTAGGTGATGAATCCATGATTCAACATCTTTATTCTTTTATTTTAGCATTAAATCCTTATCAAAACACTTGTAAATAACAATAATTCACATTATTAATAATTAATCTGTTGATTGTTAATATTGTTTTTTTATTAATTATTAACATCAAAATAAAATAATAAAGAAGAAGAAAAAGAAAATAAATAAAGAAAGTTGTATATATGAAATAAATACAGCCTAACCCTAACCTTGAGACCAAGCCAAGCATTGGAATGGTCGACAAGGAATAAAGTACGGGGAGATAGTGCCCATAATTATAAAGAATAAGAAAACCAATTCTCACTTGTATATATTCTCCATTATTTATCTTGTAAATATGTTGTACTATTTTATTATTAAATGAAACAACTTAAAATAAAAATATTTCCTTTATAAAACTTATTTGTAATAATATATATAAATTTTAAAAAATATCAAAACGATTGTGTAATTAATACATAAATAATTACAATGAACCTAAAATGCCAAAAAATCCAACTTCCCAAGTTCATAACTATTTATAGACAACTCCAAATTAAGCTATAACTATTTTAAATTTCATTTTGTACTTAATATTATTTATTAAAAACACCAACAAAATCGTAGAATACAAAATGTGAGTTTTGGCATTTGGACCCCATTGTATATATGCACAATATGTATATAAATATTTTTATTTTATGCTTAATTATCCCTAATATGAATTAACCTATTTACTTTTCTAAATTGTATATAAAAATCATTACAATAATATAAAAATGAAAATTAAAAATAAATGCAAATAAATACCAATAAATCTCAAAATCCAAACGTTTAAAACCCTAACTTCCAAACATCATAACCCGGTCATTTGAAATTTGATTTGGTTGTACTCACTTGTAAAATTCCTTTTGTAAAATTATATATCAAATAAAAGTGGTTTCACTCAAATCAGAGTTAATATGCAAAAAGTAGGTTTTGGGACCCTATAGGCATACTTGTACATTTGTATATATTGTATATATTTTTATTTATTTATTTTCTTATATATATTTGTACATATTTTATTTTTAATGTTTTGTATATATTCATTGTTATTAATATAAAATATAAATAAAAATAAAAAATAATTAAAAATAAAATAAGATATTTATTATATAGGTATAACGTACATATATTGTATATACTTGTATATATTTGTACAATGAAATTAATCAATAAATCAAATAAAAATGTATTTAAAATCCTTAATTTATTCTATAAATAAATTAGTTATTAAATTATGAAATTATTTGGAGAATAATTTACTAAAAATTGTATTATTTTTAACTAAATTTGTTAATTTATTTACTTTATTACAAATCACTAAAAATTTATTTATTAAATTGCTTACATTTTTAATTTAATAATATTTTTAATTTAAAAACATTTTCAAAATTATTTTAATTTATTTCTAACATATTTGCTATTTTGTCTGTATTCTTATTTTGTAATTTTCCTCTACCTCTTAATTGGCTCGTGTCGCTCCATGGACCCCTGGTCAACTCACCCTCCAATTCCTGGACCGGAGTCCACCTTTCCTACCTGCTTCCATCTCCTAATTTTCCAGATCCGATCCGACATCCTCCTCCCTATAAGAAGGCTTGGATTGGTGATCCATGACCATTCAGAGTTTTATCCGAATGTTCATCGATTCATGCGCTTTCTTATGATCCTTCTCGATTCTCTTCACTCCTATTTATACCACTCTTCAACTTCGCTACCTACATTGATCTGTCTTTATTGCTTGATATCCTTCCATTTGATTATCAGGAGCATGAGGCACGTGACAGAAGTCTCGTGCACCCATCGGAGCAGAGATTCCACAGCCGATCTGACGAGATCTGGACGTGGCCAGAGAACTCCATTGCATTGATCCTCTCTGATCTTCCACAGTCGGATCTGAGGTGAAGATCATTCCCAATCCATCTCCACACCTTCGCCTTTCTTCCTGCATCATTAGGTAATGATAGATCAGTTGATTTCCTTGCATTTACATTCATTTTTAGATGGCGTAGCAGGACTCTGTCTTAGACCTCTGACCTGCTCGATCAAAGGCTGATTTGATTTGATTTCACTCCCAATCTAATCACCCTCATCCCACTATCATTCACTTCTCTACTTCACCTTAGCTCCCATCATTTACCTCAAATCAACCAGATCTGAGTGTGATCCTCATCCCCTCACCTTTGTGAGGATCTACACCAACTTCACTTTGTTTCCCTTGCCAATAACAGTCATCCAAGGTTGTGTAGACTTTGAGCTTTGTCAACATCCATTGCAGGATATTGGATCAATACCTTGAATGCAGATCGACCTACCTGGGAGCCATTAGCAACAAGTCGCTTTGTGGAACTTCCAGGCCTCCGATCAGTGAAACCTAGACATCATATCACAATTCGGCTGACACGAATCACCAATGTTTCACTATCGAACTCGAATTCGGAGAGCGGGTCTGGGCTCTCCAACACTGCCCTAGATAGGTGGGGAGGAGCGTTCGAGAGCAGTTCTGTCAAGGGCAATCTAAGGGACCTCCTTCCCATCATCGTGATGTAAGGATGCATGCGGATGGGATATGGGAAGCAAACAGAAGTCAAACCCCCAATTCACCTACGCAACACTGAGATGATGATTGTAAAGGATTGGTCGTTTATATTGTCGATTTTATTTTAGATGATCAATCAGTCTATAAGAGTGATTAAGCGAGCTGGTAGGGACCCAATGCTCCAAGGAGACTGGCCCAATCCCACAGTTAGATCTTCCCCCTCTAGTATGGATGCAGACCGTTTATCGGCTACCCGATCTTCCCAATCTGCTAAGGAAGTCCTGAACCGATTACCGGCTACACAGTGAAATCCTCACTAGAGAATGACTAACCACGAGACTAGTAGTCTGAAGGAAGTTCAGGTATAGCTCTAGCCTAGTGTGCAGGTCACACTCTCGCTACATACAACCCCACCAATGTGGGGGTGACTTTCCCCAAAACAAAATGTTTGGATGAGGTGAATTTTAGGGTCAAGTTTGCATTAGTAGTCCCAATTTTATAATTTTATCTTTTTTAGGTATTTTTCAAAAGCAAACAACGCCTAACAAATTTTTTGATCTCTTGGGTTATTAGTCCAAAACCAGGGGGAGAAGTCGAAAAAGCTGATGCACGATCAAGCACGATGACACATGCAAAGATAGAGATGTGTACCTGTCGCCAGCACCCTACATGTAGGGTGATCCGTGCATAAATTAAAAGACTAAAAAGAAACTAACTATATGATGAACGAAGAAATCACCCTTAAGACGAGTAATTTCTAATGATCGTGCAGAACAGTAGCTAACTGATCAGAGAGAGAGAGATCGATGTCTGGTCTCGGATGTCGATCAGTGTCTGCCACAACGGATCCTGCACGTGTTGTATACGACCTCTAACGGCACGTGACCTCTCAATCAACCAAGATAGCTTTTTGTTATTTATTTTTAGCTAGGTCCAATTACGATCTATAGGTGCAGGAAAGTAATTAGGGATTGAAGCTTAGCTAATTACATCACAATCAATCAAAAATCCTATGTCTATGGGCCAAAACATCGAGAATCAAATAAAAAGAAAATGCGATAAAATCAAAACCGCAAAAAACTCGATGAGGTCCCCCGAGCACACTGGTGCTAGGTTAAACAGAACTTGAAATAAGTCAAGTATCCAAGAAGAATGTCCAGAGTCTAAGATTATTAAAACACTAACTGTTCTGCTAAAAATAAACTAATCTACTCTACTGTATCGAATATAACTAACTCCTGCTCTTCTCCTACTCCTCCTCAGGTGCGGGTCTCCTCCAAAGTGTCCTCGGGTGGTTCCTCACACAAAAAGTGAAACAGGATTAGGTCAGAAAACATTTATATCAAATAGAGATAAAAATTGACAAAAAGCTGAAAAAGCAACTGCTAAGTCGTGCTTCCCGGCAACAACGCCATTCTGATGAGTGCCCAGCTGACTAGGGTTAGGGAATCAATAGAAATCAGGGGTCGTTGTGACCCCAGTCAGCAGGACAAAAACTCAACAAGAAGAAAAAGGAAGAGAACGACACAATCAATCAATCAATCAAAGCACAAAAATGTCAGCAGTCTCCGCTATTTATTTTAATCTAGTATAGCAACCAGGGTCGAACATAAGGAGCACAAGAAATCCCACGAAGTAGTAGAAATTTAGAAAACAAAATGCATATTTTTATCAGTTTTAATTTTGCAAATTTTTATAATTTTTAATCAAAGAACTCAATCAAGACAATAAAGGAAACAAATCACACAAGGAGATTTTTTAAGTTTTATTTAATGCTAGAAATGCTTAAAAAACAAAGCAAAAATATTTTTGGGTTTTTTCAAATTTTAAGGTGTTTTTGATAATTTTCTAGGAATTTTCTGATTTTTTGGAAATTTATAAAAATGAAACAAGGGCTAAAAATCCAAACAGTGTACAACCAGGACATATTGCAAATTAAAAATAATTAAAGTGTCCTAATGTCATTGGGAGAAACTTTATAATAAACTATATAAAAAGAGCTACAAACAGGAATTAAAATTGTATTTTTTTTATTTTTCTAGTATTTTCTATGAGTTTTTATAAGTTTTTGAGTCTTTTGTAACTTTTATGGTTTTTATAAGGGTTTTCAAAACAAAACACAAGCACTAATTTTTATAGAATTTTGAAAAGGAATTTTCGAATTTTTATGTATTTTCCAAAACAGACAGAACACTTTTAAAGGGTTTTTTATTTTTAAAAAATAATATACGACACCAAATTAATCCCAAAAAATCACAATATATACTACATGTTAGCAGGAGCTAACAATAATTTTTATAGAATTTCTGGACTTAATTTGGTATTTATTTAGGTAACTAAGAGACACACAGATTGTAGGGACCTGCTTGTAATTATAATAATTGTTCATGGAATTCATGCACATGCACAATAATTCACGCACAGGGGTATAAATACAAATACTAGAAACCTTCCATTCAAATCTTTCAAATGTTCATGACGTAATGTGCAAATAACCAAGAAATTCATGTACGACAGCACGTGACTTCACATATAGAGGACTAAAATGCAAATACTGGAAATAACAAGGGTCCCCATGCAAAATATCTAAACTATTTTAAACTACGACAAATATATACAAGACTAAATAATAAAGGCAAAATAGAAAGAGCATAAGTGAAGTTTACCCTTTATTAAGCGTGATCCAATGGGAGAAGGAGATCCACTTAAGGATGGATGGTCGAGATGCGCGGGTACCCCTTTGGCAATGGATGGCTGAGATGAGATCCTCAGATGGATCTAACGACTGAGGGCCTCTTGATGATTAACGGTGGAGATCAGAACTGGGGAAGATGCTTGATCGAACGACTGAGCAGGTGTCTGGACGAATTGGGAAGAACTCGCCATCGGCGAGCTTCGATCGACGATTACGTACTGGTCTGGCATCCTTACGAGCTGCTGGGATGTGGGGAATGACGGCGAAGGTGGTTCGTAGCGGTTAGTTGGCTCAGAAGGGCTCAAGACCGAGTATAGGGTCCTAGGGCAACATGTGCACCTGGAGCTGGTCAGCCGTGTTTCCTTAGCCTCCAGATGAGGCATGGTCGTGCTTCAACCCTGCAAGAGAAGGGGTATGCTCGAAACATGTGCTCCGATGGGGGTTAGAACACAAATGGAGTCACGAACAAAGGGTGGAGATGAACAGAGTAGGTCTTCGGCGATGTGAGGGACTCAACCTGCTAGGAGACTCAAACCTGGTGGCTAGACTCATGTGGGAGGTTGCGGAGTGCACATAGAAGCAGGAGGAGATCGGAGCGAGGCGGGGTAAGGGCAGAACATGGCAAAACAAGGTAGGAATACGTAGTCGACGAAGATGCTCTATTCACGGGATGATTGATCGAATCAATGGACAATAAAAGGTATAGGGAGTACCTGGATATGAAGGTAGATGCCTGGGGTTGCGGACGATTGTTCACAGGGGTCTTCGCCTCAACAATCAGTGCTGCTAGAGGCTTAGCTCCTCACGGCGGAGTTGAGGGGATTCCTCACCGGACCTGGGGCTCTCAATTTCCAAAATGGTGCTCTCTCCCTCGTCCTCTCGTGCTATCACTCTGGAAAAGTAAGGATGGGTGCAACGGAAGAGGTGGCGCAACCAAAGGTGGTGAAAAAGGGAGGGGAAGGTGCGGGCTATATAGACGTGCATGTCCGAGAAGATGGGGCACAGCCCACGAACCGAGGGGCAGGTCGAGAGGAAACGTAGCATGCGAAGTTTAGGGATCTATGCTCTCGAATCGGAGCAGAAGATCGGGTGGAGTGACGATCGGATCAGGTTGCTAAAAATGGGAGAAAAAACGGGGCAAACCCGACTCAAGTGGAAAAGGGTATGGGGGGACCAGTTGACCTTGGTCAACAAACCACGGTAGACCTATTAGAAGCTGTCGAGGATGAGGATAAAATAGACTACATGATAAAACAGAGAAGAAAATAAAGAAAATTAAATTAAAAATAATAAATGAAATTAAATTGAAAAATGTATAAAATAAAAAATGTTTATTATTTTTCAAAAAAATTTTCTATGATTTTTAATTGTTTTTATAAAAAAATAAATTAGTGTATATACAGTATATAACATTATATACATGTATAATATACCTATTTATTATGTACAAATATTTTTATTATTTTATTTTTACATAAGTACCTCAATTTTATATTTTTTATAACATAATTTTAGGAGTACAAAATAATTTTTATTTTATTATTAGACATTATTTAATGATACATTATAAATAAATGGTGTGATATATGTACATGTGTATTGTACAACAAAAGGGGAATTTTATTTTCAATTTTTATTTCCTTTTCCTGGTTTTTATTTTTTTATATTATTTCTAGAGATATATTCAAGGGAGTAAAAATAATAATTTTGTTTTTTATCACAAATAATTTTATACAAATATCAGTAGTATGTAAAACACAAAGTAGACCCTATCTCTCTCTACTTATTTTATCTTGCGGTCAGATCAAGGCTTGACCTTCTCTTGGGGTTCGGGTCACTTTCTATTTATTCTAAATACCTCCTTCCTTTTTCTTTTTCCTTTATTCTTTTATTTTGGCATAAAAACACGCTAATTATGCTATATTAACAAATGCATGCTGAATGCTAAGTTATCATATTTATCCATGTTTACAGAATAATTTACTAAGATAAATAGCTAAAATAAAAGAATAAAGAGTGAGAATCATGGATTCATCATTCACCCTCACTCCTTGAGCACTCGATTCGGACCATGATTAAGCGAGACCAGGCTGATCTAAACCATCCAAAGCATACCTTATTCTGCGTTCGTGCAGATCATCTTAGATCCGTCCAATCAGGAACAAGAGTCTCCAGATTTGATCACGTATGTTCAGTACCGCCCAATTCTGGGTCATTCGATTACATCCGAACCTCGGATCTCAACTGCTCACAGGCCAGCCTCATCATGTGATTTGCACGAGCCCCTGGGGTAATTGCATCTTCTATCTTGTAAAGTTTATATTTACTAAATAATCCCCTAGTTGGACACGTGTTGCTCATTCGGATTTTTAATATTTGCATAATAATCCTTATAGTTTCTCAAATTTACTTTTTCATCCTTCTAATTTATAATCACGTGTGTGTTTGCATATTTTCTGGTTATTTTGCAACATTACCCTAAAGCTTTCATTTTTTAATAAAAATTGTTGCATTTATACCCTTGAGAATTTGAGTTCAATTGCTTTGCACATTTTATCTGAAAATTTTGCGTCTACATTCCTGTAATTATATACTCGTTATTGGCTGATCCAGAGATATTAAATAATTACATTTAAGTCCTTGTTATCTAGATTTACACTTGTGCCTTGTTTTTTGTGAAATAAATATCATAATTGCTCTAATAAATCCCTATATTACTGTAGGTTGCTACTTTAATTCTTTACCATTTACAATTTTTATTTTACAAAATAATTTATTTTTCCTATTTTCATAAACTTATTAAACATTCCTAGTTTTATTTTAAAAAATCATTAAAATTCAAAAAATAGTTTAAAAATTCCAAAAAAATATAGAAGATGGTTTTTGATTTATTTTAATTTCCATGAATTTTTTGTCTGAAAATCCTTTCTAAAAACCAAAAAGTAAAATACAAGAAAACACTAAAACAATTATATAAAATCAGAGAAAATATCAAATACATTTTTGGTCTTGTTTTAAAGTTAGTAAAAACTCTCTGTTTTAACATTTTATTTCATAATTTTGATTTATTTTCTATTTTAAAAATCCAAAAACATCTACTTAATTTTCTATTTGATTTATTCCCTATTTTTAATTGATTTTAATATACTAAAAAAATTAAAGAATTCGAAAAAATAAAAAATAGTAAAAAAGTATCAAAAACACAAAAATATTTTTATTTATATTTTTTTTGCTATTTTTACAACCATTGAAAAAATACAAAAAGAGTGTTTGGTTGATTTTTTCTTTACAGTTCTTTATTTTCTTTGTTGAAAAATTAAAAACATAGATATTTACAAACGTAAAAAAACACTAAAAATTAAAAATTTGAGAAAAAAATAAAAAAATGTAGAAATTAAAATTTCTATAAAAATACAAAAGATGAAAAATTTATAAAAAAACCGAAAAGATAAAAAGAAAAAAAAGAACCTTTATTTAATTTTCATTAATTAAATAACCCTCATTTTTAAATAGTTGTCTCCTTGTGTTCAACCCTGGGAGATATACAAGGTAAATAAAAAGTGAATCCAATTTTATTTCTTTTAGTTGGATTAAAATAAAATTTGTATGATTTAGGAAATTGTGGGTTGCAACAACATTCACTTCATATTCACATAATTTTCATTAAATAAAAAACCAGTGATTTTCCTGCACATCAAAATGGCGTTGTTGCCGGTGAGGCACAACGAGGGCAACTAGGTTTCCCCTTTGGCCTGCTATTCTTGGATTTTGTATATAGTTTCTCTTTCTTTTATTTTGCCTATTTTTCTGTCACTTGTTTCTTTATTTTCTTGTCTATATTTATCACTTATTTTCTGTCATTTATTTGTCTTTTATTTTTGTATATATATTGTTGTGAATTTTGCATCTTGCCGAGGAGTGGGCACTCATATTGAATACCATGTGTTGTAAGGGAGCTTATACAATGCTTGCAGGATCCGATTTGTCGGACTTCGAAAGTTCTCTAAGATCGGACTTTGGAATTCATTTGAGATCACTTTTACTTGCTCTTCTCATTTTGCTTCATATCTACTTTTGTGTTTCGTTGTTTGTTTATTTGTTTACTTTCTGCTTTTATTTCCTTTTATTTGCTCATATTTTTCATAACTGATTATCTGGCATGTCTATTGTTTCTCTCTTTCTTGTAAGGGCTCGATGAGCGAGGATGGCATAGGAGCACCAGCACACCCGTATGAAGTGGAGGCAACTCGTTTCTTCATCGAGAAGCAGGAGAGGGTAGGAGAGGAGGAGCAGAAGAGTTAGAAGATTGCATGAAGCACTTTTATTTTTAGAATTTTATTTCTCTTTTATGTTTGTAATTAATTTGTAATAATTATTGGAATTTGACCTTTTTCTATTTTCTAGGCCATTATATACCTTTGTTTGTGCGGGTCTATTTCACCAAGTATCGGTGCACTTGGGGACCTTACGGGATTTATGATTTCACCGCTTTTATTTTCTTTGCTTTCTCACAGTTTATGTGTTTGAGCCCTTAGTATTAGTTTCTATTATTTTTTCTTGGGCCAGATAAATAATTAGGCCCACATCCCTAATAGACATTTTTGTACCTATAGAGTAGAGCGCAGTTGGATTTAGACAAATAATTAGTTCTTGCCCGATAATAGAAGCTACTACTTGGATGATTCTCGTGCATACAAATAATTGATTCTTGCCCGATAATAGAGGCTACTACTATCATAATTCCCATGCATCATTTAGATTAGTTTTATTTTCCGTCTTTATTTAATGTGCAGATCATATTGCATGTAGAGTGTGGGAGATGAGGTACACATTTTCTCTCCTTTGCATGTATCATTGATTTCATCATGCATCAACTTTTCTGACTTCCTCCCTTTTTGTCACACTTACGATAAAAAGGAACTTGGAAAATTCGTTAGGCGATTTATTTGAAAATACCCAAAAAAGTGAAAACCGAATAAAATCAAGATTACTAAATTACTTGACATGAAACCAAATTTAACGACCAAATTCATTACTTTGGGGAGAGTAACCCGATCATTGTTTGCAAGTGCTCACCTCCAGATAGAGTGGGTGATGACGTAACTGTAAGGATAGACCCCAAATCCCTGGACTTGTGCCATATGCTCCGGTACATATCTCTATGGTGTATGGTTGAGATGCAAACACTTGCCTAAAATGGTAGAACCCGGCAGCCCGAGCAGATAGTACCATTTATTGGGGAGGATTGAGAACGTATGTTGGCAATAGCTTCGACTCACCCTATGTGTTTTGTAGTAAGAAACTTTGTATAGATTCGCTAAAATAAAATTGAAAAAAGAAAAGACTGAACTCTTGTGGTCCTCACATTGCGTTCAGTTGGTGAATCGGTGGTTTATTATGTTTGTTTTGTGTGAGTAGTCCAATTATCATTTCATTTTTCATTTACTTCTTTCACTTTATCTTCATTCTCTTTGATATGATTACGATGATGGGTATGAGAACTCTTAGGCTAACTTTTATGGCATCGTTCTTCAGTAATCCTCCCTAGTTATCTAGGTCAGTTCAGAGAGCTTAAACCCTCTCTTTGAACCCGAGTTTCCATCTCCCCCTTCTCTTCTTAACCCTCATTCTTCCATTCCATCACTTGGATCAGTTTAAGAGAACTCTATCTTTGAGCAGCAATTTGTTAGAGCCTGATTCAAACCTTCCCTTATTTTTAGAGGCAGACGTTATGGTTAGGAAAGCACCCAGCAGCCACAAACCACTTCTATTGTGATCGATCAGGTAGCGATCAACAACGACTTACTTGCATCCCTCGAGTCCATGTAGAACCAGATTAGGTAGCAAGGGAGGTTGATGACAGAGGTTAGAGCTGAGCTCACACATTTGAAGCAGAGGAGAGTAGATGAGAGAGTTCAGGATATTTCTGATGATGATAGAGCTGATAGAGAAATACCTAAGGGTTGAGGAGCTGAGATTTCACCTAGACCTACTCGTACCATGAAGGAGTTGTACAACCCTAGTGCAACTACAACACATCAGTGGATCCATTTGCCCACGATACTTTGTGATTTTGAGCTTCGCCCTCAGACTATTCATATGTTGCCTAAGTTCCATGCGAATTCCACTGAAGACTCGTATCTACACCTCCAGGATTTTGAGAAGATCTGTAGCACTGTCCATGGCATATTTGTGGACGAGGACACCATCAAGATGATAGTGTTTCCATTCTCCTTGGTCAATATAGTAGCCTACTAGCTGAAACATCTTGGGAGAGTTGTGATGACTTGGGAGTAGTTGAGGACTGAGTACTTGAACAAGTATTATCCACTTGGTTAAACCAATGTAGATAGAGCTATGATTAGCCACTTCATCATGATATATAACGAGAAGTTTCATGAAGCATGGGATCATTTTAGAGAGCTCATTGAGAGGTATCCACATAATCATATTAGCAAGCCCAATCTTATTCATAGTTTTTTTGTGGGCTAACAACTGAGTTACAAGGGCTGGTCAACGCTTCATGTGGAGGATCCTACTTCTCTAAGCATGAGGATCAAGTCTGGGCCATTCATGATGAGATGGTAGAGAATTACACAACGATGACTAGACTCGATTTTACATTCATGGGAAGCCTCCTCACCATTCACAACATTCACCTATGGAACACATTGAGGTTGGTTCTCCTTCTACTACAGTAGCACAGTCAGATTCCTCATCTACTAATATAGGGATCATTTGTCAGAAGTTAGACCGCATGGAGATTATTGAGAAGAAGTGTCAGGGTCTAGATAAGCTCAAAAAGATCGACGAGATGACCCAATGTTTGAGTGACCTAAAGACTCAAATCATGTGCCTTCAGGAGGTATATATGGCTTCTATGCCTACTTCAAGGTCACATGCTGATTTGAGGGGACATATTCCACATTCTCATACTCAGACGCATCATGGTCATCATATACATTCTGAGCTAGTACAACATACTCCCCAGTACTAGATGCAACAACCACCATCTTCTGATACTCAGATTGTGGTCTTCCAGAGTGATCAACATATTGCTACGTTGCCACCATACAGTCTAGAGAAGCCTGATCCAATTATTGAGGTCGATGGGATTTTGTACAGCAAATACCCATAGAATCAAGGCATCTGTCATAACCACCCCAATTTATGTTGGTCTACAGGAGGTACTTCTTTCCAGCAACAACCTCTGGCACATTAAGGGCAGAGCAGAGAGCAGTCCCAACCTAGTCCTCGTCCACCTAACTAGAGTACACAGTGGAGGCAGAGTGCATATCCTGCTCATCACTTTTATACTCAATAGTAGCCTCATTCCCAGTAGCATTATTCTCAACAACCACATTTCCAGAGAGGCAACTCATCTGGGTCTCGTACTTCTTCTTATGAGAATCTAGTGTTAGAGGATATTGTTTGTTTGATTTCTGAGCAGCATACAACATTTAGGTGAGAGATGGACCAGTTCAGACACGTGATGATAAATATTGTTAAAGTCAGGGCCACCATTCCTGCTTAGATCAAGCCAAATCCGAACAACCTGAAGAGGAAGTCCGAGAAGGTACAGTCGATAGAGTCTACCATTCCGGGTGAGGTACAGGATGATATTCCATCGTTGTTTGATGTTGATTTTGTGACACTTAGGAGCGATATAGTTCTAGCCATCGGTGCCTTATCTAAGCAAGGAAAGGATGTAATGCGGATTCAGGCAAGCTAGAAGAGCGAGAGAGCGGTACTGAGGCCTCTATACAAGTTGCTGATGGTGGTGTTGATGCCATCTATCCTGAAGATCGAGATGACAATATTGAGGTTGTCATTCCCCTAGCTACAGACAATGGTGTTGATGCCACCATACTTGATGAGCGAGAGAGCGGTGTTGATGTTGCTACGCATACTATTGATGGTGATGTTGATGCCACCAAATTTGAATGTAAAGAGATACTTTATAATACTCCTTTACTTATATTCAATGATGATGAGGTAAAAATACGAAAAAGTGTACAAAATAGAAAATTCAAATAGAAAAATAAGACAAAGGTTTCTTGTTCTTCCACTAGTTCATCTTGTGGTGATGGTGATGATCATTTCGATTCTAATTATACACATCTGAGGAGACCTATTCTTGCTTCTAACCATCATACTTCTGAGGAGGGTCCATCTGTTTCCTTCCTTCAAGCACTCCGCTTAGGGAAAGGAAATAAAAAAGAAAATCCTAAAAAGAGACAACTCATGGAGTTCTGTGAGAGCATGATTAATAGATTCTAGATCCAGTTGTCTCTTTCAGAGGCCTTGGTACACATACCTCTCTTCCAGAGGAGCGTTAGAGAGAAGACCAAAGTCCGTAGGAAGAAGAGGCGCAACTACTGTCTAGAGATCCATGTGCTTACCAAGGCAACATGTTATGCCATCCAGAACTGCCTTCCAGCCAAGAGACACAAGAGCTTCATATTTTAGATGCCAGATCCAAGAGCAAAAATTTGATTGTACTCTATTATACATCAGTTCTTCGATTAACCTCCTTCCTTCTGCTTTACTTGATAAGTTCGAGTTTGGGCCTCTTAGACCAAGCAGGATGGTCTTAAATTTTGCTAATAGATCGGTCAAGAGATAAGTGGGGTTACTTAAGGACGTTGTCATTATAGTTCAGGGTTTGCAATTCTCCGTGGACTTCATCGTGTTAGACATGGAGGTCCTTGAATGTGTGATTGATACCCTGATCATATTAGATGATGAATCTCCGATGCATCACCTTTATTCTTTCATTTTGGCTAAAATTCTTGGTATAATACATGGAAATATTCACTAATTCTCACTAATTAACATTCTAACCATATTTATTAATATTATATATTTAACACTTATTTTATCCAAAATAAATAAATAAAAGAGAAAAGGAAAAATAAAAGAAAAGAAGGATGTATATAAAATATATACAGACTAATCCTAACCTCGAGATCTGGTCAACATTGACGTTGTCAAAAAAATAAACAAGTAGGGAGAGATAAAATTACTAATTTATAGAAATGTCAACGAGAAATACCTGTTAGATATTTTCAGCTATGCTCTGTCCGGGAAAAATCTTTTTTCAACCATTGAGCACAACGAAGTTGGACGGTAATGTGACAACAACACAGGACCATCAAGCTAGGGGATTTCAATTGGAGGATCAATTTCACTCAAAACACCTGTTAGATATTTTTCTCATAGATTTGAAGCTGCTGTGAAAGATTGTATGTGAAACATGAGTTTACAAGGTCAGTTTTCATACATGACGTGGCCTCCTGCTATAATTTTTGTAGATGGAAATTTTGGACTTTTTTTGAAAGGAAAGTAAGTATATTGATTTGAAAACAAAATACAGAAAATCTGAAGTATTAACCCCCTCACAAAAACCCAATAGATGGGAGAGGGATATTGTTAGAAGGTTGCTCTAGACAATAGATACAGGGCACCCAGTAAGAGGTATTTAGGGAGAGCATCAGCTGCAAATGATCTTGAGATCGTTGAGAATTTTGGCGGTTGTCCTAGCAGGCGTAGAAGAGTCCTCAGCCCAACGGCGGTTTCGTTCCCGCCAAATCCACCAAACAGATGTCGCAAGAGCAGTCAAAATCTTTAAGACCAGCTCTGTATCTTGATAATTTATCATCTTAACCCAGTCCAAGATCTCAAAAATGCTAGACCCATCCGCAAAGGACGACAGCCACAGATCTACATAAACGACTGTCCAAATATCCTTGGAGCATGGACATCCCCAAAACAGATGATCACATGACTCACAGGGGTGGGAGCACAATAAGCAGTTTCCAGTCACGCAGAGATCGAGCTTGATAAGTCTATCACGTGTGGGTAGCCTGTTGTGGATCACCCTGAACAAGCAGCACATGTGTTTGGGGGCTGCCTTGGAGCCCCAAACTTCCTTGCAGTAGTTAAAGGTGGGCCTCTAGAGCGGATGAGGTCGTAGCATGATCGGAATGAAAAGACGGCTGGAGAAAGGGCCCACTTGTAGGGGGGCAAGGTTGCACCAGGGCCGGGAAGATGATATCTTCAAGGCTCGTTTGGTTACTGGGTTGGGGTGGGTTGGGGTAATCTGATTGGAATAGTAGTTGTTTGGGATGGTTATGATGGTTGAAGAGGGTCGGAATAAAGAATGTGATGTGATGTAAGTATGATTTGTGATAGAATTCCATTCCATGAAAAGAGGATGGTGAACCGGGTTACCCTGGAATAACCTGGTTACCAAACGATCCCTAAATCTCAGGAGGGCCTTCCAGTGAAGAGAGGCACTTGGAGAGATAGGGACATCCCAAAAAGACTTCCTCCGAAGATATTTAGTGCGAAGGTAGTCGGCCCATATAGAATTTTCAACCAATAGGAACCTCCACACCCATGCAACTTTAGAGGCTTCATGAAGGTCTCTTAGGGACCTGATTCCAAGTCGCCCTTCTTCCAGAAAATTAAGACCACAGAAAACATTTATACATTTTTCATAGTGTAAATATTTCACTTATTTTATTTATCATTAAGATCATCTTAAATTAAAATATTTTCTTCATGAAAGATGTTTATAAAAATATATAAAATTTTTATAAAAATATCAAAAAATATTTAATGAATAAATAATTAATTATGATGAATCAAAAAAAGCCATAAAAGTTGACTTCCAAGGTTCATAACTATTTATTGAAAACTCCAAATTGACCAAACTCACTTTTAAACTCTGTTTTATAACTAAAGCTACTTATTAAAAATATCAAAAAAAATATTAGAATAGAACATGTGAGTTTTGGCATTTGGCCCCCTTTGTCTATATGTACTATATGTATAAACTTACTGATGTTCTAATTAATTATTCTTACCTCTGTTTGACTTAATTTCTTTTCTAATATTTTTCTATATAAAAATATAACTTATGTTAAAATGTCAATAAATCCCAAAGCCACGAAGGCGTGGCCTAAAATTTCAGGACCTCATAACTCAGTCATATGAACTCCGAATTGAGCATAATCACATTTAAAGTTTGTTTTATAGAATTATCTACCAAATGAAACTGATTTCGCTAAAATAGGAGTTAATATGCAAAAAGTGGTTTTTGGGACCCTAATGGTATAAAATGTACAATCTATCTAAATTTTTTATTATTTATATATCAATCATTATATTTGCATGCTTTATTAATATTTTATAATTAAACTAAGATACATAAAAATTTCTTTATTTATTTAATTAGAAATATATATTTTATTTTTAATTAAATATTTATTTATTTACTTAGTTAATTATTTAATTATTTCTTATTCTTTAGTTAATTTATTTAGTTTTTTGTTTAATTAGTTAATTATTTACTTTAAATTGTTTATTAATTATTAATATCAATTATTAATTTATTTTATATTTAATCTCTTTTCTTTCGCCTACTTTCCTCTTCTTCCCCTCGCACCTCCTTCTCTACGCCTCACGCCCGCTACTACGCTCCTTCTCCTCCGCCAACAACCCCAACGCCTCCGGCCATTAGGCCATTCTTCTAACAGCCTCTGGTGATGGCAACGCACGTCAGTAACACCATCACTAGACATGGTCTCCAAGCTTCCTCTTCTATTTAAACCCCAGCCCCCTCGATTAGAAGCGATCCACCATTATCTTCGACTTCATCCATAGCTCAGCAAGAGAGTGTCTGTGATAGAGACGAGCTCTGTCGCGTTTAGTTAAGGTTGAGAGCGGAGCAAGGTGCATGATCCATCATCGGTTGAGTCTCTCTCCACCGTAATGAGCCTCCGCGATGCCGTACGTCGAGGATACAATCCCATTGCCATGCAATACAACTTCTTTACCTTAGCTTTACCACCCACGTTCACCTTCTAGGTTAAAATCCCCTCTGATCTTATCTCTTCACTTCATCTCTCTTCTCAATTCATCTCTTCTTCCCTCAATCTATCTATTCTCCTCTCGATTTCTTTTTATCTCCTTCAATTTGATCTGTAAATTTGTCACAAAAATCCATTTCGACCCAATCCACTTCGAAACCCCTCCTTTTTTTGATCTGTCTCCTACACATCTGTACATCTCCGATCACATACGGTGATCGGAGTACTAGAGCTTTGTCCTCTGCCGTCACTAGCTCCTTCGTTCACTCCTATTCTGTGTTTGGATTTTTGGGTTGAGGCTTCGTCCTCGAGCCATTGATTCCTCTACAGAACAGGTACACCGAAGAGCTCTCCTGTGCTGTCGTGTCATTCAGATTGCATCTGGGGAAGAACAGAAGCATCATCCCAGTAGATCCTGTATCTGCAGAACATCATCGTCATCACCACCGACAATCATACATGAAACAAGGTCGCTCGATCATCAATAATCGAAAATATCAACCACCATCGACCATCAAATATCTGAAGAAAGAAGCATCGCTGCCATATGGAAGTTTCTTCCAATTCAAGTAACATCGCATGAAGAACCGTGCATCGTTTCCGCAGCCTCCTTGAAAAT
This sequence comes from Ottelia alismoides, assembly GCA_037367405.1. Taxonomy (NCBI): domain Eukaryota; kingdom Viridiplantae; phylum Streptophyta; class Magnoliopsida; order Alismatales; family Hydrocharitaceae; genus Ottelia; species Ottelia alismoides. The sequence goes on from JAZKJV010001734.1 coordinate 224,746, forward strand.
TTCAACAATTTGGGAAGAAATCCTGTCCCTCCAGATCAAAGCTTGACTAAATGACCAAGTCAATCTGACGATCCAGATTAGTTTCCAAAGTTGTCCCTCTAGATCTGATTGCACGGTCGAGATCTCGACACACGTCAGATCCGGCGCATCTCCGTCGCCCACCGACCCACCGCTAATCTTAGGTAGTGCGCGTGCATCGCACGTGCATGTCCGATCGTTTGGGGGCAAATTGCATTAACGCTCAAAATAATTTCTGAATTTTACATACATGTCCCTAGCAGCTCAAGTCACGTGCAAACACGTACGCACTGGATTTTTTTGCAAACGGTCGTAGAACTTTGTGATATTGCAAACAAGTCCAAGCAAGTAGAACCCTCACGTGCATGCATACATGGATTTTTAGACCTTATATGTGCACAGCCACCAGACATTCTATATTTCTATGTGCCCCATACTTTTCTGTTAATTACGTTTTATACCCATATATACTATATACTATATACTATATAATACATATATAATACATATTAAAGCCAAATAAAAATATAAAAATATTATAATAATATGTATTAATACCTTATATTCTACTATATATGGTACTAAATCATATTTTGAAAAATAAAAATATTTTCTAGCATTAAATCATTTTAAAAGTACAAAAAATATAACAAACTTTAAAATTATAAAAATATAGAAACTTTTAAAAATTCTATAAAAATTACCTTAGTAAATTTTACTATATTTTACATATTAAACCAACATAAAAAAAATTGAATATTAAAAACTAGTAAAAATACAAAATATATAAAAACTTTTAAAAAAATCATAACTAATTCAATTAGAATCACGTAAATATGCATAATATATCTTTTTGAAGGTATTTTAATCTACTCTCTAATAAATAATATAAAGATATTTTGTTTCTATTTTATTTTTTTAAAGCTAAAAAAATCTATTTTAATTAAATTATAGTTTTCAACTTTAAAATCAAATAAAAAACACAAAACATTTTCTAAAAATTACATAAAAATTATAAAAGAAATAAAACATAGGAAACTTTAAAATAAAAAAATATAAAAATTATATCTATATTTTTACATAGGTATATTAAAACCATATAAAAAATAAATTAAATTCATAAAAATCAAATAAAAATACAGAAAATTTACCTAAAAATAAATAAAAATTTAGAAAACCATTATACCATACTTTTCTAACATTTTCCTTAATTTTTAACAGTTTGCCTCCCTGAGTTCGACTCTCTCATACTTAAAGCTATACATATCAAGTTTAATAGTATAAATAAAATTAATAAAACTTTCTGGTAAAATTTACCCTACCGACACAACAACACTATTATTCTTGTAGAATAGTAGGTTTGGGTGGTTTATCATTAGGACGACCTTTTCTGGCAACATCAAAGGCCATGTCTAATTATGGTAGCAGGAAGGCATAGTTTCACATCAAAGGAGAGACTATGCAAATAGAGATGATCGAGCATTCTATGTCTAGAGCCAGATCAAAGCAGACATTAGACTCAAAGCCAGACATCCACCATGAGCATCATTTTGTGATAACAGATGATGAGGCAATTTGGGCAGATCTAGTCTCACATTCTCTTGTCACTATTTCAGAGTCGTCGGATTTCCAGTCACTAGTTGATGAGAGTTCGAATAGCACGCTCGTGGAACAGGATACATTAGAAGCTGAGGAAGAATATTATAATAATGATTTTGATTTTATTTCTTGTGATTCAGACAGTGATCCCTATGATTTAGATATGGACATTGATTGGCATGAGTTTGATGAGTATATTCCATGTTTGATTTCTGCGGAGCCGACAACCAGTATGGGGACTGAGCCAGTATAGTCTTGTCAGTCATCAGTTGGGCAATCTCCGTCAGATTCAAATGATTATAGAGAGCTTTCACATACAGAACTGGTTGCTTCCACTCATACCCTTAGGAAACCAGATTTACCCACTCCTACCCATCAGGAGCTCAAGCTGTTACCACAGAGCATGACCTACTGATTCCTTGCACGTGACCCCAAAATGTTTCATGTCATAATTTATGCTGATTTGAAAGATGACCACGAATCTCACCTGATGGAGGTGCTTGAGAGAAATCGCAAGGCGATCGGATGGTTTGTAGCAGATCTCTATGGGATTAGTTCGACCATGTGCTCCCACCACATCTTTTTATAGGATGATGCCAAACCATCTCATGAGTTCCAATGCAGGCTGAACCTAAATCTTCAAGAGGTGGAGCGTCGATTTCATCTATCCTATCTTTGACTCAAAATGGGTAAATCTGCTTCATGTGGTACACAAGAAGACAGGTATCACTACAGTTATCAATGAGGATAGAGAGGAGACTACTACCCAAGTACCAACTTCTTAGCGAGTCTACATGGACTACAGATGATTGAATTGGGCAACAAAGAAGGATCACTTCCCGCTACCATTCATTGATCAAAAAATTAAGAGATTAGCTGAGAAGAGTCATTATTGCTTTCTTGATGTGTACTCGAGATATAATTAGGTGGCCATTGCATCCGAAGACCTGGAAAAAATGACATTCACATGTCCGTTCGGAATGCTTGCTTTTAGACTGATGCCCTTTGGTTTATGTAATGCCTCGGCTACATTCCAAAGGTGCATGCTTTCCATTTTGTCAGACATGGTGGGTGATTTTTTGAAGGTCTTCATGGATGACTTCTTAGCCTATGGCGATGATATTTATGCTTGCCTTTTTAGCCTAGACTGTGTGCTTCAATGCTACATGGAAGTCAATCTTGTCTTATCTTGGGAGAAGTGTCATTTCATGATGACTCAGGGGACGATCCTTGGTTATATCATCTCCAACATGGAAATGGAGGTTGATCCGTCTAAGGTAGATATCATCAAGAATCTCAATCCACCATCCAATATGATTCAGTTGCGGTCTTTTATGGGGCATGTCGGTTTCTACCGATGGTTCATTCAGAACTTCAGTAGAATTGCCCAACCTCTTACTGAAATTCTTATGAAAGACATCGAGTTCCTTGTAGATGATAAGTGTCTTTCGCCATTCGACGCTCTCAAGAATCTGGTTGTACATGCACCTGTCCTTCAGCCACCTGATTGTTCTCTCTAATTCGAGATCATGACGGATGCCTCGGATTTTATCGTAGGGGCTATTTTAGGACATAGCACGGATGGCATTCCATACGTCATTCACTACGCTAGCATGACTTTAGATTCCGCCCAGCAGAATTACACTATTATAGAGAAAGAAAGGCTAGTTGTAGTCTTTTCTTTGGACAAATTTATATCTTACATCATTGGATCCAAGATTACCATTTTCACATATAACACTGCCGTCAAATACTTAATGGACAAGAAGCATGCCAAGGCATGTCTTACAAGATGGATACTTCTAATTCTAGAGTTTGATATTGAGATTAAGGATAAGCACGGAGTAAAGAATGTTATGGTAGATTGATGAATCCATGTTCATCACTCTTTATTCTTTTATTAGCTAATTATCTTGGCAATGCATCATGTAAATACGTGTAAATATAATAACTTAACAATATGCATGCATGTGTTAATATTACATAATTAGCATGTATTTGTGCAAAAATAAAAGGATAAAGAATAAGAAAAAGGAAGGAGGTATTTAGAATAAATACTGAGTGACCCAAACACCAAGAGAGGGCCAAGCATTGGCCTGATCGCCTAATAAAATAAGTAGAGAGAGATCGGGCCCACTCTGTATTATGTATATATCATATGTGTAAATAATATTTATTTTTACCAAAATAAAAATAAAATATTCTTTTTACCTCCTTACTTGTATTTATAAAAATAAAATAAAAATCAGAAAAATAAAATAAAAATAGAATAAAATCCTCTCTCACTTGTATATAATACATGTATATATATAATACATTCTCTATTTATTTTATACTCGTAAATAAATAACAAAAATAAAACGAAAATGGTTTTATACTTCAAAAAATATTTTATAAATAATTAAAATATAAAATTAGGGTATTTTTGTAAAAATAATAAATTAAAAATAATTGTACAAAATACATAGGCATATTATACCTGTATATAATGCAATATACTGTATATAGAGTAATTTTTTTCAAAAAATAATTAAAAATCATAGAAAAATAGTTTTTAAAAAATAAGAAACATTTTTTATTTTATATACTTTTTAATTTAAAATCATTTATTATTTTTTATTGAATTTGTAAAGTATTTTGTAAATTCTATTTTCTGATTGATCGGCTGGAATGTTGACCACGGGTCAACGACGCCTCCTACCTAGGTCCAACCCAGATCCTTGTCGTCGGAGCTCCTTCTCGACATTTTCCAGCCTGACTCCACGCACCTCTTGCCTCAGGATTCAAACCTGAGAATCCTCGTACTTCGAACATCCTCGCGGGTCCATTGCCCGATCCGATTCCTTCTCGGGTCTCGTGCTTCTCTCCGATCTTTCCAGACCCCCATCAACCCTATATAATCTTCTCTCTACCTACACAGTGCCCTAGCTCGTGCCTCACTCCCTCTCGATACCCTAGACACCTTCAGTGTGGTGACAACTATCTGAAGACCCACCTAGTGATCGATTTGGTGAAGTGACGCCAACGCTCCCCCTTCGTGGTTGGACCTCCACCGCGAGAAGCCTCCCTCGCTTTCCGCCGCTTGGTCGAGGCCATCAACCTGATGACCATCTTCTCCTGGAGATCAGGAACACATCCGGACCTTCAGGTGAGCTTCTTATCCTTCCCAATTACCAATTCGAGTCGAATCTTTCATTACTTGTTGTCGTCGCTCTGCCAGCTCCGTCCATACGGTCAGAGCTCCTTCATTTACATCCAATCGCTCTGATACCCTCGCACACTCACCCTCCATCATCCTATGCAATCTGATCATCCTGATCATCATCTACCTAGTTGAGATTAGGTTCGAGGTCTCATCTATCGCCTTCGTTGGAGACCAACTCCCATCCCCCGACAATTCTTTACTTTTCAGCTCCAATAAACCAGACCGGAGCATAGCCCCAAGTCTTAGCTTTGCATTGCAGGTACCCTTGAGCTGTGAGGAGCCTCATCTATCTTCCAATTGCACGGCGGAGCTGCTCCAGACCACGCTCCACCATCCAGTCCATCCGACTGTCCGCAAGACGATCAGAGCCCACTACTCGACGCGGAGTGCCTCCCCGGAGGTGCTCGACTTGTTGGAGGTCTGATCGGCCTTGCAGATTCGCCTCGGTTCCCCTTCAAAGTTTGCCAGCTCCCCTATTCGTCCACCACCCTCCGTCACCGTTGGATGAAGAGCGGAGCACCAGTTTCCATCTGAGTCATTCGTTGTTGCAGCTCTCTAGCCATGGATCTGATGCCATCTGACACATTTGTGCCGCATGTAGGGGACATTCCCTGAGCGTCAGATCTGTCCGCACAAAGGATCAGAGACGTACGATCTAACACACCAACGACCGACACGTGGCCTCCCACACGTAACTCGCGTGCATCAAGGGTATATTGCTCTTTTTACCCTGCATTTATTTTACTTTATGTTTTTGGTCTATAAAATAAAAGTTATAGCTGAACCTTTTTGTAATATAGACCCCGTAGTTTTAGATATTTGCACTTTAGTCCTTTCAGTTTGGAGACACGTGCTTTGGCACGTGCATAGTGGCGTATTTGCACTTTTTACCTTGAACTTTTCATGTGTTATGAATTGAATGAATGTTTTCAAAATTGCATTTATACACATGTGAATGTGGATTTGGCGCATGTGAAGATTTGGGTGGATAATTTGCATATTTGACACTAGGCTTTTTAGGCTTGTTACTATTTGGTCCTAAAACTTAAATGAATTGCACTTAGGTCTCTATAACCTGTGTGTTGTTTTTAATGAAATAAATATCAAAACTACTCCGAAAATTCTCAAAAAATTACACGTAGCTCATGCCATTGTGTAGTATTTTTAGTAATTTTTTAGACACATTTTGATTTTATTTGATATTTTCTAAAAATCAAAAACCTTAAAAGTGTTCCTATCTATTTTGGAAAATCATATAAAAATAGAAAAATGCCTTTAAAAATTCTAAAAAAATTCGTGTGTGCTTGTTTTGTCTTGTTTTAACTTCTTTGTAATTTTTATTCCATTCTCTTTTAAAAAAACCTAAAAATTGATAAAGACCAAAAACCTTATAAAAATAATTAAAAATCAAAAAATTGTATTTTCAGTTTCTGTAGTAAGAGTTGATTTTATATTTTCATAAAAAAATGTTGCCAAGATTTTAGAGGCACTTTAGACATTTTTAATTTACCTCTTCATCTAGGTTGCACACTGTTTGCAATTTTTGTCTTTCTTTCATTTTTATAAAATTATATAAAAAATCAGAAAAATCTCAGAAAATACCCAAAAACACTTGAATATTTTAAAAACCGAAAAACATTTTTGTTTGGAATTTTTAGTATTTTTAGACCTTTAAATAATTGCTTGTGTATTGCTTTTGTCATTTATTTATACTTTTTCTAAAATGAAAATTATAAAAAAATTAAAATTAAAAACCACCAAAAATACCTTTATTTCTTGGATTACCTAACTACTTCGTAGGATTCATTCCGTGCACCTTGTGTTCGACCCTGGTGCTTATACTAGGTTAAATAATTAGCAAGACTGGTTGCCTTGGTTTTCGTGTTTGATTTCTTTCTATGGTGGTCTGATTTTTCTTGTTGACCACGCGCATCGCGATTCGGGTCGCAATGACCCTAGATATTCCTTAACCTGAGTTGCATTAGCGTGCTCATCATAGATCACCTCTTGATGAATCCTCATTCATCACTCTTTATTCTTTTATTTTAGCTACAAAACTTTGCAAAACACCATGTAGATACTTGTAAATACAATAAATTATAAAAATGCATGCTTTGTGTAGATATCAATAATTAGCATGTTTTTGTGCAAAAATAAAAGAATAAATAAGAAAGAAAAAGAAGGAGATATTTAGAATAAATATCGAGTGACCCGAACCCAAGGGAGGGTCAAGCATTGGCCTGACCGCAAAAGAAACCAAGTAGAGAGAGATAGGGCCATTCACCATGTACACACTCCTTCTTGTATTTATTTTATTTTATTTTTATAAAACAAAAATAAAAATGGGTTTTTATTAATTTGTATATTTATAAAAATCAGAAAAATTAAATAAAAACAAAAAGAAAATAATTTCTCTCTCTTCATGTTGTACATACCATGTATATATGTACTTATTTCTTTTTTAATTTAGCCTTGTAAATAAATAATAAAAATCAAATAAAAATTATTTTATATCCCAAATTTTATTTTATAAATACATAAAATATATAATTGGGATAATTGTACAAAAATAAACTAATAAAAATAAAAATGTAAAATACATAGGTGTTTATACCTGTATATAATATTATATTATGTATATACCTTAATTTATTTTTTTAAAAAATAAATAAAAATCACTAAAAAATACTTTGAAAAATAAAAAAACATTTTTATTTTGAAAATATTTTAAAATAAAATCATTTTCTATTTTTAATGTAATTTATAAATAATTTTGAAATGGCGAATTTTCATTGGTCCATGGGGGAGTATTGACCCCCAGTCAACTCCCTCCCCTAGGGCCACATCTCCGCGGATCCGTGTCACCGACCCGACTTCACGAATTTTTCCTAATGCGATCCGCCTCCCATTCGATCAAACCCCGGGCTCCGATTGTCAAGCACACATCCATGATCCACGCCCGATCTTCTTTTTAGGGGTCCGTGCACCGATTTGCTCACTTGACTCCCATATTCCCGAAACCCTACCAGTATATAGCATGAGCTCCAGTTGCCTTCTCCCACATCTTTGGCCTTCCCCCTTGCCTCCGATGAACTCCTCTCCTTCACCTGAGTGACAGTTGTGTGAGAGAGGGTTGCAGTGAGGGACGAGCAGCCGGGAATCTCTGATCCGGTGATTTCCACCGTCGTGCTCCGCCGCTGGCGAGCTCAGCCTCTGGACGCATCGCCCCATTGAGGCAATGTCCCCCGGAGATCTCCGACCTTCAGCACAGATGACTACACCCGCCAGGAAGATTAGATCTTCAGTAGGTAGTTGTAGATTTCGATTTTTACTTTTCCGACCATCGCCCTTCGCCGACCATTTCCCGACGCTCCATCCAACCATTTGCCCATCCGACCATCCTATCATCTCCACGAGTCTTCTCTCCACGTTCTGCACTCATCCACTCCCCCTGGTTCACCACGGAACAGGGCTATCGGGTCTCCTCCGCTGCCGCTTGCTGGAGACCCACGCTCCGCCTCACCCACGCACCAACTTCGCCCGCTAACAGGTTGAGGCAGTTTGCCCACGACCCCTCTTGCTTCCTGTGCAGGTACGAAGGCTAGGAGCTTCATCTGGAGGCCCGATTACTCAGGAACAGGAGCCCCAGGTCCCCTTCGTCACCGAAGCACCCTGGTCGCTCCCGGCTTCATCGGAGACACCCACCAGCTGCGGATCACTTCCAGCTTCCATTCCACCATCTTAGCAGCATCAGAGGAGGTCCTGAGCGCGCATATTGGCCGGACAAAAGTCACCAATGAACTGTTCTTCCGGAACCCTCCATCACCGTTCGATCGAGTCACTCGCGCTAGGTCTTATCTCCACCATCCGCTTGCGAGGGGCTCGTAGCCATATGATCCATCTGAGGAGCAAATACGGGACGTTCATCACTGAAGGGGTGTCAGCGCATCTCAGCCGTTAGATCACAAGAAGTCTTGCCACAGCCGTTGGATCATAATAATGGGGTAATTATCACTTAGGCCCTTCCTACTTTAGTTTTTATAGTTGAGTCCTGTAAATATTTTTGAACGTGTTTTTATTTTGGGTAAATTGCATGTAGGACCTTGTGTTTATTTTATTTGTGATTTAGTCCTCGTGAATGTGGAGCACGTGCATCGACGCATGAGTTGTGGGTTATTTACATAGTTTCACATGCACTTTATTGTTGTTACCATTTGGATCTTTATAAATAGGAATTATATATATACACCTCTCTGTGTGAATCACGTGCTATCCAAGTGCTTGTTTGGGCTTTTTGCAAGTTTCTCCCAGCCTTTTTACACGTGTTATTTATTGGGTGAAAACTTTTCTGAAATTGCACTTAGGTCCTCGTGAGCTGTTTGTCTTCTATTGGTTGAATAAAATACCAAATCAACTCAAAAAATTGTGAAATTTGGATACGTGGCTCCTGCCACTGTGTAAAAAATTCACTAATTTTTTGGGACATTATTGTGGTTATTTTATATTTTTAAAAATTCAAAAACCCTTTTTTTTCCACTTTTTGAATTATAAAATCAAGTAAAAATATTAAAAGGCCTTCAAAAATTCTAAATAAATTTGGGTCAGTTAGTTTTTGTGTCATTTTACTGCTATCCAAATTTCATTTGATTTGGAATTAAAAACCCTTAAAAATTTAAAAAACCCTAAAAACCTTATAAAAACCATTAAAAATTCTAAAAAATCAAAAAATTGCAATTTCTTTTCCTGTAGCATAGTTTTTACTTGTAGTTTGATATAAAATTGTTTCCAGATTTTTAGAAGTTATTATATATTTTTAAATAACCTTTCAAATCTGGCTGCATAGTGACTTCCTATTTTTGCCTTATTTCAATTTTATAAAATTGACAAAAAAATATAAAAATCTGAAAAAAATACTAAAAACATCTGAAAAATCATAAAATCCAAAAATAACTTTATTTTAATTTTCTGGTTTGTCTTTGTGTGTTGAATAATTCATTGAGTGTGCCATTTTTAGCATTTTCTCTATTTTCTTCATAATTAAAAACTACTAAAAAAATTTAAAAATCCACAAATCCACCAAAAAATATTTTCTTTATTTTATTTGATTTTCTGTCTACTTCGTAGGCCTTTTTGGCCAATTCGTGCTCTTTGTGTTTCACCCTGCTCGCTATACGAGGTTAAATAAATAGCAAGACCGCTATTCGACATTTGATTGATTATTTTATTTTTGTGGTCTATTTTTCTTGTTGAGTCTGATTCGAGGGATTGAGGTCGCAACGACCCGTGATATTTATCTCCCTTAGTCTCTCGTTTGTTTTTCAGCTCATCAGAATGGCGCCATTGCCGGGGAGCACGGCTTAGTAGTCGCGTTTTGTTTTTGGTTTTTAGTTTCTCGGCTTTTTCTGCGGCTTTTCTTTCTTTCGTAGCTTTTTCATCTTCTTTTATTTTCTTTTTATTTTCTTTTATTTTGTTTTTGTTTGTTTTTATTTTATTTGTTTATTTCCATTTTTGCATATATTTTATTTTATTTTATTTTATTTTATTTTCCTTTTTATTATTATAATAACTGTGGTCTAACGCATTTTCTTTCTATTTTTCTTGCGAGGGCCCGACGACCGAGGCGGCTTTCTTTGCAAAGCTGACGCAACTGCGGGGATCGGAGGCGGCTCCCTTCTGCACAGAGCCGCAGGAGAGCACGAGAGGAGTCGGGCAGAAGTTCTTAGAAGTTTTAGCTGTAGACTTAGAGTACAGTAGTTAGTTTTTATTTCCAGCTATATTATTGTAATAATACATGGATAGGGACTCTCAGAGACTCGTGATTATTCGGGGTCTGTTTCGCCGAGCACCGGTCTGCTCGGGGGACCCCATCGCTGTTTTGATTTTCTCACTTTATTTTCTTTTGTTTCATGTGGATTTATGTGCTTGAGCCCCTAGATTTAGGTTTTTATTTCGTTGAGCCTGGTAGCATTAGGTCCAAAGCCCTAATAGAATATCTGTTCCCATAGAACACGCTTGGAGTTAGACAAATAAACCAGGTGCTTCAAGATAATAGAAATTTCTGTTTAGGATGGTTCTCGCCTTTGCATCCATATAGCTTAGTTTCAATTTATGCGCAGATCATAATTGCATGTAGACTACTGAAGCAAGGTATGCCTTCTATCTTGTGCATGCATCATTGATTTTATCATGCATCGGCTTTTCCGTTTTCCTCCTCCCGTTTTTCTGGACTTAGGAATAAAAAGGAAATCGGAAAATTCGTTAGGTGATTGATGAAAAAATACTTAAAAAAACAAAAATAATAAAATCGGGACAGTTAAAAACACTTGACCCTAAAAGACATCTCATTTAAAAATCTGTCTTGGGGAGAGTAACCCCCTTCTTGTTTGGTTTGGATGAGCAAGAGAGTGACCCGTACACTAGGTTAGAGCCATATCTGATTTCCTATCAAACTACCGGCCTTTTATAGGGGACAGTCTGTTGGGAGTATTGGATTCCCATCAGCTCGCTTAATCGCTCTGAAAGACTGACTTGATCACCTAAATAAAATTAATAAGACAATTGACCGAACCTTTACGGTGTTCTGCTCAATGTTGAGTAGGTGAATCGAGGGTTTGTTTTCTCATCTTGTGTGTTTCCAGATCCCTTCCTCCTTCCCATATATCTTCTCCTTCAGTCAGTTATCTTTCTCCCTCCCACCCTCCCTCCAGTCTTCTACTTCTTCCTCTTCTTTACCCCTTGATGATGAACCCCCCTCACTTCTTGCTGACTTTTGCGGCTTCTCCATCTTCTTCCCATCAGTCCAGTCCACCCTCGAGGGAGGTTGGGACTCCGACCGACCCTCCGTTCCCTTCCTCCCCTCCCTTTTGACATGCTGCGCTACACGTCCACAGAGATCGGATGGAGCAAATGTGAGACCCGGACGATTTCACTGCTGAGATGAGAGTGCACTCCGTACGAGATCATTGAGAGCAGATGCGAGTATCAGATGCCTCCTATGCCAGTATGACGGATGAGCAGATAGAACAGGGAGCTGAGTTAGCTTTTACATTAGGTCAATTCATTCTGGATTTGGAGTTTATTCAGAGACTGCCGAAATTTTCAGGGGAGGTGCATGAGGAGCCTTATATTCATCTGGCCGAGTTCAAGGAGTTCTGCGAGAGCCAGACATATTCAGATATCACTGCAGAGGAGCTGATGCTGAAGACCTTCTCATTTACACTCCAGAGTAGAGCCATGAGATGGCACAGACGATTGGGAAGGAGATTCACTAAGTGGGGAGACTTACGGTTCGAGTTTCTACAGAGATATTATCCCCAGCATAGAGCCGATATGATGCGATCTATTATCATGGATTTTTCAGTCGACCCCCAGGAGCCATTACATGATGCATGGTTGAGGTTTCTTGACCTCCTGAGGAGATTTCCCGATCATGGACTTTCACCGACAGACGTTATCGAGAACTCCATGACGGGGATGACCGCGGATCAGATATCACTGGTCGTGACCTTCTGTGGCGGTTCACACCGCAGTTCTGACATTGAGCTATTTGATGCCATCTTGAGATCACTTTCACAAAAACCATCTTAATGAGATGCATTAGTTGGGGCAACACAAGAGGATGTTGTGGTACCAGTGGGGTGTGCCGCACTACATGAGGATACAGATTCTAGACACTCGATCGAGGACACAGATTCTACTGCAGCGCAGATGATAGAGGATATGACTGCCACAGTGGAGGTTCTGACCTAGAGTATGATCGAGTTCCCGTTGGTCTTCCAGCTAGAGTTTGAGTCAGCCCCAGAGTTTTCAGTTGACGAGTCTTGGATATCAGATCTTCTGATATTCCACGAGATGGAGGAGTTCCCGCTACTACAGCCATCGATCTAGCTACTTTAGAGTCCAGTCCTGGATGACTCAGCTTACATTCTGCAGAGATACTTCTCGGATTCAGACAGATAGCAGGACTCAGCCCAGCAGCCACAACTTGATATAGGACACTATTTTGGGATGATTGACATAGAGAGTCCAGTTCTTGAGCCTTTTGTCCTCCACTTTGAGGAGATAGATCCATACTATGAGGACCATATGATAGCCAGCACTGCCATAGAGCGAGGATCAGTTTCAGCCACATTACCAGCCTCCGCATTGTTGACCAATACCTTCTCCTGCTTCCAGATTGACTAGAGACAGACTTCAGATGATGATGCCTTCTGGTGCACAGAGTGGGTGCTTGATCGCAGCGCAGATGCCCTTATAGATTCTGATCTTCTCCTCACTGATGATCTTGCATTTCTCCCTGAGGGTTATCTGCGGGAGAATGCCCCACACAATGTGTACTCAGTTTCACCTTCTTAGTGTGTATCCGATCTAGCGGATCACAAAACCGAGTCTTCCGATCTTTCTGACTCTGAGTTGCCTCACCTCGACGACCGTCGCGAGGATGAGCCGATCCTTGAGATATTCGATGATCTGTCTGATTTTTCTCCATTATATACATCGGATATCAGTTTTTGTTGGGAGTCTCCTGATCTTTACTTTCTACACCTTTGTGAGACGCTAATTGACGTGGAGGATTCCATGACTGAATCATCCTTCTCCACGTTTACTTTCTTCAGCTCCACACTTCCACTCCAGTCTGATCCTGATCCGATGATTTCTTTTGTGCTACCGGATCCCGACCACATCGTCCCATATCCTTGCCCGATAGCAAACACCCGCCTGATTTCTTATTTGGGTGTCATTCTTTACATTGTTGATTTCGTCATTGTTATCATATCGAGACTGCGACGACAGTTATGCATTCGCCTTACAGATGTCGTCCTGAACCTTGATACAACTTTGTCCTAGCCTTTGTGCCCAGCTAGGGGTGTAAAATCTAGCGCTTGTTGTGAGGCTCCTTAACATTGTCCACTTTTGTATATACATGTTTTGTCATGATTTGTTCTTTGTTTCTTCCATTTCTGTTTTCACCCCAGGTCTCGTATATAATTATTTTGCTATACTTAGGATATACCTCATCCTAAGTATAGGGGGTGGAAACACTGAGTTGATCCTTTCGTTCTATTTCATTACTCCTATCGTCGTCTATACTTAAGGATTCTTCACCTTAAGTATAGGGAAAGTGATGCCCTTCCATCTTGTATATATTTGTTTTCTTCGTTTCTTTTCTACCTCTGTTTTGCTGCATATACTAAGGGATATTTTACCCTAAGTATAGGGGAGGTAGACCATGTACATTCTTCACTCGGATTTCCCTTTGTGTACAGCCTGCTATACTTAGGATTACTTGATCCTAAGTATAGGGGGAAACCCCGAGATCCTCTTATTCATTTCTATTCTTTCATTCACCTTTGTATATAGCCTTTCTTTTCACTTCTCTATACTAAGCACGAGTTATGTCTTCTTCGTCGCTCTTGATTCACTCTGAGGACATCGTTTGAGCTAAGTATAGGGAGGTGTCTTATATATTCCATATATATTTTAGCCATAACTCGTACTTTGTGTGAGTGTGTTAATAAATAAAAATGGCTAAAACCCTTAAAATCCATAAAAATTTAAAAAAAATCTTGTAACTAAAATTCTTTTCTTGCACATAGCTATGTACAAAATTATTTTTGTAAAAATGTTTGTAAAAATCTTTTGTGTAAATAGCTTGTAAATATTTTGATATCAAAATTATGTATATAGTACAAATTTTTTGTAAAATGTTTTGAAAATCAAAAGTTTTCAAAAACCTTGTGTAAATTTGTATAAATATTTTGCAAAACTTGCATTCATGCATACATCCATATTTTCAAACATTTTTCAAACAATTTGCACATTTGTAAAATTATGTAAATATTGCATCTTTGTGAATATTTGTATAGTTTTTCTTGAATCATAGTTGACATTTAAACTAGCCTGGAATTAAATTGAAAAATGGAGCTTGGTTAAGATATTAATCCACCTAATTCCAAGAGGAACCTTATAGGGCTTAGGGTTGAAACTTTTCAGGTCCATGGTGACTTAATTCTTTGAGTCCACTAGGCTACGATCATATGTCATCTCGATGAACCTAAGTAGAGAACTTAACAACACACACATGACTCTTACAGACAATGGCTTTACTTGGACTAGCACTTTACACCGAGCTCTCTGTGGATGAGGATGTGAGGAGGCAGTCTTCTTTGACTTGGGGTAGCATATGAGGGTAGTACTTCTAGGCGGAACCTCTCTTCTTCTTATAGTGAAGGAAGTGTGTCTCAACTTGGTCTGGTCGCCGTGAGGTCTAACAACATGAGTTGTGGGATTGCAATAATGCTTCAAAAGAGGGATAGTCTACTGGTTCAAGAGGAAAACTCCTTATGTACATATGCTGCACTTTGTAGATATGTTGTATATATGCACATAAAAAAATTGCAAAAAGAAAAAGAACTCCAAAAAAGTGGTGGGTCTGAGATAAAATGATAATCCCACCGGAGTTTATATAGTGCAATAAAGCAAAGCTTGGTATCCATGTTCCATCTCATGAAGCTTGCAGCAGGGAGACTTAGCTACACTGGTTGAGATCCCAGGGATACATGGCTACACTGGCCATGGTCCGTTCTCTTCTTCCCCCTCTTCTTGAGCCGGTTGAACTTGAACTTAGAAGGGAATACCCCAATCCTCGAGGAAAGAGTTGCCAAACTAGGGTATTAGAGTTACCTTGTTGGGGAGGGTTGTCGCTTTGCTGCTTCTGAGGTGGAGAGCTATACATCACTTACACAGTACAAGGAAAGATTCATGGTCTTCAGGGTTTGTGTATGTAGACTTTTTCTGATATGGATTGTTGAGGAGTCTTGACTATAGATTAGTGGAACTTAGAGGCTGTTAAGTTTTAAACCTAAGTCCAAATAAGTTTCCGACACATTAATAAACGAAAGATCTGATAGAGCTCCATACTTCAATTTAATGAAGATAAGTTTAATAATCAGCATTGATTCATCCTTTTTCCTTCTTTTTCTATTCTTTTCTTTTATCTTTTTCACTTCTTTTTCAAAATAAGTGTTTGCTAAGGGACTAGAAAAGTAAAGTATAAGGGATTGATGAATCCTCATTCATCACTCATTATTCTTTTATTGTAGCTACCAAACTTTGCAAAACACCATGTAGATACTTGTAAATACAATAAATTATCAAAATGCATGCTTTGTGTAAATATCAGTAATTAGCATGTTTTTTGTGCAAAAATAAAAGAATAAAGAAGAAAGAAAAAGAAGGAGATATTTAGAATAAATATCGAGTGACCCGAACCCAAGGGAGGGCCAAGCATTGGCATGACCGCAAAAAAAACCAAGTAGAGAGAGATAGGGCCATTCACCATGTACATACTCCTTCTTGTATTTATTTTATTTTATTTTTATAAAACAAAAATAAAAATAGGTTTTCATTAATTTGTATATATTTATAAAAATCAGAAAAATTAAATAAAAACAAAAAGGAAATAATTTCTCTCTCTTCATGTTGTACATACCATGTATATATGTACTTATACCTATTTATTTTACCCTTGTAAATAAATAAAAAAAATCAAATAAAAAGTATTTTATATCCCAAATTTTATTTTGTAAATACATAAAATATAAAATTAGGATAATTGTACAAAAATAAACTAATAAAAATGTAAAATACATAGGTTCACCGATTTGCTCACCCGACTCCCATATTCCCGAACACCTCCCATTCAATCAAACACTGGGCTTCGATTGTTAAGCACCCATCCATGATCCACGCCCGATCATCTTCTTAGGGGTACGTGCACCGATTTGCTCACCCGACTCCCATATTCCCGAACACCTACCGGTATATAGCATGAGATCCAGCCGCCTTCTCCCGCACCTTTGGCCTTCCCCTTGCCTCCGATGAACTCCTCTCTTTCACTTGAGTGACGGATGTGTGAGAGAGGGTTGCAGTGAGGGACGAGCAGCCGGTAACCTCAGATCTGACGATTTCCACTGCCGTGCTCCGCCGCTGGCGAGCTCAGCCTCTGGATGTGTCTCCCCATTGAGGCCATGACCCCCGGAGGTCTCCGACCTCCAGTACAGACGACTACACTCGCCAGGTAGCTTAGATCTTCAGTAGGTAGCCGTAGATTTCGATTTTTACTTTTCCAACCGTCGCCCTTCTCCGACCATTTCCCGACGCTCTGTCCAACCATTTGTCCCTAGTTCGCCACGGAACAGGGCTATCAGATCTCCTCCGTCGCCGCTCGCCGAAGACCCACGCTCCGCCTCATCCACACGCCCACTTCGCCCGCTAACGGGTCGAGGCAGTTTGCCCTCGACCCCTCTTGCTTCCTGTGTAGGTACGAAGGCTAAGGAGCCTCGTCTGGAGGCCTGATTACTCAGGAATAGGAGCCCCAGGTCCCCTTCGTCACCGAAGCACCCCAGTCGCTCCCGTCTTCATCGGAGACACCCACCAGCTGTGGATTACTTCCAGCTTCCATTACCCCATCTTAGCAACATCAGAGGAGGTCCTGAGCACGCGTATTGGCTGGAATAAAGTCGTCGATGAACTGTTCTTCCGGAACCCTCCATCACCGTTCGATCGAGTCGCTCACGCCAGGTCTTATCTCCACCATCCGCTCGCGAGGGGCTCGTAGCCATACAATCAATCTGAGGATCAAATATGAGACGTTCATCGCCGAAGGGGTGTTAGTGCATCTCAGCCGTCAGATCTCAAGAAGACTCCCCACAGCTGTTGGATCATAATAAAGGGGTAATTATCACTTAGGCCCTTCCTTCTTTAGTTTTTATAGTTGAGTCAGGTAAATATTTTTGACGTGTTTTTATTTTTGGTAAATTGCATGTAGGACCTTGTGTTTCTTTTACTTGTGATTTAGTCCCTGTGAATGTGGAGCACATGCATCGACACTTGATTTTGTGGGTTATTTACATAGTTTCCCCTACACTTTATTGCTATTACCATTTGGATCTTTATAAATAGGAATTACATGTATACCCCTCTGTGTGTGAATCGCGTGCTATCCACATGCTTGTTTGGGCTTTTTGCAAGTTTCGCCCCGCCTTTTTACACGTGTTATTTATTGGGTGAAAACTTTTCTGAAATTGCACTTAGGTCCTCGTGAGCTATCTGTCTTCTACTAGTTGAATAAAATACCAAATCAACTCCAAAAATTGTGAAATTTGGACATGTGGCTCCTGCTACTGTGTAAAAATTTCACTAATTTTTGGGACATTTTTGTGGTTGTTTTATATTTTTAAAAATCCAAAAACCCTTATTTTTGCCACTGTTTGAATTATAAAATCAATTAAAAATATTAAAAAGCCTTAAAAAATTCAAAAAAAGTAAGGTATGTTAGTCTTTTTGTGTCTTTTTACTGCTACCCAAATTTCATTTGATTTGGACGTACAAAACCCCTAAAATTTGGAAAACCCTAAAAACCTTATAAAAATCATTAAAAATTCAAAAAAAATCAAAAAAGTGCAATTTCTTTTCCTGTAGCTTAGTTTTTACTTGTAGTTTGATATAAAATTATCTCCAGATTTTTGGAGGTTATTTATATATTTTTAAATAACCTTTCAAATCTGGTTGCACATTGACTTCATGTTTTTGCCTTATTTCATTTTTATAAAATCAACAAAAAATATAAAAATCTGAGAAAATTACCAAAAACATCTGAAAAAATCATAAAATCCAAAAATAATTTTATTTTAATTTTCCGGTTTGTCTTTATGTGTTGAATAATTCATTGAGTGTGCTCTTTTTAGGTTTTTCTCTATTTTCTTCATAATTAAAAATTACAAAAAATTTAAAAATCTGTAAAATCCACCAAAATTATTTTCTTTATTTTATTTAATTTTCTGACTACTTCGTAGGCCTTTTTGGTCAATCTGTGCTCCTTGTGTTCGACCTTGGTCGCTATACCAGGTTAAATAAATAGCGAGATCGCTATTCTACGTTTGATTGATTATTCTATTTTGGTGGTCTATTTTTCTTGTTGTATCCGATTCGAGGGATTGAGGTTGCAATGAGCCATGATATTTATCTCCCTTAGTCTCTCATTCATTTTTCGGCTCATCACCTCTCCAAATTTGAGCTTCATGAGACTTCCGAGTCCCCGACACCTATAACTAAGACATTTCCAAACGAGGCGATTCTTTCTGTCACCTTGCTTCCATGGTATGCTGACATTGTAAACTATCTTTTTGCCAAGAAAGTTTAACAAGGTTGGACCAGGCAACGGCTTGAGACCTTCCTTGCTAAGGATAAGTTGTACCATTGAGAGGATCCCACCCTTTACCATGAAGGTGGGGATAGTGTCTGGTGTTGATGTATTCCTCATGAGGAACAACATAGTGTAATATTTCCACAAGATAGAGGCAGGAGGTCATCATTTTGGAAGGAGGTCAGCGTAGAAAGTTCTCCAATCAGGACTTTGGTGGCCTACGTTCTTCAAGGATGTTGATGCATTCATGAAGATGTGTACTGACTTTCAAAGGATGGGTACTTGTGTACATAGAGATATGATGCCAATGTAACACATTCACTTCTATGAGGTTTTGACACATGGGACATCGACTTTATGGGACCAATCCATAAGAGTTAGGGATTCGAGTACATTCTGTTGACCTTGGACTATGTTGGTCATTGGGTGAGGTTATCACCATCTGAGCTGCTGATGCAAACACACTTGTAGATTTTTGGGGAAGGAATATCATTTCACGATTTGGGGTGCCTAGAGTTCTGATATCTAACGGGGGTACTCATTTCATCAACGATAAGGTAAAGTCCCTTGCTAACGAGTTTAGCATTGACCATGGGGTTGCTACTCTGTATCATCCACAGATGAATAGTCTTGTTGAGCTCTCATTTAGGAAGATCAAGACAATATTGTAGAAGGTTGTCTACATATACTGAAAGGATTGGTCACAACTTTTGGACTCAGCTATGTTGGCTTACCGAACATCTTTCAAGACTCCTTTGGGTACATCTCCCTTTCGACTCGTTTATAAAAGACCATGCAACTACCTATTGATATAAAGAAGAACAAGTCACAATTGGAAGTTACAGAGATATTCTTGGATCCTAGAGAGTGTAGGAGATCAGAGAAGAGTAGAATGGTAGCCCTAGAGGAGTTACATTACAACCTTCTCGATTAGTCTACATTATAAGGGCATAGTGAAAGAATGGAATGATTCACAAATCAGCCATAAGCAGTTTGAGATGAATTTGAGAGTATGGCTATTCGATGCGAGAATGAAATTATTTCTAGGGAAATTACAGAGCAAATGGAAAGGTCCATACATAGTAAGGAAGGTGTACGACAACGATAGCATTGATATATCTGAGTTGTCTTATGAGTCCACTTTCTGGGTCTATGGTCAGCACCTAAAGCCCTTTTCTTGATCAAGACATGTTAACTGTTGATGTTGCCCCGATCTATTTTGTATGAGATGTGTTCTTTAATTCTCATCTTTTGCTTCTTATGCCTGATTTACTCTTCCATCGCCTCTTTGTATATATGTGTTTTCTTTTACCTCCTTTCTTTCTTACATTCTTTGTGTAACACCCCAGGTCTCTCTTAGAAATTTTTCTATACTTAGGATGCACTTCATCCTAAGTATATAGGGGTTTTGAACATGTGTTGTTCATTTCCATTCCGTTTCGTTACCTCAGTTTTGTTCCTTATACTTAGGGACAACCAACCCCTAAGTATAGGGGAGGTATATATGTTTTTCACTTCTTTGACTGTTCCCTCACTTGTCCCTCAACTATCGATATTTTTCTATACTTAGGGATCTTTTACCTAAGTATAGGAAGTACAAGTAGAGTCGATGATTTCATGTATATTCTCTTCCTCGATCTTCCCTGCTTGTACAATCTTCTATACTTAGGATTATCTGATCTTAAGTATAAAGGGATCACCAACTTATATTTCATTTTATTTTTAATTCTTTGAGTCATTGTAGCATAGGATTCTTTTCACTTTTCTATACTTAGCACGAGTTATTCCTTCCTTTTTCTCTTCTTGATAACTATGAGACATAGTCAAGCTATGTGTAGGGGTTGTCATATATATTGTATATATACATTATCCATAACTCATACTTTTATGTGTTAATAATATGGCTAAAATTGGAATAAAAATATTTTGAAAAATGATTTGTAAATGTTTGTAAACTCTTTTGTAAAAATTTTGTAAAATATTTTCTAAAATAATTTGTAAAATTGTTTGTAAATGTTTTTGTAAAATGCTTCGTAAATTATTTGTAAAAATTATTTGTAAAAACCTTTGCAAAATTATTTTTGTACAAATTGTTGTAAATTTTTTTGTAAAATTGTTTTATTTGTAATTTTATAAAGTATTTTGTATCAAAATTATTTATAGTGTACAAATATTTTTAAAATGCTTAAAAATAAAAATGTTTGCAAAAACATATTTGTAAAATTATTTATAAATTGATTTGTAAATAGTTTGTAAAATTATTTTTGAAAATCTTTTGTAAACTATTTTTGTAAAAAGTTTTCTAAGTTATTTTTAAAATATTTCGTAAAGTTTTCGTGAAATAATTTGTTTGTAAAATATTTTGTTATGTGGTATATATATATATATATATATTATGGGTATACAAGTTATTTTGTAAACTTGTAAAATCTGCATGTGAATAAAAGCCATAATTATTTGTAAATAAAATCATTGTATAAAAGTTGTAATTAAAATTTGTATATAAAATCCCTTATTAAATCTTCTTGTAAAACTTGTACATAGAACTTGTTAAACTTCATTTTGTAAAATTTTGTATAAAAATGTGTATAAAATTCTTGTAAATTCTTGTAAATATGTTTATTATTTATTAAAAATCCCATAAAAATTTAAAAAGGATAAAATCCATATAAATTGAAAACTTTCTTAAAAAATCTCTTAATAAAATGTTGTGTTTCTTTTCTTTTCTTTTAAAAATGTTTTGTATATATTTTCTTACATGTGTTTGCATTTTTCAGAACAATATTTATGATTAAACTTGTCTAGAATAAAATCAAGGAATGGAGCTGGGTTAAGACCTTAATCCACTTTATTTCAGAGGAACTTATAAGAATTGGAGTTGAGACTTTTCAGGTCGAGCGACTTAATTCTTTGAGTTCACAAGATTATGTTCACATATCATCTTGATTGGTCTAAGTAGAATATTTCACAATACACGCATGACCCATTTAGAAAGTTGCTTAACTTGGACAAGCACTCTACACGTAGCTCTTCATGGTCGACGCGGTGAGGAGGTAGAATCCTTTGGCTTGGAGAAACGCACGAGTAGAAACATTCACTGTCACAATAAGTGGCCAGTGTGTCTCAACCTAGTATAGTGGCACTGACGTCTAATGACGGGATGTTGTGGGTTACAATAATGCTTCAAAAGAGGGATAGTTTGCTGGATCAAGAAGAAAAACTCTTTATGTACATGTTGCACATTTGTATATATGTTAAAAAAAGATAGAAAATCTCCAAAAAAAAGTTAGAAGGCAAAAAAGTAAAAAAATAAAAATTCCCATCGGAGAAAAATATGTATAAGCAAGGCATAGGTTTCAAAGTCTCGTACCAAGGAAGCCTGCAGCTAGAGATTTGGCTAAATTGGTCAGAGTCCAAGAATATGTGACTACACTGGTCACAGACCATTCTCTTCTCTACACCATCTTCTTGAGCCAGTTGCACTTGAACTTAGAAGGGAATACCCCACTCCTCGAGGAAAGAGTAGCTAGACTGGGGATTTAAGGTTACCTTGTTAGAGGAGGTTGTTTCTTTGCCATTTCAGAGGTGGGAAGCTATATTTCACTTACACCGTACAAGTAAAGATTCATAGTCAAAAGAGTTTGCATATGTAGACTTGTTCTGACCTGACTGTTGAAGTGACTTGAACATATAACTGTGGAACTTGAAGGTTGTTAGGTCTTAAATCATATTCCCAATAAGGTTATGCCAAACTAATAATCCATACGTCTGATCGAGCTCCATACTTTGATTTTATGAAAAAAATTAAAAATTAAAATTATTCTAAGTTCTTTCCTTTTTCTTTTCTTATTTTTGTTTTTCACTTCTTCTTAGAATAAGTATTTACTAAGGGACTAGCAATGGTAAAGTATAGGGTAATGATGAATCCATGATTCAACATCTTTATTCTTTTAAATAACAATAATTCACATTATTTATCATTCATCTATTGTTTGTTAATATTTTATATTTATCAATTATTTACACCAAAATAAAAGAATAAGAAGAAAAGAAAAAGAAAAAAAGAAGGTTGTATATATGAAATAAATACAGACTAACCCGAACCCCGAGAGCAATCCAAGCATTGGAAGGATTTACAAGGAATACAATATGGGAAGAAAGGGTCTATAACTTATAAAAATCAAGAAAACCAGTTCTCACTTGTACATATTCACCATTATTTATCTTGTAAATATCTTGTACTAGTTTATTCTTGAATAAAACAACCTCAAATAAAAATATTTCCATCATAAAAGTTGTTTGTAATAATATATATTAATTTAAAAAATATAAAAAATATTTATAGACAACTCTAAATTGACCAAACTCACTTCTAAACTATGTCTTGTAATTAATATTATTTATTAAAAATACCAAAAAGTCAGAGAATAATTCATGTTAGTTTTGGCGTTTAGTCTCCTTTGTATATATATATATATAATATGTATGTAAAACTTCTTTGTTTTCTATTTAATTATTCCTAATTCTAGTTAACTTAATTCTTTTTCTAAATTTATACAAAATTGGTACTAAATTACAAAAATATAACTTAAAAATAATTATGAATAAATACAAATAAATCTCAAAATCTAAAAGGCATAAATCCTAACTTCCAAACCACATAACTCAGCCATATGAACTCCAATTTGGGTGTACTCACTTATAAAGATCATTGTTAAAATTATATATAAAATAAAACTGGTTTCACTGAAATCAGAGTTAATATGCAAAAAATATGTTTTGGGATCCTATGGGTATACTTGTACACTTGTATATAATCTATATATTTTTATTTATTTATTTTCTTGTATATATTTGCACATATTGTATTTTTAAATGTTTTGTATATGTTCATTTTGATTAATATAAAATACAAATAAAAAATTAAATCAAATGTAATTAAAAATAAAATAATGTATTTATTATATAGGTATAATTACCTATATTGTATGTACTTGTATTTATTTGTACAATTAAATTCATCTGTAAAAATCAAATAAAAATGACTTTAAAATCCTTAACTTATTTTGTCAATAAATAAATTATTAAATTATGTAATTATTGTAATAATAATTTATTAAAAGTTAGATTGTTGTATATATAGGTATTTTTATTTATACATATTAATAAAGGTTTAATTTATTTTAACCTATTTAGTTAATTTATTTAATTTATTGCAAACCACTAAAAATTATTTATTAAATTCCTAACAGTATTCATTTCAATAATCTTTTAATTTAAAAATGTTTTCTAATTTATTTTAATTTATTTCTAACTTATTTGCTATTGTATCTGCATTCTTGTTTTGACTTTTTCCTCTGCCTCTTCCTATTGGCCTAGGCTACTCTAATGACCTATGGTCAACTCACCATCGAGCACATGGACTAGAGTCCACCTTTCCGACCTGCTTCCATCTCCCAATTTCTCGATCTAATCTGACCTCTTCCTCACCTGATTCTTCGCCCCGATAGGAAGACTCCGATTGGTGATCCATGCCCATTCGAATTTTTATACCCCTCAGCAGTTCCACTGACCACTTTGCTCCGTTTTCGATGCTTGAAACCCCTTCATTTGATCGCCAGGAGCATGAGGCTTGTGACAGGGGTATGGTGCACCATCGTCGGAGAGATTCCACCGACGATCTGACGTGTCAGGATGTGGCCAGAGAACTCCACCGCATTGAGCCTCTTTGGTCTTCCGCAGCCGGATCTGAGGCGAGGATAGCCCCAATCCATCTCTACATCTCAGCCATTCTTCCAACATCATCAGGTAATGATAGATCAGCTGATTTCCTTGCATTTACATTCATTTTCAAATCGCATAGCAGAACTTTATCTCAGACCTCTGACCTGCTCGATCGGAGGCCGATCTGATTTGATTTCACTCCCAATCCAATCACCTTCATCCCCCTCAATTTCACTTCTCCGTTTCACATTATCTCCCATAATTCACCTATGATCGACCCGATCAGAGTTTGATCCTCACCCCCACCCTTCGCGAGGATCTATGCCCACTCCACTTTATTTCCCTTAATAATAACAAGCAATCGAGGTCAGGTAGACTTCGAGCTTTGTCAACTTCCATTGTAGGATAATGGAGCAATACCTTGAAGGCATATCGACGCACCTGGGAACC
Source organism: Ottelia alismoides (assembly GCA_037367405.1). Lineage (NCBI taxonomy): Eukaryota > Viridiplantae > Streptophyta > Magnoliopsida > Alismatales > Hydrocharitaceae > Ottelia > Ottelia alismoides. The sequence continues at coordinate 249,948 of JAZKJV010001734.1, forward strand.
GTTAGCAACAAATCAATTTTAGAACTTCCATGCCTCTGATCAGCGAGATCCAGACTTCAGATCACCAGCCAGTCGACGTAAAATCGCCAGAGCTTAACCCTCACTTCTTCAACACTAGATTCGGACCATGATTGGGCGAGACCTGGCCAATTTAAACCATCTAGTGCAGACCTTCGTCCACAATCATGTAGATCATCTTAGATCCATCATATCAGGAATAAGAGGCTTCAGATTTGATCACATCCGTTCAGTGCCACCCAATTCTGGGACGTTCGATCAGATCCGAACCTCAGATCTTTGTCGCTTACATGCCGGCCTTGTCGCGTGCTTCGCACGAGCCCCCTGGGGTCATTACATCTTCTATCTTTTATTTCCTATATTTTGTAAATAAGCCCCTTGTTGGACATGTATTGCTTAATCAGATTTTGAATATTTGCATAATAGTCCTCGTAGATTCTTGAATTTACTTTTTTATCCTTCTAGTTTGGAATCACGTACGTGTTCACGTGTGTACTGGTTATTTTGCAACATTACCCTGAAGCTTTCATTGTTAATAAAAATTGAATAAGCTTTCATTCCCACTATGAACATGACTTCACGTGTTATGCACTTTTTTTCGGGAATTTTGCATCCACATTCCTTCAGTTGTGTGCTTGTTATTGGTTGATCCACAGACATTAAATAATTACATTTAAGTCTCGGTTCACCCGATTTATAGTTGTGCCTTATTTTGTGTGAAATAAATATCATAATTACACTAACAAATCCCTAAGAATTCGTGTAATAAAATTTTTATTTTACAAAATAATTTGTTTTCCTATTTTAATAATTTAAAAACACATTAAAAATTCCCTATTTGCTTTATAAAATCATAAAAATTCGAAAAATATTTAAAAATTCCAAAAAATACTGTAGATGTGTTTTGATTTTTTTTTAAATTTCAAGTTTTATTTGAAAATACTTTATAAAAATAAAAAAATGTAAAATATAGAAAACACAAAACAAATTATATAAAATCAAGAAAATACTTTTTGTCTTCTCATAAATATTCATAAAACAATCTCCTTTAAAATTTGTTTTCATCCTTTTTTATTTTATTTTCTATCTTAAAAATCCAAAAACATCTGCTTGATTTTCTGTTTGATTTATTCTTTTAATTTATTCGAAAATCCTAAAAATATCTAAAAATACAAAAAAAATATTTAAAAATCTCAATTATAAAAATGTTTTCATTTGGATTTTATGGTTATTTTTATTACATTTGAAAAATACAAAAAATGTTTGGTTGAGTCTTATTTATATTTTCTTTATTTGCTTTTATTGGAAAATAAAAAATATAAAAAATTTGCAAAATTAAAAATGACAAATTTTTTGAAAAAACATAAAAAATATAAAAAAATAAAAATTCTGTAAAAAACTAAAAAGCAAAAAATCCATAAAAACTTTGTTTATTTTCCATTAATTAAATAATCCTCATTTTTAAACAGTTGCCTCCTTGTGTTCGACCTTAGGAGCTATACCTAGTAATGGAAAGGTGATTCCACTTTTATTTCTTTTAGTTGGATTCAAAATTTGTTTCATTGGGGAGTTGTGGGTTGCAACAACATTCACTTCATATTCACATTATTTGCATTACTTACGAACCCGTGATTTTCTTGCACATCAGTAGGGTATAATAAATTTCACCCCACATCTTATTTCTTATTTTATTATTATTATGGTTGATCTTAGTCTGATTAGTCATGTGCCGAGATCCGAGAGAGGGTCCATATAGCGATTGCCGGATCCGACTTGTCGGACATCGCATGCTCCTCCAAGAGTGGATGTTAGGCAAGCTTGTTCAGTCGATTAAACATATATTTTACGTATTAAAAATAGGTTTGAGTAAATTTTGGGCATCTGTTAATTCAGTTAACACAAACAAACTTGGATAATTAATTTCCTCACTATTTTGTTATATTTATTTCTTTAAGAATACCTACATAATAGTAAAAATTCTAAAAAAATACCAAAAATGGAGCAAAATATAAAAATCATAAAAACATTTTTTCTTGAAATTGGAATATGTTTTGACATAAATAAAAATATAAATAGCTATATTGACTACATATTCTATATATCACTTTATAATATCTATATTATTGTATAGAACTATATATTTTATTTTAAAAAAGAAACTTGAAAGTTGAAAAATTAAAAAATGTAAAATAAAAAAGTTAAAAATATACAAAACAACTAAAAAATCATAAATATATATATAATAAAAATCCATATAATAATAAAAAATAAGAAAAATACAAAAATAATCATTATTAATTATAAATAATTATTAATAATTATAGCATACATTGTTTGCTCTCGATGTTTGAAAACTTAGACTACTTATACCAACACGTACATATTTATCTGAGTTATAGTAGCTTTTAACTCACTTCATTTATTGATTGCTTATCTATTTGTGGGTTAATTGTTGATCGATTTAGTGGTTGGACGATACAACGATTGATGTCCTAGTCTTGTTAGGGACGACAGATCAATTGCTAGTTATCAAATATCAAGTATTTGCAATTGACATGTCCGTGATACGTTTCTCTTCTAGTCTACGTTCAATCAAGAAAGTGCACACACACATATACATATCTATGCATGCGTATATCTCTCTCTCTCTCTCTTCAATTTGATTTTTTAGTTAAATCGATATCGCCTCAGGAGTTTGTCTATAAGACCATTTGAATCAACAAATTAATAACCAAAGATAAACTTCACATCATCAATATTAGTATTGCTAATGGTTGCCTCCTATGCTTGTAAAATTTTGAAAATAAAAAATATACTTTGTCGACTGCCCACTTACTAGACAAGTTATATCTCTTCTAAACATAGATACTTGTTGTATTTGTTAACGATGAAATGTTCTTCTCAACTCTTCAAGATGCCTCTATAATCTTCGCAAAATTGAACTTAATTTTGTTATACTATTAATTCCTTTTGACTTAACTCAAAAAATATTTTGCAGATCAAGTATCCTGTTAACTTTTGGTCGGCGTCCCGCACAGATCGCCCATGCCTAACCAAATGCTGGTTGAATGTTTGAATCCTACACATTCCTGGTTCGTTGTTGTCGTTTTCTCTTTTGATCGGGTTTTAGCGATTACGATTTTTTTTTGTTAAAACGGTACTTTAGCTCCAAATGCGGTGAGTACTTAGACGTGTAGGGGCTTTTACACCCAACGGTATTTCCTGTGTGTGCATTAAGAAAAAAGACTGTTTGAACTCTCTTTAGCACATTAAGTATTAACCAATCATCCTCCAAGAAATACCCACATCCTTCATGGCGATCACATGCAAACCCTCTCATAAAGAGACCCCAAAGGAAAGAAGAGGTAGGGGGTGAGGCCATAGTATACTTTCCCTTCCCCTCCATTGAGCCCCATAGCCCCCACTTACCAACAACCGCGTCTAATTAAAACCCTACACCCTTTTCTCTTTGCCATCAATTCTAACGAAGGCCTATTGCATGGAATCCTTCCAAAGAAACAAAGGCTCCCATTTCCCTCCCAAGGACTCACTGAGCCATCGGTTACTCCATTTGGATATATAGCAGGGAATGCGTGACGAAGCCCCCCTCTTCCTTTTCCTGCAATTATTCCCTCCTCCATTCACAAGCCATTACCTCTCCAAGGAAAGGGAGAGAGCGAGACAGTTGCAGAGAGTAATGGCCTCATGTGATGCATGGACCCTCATCTTCTCCGTTTTCTGCAATCTTTTCTTCCAGGTCATTATAACTCGCAAGGGAGGAGGGGGTGGTGCAGTAACCCCACATCTCTCCCGTTGCTTCCTTTGCCACGAGGTGGAATTGCTGCAGTTGGTATTTTTGTACGTGAATGTTTGCCAGATCAATGGGAGCTTCTTTTTGCCAATGCCGTGCATTCATGTGTCAGATCTAATGAGAGAATCCACGTACTTGGAAACTGTAAAATTATACGGGGAAGGAGATAGATCGCTCTCCGGTTACTTGTTGATCATCTTCCTCTTCTGTTTACTATCCTATATATGCATGACAGGTAGAAGGAGACTTATATCCATCCATGCTAATGTTGTCCAAGATCCAATTAGAATCCGGTACATTCTCTGGATAAATCTTGATTGGCACATCAACAGCTGTGCGATTTCGGATGCATGTCATTTAAGCATTCATAGCCATCGCTTTCATGAGATATAGCTTAATCTTGCTAATTAAATCTTCTTCTTTGAATTCGGTTTATACTCCTGCGGAAGCATTTACTTGCCACTTGCTTCTTCGTCTCCTCCACTAATGGCATATCTTTGGAATAAATGAGCGTAAAGATATATACTAATCAAAAAGCGTGGAGGGAGAGCATTATATACGTTTTAGTACGTCGGCAATTTGATGCAGGTGTAGATCGATAGAGACACAGTGTGTGTCCCTCAATCGATTTTAGATGTACAAAAAATTTAATTCAAACTTAAGACTCTGTAGATGACCTTCAATTAATATATAATACACAGGGTCGAATCCACGGAAATCCGAATTCTCTATCCTGAAAAGAAGTTTTTAGTAATATTTACATCATCGAAAATAAGCATTCTTGATCTTTAATTTGACTCGAAATTTGAATGATTTTATACTTATATTGATTGACCTTAATTATTTCCCGAAACTTAATTTTGAACACTAATCCACTATGGGGATAGCGCAGACGCATATATGGATAGAAAATTTTATCCTGCTTTTATCGGAGAACAATTCTGAGAAGGAATTAATGCAAGTAATTACAAAGTTGAAGCAGTGACACAAATTGTATAAGATTGCCTACAAAAATGAGCTTGCCTAACTGGATTGCTTGAACAATATCTAGTGGGATTTGTGAATAAGTACTCGAATAACTATTTGAAAATATATTCAAATCGAATTTGAGTTGTATATTTCAAAAAAATTATAAACAACAAAGAGATCCGTAGCCTTGAATATTTGGAATCATCGTTGATACAGCTTCGGATATTAAGTTTACCACAACGAGCAAGATTTATGAGAGTCATGATATGCATTGACATTCGCAAATAAGATATTAATTGTTATGTTATCATAAATGAATCATGTAATTACAATGACAAGAGTCACGATATGTTGCCTTGACAATTAAGCCGTCAAAGTTGCAGTGATTAATGTAAATTTTAATGAGGAAAGCAATAGACAGTCAGTGTTATATAAATCATTTTATTAATATAGCGACCACTAGAAGAATATGAAAAATGTAAGATTTTGGCAAATGCCGAGTTCGCTTTTTAGAGAATTCACACTTGGATAACACTAACATGCAAGCAAATAAATAAAAGTTTAGCCTAAATAATTACAAAGATATATTAACAATTAAAGAAGGAATCCGCAATGCACAAAGATTTAGATATGTTCATCATACGTAGGGGTTTGTTCATGTGCACGAGCTTGCTTTTGCAGGCAGGGACGGAGCCAGAAAATTATATCGGAAGGGGCACAAATTAAAAATAATCATATATCTATTAACGTAATAGAAACATCCAACATATGAAATAAGTACAATACAAAAAACATGTTATAACTTTTCATCGTGTTACCTCATGCTCGTTTAAAATATTTTTCCATTCTTTAAATGCAACAAAATGGAATTCTTGGTTCCTTGACTTGCAAGTAATAACTTATTACAAGAATATAAAAAATTACATCTCTTGCGAGAATAATAACAAAATTATACTATCATCATTCGCATTTACATATTGCATAGTTTCTTCTTATACTATTATATATGTTGACAAGTACAATCATATATTTCAATAAAACTTAACATAATGGAAATTCTATATATTACTTTGATAACACTTTCTCAATGAGCAACCGTATTAATAAAAAATCCATTAATTTTTTTTAAAAGTTTCTAAGAGGCTAGGAGATTACGGTTTGAATCCTCGCTTTGGGCCGGGGTGCGTGACATCCTTCCTACTTTGCGACAGAGGTTGGTGCCTAAGGTAGGGTGCGGGGAGGACTTTCAATTTTGGCATGATGATTGGACTGGTGAGGGGATCCTTAGCAATAGGTTCCCTAGAATTTTTGCTTTGGCGGCAGACAAAGGTTATTCGGTGGCAGATTTTTGCGACTCTAGTTCCTGGGACCCTCAGTTTATTTATGTCATACCAGAGCAGAGATTGGAGGATTTGGCCAAGCTTCAGGCGGAGTTGCCATCCCCAACCTGCATCACGCAGGGGAGAGATTATTTTCGGTGGGAGGGGGCAGATTCTCGGTGAAGAAGGCCTACGAGTTGTTCAGGGGAGCCCATTCGCCTTGGATCCAGATTTGATTCAAGATTTAAAGATTTTGTGGGCTAGCAAAGTCCCTAGCAGAGTGAAGGTCTTCCTCTGGTGCCTCAGGAAGGGTAGGATTTGTGATAAAGCAAGGAGAGGCAGACTGTTGGGGATTGCTGACACAAGCTGTGATAGGTGTGGTGAGCTTCTTGAGGAGGCCGAACATATATTCTTTTCGTGCCCCTATTCGATGCAGGTGTGGAAGGAGGTGGGGGCACCATGGGTCTCTCTTAGTGGTGAGTCTGATTTCTGGAGGCTGGTAAGGACAGTTGGGAGCAACTCGACGGATGACTGCGCTCTTCCATTTGCGGCGTTATGGTCCATTTGGGGAGGGAGAAATGACTTAGTCTTTAACAACCAGAGATTTTATTCATAAAATGTAATAGTCTTGTGACTCTCACTCTACCGCCTATGGTCTACACGATAATGTATTTCTTTTGATCTGTTTCTAATATAACCATTTTGCGGTGGGTCCTACCTTGGGACTCCACCCTCTTTCCTCTCAAAAAAAATTCTATAAAAAATCTTTGTATATTTCTAAGATTTGCAAACAATAGCTTATAATTGAAATCCAATTACATTGAATTTTATCGTAGTAAAAATTACTTTAAGCATTGAACAATTCATGTTATCTTTTTTTATGCATACAACTCTACGATAGAGTTTTTTGCCCCTCCTCTTTATATTGAAAAATACAGAATAGAGACAATAAAATCCATTCGATTCAAATTGTTGAATAATCTATTTACAACCATTTCTTTCCTACTCTTTTTTATTCAACCATTTTTATCTTTTTTAAAAGGAAAGCAAATATTATAACTATTAATTAGTATGATCTCACTTTTCTCATATTAGTTTTTAGAGAAATTCAAAATAGTTCTAATGTTTTTGCTCAAATAATATGACCAAATAACTGAATCAAGACTATTATTTAGTTTTTAATTAAAAAATATTTATTAAGATATAAAGCTAATTGATGAATCTCCATTTCATCAACATTATTCTTTCATTTTGGCTTTTAAATCCTAGCTGAATGCTTGTATATATCATTAATTTGTCAAAATAAACATTCATTAAATTGTATAAAATACCGTATGAAATAATATACATTCATTGCATTTATTGCAAAAATAAAAGAATAAAGGAAAGAAAAGGAAAAGAGCGAAGTGTCAAGGACACTGAAGTGACCCTAGCTATGATTTAGTCCACAAGGAATAAAGTAGAGGGAGATAGGATGGCCAAGTATAAAAAAATACAGACCAGATCACTCCACAAAATAGGCCAATAATTGGTTTTTGAGACCTATTTAATTCTTTATTATTTATACCTCAAATAATGAAATGTTGTGCATGAAAATTGTAGATAATACTATATAGAAAAATACAAAATTTATTTCACACAAAAATAATATACAATGTACAATTTATACACAAAATAAAATTCCAAAAGTCAAACTTCACAGACACATATCTCCCAAATAAAAACTCAAAATATACCTAAATCTCTTTAATTAAATATAACTTTTAATAAGCTATATAATGAAGGTAGTTTTGTATTTTTTGGAGTTAAGGTGTAGAATTAGGTTTCAGACCCCTATTTTATTATAGACCCGATTAAAATAATCATTTTATCCTTTCTTTAGTATTTTTATAATTTATATTTTCGTAATTTTGTAATTTTATTTGTAATAGATGTACATATTATAACTTAAATAAAACAGCAAATAAAACATTTAAAAAATACTTATATAAATTACATAGGTAAAATATATGTACTAATACCTATAACTATCATACTCCTATTTAAATAAATATATAAATTACCTCAGGAAAATATCACAAAAATTTATTTAAGTATATAAAAATAAATTATAAATTGATAAAATAATAAAATAAAATAATAAACTCAAAAATACAAAACAAAAATAAAATACCTAAAACATAAGTAAATATACCAATCTACGTACCCTAAAAAAATAACTTGTAAATAAATAGCTATAAAAAATAAATAAAATGTGCATAAAATACTACAAGAAATTAGAAACATTTTTTATTTTATAACCTAAAATAATAAAATTAAATTCTATTTAATATTCAATTTCCAAGACATTTTTGCCTTGGAATTTCCTGGTTGGTCCACGTGGACCAACCAAGCGCGTTCTTTGTTGACCATAGGTCAACTATCCGGCCTTCCTTCTAACACCTATCAGAACTCACAAGGTTGCCATTTTCGCCATTTCTCCACACCTCTTCCTCCACTCATTACCCTCGAGACCACCACCATCTTGTAACCCTCCGTCCTTGATCCATACCCATACTGGAATCTTTACTAACCCTCTTGCTATCTCATGAAATATCCCTCGAAATTCGCTAAAAAAATTGCCTATAAATATATCCCCTTCACCCTTTTTGGCTTTTTGATCCCTCTTCTTCATGCTTTAGCCTCACAGATCATTCCTATGGTTTTCGCCATGGTGATAGCATGGTGTTGCCCTTGATTTGCAGTGAGGAGAGCAAGGGAGGAGGTGTATCCACCCCACCGCCGGAGTGCTGCCGGGTGGTTCTGCTTCTGGCGCTTCTGGCTGATTAAGCCCTCGTTTACCGCAGTCCTACGTAGTTCCTTAGTCCGCCTTTCATTCTGCATCTTCAATTTGTATTTATATTGAGCGATTAACCTCAAATTGAAAATCCCCAAATCCCGGACCTCAGGTTCCAGGTCTAATTCAACATAATCTGACCGCCAATACACCCCAATTTCCATGCCATTTTATTTCCCTCTAATCGGTCGCCCACATCATTCCACCTTAATCCATCATGGATCAAGGATTCGAGCTCCCCCTACCGCTTCACACCAGAGCTCCCCTTCCATTCCATTCCCACTGCCATTTTGTGTAAACCCCAGATCGAGGAAATAACCCTCGCACCTGAGGATCTTATGGTGCTAATCTGCAGGTCTGAAAACACATCTGGAGCCTCAAAGACCACCTGGAGTTTCTCCAGGTGGTTCCAACTCACCGGAGCATCCTACACCGCCTCGCCTCACCCGGACCCTATAGGCGCACATGGAGGAATCCCAGTTACCTGCTGGTTTCATCAGAGGAGAGAAAGAGCACTGGAGATTGGAGAATCGGTGAATCAAAGTTCGCTTACAAGCAGTTCTTGCTCGTTCTTATAGTGCCCCTTCCCGTCATTCAATCAAGAACAATGGTCCAGATCTAATCTCGACCATTGGTTTCTAGCGAAGGGGTACGCGAAAAAATAGACAGGACTTTAGAGGTTTTTTATTTTTTAAAAATAGTAAATGCAATGAAATCAATCCACAAAAATAATCAAAAGTACTAAATGTCAACATGAGTTAACAGTAATTTTCAGAACTTTTTGGGATTAAGTTGATATTTATTAAATTAAACAAGAAACAAACAGCTTGCAAGAACCTTCTTGCAATTAAAATAAAGTATTGGGCCAATCAAGAACATCGATAAGAATCACAAGGCCTAACTTGCAAAATATCCATGCAAACATGCGTGCTACACGTGCACCAGGCTCACAGGGGTATAGATGCAAAAACTTTTCATTCATTCCATAACATCGTGAAAGATCAGGTAGAAATATGCAAATAACCCAACGAGTCACATTGGACAACACATGAGTTCGAGTAAACATGACCAAAGTGCAAATATGAAAAAACAAGAGGTCCAAACTGCAATTTTTCCAAAATAAAAAGAACTGCAACTAATATTTACAGGACAAAATAGAAAATACAAAACAGAGAGGGGCCTAAGTAAACATTACCCCTTGTTAAGGTGCTATCCAACGGCTGAGGGGTCTGCACTAACGGATGGACGGTCGAGATCAATGGATACCCCTTCGACGATGAACGGTGCTGCAACGATCCTCAGATAGATCTGATGGTCCTGGCTCCCCTGATGGCGGATGACTGAGATTAGAATAGGGGACGCCTGGATCTGATGGTCGGGAAGATGCCTAGAAGAACTCCATAACAACTCGCTTCCCACGAGTTTCAATCAACGAATGCACGCATTCAAGGCATTGCTAGGAGCTGCTATGATGGGGGAAACGTCGCCGTCAATAGTTCGCAGCTGCTGGAAGGCTCAAAAGGGTCCAGGACCAAGGAGAAGGTCCTGGAGAGGAGTGGGGTCCTGGAGCTGTTGTTCATGGCTCTTTGACCTCCAGATGAGGTTCATGGGTGCTCCCGACTTGCAAGATAATGGGTGTGCTCGTAGAGAAGGCTCTGGAGAAGGATTAGAGCATCAATGTTACTCGAAAATAGGGGAAGAGTGTATGTGTTAGGTCTCCAGTGGGAGTGGAGGAATCGACCTGCTGCTCAACTCCAATCCGGTGATTGGAGTCGAGAGAGATATTGTGGAGCACGCATAGAAGTGAAGGAGGGTCGTGTGAATGCGTGCAAATGTCGGAGCGAAGCAGTGGGGAGGGGGGAATAGATATGGTCGTCGGAGTTGCGATATGATGCGGGTGAATGATCGAATAAAACTGGAAATGGAAGGTGAATAGAGTACCTACAGGTGAAGGAAGTCGCCTGGGGTTGCGGACAAGGTCCACGGTGGTGATGGCCTCAATGGAATGGCGTGACTAGAGGTTGAATTTAACTCCTCACAGCGGAGCTGAGATGCCGCCCTCTACCTCTCCCTCTCGTGTTGTCACTCTGGCCACTGGAAAATAGGGAAGAATTCCGTGAACCAAGGTGCTGATCATCATGGAAAAAGTCGGGCGTGGATTAGGGATCTGCACCCCTTAGTCGGGGCTTGAAATTGGAGGGGAAGGTGAAATGGTCGGGTCAGGAAAATTTGGTGAAAATCGATGCAAACCCGAATCGAGAGAAAAGGGGAAGGGGGGGACCAGTTGATCGAGGTCAACAGGGCTGATGTGGCCCAATCACAAGCGGCGGAGGAAAAAGACAAAAGGCGCTAGAAGACAAAACAATGTGAAAAATAAAGATAAATTAATTTAAAATAACAAATGAATTTAAATTAAAAAAGTGTATAAAATAAAAATGTTTATTATTTTTCAAACTATTTTTCTGTGATTTTAATTATTTTTATGAGAATTAAATTGATGTATATATAATATATAGTATTATACATTTGTATAATATACCTATGTATTCTGTACAATTATTTTTTTTTAATTTAATTTTACACAAACACCCTTATTTTATGTATTATTTATTTACAACAATATTTTAGGAGTATAAAAGAATTTTATTTTATTTTTACAAATTTAAATATATATACATAATAAATAGGGAATTTGGTATATACACACGTATTTTATATAATGAAGGGAAGATTTTATTTTTATTTTTATTTATTTTTTCTGATTTTTGTTTTATTTTATATTTATTTTGAGGAATATATATAAGGGACAAAAAACAATAATTTTTTTATTTTGTCAAAAATAAATATATAAATAATATAGACAAGTATAGGTAGTATTTACAATACATAGGTAGCCCTATCTCTCTCTGCATATTTTATTTTGCGATCAGGTCAATGTTTGACCTTCTCTTGAGGTTTGGGTCACTATGTATTTATTCTAAATACATCATTCTTTTTCTTTTCCTTTATTCTTTTATTTTTGCACAAAGATGCATGCTAAATATGTAGCATTAACAGAGGCATGCAATTTGCTAAATTATTGCATTTACAAATATTTACATGATGCTTTGATAAGAGAAAGAGCTAAAATAAAGTATAAAGAGTGAGAATCAGGGATACATCATCCCCCTATACTTTACCTTTGCTAGTCCCTTAGCAAACACTTATTTGAAAAAGAAGTGAAAAGATAAAGAAAAGAAAAGGAATCAAGGTTGATTATTAGACTTATCTTCATTAAATTGAAGTATGGAGCTCAGTCAGACCTTTGGATTATTAATTTGTTGGAATCTTATTGGAAAATAGGGTTAAGACTCAACAACCTCTAAGTTCCACCATTCTATGGTCAAGACTCCTCAATAATCCAGATCAGAACAAGCCTATATACGCAAACTCTAATGACTATGCGTCTTTCCTTGTACTTTGTAAGTGATATGTAGCTCCCCACCTCAGAAATGACAAAGAAACAATCTCCCTCAACAAGGTAACTCTAATTCTCTAATCCAACATCTCATTCCTTGAGGAGCGGGATATTCCCTTCTAAGTTCAAGTCCAATCGTCTCAAGAAGAGGGGAAAGAAGAGAATGGACCGTGACCAGTGTAGTCATGTATCTCGGGGAGCCTAACCAGTGTAGCTAAGTCTTCCGATACAGGGTAAATGAGATGAGAAGGTGGAATACATAAGCTTTGCTTTATTCGCTATACACACTCCGGCAGGCATTTTATTTTCAATCAGGCATGTCCACTTTTTTAGTGTTTTTCATATTTTTGCACCCCTTTTTTTATTTGAATATGTACAACATATATACATCGTGCAACATATACATGAGAAGTTTTTCTTCCTTAGCCAGTAGACTATCCCTCTTTTGAAGCACTAATGCAACCCACAACTCCTGTCTTTATACGTCAATGCTACTAGACCAAGTTGAGATGCACATCCCTCCCTAAAAGAAGATGATAGGTTCTTCCTAGAAGTAATACCCTCGTATGCTACTCCAAGCCAAAGAAAACTGCTTCCTCATCACCTCATCCGTGCGGAGCTATGTGTAAGGTGTTGGTCCAAGTAAAGCCATTGTCTATAAGAGTCATGCGTGCGTTGTTAAGTGTTCTACATAGGCTCATCAAGATGACATGTGAACATAGCCTAGTGGACTCAAAGAGTTATGTCACTAATAGACCTGAAAAGTCTTAACCCCAAATCCTGTAAGGTTCCTCTGAAAGTTAGGTGGATTAAGGTCTTAACCAAGATTCATTTTTCAATTTAATTCCAGACTAGTTTAAATGTCAATTATCATTTAGAAGAATATGCAAATATGTAGAAAACTCTTTTTAATGCAAGCAAAATTTTTTGAAAATTCTTGAATGCAAGAAACAAGGAAAGTTTTTGCAAAATATTTACACACATTTACAAACAGATTTTTGCAAACTTTTTTTTTCAAACAATTTTCAAAAATTTTGTACTATATACTTAATTTTGATACAAAAATATTTACAAAAGTTTTACATGCAAAACCTTTTTACAAACATTTATACAAAAATAATTTTTATGAAAACTATTTACAAACATGTATGTGCAAGAAAGATGCAAGAAAAAGTCATTTTTTTATTTTTAGGTATAAGGTTCTTAGCAATTTTATTTATTAACACACTCACACAAAGTACGAGTTATGAATAAAGTATATATATACAATATATACGACAACACCCTATACTTAGCTCGAACAATGTCCTCAGAGTGATCAAATTGCGATGAAAGGAAGACATAACTCATGTCAAATATTGGGAAATGAAAAGAAGGCTATACTACAATGACGAATAAAAGAATGCAATGAATAGAAATCGATGATCTCCCTATACTTAGGATCAAGTGATCCTAAGTATAGAAGTCTGTACACAAAGGGAAAAACCGAGGGTTAGAATGTACAAGGCCTACCTCCCCTATACTTAGGGTAAAATATCCCTAAGTATAGGCAACAAAATAGAGGTAAAAAGAAACAAACAGATAATCACAAGTCTGACACCCCCTATACTTAGGGTAAAGTGCACCCTAAGTATAGCATAATCGGAAGATGAAGATGGGGTATTAGACTAAAGAATGTGCGATATGGACAACTGGATCTATACAACTGCGGGGAAGTAGTGATAATCATGCATGAGATGCCAATGATGTGAGTCAAGGACCACATCTCATGCAAAAATGAATAAGGGTAAAGTTAACGATCAGTGGATCATGATCTAGATAAGGCTTCAGGCGCTGACCTTTAACTCGAAAGGTGGAATCCGACGATATCTCAGATATATCAATGCTGCCATTATCGTGCACCTTTCGGACCAAGTGTGGTCCCTTCCATTTGCTATGCAACTTCCCTGCAAATATTCTCAACATGGAATCGAATAAACATACTCGTTGCTTTGGCTCAAACTGATTATGGTTTATATGAGAATCATGCCATATCTTCACTCTCTCCTTGTACTATAGGTACTCGAAAAGGCTGTATCTCTAAGCTCCTCCAGGGCTACCAACTCTGCTTTCCTATGATCTCCTATACTCTCTGGATCTAATAATAACTCAGTGACTGCCCATAATGACTTATGCTTGATCTCCACAAGAAAATGGCATGGCTTGCCATAAACGAGACGAAAGGGAGACGTACCCAAAGGTGTCTTGAAGGAAGTCCGATATGCACACAAGACCTTGTCCAAAAGTTGTGACCAATCCTTTCGGTCTGGGCAAACAACCTTCTATAGAATAGTCTTGATCTCCATGTTCGATACTTCAGCAAGACCATTGGTCTGAGGATGATAAAGAGTGGCAACTCGATGGTCAATGCCGAACTCGTTAGCAAGGGTCCTTACCTTGTTGTTGATAAAGTGAGTCCCCCCATCTGATATCAATACTCTAGGAACCCCGAACTGTGAAATGATATTCTTCATAAAAAATCGACATATAGTCTTAGTATCTGCAGTTCGGACAAGGATGGCCTCAACAAACAACTCACATAATACACAACCAAAAGAATATACTCGAATCCCTGACTCTTAGGGAATGGACCCATGAAATCGATGCCCCATGCATCAAAAACCTCACAGAAGTGAATGGGCTACATTGGCATCATATCACGCTGTCCATAGGTGCCGATCCTCTGATAGTCAATACACATCTCCACGAATTCATCAGAATCCTTGAAGAGGGTCGGCCAACATAGGCCGGATTGGAGTACATTCTGTGTTGTCCTCCTCCCAGAATGATGTCCTCTTGCCTCATGCTTGTGACAGTATGTGAGGATGTTGTGGTGCTCCTCCTGAGGAATGCACTGATGCCATACACTATCCCCTCCCTCATGATAAAGGATGTGATCTTCCCAATGGTACGACTTGGCCTTCACTAGGAAAGTCTCAAGTCGCTGCATGGGCCAACCTTGTGGAATTTTCTTGGCGACAAGATAGTTCACAATGTCGGTGTACGCGATAGCAAGGATCACCTCATTTGGGAAGGTCTCTGTAATAGGTACCATCTACTATGATTCCTCAAGATTCTCTAATCAGAAGAGGTGATCCGCCACCACATTCTTGACTCTAGGGTTATCCTTAACCTCAATGTCAAACTCCTAGAGTAGAAGGATCCATCTGGTCAATCTGACTTTGGCATCCTTCTTTGTCATTAGGTACCGGATGGCAGTGTGATCTGTAAATATCATCACTCTATATCCAAGAATATAAGATCTAAACTTATCTAAAGAAAAGACTACGGTTATCATCTCCTTCTCTCTGATAGTATAGTTCCGTTGAGCGGCATCCAAAGTACGGCTAGCATAGTGAATGTCATATGGCAATCCATCCCTCCTCTGTCCTAGAACAACTCCTATGGCAAAATCAGAAGCATCCATCATGATCTCGAATGGGAGAGACCAACCAAGCGGCCAAAGGACATGAGCCTAAACAACTAATCCTTTGGGAGTCTCGAATGACGCTAGACACTTATCATCTACAATGAACTTGATGTCTTTCGTCATCAGGTCAGTAAACGGTTGGGAAATACGACTGAAATCCTGAATGAATTGTCGGCAGAAATCGACATCCCCCAGAAAAGAACACAATTGTCACAAGTTGGACGGTGGATTGAGTTTCCTGATGATATCTGCCTTGGCCAGATCGACCTCCATGCCCCTATTAGATATGATATGGCCAAGCACCGTCCCCTGAGTCACCATGAAGTGGCTCTTCTCCTAGGATAAAACAAGATGGACCTCGATACAATGCTGAAGTACGCAGTCTAGGCAGTTAAGATAAGCATCGAACCTGTCGCCGTAGATGAAGAAATCATCTATGAAGACCTCTAAGAAATCACCCAACATGTCCAAAAATATGGACAACATACACCTTTGGAATGTCGTCGGGGCGTTACATATACCAAAGGGCATCCGTATGAAAGCATATGTCCCAAACAGACATGTGAATGTCGTTTTCTCCTGGTCTTCGAACGCTATGGAAACCTCGTTATAGCCGGAGTACTCCTAAAGAAAGCAATAGTGACTCTTCCCAGCTAGTCTATCAATGATTTGATCAATAAATAGTAGTGGAAAATGATCCTTCTTATTAGCATGATTCAATCATCTGTAGTCCACACAGACCCGCCAAGAAGTAGGTACCCAAGTAGCTATCTCTTCTCCAGACTCGCTCAAAACTGTAGTGATGCCCGTCTTCTTGGGTACCACATGTAATGGACTAGTCCACTTGGAGTCAGAGATGGGGTAGATAAAATAGACGCTACACCATTTTGATATTTCCTTCATAAATATATCTCAAAGGTTCGGGTTCAGCCGTTACTGGAACTCACACGAGAGCTTAGCGTCCTCTTCAAGATAAATATGATGGCAGAATAGAGCCCGACTTATCCCCTGGATATCAACTACACTCCATCCAATCGCCTTGCAATTCCTTTCAAGAACCTCCATCAATGAGATTATTGTTCTCCAATCAAATCCACTGAGATAATGACTAGGTACATTTCTGGCTCACCTGCAAGGAATCTGTACTTCATCGATTGTGGCAAGGTTTTCAATTGGGGCAACTAGGAGCTGGAAAATCTGGTTTCTGAAAAGTCTGAGTGAAAGCAACCAAAACTACATGGGAGAACTCTTGTTGTGCATGAAAATCTGGTGAAGACGACCCTGATGGTATCTTTGTAAACTATGCTGGTTCAATCTCCACTCTAGCTGTCGGCTTTGTGGGATTCAGACAGGGTAAATGCACATCAAAATCATCCCAATTGATGTCTGAATTCGAGGGATAAGAACTTGGAATAGGCCTTTGGACTAACAGTTTGTCAATACCTCATTGGAATTAGGATTTAAGTCTCAAAAGCCCTCAAGTTCCATAAATCCCTATCCAGGTTCATCCCAACATCCAGCTCAGATCCACCCATCCATTACGTAAACTATTCAACTTTGAAGTCAATTTGTACTGTGTGTGAAAGGTGTTAGCTCTTCCTTCTTGAAAAAGCGAAGAAACCACCCATCATAGTAATACACTCCCATTTGGTCCTCATCTAGATAGTCGATCCTCAAGGAGGGGGTATTTCCTTTGCATGAGTTCAAAATTGGATCAAATAAAGAAGAGTTAAATGGATGACACAAGGTGTCCTACTAAGGCATGTTTAAGTTGAATTCCGAACACTGTCTCATGGAACCTAAAGAATTAATTTAAAGACCTGAAGAGTCTTAATTCCAGTTCCTAATAAAGTCCCTTTAGAATTCAGTGGATTAAGGCCTAAACCAAGATCCATCCTTCAGACTTAACTCCATTCGGTTCAAGAATCAAACTTGTTCTGAAAAATGCTAATGAATGTAACAATTTTCTATGAAGTGTATTTTTCAATTAAACTTTTTATGTAATTTTTAGGAATTTTGCCAATTTTTACTGATTTTTTTAAAAAAATATTTTTTATTAATTTGGAAGAGTTAGTGGATTGAATCAATTTACATGAATTTACAAGAATTGTGTACATTTATACAAAGAATTTTATACACATCTTATATATACAACATTATACAAATTTTATACAAGATTTTACAAAAGAATTTTATTCATGATTTTTATATTAAGAATTTTATAGAATTATTTTTCAACACATTTACTTACAGGTTTTATTAAGCCTCTTTTTTTATAACTCATATTTTCAGTTTTTATTGGATTTTAAAAACCCAAAATATATACCCATACTTTTACAGCCATATTATTAAAAGTACAATAAAGTAAGAGTTATGGCTTCTAAAGTATATTGAATATATATATATGACACCCCCTATACTTAGCGTGAACTATATCTTCATGTGACCAAAGAAGCGATAATGGAAGACATAACTCGTGCTAAGTATATATCGGTGAAAAGAATACTACATTATAATGACTCAAAAGAATAACGAATAAATGAATAGAAGTCAATCATACCCTCTATACTAGGGATTAACTAATCCTAAGTATATGGGACTCAAAACGAAGATGATCAAGGTGAGAATGTACACAATCAATGACTTAGCTTGTCCCCCCATACTTAGGGTAAAATATCCCTAAGTATATAGAAGAATATCAACAGTTGAGGGACAAGCATGAGAGCAGACGATACACAAATTCAAAAACAATCAAATATGAAAACAAGCGATATTACCCCACTAGACTTTGGGTAAAGCACACCCTAAGTATAAGCGACAACAAGGGTAATAGAAAAGAATGATATGAACAACACAAAGTCTACACCACCCTATATATAGGATAAAGTACATCCTAAGTGTAGCAAAAATCCAAAACGAGACCTGGGATGTAAGACAAACGAAAGAATGAATGAATAAACTCAAAAACACGCATGTACAAGGTGAAAAAGAATGAACAAATCAAAGTAGAGTGACTCAGAAAGAAGAATTTTTCTGACAACACTGACTTATGGAATCAAGGAGGTGCACATCTACATCTGGGTCATCCTCAGATGTATCCATGTCTCAATCCGAAAAACCCTAATCTAAGTCATGGATGTAAGACAACTTAGTGTTGTTCTGAATGAGAACCAAAATGACTACGGAAATAACAACAAGCTCCTCGAAATAAGAAATGACCAACTCAGAAACATCAGACGAATTTTCATTCAATTTTACATTATAGGACTTGTATTCATTCACTATAGAGTCTAAGGTGGCCCAAAAGGAGAGGTCTAAATCATAGAAAAATTTAACTAATCTCATGTACTCCTCTTTACCCCATGATTGTGTTCTAGAGAAGTCAGGTGGTCCATCTAGGAACTCAACAATCAGACTCACCTCTACGTTAGGGTCAACAACAGAGGTACTCACCACATTGGCGGGAGAATCGACAATCTTCCTCTTCACCAGGGATACGATATGATTAGTGAATGTAGTCCCCGAATCCCCTGATGAAGTGTGTGGATATATGGTCTGGAAATCCTCCACATCATAATTCGGCTCAAAGATTTTATTTCTAATGTTATTTCCTAGTGTTTTGTCATAAGAAAAGAAAGATGGATCTAGTATATCCTTAGTGAAAGAGGCAAGAACAAAAGGATCCTCGAGTCCGCCTCGCTAAAGTCAAATACATTGGTCTCCTAATCAGGGTTCCTATGGTCAGATGCATCAACAGTTACAAAGTTCAGCTCATTTTCTCTTACATTTCTAAACCAATAGATCCAACACTCACAATCAATGGAAGCCTTAGACAAGGGTAAGAATGGTTTTCCAAGGATCACGGGTTCTCCATGGAACTCCATGTCTAGGACAACAAAGTCCAGTAAGTATTGCAAACTATGGAAAATTATGAAGACATTCTTCAATACTCCCAGCGACCTTTGATAGATCGATTAACCAGCTAAATGATCATCCGGGTCTTCTCAAGCCTATCCATATCAAACTCATGGAGGGCAGAGGTTGGGAGATTGTTCACGGAAGTTAGGTTTCCCCTTTAATGCATTCTTTGCGGGTTTAAGGTTCCTAATGGCCATTGAACTAGCCAAGGAGTCTGTGTTTCCCAGAACGGTGATTTATTTTCCTACCTTTTCTTTTATGAGTATGGGGAGTCTTCAAAAACCTCCTATAGGCAGGAATTAGGTCCATGGTTGTCAAAGGTGGAAGCATTAGGATGAACTTTTCTAAATAGGCTTCCAACTCAGGATAGTCACATATTTTATAATTTTTTTAATTTTTGAAGGAGAAGAAAGAATGGAATGAAGATTCTCAGAAGAAACTTCGACAGGCTCTAAAAGACTAGAAGACAAGGGATTAGTATAAAGAGACGAATGGACTCCAACTGTACAAAACTGTGGGACTGGATCTCTATTGCTCCGCTTTTTTATTGTGTTTTTGGTGTTTTCTCTTTTTCTCATTTTTTTGTGATTTTTCGCCTTTGCTACATGGAGAATCAGGCTGAATTTGTACCTTCGTGTCGTTTCCTACTATATGCTCCTCACTCCTAAATGTCTCAACAATTGGAGGCTGTCTCTGAACATCATGAAAATTCGGAGTACAAGTACTCAACAACTCAAAAGTCAACTGAAAAGTAGATCTGATCCTCATTCTACGATAAAGATGGATATAAAATCTCTGAATGCGTCAATCTACTCCCTATGAAAGGCGCTCTACTCTTGAATCAGATGGACATAATGATCAAATGTGGAGCCCTCTATATCAGGAATCTGAAAGTAATGTCCCACATCCATCTCTGGATGTTGAAGACGCTCAAAATGATCAAGTGAGTCCGAGGTGAAATGCTCCTGAGGTGGCTTCTCTTAGCACTGGTCGTGATAAGGAAACTGAATCGGTTGGTAATATGGTTGAAACAGCATGGGCTCTCGCTCGGTACCATGGAGTACCTAAGGAACATGCATCCAAGGTTCTAGAACTGGAAAGTACGGAACCGACTCATACTCTGGCTAAAAACTCAAGGGAAAAAGTATCAATCTATGATGAGAAGAAGTCTCTGCAACTATCTCAACATCCATCCTCTGTACTACACCAGTGACCATATCAACTGCCTAATGTGCAATCCCTAAATCATCATGGTGGATCACATCTAGGTGGTCTAGCATCTCCCTCTTGTGTTATCTTAACATCTGAAATGTCTCCAGAAAGAGTCCAAAGTGAATCCTCGTCAAGACTACGGTGTGAACCGCCACACGAGGCATCGACCAATGCCTACTACTCTGTGGTCATACCTTGATAAAAGATCTGAACTAACTCAGATTTAGAGATCCCATGATCTGGAAATCTCTTCAAAAGAATCTAAAATCTGAGTCACATATCATGTAATG
Source organism: Ottelia alismoides (assembly GCA_037367405.1). Lineage (NCBI taxonomy): Eukaryota > Viridiplantae > Streptophyta > Magnoliopsida > Alismatales > Hydrocharitaceae > Ottelia > Ottelia alismoides. Next base: position 271,247 of record JAZKJV010001734.1, read on the forward strand.
GCTCGAGGGGATCTTCTGAAAAATCTCTGATAACCGACTGCATGAAATTGACTCCTCTAATGGGATAAAATCTCCTAAGGAAGGCAACTTGATGCGTACCCCAACAAGTTATCTCCTCTCCCAAACTTCGGAGCCATCTTGCAGCTCCGTCCATGAGTGTCAAGAGAAATGTCTTTATCATAGCATCCTTAAGTGTAATATCTGAATAGAATCGAGTACTGCAAATCTCCTCAAACTCAAAAAGATGATCATAAGGATCCTCGTGCGGCTTCCCATGAAACTTCGGCAACAATAACACGAAATATGAATCAATCGAAAAAGTCTGTAAACTAAATGTAGAAACTAACTCATCTCCGAATAAGAAGTAGTCTGCACAATCTGTACCCTCATCTCAGCAACTTGTGGACCCAAATCTCTCTTTTGATCTGAAATCGATTCACATATCTCACACATTTACTCAACTATCACTGGTGTAACTGAAGACTAACTTTGAATGATAGAAGGCGAAGGAGTAAGAAGAAATGAAGATGATAAAGAAACATGAGAAACGAAAGGGGAAGACTCTCCAGGATCAGAGTCATACCTGGAGAAGGACGGAAGACTCAACTCAAGTTCAAAATACGAATTGTCCTGAACCATCCTAGATGAACGGGTAGGTGCAGATGGAAGCGGTGCCATAAGACTCGGCCTAAGAGATCACCTACCCATCATCGTAACTAAAAAAAGTAAACAACACAACGTGACTCCTAGTATCCGCCTCGTGCTGCTCCTCAGCAATCAGGTCGCTGAGAACACCAGTCTCTACGTATCTCAACTTCTCGGCTCCAGAAGAATCCCACCTCAACACCTAGGCCCTGTAACACAAAGCAAAAACAAAAGCCTTAAAAAGATACAAGAAAAATAAAATAGAGGGAAAGAAAATAAAAGACATTAAAAATACAACAAAAATAAGATGACGAAAAAGAGAGAAAAAGAAACCCTAAAAACTAAGGCATTAATCTCAACCCTAGCACTACCTCCCTGGCAACGGTGCCATCTGAAAAAGTGAACACTTGATCTAATGTTCTAATGGAGATAACAAAAGAGGGTCATTGTATAGACCATGTCGATTTTACCAGAAAAATATATTTTTTATTTATACTCCTAAACTCAATAAGTATGGATGTGTCAAACTTAGGGAGGCAAATTGTGGAAAACTAAGGTAAAATAGGTAGAGGGACTAAGATGAATGGGTTTTCATGCTTTTATTTATTTTTAGGGATTTTTTTGTATTTTTATTTGATTTAATGAATTTTATTTTATTTTTGTGGTTTTATATACCTATAAGTGGAAAAATATAAGTATTTGATTTTATATTTTTATTTGATTTTTATTTTGTAATTTCTATATTTTAAATTATATTACCTTTTTTTATGAATTTCTAGAGGTTTTTAATAATTTTATGGGTTTTAGAATTATTTTTTAAAGTTGAAAACTAGCTCTTTATTAAAAATAGGGATTTATTTATATTTAAAAAATAGAAAACAATAAGAAAATATTTTTATTTATTTTTCTCAAAAAATAGATAAAAATACCTTTCAAAAGTGGTATTTGTGATTTTTATAGAATAGTTATGTATTTTTGAAGTTTTTATGTATTTTGATTTTTTTCATTTATTTTAATATTTAATTTTTATTTTGGTTTTTGTTTTAATATAAAAAATATAGTAAATTATACTGTAGGTAATTTTTTAGGATTTTTATAAATGTTTTTATTTTTTATGTATTTTTATTTTTTGTGTATTGTTTGTATTTTTATGAATAATTTAAAAATAGAAATTATTTTTATTTTTTCAAAACTACTATAATATTGTATATAGTATAATACTATGTATTTATACGTATTTTCATTATATTTTTATTTTTTGTATTTTATTTAATATGTATATAATAGGTATACTATTTATATGCATGGAAATGTACATAAATAAGGGATGTTTTGCGCAAAAGTCATAATACACGTGATCATCCACGTGATAGCAGCTCGGTAGGTCATGTTTGTAAGAGTAGATAAGTTAGAGGGTAAGATTCGCAATTGTCCCCAAAAGATATGGTCGTCACGTGAGATGCATGTGGCTGGTGTTGTTTCGGACTTCTTCATGAATACAAAAAAGTCAAGGAGGCTAACTACAAATTGCTCAAAAATCTGACGATATCACGTGTCGCGCACGTGATGACTTAAGCGGTGGGCCAGTACGTGTTTTGGAGGTGGCATGTGGCGAGATAAGCTGTGTCAGACAAGTCTGAATGAGTAGTTGTAGATGCTTTGATCGGACAGTTATCTCCCTTCAATAGGGGTTTCAATATTGTGGTGGCTACTCATCGTTTTCTTCCCAAATATGCAGGTGCGATGGTGGAAGTCTTCGTGGCGTGGAGGAGATATCAAGCAACAACGGTCGAGTCTGGAAGCGATGTTGTCGCTGGGTTTCAACTTTCTCGAAGAGGATCCATACTCCACGTCGATGATGATCTGCTCCTTGTTCTTAACTCAGATTTCATGGTGGAGATGTTCGAAACAAATCTCAGATGGTTGCGACTTCGTATATATGTTGAGGTGATGGTGGCATGCAGACGACCAGTCGATCAACCTGAATGAATGATTTCTGCTCTACTAGTTGTTCCCCAGATCAAATGAATTCTGGTCGGTGCGGATCTCAAATGCATGCAGTGCTTCGACTCGATCTGACAGATATACAGATCAGTTTTTTCAAATCCGTGGATGTGCGGATAGATCTTATGGCGGTGTAGGTAGTTGTGTATTGAGTCCGATGATATGTGCTCAGATGTTCAGCGATGATTGATCTCTTGGTTACAATTCAAATGCTGGTGATGTTGCTTTTCTAGATGATCTCCTTGTTGTGTACCTATACCTGCATGTAAATCGAAGAGGCTCGAGGCACAACCTCGACTTGGATGTTACATGCAAAAGCAAATGGAAGTGGATGGAGTTTCGATCCTCTATGCAATGGAGGAATTGGATCGATGAAGCTCAAATCTAGATGATCTGAGATGATACAAGATGAAGAGATATGAGGAGAAGGGGACTTAACGCGTTGAAATGGAAATTTATCAAAATCTAGCCAAATCGAAGAGAAAAAATAGAGAACAAAAGGAGGATTTGAGAAGAGAGGGAGGGGAGAAGAGAACTGAGAATGTGAAGCAGAGAAGAGAAGATGAATTGAGAAGAGAAGGGAGGAGGAAATGAGAAGAAGGACTAACCTAAATGTGGAAGTGAACGAAGTCAGTGCCTAGGGGATCGGAGCTCGGCGGAGCTTAGATGGTTGTTGCCTCAATTCTTGCCGCGTCACAAAGGTTGCTCGGAGCATATTTGAATGGTGGTGCAGACTTCTGGCGACGATCTCGCCTCCCTTCTCTCTCTCATGCTCAACGACGGAGCTGTAAGCTCCTATCACCAGCTTGCGCAATGGAATCGAAGGAGAAGAAAGGATGAAAATGACGGATGTGGGTGAAGATGGAGGGGTGAGCTTCTTAAATAGAGGATGGAGACGGGGGAAAACTTGGGAAGCACGAAAGGAGTTTTCATTACCAGCGGAGGAGAATAAGGGAGGCAAGGATGTTGGGCGAACGGCCCGATGGCCCGATCGTGGGGTTGTTTAACGGAGGAAGAAGGTGGGGGGAAGAAGGGAGCGTTAGGCAGAAAGGAGGAAGCAGAAGAACGAGGGAGAGAGAAAGGAGAAGAGAGAGAAAGAGAAAGAAAGAAAAAATAAAATTTATTTATTTCAATAATTGTTTTATATTAACAATATAACATTAATTAAATATTAATAAAATATGAAAATACAAGAAATAACAAAAATTAAATAGAATAAGATTAAGATAAATTGTACAATTTATTCTAATAAGGTCCCAGAAACCTACTTTTTACATATTAACTCTGATTTTAGTGAAATCACTTTTATTTGATAGATAATTTTATAAAACAAACTTTAAAAGTAGGTACATCCAATTTAGAGTTTGAAAAACACACCTGATATGAGAGATAAAAAGGTCGTTGTATCGACCAGGTGAATTTTAGCATAAAATTTGTTTTTATTATTTATACTCCTAAACAATATGTGTATAGTGTCAAGTGCAGGAGTGTCAAACTGAGGGAAGAAAACTATTGGAAACTAGGGTTAAATAGTAGAAATTTAAGGTTTTATAGGTTTCCTAATTTTTATTTATTTTTAAGGATTTTTTTGAATTTTATATTGTTTTTGCGATTTTTAAGTATTTTGTAATTTTTTATTATTTTAGAAAATGCTTCCTATTTTTTATTTGGGTTTTATTTTATAAATTTATGTTTTATTTCGTTTTACTATTTTTATGAATTTTTAAGGGGTTTTTAAGATTTTTATGTAATTTTGTTGATTTTTAAGGTAAAAAATTAAGTTTTTATAGAAAATAGATTTTTATTTTCAATTTGAAAATAGTAAATTGTAGCAAAATATTTTTATTCTATTTTATCAAAAATTAGATGAAATTATCTTTAAAATGATATGTAGTACGTAATTTTATGAATTTTCTTGAATTACTTATGATTTTTTCAAATTTGTTATTTATTTTAATATTTGATTTTTATTTTCTTTTTCGATTATTGTGCACAATACAGTAAATTATAATGTAGGTCTTTTTTGTTAGATTTTTAAGAGTGTTTTTATACTTTTTAAGATTTTTAAAGTTTGTTATATTTTTTAGTGTTTTAAAATGATTTATTAAACATAGAAAATATTTTTATTTTTTAAAAAATACTATTTCATACTATATATAGTGTACTATAGGGTATGCAGAACGTGATAATATGCAGAACCCTAGGTGCATCCATGCAAAAATTCCAAGACTGCACGTAGTCAGTCACGTGCTTCCTACAGTTAGTTGGACCTATTTGAAAACCACAGAAGTTTGGGGCGTATCCTGGAAAAGTACCCAGGGTCACGTGCCTCTCTCACGTGCTAGCTTCAGGCGGAGGACTTGTTCGTGTCTTGATTAAGTTGAGGGGCTTATTTTGCAATTTTCCCAAAATATCTAGGAGACGCACACGTGGGACACGCGAGCTGCATAAGCGGTGTGCAGCTCAATCTGGATATGAATTTGTAAAGCAAAAGGGTTCTTCGCCAAATTCGCCTGAAGTTCTTGGAGGCGGTTTCGATCTTTAGGCGGAGGACCTCGCACAGAATGATTATCTCGATGCTTCGTCTATTTGTGTGTTTATATCTGCAAATTCTGATGCTACTCGACGATGGCGTTGTGCTTCCGATCCTATCTAATGCTTGGCATTGGACTCGATGGTGTTCTTCGAACGGTGGTTCTCAAACACATTTCAATGAAGTTCTACGGTGCTCCGACTCAGGTGCGGTCGATGTACATCGAGGCAAAAGTGCTCGGTCTGTCTTTGTGCTGCTGGAGCTAGATGATGATCATCCTCAACCTCAATTCATGTTGCTGATCTCAAATCTCCAGAGTATGTGATGCAGCGATTGTGTCATATATAGATAGTGAATCTTCATCTGCAGTAATGGTTATAGAATGCAGAAGCTCCAGTTATGACCTGCAATGCTTCAAAAATCTCGAGGTGTCTTCCTCGGTCGAGCGTTATAGAACATGTGATAAAATGGGGGGATGAAGGAGTTCCGTGAATGGGAGATCGAGCTCCAAACTCCGATCAAATTCGATCTAATGTAAATAGATGTAGATACAAAGTGGAGAAGCGGTGATGATCGAAAGGGGAATACATTTGATTGGTCTGAGGAAAAGTTGAAGGAGAAGATGTGGAATCGAGAAGATAATGGAGGAGAATGGAAGTTGAAATAGAAATCTAACCTGGAAATGAAAATAAAGGGGATGCAGATCGCCTTGGACTAAAGCTCACAGAGGAGCTTTGTTGGTCGTTGCCAATGATGCAAGGGCGAATTTCGCTGTGGTTGAACTCTCGATGGAGGATGGAAATGCGATGTCGGAGCTGGGATCTCGCCGCTCCTTGCCCTTCCTCGCTTGACGGAAGGAGAAGTGGCTCTCTATCATTAAGCACTCTCTCACCGGAACTCGGAAAACAGGGAGTGAAGAATGGCGGATGTGGCCGGCATAGAGGGTGTGGATCTACTTTATAGAGAAGGTGGAGGTCCAATTTCATTGAACCTGTACGGGATTCGGGCGAGGATGCATCTAGACGAGGATGAGGCGAGGAGGAGTTGGTTGCATACCGCCCAACGACTGGTTTGTTAAGAGGTTGGTGGCAGCCGGAGAAAAAGGGGAAGGCAGGAGATGATGAACGGCGGCGGGCGGAGACGAGGAAGAGGAAGAAGGTCGGGGGAGAAAGAAACGGGACGTGTGGGTCACATGCGAATAAAATAAATAATTAATTAAAGAAGAATTATAAACATATAGTACATATATACAAAGGGGTCCAAATACCAAAACTCACATGTTTTATTCTAATATTGTTTTGGTATTTTTAATAAATAACATAGTTATAAAATGAAGTTTAAAAGTGAGTTTGGTCAATTTGGAGTTTTCAATAAATAGTAATGAACCTTGGAAGTTAGCTTTTAGGATTTTTAAGTTCACCATAAATATTTATATATATTAAATATTTTTTTGATATTTGGATAAATTAATATATATTATTATGAACAACTTTCGTGAAGAAAATATTTTATTTTGAGATGATCTAAATGATAAATAAAATAGGTGAATATATGTACAAGGTAAAAAATGTGTTTATATATTTTGATGATCTTGATTTTATGATATTTTTATAAATTAAGATTCTTATCTTCCCCTACTTATTTATTTCGTCGACCACGTCAATATTGACCTGGTCTTGGGTTAGGATCAATCTATACATATTCCATATATACATCATTCTTTTTCTTTTTCTTTTTTTCTCTTTATTATTTTATTTTGGATAAATTAAATGTTAAATATATAATATTAACAAATGTGGTAAAAATGTTAAGTGAATAATTACATGTATTTTACCAAGGATTTTCGCCAAACTGAAAGAATAAAGGCGATTAATCATAGATTCATCAATAACCTAATCTAAACCCCAAAAAGGGATAAGCACACATATCGTAAGAGTAGAAGGCCATCATCGTCATCAGCAAAATCTCCTCCATAAACATCACACTCGAATCTTTTCGCTAGGGAGCATCAGCTAATCTTCTTCGCAGAGCCATTTGTCTTATTATAATCAACCTGCAAGGTGCATTTCAATTTTTGCATACACATGATAAACTAAAATACCATCATGCGCAAGCTCCGAAAATTTGAAGGTCAGGGAAAGAAGACAAAGGAAGAGATAAGAGAAAGACAACATCTTGTAAAGGTGATTTGCTTTAGTTGAAGAATCAATAAGTATGGATCTTTAAGCAACTGATTTCAAGTAGTAGTTGAATTTACAACGCATAAATGTGCCCCAAGCTGCACGAGACAGAGTTCCATCACATGTTGAGTTATAATGTGGCACTATATTGGAATTCCCTAATATTCATAGAGGCATCGAGCCTTCCAAATCGACCACCAAGTTGAGGCCTTTATCGCTATACTCTACTAAGATTCATGTAGATTCTGAGAAGTGTTGTTGTAGTTAAAGAAAATAGAGAAACTAATTGCTCCGCTACGAAACCATCCTTCTCAAAGATCATTTTATCTTCCAATGTCAACATTATCAAAATGAATATTAATCATATAAAAATATATCTTGTTCTTATAAAAACATCATATTCATTGCAACTATTCGTAAAACAACGATTAACTGTGACATTTTCATTAAAACTTATAGTAATCGTTACTATTTTAACAATTATAAAATAAAAATTCTTGAGAAAGTCGCGGACAAGTGTTGCAATATGAGTCATTGCTAAGAACACTTAATATGATAACCATTACAAATTTCAAAAATCAACTATAACTTTAAGATGAATGGTATGTTATTAAGTACCACAAAATTGAGCTTTAGTGAGTTATTTTTCAAAATCCATCACTATAGCAATCGTTGCAAATTATTGTATACAATAACACTATTATTGTTCATTGCGAAATGATTTTTTATACTTGAAATTAGCAACGAATGTTATATATGTTGTTATATCATTAATGGCGGTCCATATAGAAACACTTATCTATTGTTATTTTTCAAAATTCCAAATAATTGTCGCAAATTTTTTAGTCCAAAATTTAGCAACGAGTAGTTAAAATTAAAAAATAGCAACTAATAAGCATCACTACATAGACCACTGCCAATGATTTAACAACGTATATGATATTCAACTTTAATTTTTGTTAATGTAAAAGAGGGTGAGCTCCCAAGGTGGGAGTCACCGCAAAAGTGTTATATCATTAATAAGAAAGGTTATAAAGTACATTATCTAGACTCCCAAAAGTTCATGAGAGCCTTACAATGAGACACAAAATTTTCTGAATAAAACCTCTGATTCTTAAAAAGCAGCTCATTTCTTGCCAGCCAAATTGACCACAACACCGCAAAAGGTTTTGCAACATCGTTAGTGGAGCTGCCTCCAACCTTTCTTATTGTCTCCCAAAAGCTCACAAGACTTCCCGTGTCCACCAACGAGATCTCCATCTCCCTTCAAACCTTCGTCGAAGTCTCACAAGTGAAGAAAATATGTTCTGAGTTCTCCATCTGTTCCCCGCACCTGTCACAAGTCATATCTTGATGCCCCAAAATCCTCACCCTCCTAACCTTGTCATAAATCTTGTCTCTCCTCAGGCACCAGAGGAAAACCTTTACCCTAGTTGGGATCTTGCAAGCCCAAATAATCTTCACATCCTTACACAAGTCGAGATCTTGCCCATCTCCACCATTTCTTAGCTCGCCATATAACTGCTTCATAGAGAATTTTGTACCTGACCACTCATAATGGTACGTGATCTAAGAGTCATCCCTCGAAATAGGAGTTGCATCCAATAGTCTAAGAAGTTCCTCTCTCCTCCCATCAGAGCGGACCACTGCAAAACTTAATCCCCACTCCCCGGAAATAGCCAGTTCCCTCAAAGTGGCCTCCTTTGATGCTGCCATCGCAAAGAGTCTTGGAAACCGCATCTCTAGAGTCCCTTCCCCCGTCCAATAACCCCTCCAAAATCTGAAACCTCTCCCATCCCCCAGCTTAGGCATTATACTATATGATATGAGCCTCAGAACCTCCCGTATCCCTTGCCATAGGGGTGACTCAAATCGAGTAGTCCTTGCAATCAACACATCTTTCACCTTGTAGATCCTTCTAATCAATATTGTGGCTAGATCCTCTGATGGTCCCCAAATGCGCAGCACCCACTTTGCCATAAGAGCCCTGTTCATGCACGCCAAATCCCAATCTCCCAACCCCCTGTTCCCTAGTTCTTGTTATCTCCTCCCTTGCCACCAGATGCATTCCTGACTTTTGTTGCTTCTCGTCTGACCAGAAGAATCTTCTCATTAGTTTTTCAATCTTCTTTCTCACCCCGACTGGCATCATCCTAGTGGAGAAAAAGAAAGTTGAAATGGAGGATAGGACATGCTTCAGCAAAACTAGCTTACCACCCTACAATAAGGAAACCGCCTTCCAACCAACCAGTTTCCCCTCTATCTTCTAGATAACTATGTCCTAATCTGCCACTATAAGCTTACCAGCCACCAATGGAAGACCCAGGTAGGTAACCACTAGGTCCCCCAACTGACATCCAAGCAGCTCTGCTATTCTGGTCCATTCTTCATTTTGTAACCCAAAGGTGATAACCACGGATTTTTGTAGATTTATCTGCAGCATAGACAGACTACTAAAAATGTCCAGTAACTGAGTTGCTCTACCAATCATTTCATTCATCCTATCTAGAAAAAGCACGGTGTCATCAGCATACTGTAGTAAGGGCATAGAGATGTCGTCCAGATGAAAACCCTCACACCAGCCACCATCTACCACATGCATGAACATGACCGCCAACGCATCCGCAATAAGAACAAAAAGCATGGGCGCTAGAGGACATCCTTGCCGCACTCCTCTCTGAGGCTGGAAGAAACCCCCCTCTGGCCGCCCATTCACTAAGACCGAGAAGGAAGATGTAGTGATACATCTCTTCATCCATGAAATCCAATCTTCTGGGAACCCTCTTCTCCTCAGTGACATCGATAGGAAGCTCCAGTCCACATAGTCATAAGCTCTTGCAAAGTCGATCTTCCACAATACACCCTTTGCACCACTGCGTCTCCACTGTAAGCAAGTCTTCGATGCCACGACTAAGCCATCTGCCATTTGCCAACCAGGAATGAATGTGGATTGGCCCTCTAGAAAAATAGACTCCAAGACCCCCCAGAGCCTGTTTGCCAACACTTTTGCCACAATGAGGTATATCCCATTCGAAAGCGCAATTGGTCTGATATCTTCAACTCCTGATGGGTGATCTTTCTTGGACAGTAAAAACAACATTGCCCTATTAACCTTCTCGAACCCCATGTTCCCTTCTCTAAACTCTTCTAGCACCTCTAGGATATCAGCCTTCAGTAGGTCCCAAAACTCTTTGTAAAAAAATTCCGGGAATCCATCCGGTCATGGTGCTCCTTCCGCATTCAGACCCCAAACTACCCTCTTCACCTCGACCTCCGAGAATAGTGCCACCAGCTCCTCTGCCTGCCCTGGTGACAGGGACTTCACCCCCTCCCAAACCAACCCCACCAATCCCCCTGCCTCCTCCGTGACATCTCTATAAAATGATCTCTCAGAGCACTACCAATTTGCGCCTCCCCGAAGAGCCTCATCCCTCCCACCTGTAGTTCTCGAATGTGATTCCTTCTCTTCTGCAAGAAGCCATAGTGTTAAAGAATCTGGTATTAGCATCCCCTTCACGCAAACACTTCTGCCTGGACCTTTGTCTCCATTTGGTCTCTTCTCTCTTATCTTCTATCATAATCACCTCCAAAAGCCTGGATCTCTCCATTATCTCCTCCTGGTCCAATGTCTCAGATCGTCCAACCCATCCAGACGAACCACCTATTTCTGTGCCTCACCTCTCATCTCCCTTCTCTTCATTCTCACCTCTCTCCCAAACTCCTTCAAGAAAGACTTAAGCAGCACCAGTTTCAACGCTAATCGATTCACCGCTGAGCCCACCGGATGCCATCCCTTCCACAAATCTGCCACCAACTCTTTGAATCCTTCTTCCAATAGCCAAAACTGCTCAAACCGAAAGAAGAACCTGCTTCTTCCCTCCTCACCAGAGGACCAGATAATGGGTGTGTGATCAGAGTGAGCATGCGGCAGTGCCCAAGCTCACGAAAGTGGGAACTTTTCCACCCCCTTAATGGAAAGTAGGAACCTATCCAATCTCGACCTCGACCTAACATTGCACCATGTTTACGCACACCATGATGCGTCCAAAATTGTTAATCCCAAAGAATGCGCCAACTCCAAAAACTCTAACGAGCCAACATCCCTCCCTCCTCCTACCCGATGGCGATCATTTGGTAGCAATATAATGTTGAGATCCCCTCCCACAAGCCACACCCCATCAACCTGTTCGTAGTACATCTGTGCCAAATTCGCTGCTAAGAGACCTCTCCCATTATCACAGGGCCTGTAAACATTTGTCACCGTAAAGAAGAATCCATCCACACGACGTCTAATTCGAACCGTGAATGAAAAAGAGGACCTCCACTCAACAACTGCCTCAAAGTCATCCTTTCTCCAACCTGTGAGCAGCCCTGCCGTACCATACGCTTCCATCTCCTAGGCCTCAAATTCTCGGTCAATTCCTAAATCATGACCACCTCTATCAAACTGTGAGACAGGTTCGTCTCTTGCAATAAGAAGATATTTGTTTTGCCTTCACGAATCAACTTCCTGACCCCCAGGTGCTTTTCAGGTCGGCCCAGACCCCTCACATTCAAAGAAAGTATCTTCATTGAGAAACCAATGGGTTCCTCTTTGGTGGATGTGGTTGCACCACCCCCAAACATTCTGCAAAGCCTCAGTCTAAAAGACTAAATCGACTTGGCTTTCCCGAAGGCGAACCTCCAATGGCTTGTGGCTGAGATGATGGCACCGACCGCTCTACTTCCATCATAACCGCCACCCTTCATTTCCATATAGTTAACTTCAAAGGATCATTTTATTATATGCAAACACCAGCCCTTGAACCCCCACTAGCAGCCAGTACGACCACACCTTCTGACTGCAACCCCAAAAAACCATCCCTCCCAACCAACATTACATTCTTCACTCCAGATAGCATAGCCTTATGCGCCCACATCTGAAGTACCCCCCTTCCTCTAGCCCCATGGCATCAGACACTGCCAATCTCCCCGAGCCATATACCACCAACATCTCCGACAAACCCTCCGCCAATTCCAGCGACCTCCCGAGCCTCTAAGTCAGACTCCACCACCCCTTACTTCCTCTGAGCCTCCTAATCTTCCTATCTTCCAAGACCCCAAGTCCCCCAAGCTTCATAGACAAATCCAGCGCACCCCGACGCTCCGATCCGACCTCCACCAACTCCTCTGCCAACTCCTCCACAAGCAACTCCGGGACCCCCTCTTGAAATCCCTCCGAGATAGACCCCCCCCCACGCAACCTCTGACATTTTCACCCTCCAGCCCCTCCAAGCCCCCCTCCTGACCCTCCTGCCTGACGCACTTCTGGGGAACCGCCTCCACAGCCACAAGGGCGAAGGTAACCCCCTCCCTTTCCCCTTGGCTCTCTCATCAGCCCACCAACCCTGCAAGGCTCCGTCCCCCTACCCTCCGAGACCGCCTCTTGGGTCACATCAAAGGGCTCTACGTCTAGTTCGACACTCGGACCGGAGGAGCAATCCCCTGGACAAAAAAACACCAGAATCTCCATTAGTGCCCTCCTACAGCGCTTCAATTTGAAGCTCCATTTCCAGAGTAACAACCCGAACATCAGAAACTGGGCCAATGTCCAAGATGCCTCCCGAATTTGCTTCCAAATCTGTATCAGTCAGGGCCCACAAATTCGATCTATTAATATCGTTCTCATCAAAATTCACAGATGGTGCTTATTCATTGAGATTCTTTGTAGGAATAGGAAACATGATTCTTGGCTTTGCATTTGAATGTGAAACAACTTGGCATTGAGTAAGAATAGGAAACATCCCCATTAATTCCAGCCTTCCCCATGAATGTGAAACATCTTGCATCTCTCTCGTGATTCCTGGCGTTGGTTTCGTGTTGAGACGAAACGTTGCAGCTTTCCTAAATTCACCTTCACTGGCCAACACCACCGCCATTCGATGCTTAACCACTTCTGTTGACTCCTTGCGAAGACTGACCTCACGGATCACTGCTTCTCCGGGTAGGACACTGGGCTCGGTCGTTGCCACTTCGATGTCCAGAACCTCACTGTGATATCGAATTCTTTTCCACCCCAGCATCGGTGGGCTGAAGTTTCGCACACAGACCACCAAATCCGTATCTTTCCCCACATCCCTAACATCTGACACGATTCCGATGATTGGGATCGCTACTTTAAGGATCTCCTACACGTTTGATGAGGCTGAAGATTGACCATGACCCAGGTGAAGGTATAAAATCACTCAAGCGTCGTTGCGACCGTGATCTCGGTGCTCATCTCAACAAGAAAAAATATCAGAGACCACCAAAGTAAGAGAATAAATCAATAAAAGCAATAGCGGTCCTCGCTATTTATTTAATTTGGTATAGCGACCAGGGTCGAACACAAGGAGCACGAATTGGCCGAGACAGCCTACAAAGTAGTAAAAAATGAAAACAAAATAAAAAGGAATGTTTTGGTGGATTTTTAGATATTTTTAATTTTTTTGTATTTTTATAATAAAGGAAATATAAAAACAAAGTAAAAAGCTCACAAACACCAATTTATAAAACACAATAAATAAAGCCAGAAAAATCAAATAAAAATGTTTTGTGCTTTTTATCTTTTTAAATGTTTGTGATGTTTTTTTTAGAATTTTCTAATTTTTAGTTAATTTTATAAAAATCAAAAAGGACAAAAATAGTGAAGTAATGTGAAATCAGATTTGAAAGGCTAATTAAAAATAACTAATTAGTCTATAAAAATCTGAGGTAATTTTTACGAAAAGTTAAAATAAAAACTAAACTAAAGAAACCAGAATCACATTTTTTTTATTTTTATAGAATTTTTATTAAATTTTATAAGATTTTTAGGGTTTTTTAATTTTTATGGGTTTTATGAATCCAAAAGACACAAAAATGGGATAGAAACTCAAAGACAACAAAATAAACAATTCCTAATTTTTTTGTAATTTTTAGAGGTCTTGTATATTTTTAGTTGATTTTCTATTTCAGACAGCAGCAAAAATGAAGGTTTTTGACTTTTTAAAAAATAATAAAAAGCAACAAAAATGTCCCAAAAATTTAGTGAAATTTTTACACAGTGGCAAGATCCACGTGTCCAAACTTCACTAGATTTGACTTTGATTTGGTATTTTATTTAAGAAAAATAATAGCTACAGCATACAGGGACCTAAGTGCAAAGAAAGTTAATTCCAGGGCCAAATATATAACAACTATGAAAACCACATGGCTAATAATGCAAAATGTCCAAAATACACGAGCTCAACATGTGACTTGCACTCGCAGGGGTATTTATGTCATTCCTATTTATAAAATACCAAACAGTAACACCCCACAAGTACAGGATAAAATATGCAAAAGTTCCACTAACTCACGTGTCGAGGCATGTGTTCAATACACATAGGGACTAAATAGCAATATCCAAAAATGCTAAGGTCCTATATGCAAATTACCCAAATTAAAAACAACTAAACAAAATATTTATAGGACTAAACTGAAATATAAAAAGAACAAGGGGCCTACAGGAAATTTACCCCTTATTAATATCCACAGCTAAGGTGATGCCACGTGGAAGATCTGATGGCTGAGAGCTGATGACATCCCTTCGCTCGATCGACGGCGTGGATGTGATCCTCGGGTGGATCAACGGTCAGATGTATCCCTCGAATGGACGGTTGGGATCAAATCTGGCGCCAAGGGTTCGATCTGATGGTGCATGGAGATCCTCCAAGAACAGGTCGCCGGCGAGTTTCGTCGGCCCGATACGCGCGGTGGAGAGCTCCTCCGGAGCTGCTCTGAGAGGGGAAGTGATGCCCTAGGTTGTCTGCAGCTTCTGATGTGCTCAGATGAGGCCAGAAACGTCGGAGACCCTCCGGCGATGATGAAGGCTTGGAGCTCCTGTGCTTGAACCAGTTGGACCCCCAGATGGGGTCCTTTGACATGCAAACCTGCACAGAACAAATCCTGGGTCGAGGGCAAAGTGCCTCGACCCGGTGAAGGGTCGAATGGGTGGAAGTAAAAGGCGGGGCGACGCTCTCTGGCGAGGCAACGATGGAGGAGAGTGGTGGTCCTACTCCGGGGCAAGACAGGGGGAATGAAAGGGTGGACAAGGTGGAGAGGGGTCCGACGAAGGTGCTGGTGCGGTCGGATGGCTAAATGGAAGGTCGAAGCGAAGTGGGTTGGCCGGCGAAGGCCGGCGGTGCTAAATTGAAAAATCTAAAATTAAACGAAGCGAGAGAGTATCTGACCTAAAGTGTGGCTACAATCGTCTAGGATGGAGGTCGGGGACCTCCGGGGCCGTTGCCTCGATGGCTCGACGGGGCCAGAGGCTCGAGCTCACCTTGCGGCGGAGCACGACGGTGAAAGTCGCCAGATCAATGGCTCCCGGCGCTCGCGTCCTCCCTGCAACTCTTCCTCATGCTGCAGTCACTCAGGCGAAGATGAGAAGCTCATCGACGGCGAGGGGGATGGCCAAAGATGGAGTGAAAAGCGCGGCAGAGCTGAGCTAAATAGTGACAAGGGTCCGGCAAAGATGGAGTCGGGCAGCGAATCTTGGAGCTCGGATCCCTAGGAAAGATGCCTGGCGTGAATCTCGGATGTAAGCTGGTTAATTGGAGCCCAGGGTTCGGATGGATGGTGGTCGAATCACGCCTGCAAAAATAGGAGAAGATCGGGTCGGGGCGCAGATCCAGGCAAAGTGGTCCGGGGGGCAGTTGATCAGGGGTCAATGTTCCCCCGTGGACCAATTAGATTAATCCTTTTATAAAATATTTGTAAATTCATTTTAAAATAGAAAACGATTTTATTTGAAAATATTTTCAAAATGAAAAATATTTATTTATTTTCAAAGAATTTTCTATTGATATTTATTTATTTTTTAAAAAAATAAATTACGTATTTACATTATATTATTATTATATACAGGTTTGTATACCTATGTATTTTTGGATTTTATTTTTAATTATTTTTATGTACATTTATTCCAAATTTATATTTTATTTATTTACACCATAAAATATGGGATATAAAATGATTTTTATCAGATTTTTATTAAGTATTTATAAGGGTAAAATAAATACATCTTTTATTGTATATACATGGTATATTTACACTAATGAGAGAGAAAGTATTTATTTTTATTTTTTTTATTTTTTCCATTTTTTTATAAGTATATATAAATAGTAAAAATCCATTTTTATTTTTTTTTATTTTAATAAAATAAAATATGTGCATGAAGGAGCATTTTATTGGGAATGGCCCTATCTCTCTCTACTTGGATTCTTTTGCGGTCAGGCCACTGCTTGGCCCTCCCTTGGGTTCGGGTCGCTCGATATTTATTCTAAATATCTCCTTCTTTTTCTTTGTCTCTTTATTCTTTTATTTTTGCACAAAAACATGCTAATTATTAATATTTACACAATGCATGCATTTTGCTAAATTATTCTATTTACAGGTATCTACATGGTGTTTTGCAAAGGTTTTCTAGCTAAAATAAAAGAATAAAGAGTGATGAATGGGGGTTCATCACCCCCCTATACTTAACTTTTCTAGTCCCTTAGCAAACACTTATTTGAAAAAGAAGTGAAAAAGAAAAGAAAAAGAGGGGGAAAATGCATGAATCAATGCTGATTATTAAACTTGCCTTCATTAAATTGAAGTTAGGAGCTCAGTCAGATCTTTGGTTTATTAATGTGTCGGAACCTTATTTGGACTCAGGTTTGAAACTTAACAGCCTCTAAGTTCCACTAATCTATAGTCAAGACTCCTCAATAATCCAGATCAGAACAAGTCTACATACACAAACCCTGAAGACTATGAATCTTTCCTTGTACAATGTAAGTGAGGTATAGCTCTCCACTCAGAAGTAGCAAAATGGAAATCCTCCTCAATAAGGTAACTCTAAGACCCTAGTCTGGCCACTCTTTCCTTGAGGAGCGGGGTATTACCTTCTAAGTTCAAGTTCAACCGGCTCAAGAAGAGGGGGAAGAAGAGAATGGACCATGGCCAGTGTAGCCGTGTATCCCTGGGAGCTCAACCAGTGTAGCTAAGTCTCCTTGCTGCAAGCTTCATAAGATGGAACATGAGTCTCAAGCTTTGCTTATTGCACTATATACACTCCGGTGGGATTATCATTTTCTATCAGACCCACCATTTTTTGGAGTTCTTTTCTTTTTGCATTTTTTTTGATGTGCATATGTAAAACATATCTACAAAGTGCAGAATATATACATAAGGAGTTTTTCCTCTTGAGCCAGTAGACTATCCCTCTTTTGAAGCATTATTGCAACCCACAACTCCTGTCGTTAGACCTCATGGCAACCAGACCAAGTTGAGACGCACTTCCTTCACTATAAGAAGAAGAGAGGTTCCGCCTAGAAGTACTACCCTCATATGATACCCCAAGTCAAGGAAGACTACCTCCTCACCACCTCATCCGTAGAGAGCTCGGTGTAAAGTGCGGGTCCAAGTAAAGCCATTGTCTATATGAGTCAAGTGTGTGTTGTTAAGTGCTCTACTTAGGCTCATCGAGATGATATATGATCATAGCCTAGTGGACTCAAAGAATTAAGTCACCATGGACCTGAAAAGTCTCAACCCTAAGCCCTATAAGGTTCCTCTTAGAATTAGGTGGATTGAGATCTTAACCAAGCTCCATTTTTCAATTTACTTCCGGGCTAGTTTAAATGTCGACTATGATCCAGGAAAAACTAAACAAGTATTTACAAAGATGCTATTTACAAAATATTTAGACATGTGCAAAATTTTTGAAAAATGTTTTGAAAATATGGATGTATGCATGAATGCAAGTTTTGCAAAATATTTACACAAGGTTTTAGCAAACATTTGATTTTCAAATCATTTTACAAAAATTTTGTACTATATACATAATTTTGATATCAAAATATTTACAAGCTATTTACACAAAAGATTTTTACAAACATTTTTACAAAAATAATTTGTACAACTAGCTATGTATGTGCAATAAATGAATTTTATTTACAAGGAAAAATTTTTTAATTTTTATGGATTTTTGGGTTTTAACCATTTTTTTATTTATTAACACACTCGCACGAAGTACGAGTTTTGGCTAAATTATATATGAAATAAATACACACCCCCTATACTTAGATCGAACGATGTCCTCAGAGTCAAGAGCAATAAAGAAGACATAACTCGTGCTTAGTATAGGAAAGTAAAAAGGAAGGCTATATACAAAGATGAATGAAAGAATAGAAATGCAATAGGATCTCGGGGTTTCCCCCTATACTTAGGATCAAATAATCCTAAGTATAGCAGGTTGTACACGAAGGGAAATCCGAGTGAGAATGTACTGGGTCGACCTCCCCTATACTTAGGGTAAAATATCCCTAAGTATAAGCAGCAAAACGGAGGCAGAAATGATGAAGAAAATAGACAAATATATACAAGATGGAAGGGCATCACTCCCCCTATACTTAAGGTGAAGAATCCTTAAGTATAAGCAATGACAGAAGTGATGAAACATAACGAATGGAAAAACTTGGTGTTTCCACCATCCATACTTAGGATGAGGTATATCCTAAGTATAGAAAAGATAATCCTAAGCAAGACCTGGGGTGAAAACAAACACGGAAGAAAGAAAGAGCAAATCACGACGAAACACGTATATACAAAAGGGTACAATGTTGAGGTACCTCTCAACAAGAACTAGGTTTTACGCCCCTAACTGGGCGCAAAGGCTACGATAACGTTGTGTCAAGGTTCAGGACGACATCTGTAAGGCGAATGTCGTACTATCATCGCAGTCTCGGTATGAGAACAGCTACAAAATCAACAGTGTAATTAAAGAAGGACACCCAAGTATGCAATCAAGCAGGTGTCTGCTACCGGCCATGGATATGTGAAGATGTGATCGGGATCCGGTAGCACAAAAGAAATCATCGGCTCGGAATCAGACTGGAGTGGAAGTGTAGAGCCAAAGAAATCAAACGTGGAGAAGGATGGATCAGTCAGTTATTCCTCCATGTCGATCAGTATCTCAGAGAGGTATGGAAAGTAAAGATCAGGAGACTGTCTAAGAAAAGTGATATCTGATGACACGTAAAACCCGAGCAACTAAGGATGAAGAAATAGAACTAAGGTCGTTGCGACATCAGTCGCTCAGAGTCCCTCGGTCGATCAAGAAAATTGAAGTTCAGACCACCAAAATAAAATCAAAATCAAATAAAATCTATAGCGGTCCTGGCTATTAGATTAGCCTGGTATAGCGACCAGGGTCGGACTCAAGGAGCTCGTGATGGCCTTGCGGCCAACGAATTATTCTCAAAAATAAAATAAAATAAAAGATATTTTTGGTGGATTTTTAATTATTTTTAATTTTTTTGGATTTTTAATTAATTAAGAAAATAAAGAAACAAGTAAAACAATCCAATTCAAGCAATTATTTAATGCATCAAAAATCAAGCAAAAATTCAAATAAAAATGTTTTTATGTATTTTATAATTTTTACTGTTTTTATTGAATTTTTGGTATTTTTATGATTTGTATTTAATTTTCTAAAAATAAAACAATGCAAGAAAATGAAGGTACTGTCCAGCCAAGCTTGAGGGGCTTAGATAAAATATCTAAAAGTCCCCAATAAGCCTGGAGGTAATTTTCCTGCAAAGAGAAAGAAAAAAGGAAAATTTAGGCACCTTAATTATTATTTTTGGAGTTTTAGATTATTTATTAGAATTTTTATGAGTTTTTAGGTGTTTTCAATTTTTTTGAGTTTTATAAAATGAAAAATGACCAAATTTGGTCAGAAAATCAAACAAAGCAAAAGAGGCAATACTTAATTTTTTTATAATTTTTGGATGAGTTTTATTATTTTTTTGTGAATCTTAAATCAAACAGTAAGGAAAAAGAGTGTTTTTGAATTTTTAAAAATATCAAATAAAAGCAAAAATGTCTCCAAAAATTCTAGAAAATTTTACAACATGGCAGGAGCCATGTGTCTAATTTACATTGAATTTGGAGTGAGTTTGGTATTTTTATTCAAAAATAAAACCTAGGTACAGTGCACAGGGACCTGTACGTAAATATCCAAAGCTCTGGGGGGTCCGGTGCAAAATTCCCAAGAAATCACGCGTACGGCACGTGTCTGGGGCACACAGGGACCTATCTGCAAAGAAATAAAGTTCCTGGGCTAAATAATAACAAGTATTAAAAGCCCAGAGAACTTAATGTAATTTACCCACTAAAATAACGCACATGCGCAAATAAACGACGCACAGGGGTATCGATGCAAATATCTAAAAAGTTTCATTCATTTCATAACATCCTAGAATTACAGAGCTAAACATGCAAATTACCCAACAAAGCACGTGTCGATGCACGTGCTACACTACAAACAGAGGCATATATGCAAATAAAGAGACAGACATGGTCCAAAGTGCAAATGTACCAAATAAAAACAACTAACTAAAGTATTTACAGGACTAAACGTGAAATAAAATAAACAGAGGGGCCTAAGGGATAAATTACCCTTTATTAATGAGGCCGTCGGATGGGCGCCACGTCAATGATCGGACGGTAGAGAGAGGAGGGCGCCCAATACAAGACTCCTCGGGCTGATCGGACGGTCCAGACTCTGCCACATGGAAGATCAAACGGTGAAGAATCGCTGTGGCGAAACCTCGGCGAACGAACGGTGCGGATCGATCCTCAGATGGATCTGACGCTGCTGGAGGCTCCTGAAGCGGACGGTGGCGATCAAAACTGGAGCAGGAGGAGATCCGACAGTAGCTGGAGATCCTCGAAGAACAAGTGGCCGGCGAACTTCGCCGGCACAGTACGCGCGCTCCAAGCCTCCGCGGGGGCTTCTGATTATCGGAGAAGCTTCGTCTCGGCTCCCCGCGTCTGTAGCACGCCTCCGATGAACCAATGGAGCTCCGGAGAGCTCTGTCGACTCAGGCGGAAGAGAAGCTCCGGTGCAAAAGTCGAAAGGCCTCAGACAGCCCTCGATTGACCTGTAAAACGTAACCAAAGATCTTCAGGGTCAAGGGCAAACTGCCTCGACCCCGTTAGCGGTGGTGAAGGTGAACGGTGAGGTGGTGCGGGCGAACCCTGGCGATGCGACGGCGAAGGGGTTTGAACCCCAGCTCTTGTGCAAGCTGGGTTGAACGGAGGTGCGGAGAAGGTGTGCGGGAGAAGGGCGAGTGCAATGGTGTGGTCCGATGATCGGGGTGATGGGTGACGTGATCAGAATAAACGATGGACGGCGACGGCGAGATTTGGGGGTAAATCAAAATCAAAGAAAAAGAAGAAGAACTACGGCTACCTGGGTGAAGGGATTGACTGGGGATGAGCTTAGGCAGCTCTGGGTCCTTGCCTCACGGGACGTCGTGGACCGAGGCTCTGACGCTGCCTCCTGGCGGCGCTCGGCGGCGGAAACTCGTCGGATCGATGTCTCCTTGCTCCCTCCTCGCTGCAACACCCTCTGGAACGAGCTGTCACTCTCGACAAGACGGTGGAGGTCACTGGGTGGTGAACAAATGAGCCAAAGATGCGAAATGAGGTAGCGGAGCTCGGCTTATGTATGGTGGGAGGTCCGGGAAGAAGGGCTCGGGTCCGGCTCGATTGAGCACGGATCCCTAGGATCAATGTCGGGCGAGATTCCCGGATACTTGGGGAGTGATTAGGACCCTAGGTTAGGCTAAATGGTGATCGGGTCTGGCGGGAATAAATGGGGGAAGTCGGGTCCACGAACCAGACCCGTGGGAAGTGGTCCACAGGGGGGAGTTGACCGGGCGGTCAACAACCCCCGTGGACCAATGGGAATCAGCCACGTCAGAAAAGATTTAGAAATTGAATTAAAAATAACAAATGGCCGATTTAATTAAAACTCAAAACATGAAATATTTTTGTTTTAATTTTTTCTATTTTTTGGTGATTTTTAATTAATTTTTCAAAATAAAAATAAGGTATTTACATAATATAGCTATATATAGGTATATATACAATATGTCTTTTTAATTTTTGATTTTTAATTGGTTATTTTTGTGCATTTTTATTCCTATTTTATATTTTATTTATTTATAGCATAAAATAAGGAATAAAAGGGTATTTTTATTTTATTTTTTTTATTTACATACAATAGTGAAATAAATAGGTATATACATCTATGTACATGGTATATTTACAATATTATTTTTTATTTTTAATTTTGTTCTTTTTATTTTTGTTTTTGTTTTTGTTGTTTTTTTTATTTATATACAACATAAAAAGTAGAATATTTACAAAATTTTTGGAATTTTTACTTTATTTATTCATAGGGTAAAATAAATATGGATGTGGTTGTATGTAAATGGTGGATATGTACAAGTGATCTATTTTTATTTTCTTTTTGATTTGATTTTTTTCTATTTTTATCTTGATTTTATTTATGAATATATACAAGTATTTACAAGCCCATTTTATTCTATTTTTGAAGGAAAATATTTTTATTATATTTACAAATATATTTACACACATGAGCCCCTATCTCCCTCTACTTTGGCTTTTATGCGGTCAGGCCCATGCTGAGCCCTCCCTTGGGTTAGGTTGCTCAATATTTATTCTAAATATTTCCTCTTTTTCTTTTTAATCTTTGTTCTTTTATTTTTGCACAAAAACATGCTAATTATTACTTTTTACACCATGCATGCTTTTGGTAATTATTTATATTTACAAATATATACATGCATTTGCAAAGGTTTTTGTAGCTAAAATATAAGAATAAAGAGTGGTGAATGAGTATTCATCACCCCCCTATACTTAACTTTGTTAGTCCCTTAGCAAACACTTATTTGAAAAAGAAGTGAAAGAGAAAGAAAGAAAAAGAAAAGGAGAAGAATACACATGGATCAAGGTTGATTATTAAACTTACCTTCATTAAATTGAGGTATGGAGCTTAATCAGATCTTTAGATTATTAATGTGTAGGAACCTTATTTGGACTTAAGCTTAAAACTCAGCAGCCTCTAAGTTCCACTAATCTCTAATCAAGACTCCTCAATGCTCCAGATCAGAACAAGTCATCAATCACAAACCCTGAAGACCATGAATCTTTCCTTATCCTGTGAATGTGAGGTCTAAGCTCTCCACCTCAGAAATGGCAACATGACAACCCTCCCCAACAAGGTAACTCTATGACCTCAGTCTGGCCACTCTTTCCTCGAGGAGCAGGGTATTTCCTTCTAAGTTCAAGTTCAACTGGCTCAAGAAGGGGAGGAAGAAGAGAATGGACCATGGCCAGTGTAGCCATGTATCCTTGGGAGCTTGACCAGTGTAGCCAAGTCTCCCTGCTGCAAGCTACATAAGGTGGATCATGAATCTCAAGCTTTGCTTATTGCACTCTATATACATACTCCGGTGGGATTATCATTTTCTCTCAGACCCACCACTTTTTTGGCGTTATTTTCTTTTTGCATTTTTTTTCAAGTGCATCTATACAGCATATACATGTGCAGCATATATATACAAGGAGTTTTTCCTCTTGAGCCAGTAGACTATCCCTCTTTTGAAGCTTTATTGCAACCCACAGCTCCCGTCGTTAGACCTCATGGCAACCAGACCATGTTGAGATGCACTTCCTTCACTAAAAGAAGAAGAGAGGTTCCGCCTAGAAGTACTACCCTCATATGCTACCCCAAGTCAAGGAACACTGCCTCCTCACCACCTCATCTGTAGAGAACTCGGTGCTAAGTGTTGGTGTCCAAGTAAAGACATTGTCTATATGAGTCATGTGTTGTTGTTAAGTGCTCTACTTAGGCTCATTGAGATGACATGTGATCATAGCCTAGTGGACTCAAAGAATTAAGTCACCATGGACCTGAAAAGCCTTAAACCTAAGCCCTATAAGGTTCCTCTCTTATAAATTAGGTGGATTAAGATCTTAATCAAGCTCCATTTCTCAATTTGATTCCAGGCTAGTTTAAATGTCAACTGTAATCCAGAAAAACTATATACATAAGTACAAAAGATGCTATTTACACAAATTTTTACAAACATGCAAAAATTTTTGAAAAATGTTTTGAAATCATGAATGGATAATGCATGAAGTGCAAGTTTTGCAAAAGATATTTACGCACACTTACACAAGATTTTTGCAAACTTTTGATTTTCAAAACATTTTGGAAAAATTTTGTACTATATACATAATTTTGATAAGAAAATATTTACACAAGCTTTACACAAAAGATTTTTGAAAACATTTTTACAAAAATAATTTTTACACTAGCTATGTATGGGCAATAAAAGAATGTTTATTTACAGGAAAAATTTTTAATTTTTTTGATTTTTAGGGTTTTTAGCCATTTTATTTATTAACACACTCACACAAAGTACGAGTTATGGCTAAAGTATATATGAAATATATACACACCCCCCTATACTTAGCTCGAACGATGTCCTCAGAGTCAAGAGCGATGAAGAATACATAACTCGTGCTAGGTATAGGGAAGTGAAAAGGAATGCTATATACAAAGACGAATGAATAGAATAGAATGTCAAAAAGATCTCGGCTCTTCCCCCTATACTTAGGATCAAGTAGTCCTAAGTATAGCAGGCTGTACACTAAGGGAAAACCGTGTGGAGAATGTACAGGGTCTACCCCCCCTATACTTAGGGTAAAATATCCCTAAGTATAGGCAACAAAACAGAGGTAGAAAGAAACAAAAGGAAACTCAAAGGTCCTACATCCCCCCTATACTTAGGGTAAAGTACACCCTAAGTATAGCATAATCAAAAGATGAAGGAAGGGATGTGGGACTAAAGAATGTGATGATATGGACAACTGGATCTATACAGGTCGGAAGATCAGTGAAAATCAGGCGTGAAATGTAATAGATGTGAGTCAAAAGACCACATCTCATGCAAAATGAATAGGGGCAACATCAACGACCCGCGGCTCATGATCTAGAAATGGCTTGAGCCGCTGGCCGTTCACTCGAAAGGTACTCTCAGAAGACAACTCTGATATATCAATGCTACCATTGTCGTGTACCTTTCTCACCAAGTAGGGTCCCTTCCACTTGCTCTGTAGCTTCCCTGGAAATAGGCGAAGCCTCGCATCAAACAGCCATACTCTCGGTCCAGGCTCAAAATGCTTGTGGCTGATATGAGAATCATGCCACTCCTTCACTCTCTCCTTATAATGTAGGCTGTTTGAGAAGGCGGTATCTTTCAACTCCTCCAGGGATGCTAACTCTGCCCTCCTCTGGTCTCCTACACCATTTGGATCCATAAGTATCTCAGTGACTGCTCAAAGTGACCTGTGTCTCAGCTCAACAGGTAAATGGCACGGCTTGCCATATACGAGGCGAAAGGGAGATGTGCCCAATGGTGTCTTGAAAGACGTCCTATATGCCCACAAGACCGAGTCCAAAAGCTGTGACCAATCCTTTCGGTCAGGGCGGACGACTTTCTACAATATAGTCTTGATCTCCCTATTCGACAACTCGGCTAGACCATTCGTCTGTGGATGGTAAGGTGTAGCAACACGATGGTCTATGCCTAACTCACTAGCAAGGGCCTTCACCTGGTCGTTTATGAAATGAGACCCCCCATCTGAAATCAATACTCGAGGTACCCCGAACTGCGTGATGATGTGCTTCCTCAAAAATCTGCAAACTGTCCTCGCATCAGCGGCTCGGGCGGGGATAGCCTCAACCCAACGACTAACATAGTCTACGGCCAACAGAATGTACTCAAATCCCTGACTCTTAGGGAATGGACCAATGAAATCGATGCCCCATGCGTCAAAAACCTCACAGAAGTGAATGGGCTGCATCGGCATCATATCACGCTGTCCACAAGTGCCCATCCTCTGACAGTCAGTGCACCTCTTCACGAACTCATCAGAGTCCTTGAAGAGGGTAGGCCACCACAAGCCGGATTGGAGCAATTTCTGCGTCGTTCTCCTCCCAGAATGATATCCTCCTGCCTCAAGCTTGTGGCAGTAAGTGAGGACGCTATGGTGCTCCTCTTGAGGAATGCACCTACGCTAGATGCTATCCCCTCCTTCGTGGTAAAGGATGGGATCCTCCCAGTGGTAGGACTTGGCCTTCGCAAGGAAGGTCTCAAGCCTCTGCTTGGTCCAATCTTGTGGGACTTTCCCAGCAACGAGAAAGTTCACAAAATCGGCATACCATGGGAGTGAGGCGATAGCAAGGATCGCCTCATCTGGGAAGGTCTCACAAATGGGATCAATATGCTCGGACTCCTCAGGTTGCTCTAAATGGGAGAGATGATCCGCCACCACATTCTTGACTCCATGCTTATCCTTGATCTCAATGTCGAACTCCTAGAGTAGAAGGATCCATCTAGTCAGTCTGGCCTTGGCATCCTTCTTTGCCATGAGGTATCGGATGGCGGTGTGATCAGTATACAGGATCACTCTAGATCCAATGATGTAAGATCTGAACTTATCTAGGGTGAACACTACGGCTAGCATCTCCTTCTCTATGACTGTATAACTCTGCTGGGTGGAATCCAATGTGCGGCTAGCGTAGTGGATAGCAAAGGGGACTCCATCCCTCCTCTGTCCCAACACGGCCCCCATGGCAAAATTGGAGGCATCCGTCATGATCTCGAATGGGAGAGACCAATCAGGCGGCTGGAGAACAGGAGCCTCAATAACATTCTGCTTGAGAGTCTCAAAGGACGAAAGACACGTGTCATCGACAATAAACTCGGTGTCTTTCGTCAGGAGGTCAGTCAACGGTCGTGCGAGTCTGCTGAAATCATGAATGAATTGTCGGTAAAATCGACGTGCCCCAGGAATGACCGTAACTGCCTCAGATTGGACGGCAGTGCGAGTTTTCTAATGGCATCTACCTTGGCCGGATCAACCTCCATGCCCTCTGTTGAAGATGATGTGGCCAAGCACCGTCCCTTGAGTCACCATGAAGTGACTCTTCTCCCAAGACAACAACAAATGGACCTCAATACATCGCTGGAGTACTCGGTCTAGGCAGTCAAGATAGGAGTCGAATCTGTTACCGTAAATCGAGAAATCATCCATGAAGACCTCCAAACACTCCCCTACCATGTCCGAAAAGATCGATAGCATGCACCTCTGAAAAGTCGCAGGGGCGTTGCATAGCCCAAATGGCATGCGTCACAAGGCGTATGTGCCGAAGGGACAGGTAAAAGTGGTATTCTCCTGGTCCTCAGGAGCGATGGCCACCTGGTTGTAGCCCGAGTACCCATCCAGAAAACAATAGTGGCTCTTCCCTGCCAGTCTCTCAATGATCTGGTCAATAAAAGGCGAGGGGAAATGATCCTTCTTGGTGGCCCGGTTGAGTCTCATGTAGTCAACGCAGACCCTCCAAGAAGTGGGTACTCGTGTAGCAATCTCCTCTCCCGACTCACTTATCACAGTCGTGATGCCCGTCTTCTTGGGCACCACACGCAAGGGGATGACCCACTTGGAGTCGGAAATGGGATAGATAAAATCGACACTCCACCATTTCATGATTTCCTTCATGACAACCTCACTCAGATTGGGGTTCAGCCGCCGCTGGAACTCACAGGACGGCTTTGCCTCATCCTCGAGATAGATATGGTGGGAGCACATGGCCGGACTAATCCCCTGGAGATCTTCTACGCTCCATCCGATTACCTTGCTGTTCTTTTCAAGAACCCCCATCAGTCGGGATTCTTGCTCTCCAGTCAGAGCGGTGGAGATGATGACTGGGTACATCTCAGGCTCACCCGCAAGGAATCGATACTTCAGCGAAGTAGGGAGCGGCTTCAGCTCTAGACAGCTGGGTGCTGGCAAATCTAGCTTCGAAAGAAGCCGCGTGTATGCTGCCAAGTCTGTCTGGGAGAATGAGAACGTACTCTCACAAACTGGATCTGAAGAAGGCTGCTCAACTGAACTGTCTCTGATCTGCTCGGCATCTACCTCCTCCTCAGCTGTAGGCTCAGTGGGACTTAGGTCTGGCATATGATCCTCACAATCTGCCCAATCAGACTCTGAATTCGAGGGATCTGCATCAAACAAGGTGGCATAAGCACCACCATCATCACAAAAATCCGTGTCGCGGTCAAGAACCTGCTCTGCTGCCACTGAAGTATCCTGAACCAGGAATTTGCTCTCCAAGCTCTCCTCTGCTGTCATCTCTGCATCAGCGGTGTCTGAAAATGAGAGGATGGCCTGTGCTGCTGGGTCTGGCCCAAACTGCCTCATCATCTATGATCACAAAGTCGCAGTCCTGGTGGATGTCTAGCCCTACCTCTGTCAGCTGCTCTGTATCTGAAGTGGTCTCTGAGCATGATCTGTCTCTGGCTCTGTAGTCCTCGACCGTCTTTATTTGTACACTTTCGCCCTCGACGCGAAAGTATACCTTCCCGCTATCATGGTCAGTCACCGCCTTGGCTGTGGCCAAGAACGGACGACCGAGAATGATGGGGGTATCGGTCACTGAATCAGGGATCTCCATGTCCAACACTACGAAGTCCACGGGGAATTGCAGGCCCTGAATAGTGACGACAACGTCTCGCAACAACCCCTTCGGCCTCTTGACAGATCGATCACCAAACTGAAGGATTGTCCTGCTCTGTCTAAGAGTGCCCAACTCGAAGCGGTCGAGAAGGGCTGCCGGAAGGAGGTTGATAGACGATCCGCTATCTAATAGAGTCCGGTCGAACCTCTGCTCTCTAATGTGACATCTGACATAAGGGGCTCCTGAATCTGGCCTCTTGGCCGGCAGACGGTTCTGAATCGCGAAGCACGTGGCTTTCGTCAGCATATGGATCTCTGAATGGTGGTTCCTCCTCTTCCTCCTGACTATAGTCTTGTCTCTCAACGAACGCTAAAGAAGGGGAATGTGCTGCAAAGCCTCCTGAAGAGTCAGCTGGATATGGAAACGATCTATCATCTGTTGGCTGAACTCTTCCTGATCTCTCTTTTTTGGATTTTCTGTTTTCTTCCCCTTCCCTATCTGAAGGGCTCTAGGGAAGGGGATCACTAGGTCCTTCTCAGATGAAGGACTAGGAAAAGGTCCAGACGGCTCGACGGCCGGATCCGCACATACATCAAGCACCACAGTGGGACCAGAAAAAACCAAACCTTTTCCTTTATTCACAACATGGTTCTGAGATACATCAGGTGAAGGAAAAACATCAGATCTTTCTACATGAACTCTGGTGGCCTCAGTACCACCAGTGGCTAGATCATCTGGACGTCTCGCAGCCTCAGTACCGCGCTCTGGCTCGGCATCAGGCGTGGCATCAGTACCACCTCCTCGAACTGGTGAAATGGCAGCCTCAGCACCGCCTGTGGAGTCAGCATCCTTGGTGGCATCAGTACCACCATCATCATCTCGAGCAGCCTCAGTACTGCTCTCCTCCTCCTCATCTGGCGCTCTAGGTGTATCCTCATGACGTCGCTCAGACGAGGCGCCGCCTGCTGGCATCCTACCGCTCCTAAGTGTGACAAAATCAGCATCAAAAATGTCTGTAGACATATCATAAAATGGATCACTAGGAGTCGAATGCTTAGTGTAAGCTACCTGCTCAGACTTCCGCTTCAGGCTGTTGGGGTTCGGCTCGATCTGGGCAGGGATGGCGGCCTTCCCTCTCACTATGTCCCGCATCTCCTGGCGGAACTTGTCCATCTCCCGTCTGAAAGTGGCATGTTGATCCGTGAGGAGGCGGGCTATGTCATCCAAAGCGGGGCTCTCGTGGGAGCCTGACGGGTAGCCTCTTTGGTAATGAGGCTGCTGGAACTGGTGCTGCTGCTGCTGAGAGGGGTATGGGTGTGGTGGATGCTGCTGCTCGTGAGGCTGTTGCTCACGCCTCCAAGACTGTCCCTGCTGATAGGGACGAGGAACGTAGGACGACTGCTGCTGCTGTGAAGGGTAGACTGGGGGCTACTGCTGCGGTCGGTGATCTCTCTACTGACTGTACTGGCCTCCCTGACCAGATGGTTGCTGCTAGGGCTGGGTACCTCCATTCCCCCACCTGAATCCGGGATGGTCTCGTCGGATTCCAGGCTGAGGGCGGTCATACCAAATCCCGTTGACATCCATCAACGGCTTTGCATCGTACTGGGCTAGCGGTAGCACTGCCAGAGGCTGATCAGGCTGGTATACCACCATCTGCAAGTCTGGAGATAGTGGTGTCTGGTAGGTGGGTTGCGGCTACTGGTACGGCTCCGCCTGTACAAGGTGAACCTGTCTAGGTTGCTGATGTGAGCTGGAGCGCTGGGACGAGCTGCTGCTGCTGCTGCCGTGATTGCCTCGCGACTGAAGACAGGACTGTGAAGCCGTCTGTGCCTCCTGGAGACACATGAGCTGGGTCTTCATGTCGCTTAGAGTCTGTGCCATCTGCTCCATCTGAATGATGCCCTGACACTACTTCTTCTCTATCAGCTCCATCCGATCCAACTTCTCGCTAATGATGCCCATGTCCGCAGCTGACGACTCTGCCTGTGCTGCTGCTACTGTAGACGAACTGGATGGACCGGCGTCGACCCGTGCTATCCTCTGGTACTGCACGGGTCCTGGCTGCTGGGGTCTGCCCTGAGTATACAACCTGGTCTGAGACATCACCATATAGTTCTCGGCCATCTCCTCGTAGATGGCCCAGACCTGGTCGTGATCCTCGGCGAAGTAAGACCCGCGACAAGAAGCATTCACCAAGCCATGGAGCTCTGGTGTCAGCCCGCTGAAAAAGCTCTGCACAAGGTTGGGCTTGGAAATATCGTGGTGCAGGCATCGATCAGTCAGCTCTCTAAACCTCTCCCATGCCTCATAGAATTGCTCGTTGGGGAGCATGGAGAAGTTGCTGATAAGGGCTCTCGTTGCATTGGTCAGCCCGAGTGGATAGTACTTGTGTAAGTACTCGGTGCGGAGCTGCTCCCAACTGTAAACAAACTTCCCCAAATGCTTCAGCCAAGTGGCTGCTCTATCTACCAAGGAAAAGGGGAAGGAAATCATCTGAATCGTGTCCTGGTCCACCTGACGGTCGTGGACAGTGCTGCAAATTATAAGGAACTCCTGGAGGTGAAGATGGGGCTCCTCAGTAGCGAGTCCGTGGAAACGGGGGAGAAGCTGCAAGGTGTTCGGGGGAAACTTGAAGTCCCCCACGATAGCTGGAAGTATGACCCAGTGGTGCATCAGCGTCGATCCGGGGTTGTGCAACTCCCGCATCGGTCTCGGTGGTCCTCCTGCCACGGCTGCTGCTGCTGCGGCGGCTGCTGCTGCGGCTGCTGCTGCGGCGACTGCATCTGCATCATCCGGGATCCTTGGCCCGTCTCTCCGCTCCTCTCTCTCTGCTCTCATCTGCTCCATCTCTCTCCTCATATCAAGCATGAATGCTCCCTAATCCCTCAACTGCTGCTGAACGTTCTCGAGGGAGGCGATCAGGGTGGAGTTGATCACGCCCTGGTCCAACACAAAGTGCTCAGGCTGTGGACCTCGGGAGCGATCCTCTGAACTGCCGGCCATGGTGTCTGCAAAACCAAATGAGCCAAACTCAGGTGCTGATAAATCTGCTAATCTCTCCTCTGGCTCATGTCTCTCGGAACCGAAAGAAAGGGGATCGAGGGGGAACAGGGCGGAATCATACTCGGGCTCGGAGAACTGGTCTCGGCTCTCGCGGGCCAACCTAGATGAACGGGTAGACGCGCCCGAAAGCGGTGCAGCCAAAGGCTGCCTAAGAGATCGTCTACCAATCATCGTGATGTAGCGAGTAGGGCGGATGGGATCTGAAGAAACTATGATCAGAATACAAACCCCTCTGTTCACCAACGCAACACGAGCTGAAGACCGTGAAAGTTCGGTCAAATTATCTTGTCCAATTTTATTTTGGTGAACAAACAGAATATCAGAGCGATTACGTAACCTACTTGGATACCCGATGCTACCCCAACCGACTGGCCCGCACGAAAGAGTCGGTAATCAGTCGGGAATAGCACCGGAGGGCTCTACCTTGTGAACGGGTCACTCTCTCGCACAAGCAAACCAATCAATGAGGGGGTTGCTCTCCCCAAGAAAAATTTTTAGATCAGGTGTCTTTTAGGGTCAATAGCTTAAACAGTCCCAATTTTATGGTTTTTCTTTTTAATATTTTTCAATAAAAACAAAAGGCCTAACGAATTTTTCGGTTCTCCTGGTTGTTAAGTCTAAAACAGAGGGCGGAGACAAAAAAGTCGATGCGCGAAGAAATCAATGATGCATGCAAAGATAGAAAGGCGTACCTGTCTCCAGCACTCTACATGCAAGTGATCCGCGCAGAAATGTAAAGACTGAAAGAAACTACCTATATGGTGCAGCGGTGAAAACCGAGTCCTAAACATGCAATTTTACTCAAAGAACCGTCTAACTGGTCACCGATCCTTCAAGCCAAAGGTCTGGTCTCGGTCTACCCCTCCTCCTCCCGACACATCGGGTTCAGGAGCAGCGCTTGGCAGGGCAGGCTACGGCACCTAGGCTATGAAGGGAGTGAGTCAGTTATTTCTATTAATAAGTTATTAGTAGATCTAATTAATCGCTCTATAGGAACATGTAATCAATTAAGTGTGGGGATCCTACTAATTACGGCACACTCAAATAGAAAATCCTAAATCTAGGGGCTCGAGAAAAACCGCAGAAAACCGTAAAAGGCAGCGAAAAACCAAAAAGCTGCGAAAAAGCCACGAAAAATCTAAACTAGCTACCGGGTCCCCCGAGCACACCGGTGCTCGGCGAAACAGACCCGAGAAAGAAGCCCAAGTCCAGCAAGTGTCCCTGTATTATTACAACAGTTCAAATAATCAAAAATAAAATCTACTCTAAGCCTCTCCCACTCAGCCTCTCTCTCACGCTCTCCTGCGGCGCCGTGCAGAAGGGAGCCGCCTCAAAGTCTCGCGGTTGTGCCGGCCTCTCGAAAGCGGTCGCCTCGGTCCTCGGGCCCTCGCAAGAAAGAGACAAAGTGTCAAACCAAGAATGATAATCAAATAATAGCAGAAAATGTAAACAAGGATATATGTGCAGAAATGTCAAGTAAAATAAACAAGCACAAATAAAAATAAAAGAAAAGAAAAGAAAAAGAAAATAAAACAAAAATAAGTGAAAAAGAAAAAGCCACGAAAAGCCGCGGACTCAGAAAGAGCCGCGGAAAGCCACGAAAAAAATAAAATGAAAAGAAAGTGAAAAATAAGAAGAAAAACTACTAAGTCGTGCTCCCCGGCAACGGCGCCATTCTGATGACACGTAAAACACGAGCAACTAAGGATGAAGAAATAGAACTAAGGTCGTTGTGACCTCAGTCGCTCAGAGTCCCTCGGTCAATCAAGAAAATTGAAGTTCAGACCACCAAAATAAAATCAAAATCAAATAAAATCGATAGCGGTCCTGGCTATTAGATTAGCCTGGTATAGCGACCAGGGTCGGACTCAGGGAGCACGTGATGGCCTTGCGGCCTACGAAGTAGTCTCAAAAATAAAATAAAATAAAATAAAATAAAATAAAAGGTATTTTTGGTGGAATTTTTATTATTTTTAATTTTTTTGGATTTTTAATTAATTAAGAAAATAAAGAAACAAGTAAAACAAGCCAATTCAAGCAA
This sequence comes from Ottelia alismoides, assembly GCA_037367405.1. Classification (NCBI taxonomy): domain Eukaryota; kingdom Viridiplantae; phylum Streptophyta; class Magnoliopsida; order Alismatales; family Hydrocharitaceae; genus Ottelia; species Ottelia alismoides. The sequence goes on from JAZKJV010001734.1 coordinate 305,149, forward strand.
TTATTTAATGCATCAAAAATCAAGCAAAAATTCAAATAAAAATGTTTTTATGTATTTTATAATTTTTACTGTTTTTAGTGAATTTTTGGTATTTTTCTGATTTGTATTTAATTTTCTAAAAATAAAACAATGCAAGAAAATGAAGGTATTGTCCATCCGAGCTTGAGGGGCTTAGATAAAATATCTAAAAGTCCCCAATAAGCCTGGAGGTAATTTTCCTGTAAAGAGAAAGAAACAAGGAAAATTTAGGCACCTTAATTATTATTTTTGGAGTTTTAGATTATTTATTAGAATTCTTATGAGGTTTTAGGTGTTTCTAAATTTTTAAGAGTTTTATGTAATGAAAAATGACCATATTTGGTCATAAAATCGAACACGGGAAAAGACGCAATACCTAATTTTTTATAATTTTTGGATGAGTTTATTTTTTTGTGAATTTTTAAATCAAACAGTAAGGAAAAAGAGTGTTTTTGAATTTTTAAAAATATCAAATAAAAGCAAAAATATCTCCAAAAATTCTAGAAAGTTTTACAACATGGCAGGAGCCATGTATCCAATTTTCATTGAATTTAGAGTGAGTTTGATATTTTTTTCAAAAATAAAACCTAGGTATAGTGCACAGGGACCTGTACATAAATTTCCAAAGCTTTGGGGGGTCCGGTGCAAAATTCCCAAGAAATCATGCGCGCGGCGCGTGTCTGGGGCACACAGGGACCTATCTGTAAAGAAATAAAGTTCTTGGGCTAAATAATAACAAGTATTAAAAGCCCAGGGAACTTAATGTAATTTACCCACTAAAATAACGCACATGCGCAAATAAACCACGCACAGGGGTATCGATGCAAATATCTAAAAAGTTTCATTCATTTCATAACATCCCAGAATTACAGAGCTAAACATGCAAATTACCAAACAAAGCACGTGTCGATGCACGTGTTACACTACAAACAGGGGCATATATGCAAATAAAGAGACAGACAGGGTCCAAAGTGCAAATGTATCAAATAAAAACAACTAACTAAAGTATTTATTGGACTAAATGCGAAATAAAATAAACAGAGGGGCCTAAGGGATAAATTACCCTTTATTAATGAGGTCATCGGATGGGCGTCACGCCAATGATCGGACGACGGAGAGAGGAGGGCGCCTAACACAAGACTCCTTGGGCTGATCAGACGGTCCAGACTCCGCCACGTGGAAGATCAAACGGTGAAGAATCGCTGTGGCGAAACGTCGGCGAACGAACGGTGCGGATCGATCCTCATATGGATCTGACGCTGCTGGAGGCTCCTAAAGCGGACGGTGGCGATCAAAACTGGAGCAGGAGGAGATCCGACGGTAGCTGGAGATCCTCGAAGAACAAGTGGCCGGCAAACTTCGCCGGCCCAGTACGCGTGCTCCGATCCTCCGCGGGGGCTTCTGATGATCGGAGAAGCTTCGGCTCGGCTCCCCGCGTCTGTAGCATGCCTCCGATGAACCAACGGAGCTCCGGAGAGCTCTATGGACTCAGGCGGAAGAGAAGCTCCGGTGCAAAAGTCGAAAGGCCTCAGACAACCCTCGATTGACCTGCAAAACGTAACCAAAGAGCTTCTTGGTCGAGGGCAAACAGCCTCGACCCCGTTAGCGGTGGTGAAGGTGAACGGTGAGGTGGTGCGGGCGAACCCCGGCGACGCGACGACGAAGGGGTTCGAACCCCAGCTCCTGTGCGAGCTGGGTTGAACGGAGGTGCGGAGAAGGTGCGCGAGAGAAGGGCGAGTGCAATGGTGCGGTCCGATGATCGGGGTGATGGGTGACGTGACCGGAATCAACGATGGACGGCGACGGCGAGATTTGGGGGTAAATCAAAATCAAAGAAAAAGAAGAACTACGGCTACCTGGGTGTAGGGATCGACTGGGGATGAGCTTAGGCAGCTCTGGGTCCTTACCTCACGGGACGTCGTGGCCCGAGGCTCTGGCGCTACCTCCTGGCGGCGCTCGGCGGCGGAAGCTCTCTGGATCGATGTCTCCTTGCTCCCTCCTCGCTGCAACACCCTCTGGAGCGAGCTGTCACTCTCGACAAGACGGTGGAGGTCACTGGGTGGTGAACAAATGAGCCAAAGATGCGAAATGAGGTGGCGGAGCTCGGCTTATGTATGGTGGGAGGTCCGGGAAGAAGGGCTCGGGTCCGGCTTGATTGAGCACGGATCCCTAGGATCAATGTCGGGCGAGATTCCCGGATACTTGGGGAGTGATTAGGACCCTGGGTAGGCTAAATGATGATCGGGTCTTGCGGGAATAAATGGGGGAAGTCGGGTCCGCGAACCAGACTCGTGGGAAGTGGTCCACAGGGGGGGAGTTGACCGGGCGGTCAACAACCCCCGTGGACCAATGGGAATCAGCCACGTCAGAAAAGATTTAGAAATTGAATTAAAAATAACAAATAGCCGATTTAATTAAAACTCAAAACATGAAATATTTTTGTTTTAATTTTTTCTATTTTTTGGTGATTTTTAATTAATTTTTCAAAATAAAAATAAGGTATTTACATAATATAGCTATATATAGGTATATATACAATATGTCTTTTTAATTTTTGATTTTTAATTTGTTATTTTTGTGCATTTTTATTCCTATTTTATATTTTATTTATTTATAGCATAAAATAAGGAATAAAAGGGTATTTTTATTTTATTTTTATTATTTATATACAATAGTGAAATAAATAGGTATATACATCTATGTACATGGTATATTTACAATATTATTTTTGATTTTTAATTTTGTTCTTTTTATTTTTGTTTTTGTTTTTGTTGTTTTTATTTTATTTATTTACAACATAAAAAGTAGAATATTTACAAAATTTTTGGAATTTTTACTTTATTTATTCATAGGGTAAAATAAATATGGATGTGGTTGTGTGTACATGGTGGATATGTACAAGTGATCTATTTTTATTTTCTTTTTGATTTGATTTTTTTCTATTTTTATCTTGATTTTACTTATGAATATATACAAGTATTTACAATCCCATTTTGTTCTATTTTTGGAGGAAAATATTTTTATTATATTTACAAATATATTTACACACATGAGCCCCTATCTCCCTCTACTTTGACTTTTATGCGGTCAGGCCCATGCTGAGCCCTCCCTTGGGTTAGGTTGCCCAATATTTATTCTAAATATTTCCTCTTTTTCATTTTAATCTTTATTCTTTTATTTTTGCACAAAAATGCTAAGTATTACTTTTTACACCATGCACGCTTTTGGTAATTATTTATATTTACAAATATATACATGCATTTGCAAAGGTTTTTGTAGCTAAAATATAAGAATAAAGAGTGATGAATGTGTATTCATCAATATCCGATGCATATAATGGAGACAAATCAGACAAATCATCGAATATCTCAAGGATCGGCTCATCCTCGCGAGGGTCGTCGAGGTGAGATGACTCAGAATCAGAAAGATCGGAAGACTCGGTTTCATGATCCGCCAGATCAGATACACACTCAGAAGGTAAAACCGAGTACACATCGTGTGTGGCATTCTCCCGCAGATAACCCTCAGGGAGGAATGCAAGATCAGAGGTGAGAAATAAAGTATTAGGATCTATCAGGGCATCTGCGCTGCTGTCAAGCACCCATTCTGTGCACCAGGCTGCATCATCATCTCAAGTCTGGCTCTCAGCAATCTGGAAGCAGGAGAAGGTACTGCTCAACACCGCGGAGGCTGGTAATGTGGTTGTGGCTAATCCTCGCTATGCGGAAATGCTGGTTGTCATCTGGTCCTCAGCATGTGGATATGTCTCAACAAAGTGGAGGACAAAAGGCTCGAATACGGGACTCTCTATGTCTGGCCTCTCAAAGTGGTGTCCCATATCGAGCTGTGGCTGTTGGGCTGAGTCATGGTATCTATCTGAATCCGAGAAGTGTCTCTGTAAAAAAGAAGCTGAATCATCCAGGACTGGAATCTGGAATGGCTGAATCGATGGCTGTAGTAGCGGGGGCTCCTCCGTCTCTTGGAGTATCAGAAGATCTGATATCCAAGAATCATCAATTGAAAACTCTAGGGCTGACTCGAACTCTAGCTGGAAGACCAACGGGAACTCAAGTAGACTCTGGGTCAGAACCTCCACTGTAGCGGTCATCTCCTATGTACTCTATGGTGCTGCAGAATCCAAGTCCTCGGGCTGGTGTGTAGAAACTGTATCCTCATGTAGTGCGACACACCCTACTGGTACTACGACATCCTCATGTGGTGCCCCGACTATGACATCTCGTGAAGATGGTCTCTGTGAAAATAACCTCGAGATGGTATCCAGTAAGTCAATATCGGAACTACGGTGTGAACCGCCACATGAGGTAATCACCAGTACTAACTGATCCACGGTCATCCCCCGCATGGAGATCTCAATAAGGTCTGTCAGAGAAAGTCTGTGCTCGGGAAATCTCCTCAAGAGGTCAAGAAACTTTGTCCATGCCTCATGCAGTGGCTCCTGGGGGTCTACTAAAAACTCTGTGATCAAGGACCGCAATGTCTCTACTCTACGATGGGGAAAGTATCTCTGTAGAAACTCTCGGTGTAGGTCTCCCCACGTAGCGAATCTCCTTCCCAACCGTCGGTACCATCGCTTGGCTCTATCCTGAAGTGTGAATGGGAAGGTCTTCAGCATCATCTTCTCTTTAGTGATATCTGAATTAATATGTGTCCTGCAAAACTCCTAGAAGTCAGACAGGTGAAGATATGGCTCCTCGTGCACCTCCCCTGAAAATATCGGCAGTCGCTGAATAAGCTCCAAATCTGGAATGAATGGACCTAATGTAGAAGCTGACTGAGCTCCTTGTCCTCTCTGCTCATCCATCATACTGGCATAGGAGACCTCTAATACTCACGTGTGCTCTCTATGATCGTGTGCGAAGTGCACTCTCAACTCAGCAATGGCATCATCCGGGTCTCGCATCTGCTCAATCTGATCTCCGCGGACGTCTAGCACAGCATGCCTAGATTAATGAAGGGGATGGGAGGGAGGGAGCGGGAGGTTGGTCGGAGATCCGACCTCCCTTGAAGGTGGACTGGACTGATAGTCAGAAGATGGAGAAGCCGTAAGAGTCAGCAAGAAGTGAGGGGGATCCATCATCCAGGGATACAGAAGAGGAAGAGAAGTAGAAGACTGAAGGGAGGGTGAGAGGGAGAAAGATAGATGAATAGATGGAGGAGAAGATAGATGGGGGGAAGGCAGAAGGGATCTGGAAACACACAAGATGAAAAAGCAAACCCCCGATTCACCTATTCAACACTGAGCTGAAGACCGTAAGGGATCGGTCAATTATCTTGTCAATTTTATTTTGGTGATCAAGTCAGTCTTTCAAAGCGATTACGTGAGATGATAGGAATCCAATACTCTTAACAGACTGTCCCGAATAAAAGGCATGTAGTCTGTCAAGAAATCGGATATGGCTCTAGCCTAGGATGCGGGTCACTCTCTCGCTCATCCAAACCAAACAAGGAGGGGGTTACTCTCCCCAAGACAGATTTTTAAATGATGTGTCTTTTAGGTCAAGTGTGATTAGCAGTCCCGATTTTATTGTTTTTTCTTTTTAGGTATTTTTCAAAATCATCTAACGAATTTTCCAATTTCTTTATTATTCCTAAGTCCAGAAAAATAGGGGGAGGAAAATGGAAAAGTCGATGCATGATAAAATCAATGATGCATGCACTAGATAGAAGGCGTACCTGACTCCAGCGGTCTACATGCAATTATGATCCGTGCATAAATATAAACTAACTATATGGATACAATGCGAGAATCGTCCTACACAGAAACTCCTATTATAGTGAAGCACTGATTTTATTTGGCTAAGCCAAACGTAATCTATAGGAATAGATATTTTTATTAGGGATGTGGACCTAAGGCTACCTGGCTCAACGAAATAAAAACCTAAGTTTAGGGGCTCAAGCACAGAAATCCACATGAAATCAAAGAAAAGAAAAGCAGCAAAAACAAAACCACGGTGGGGTCCCCCGAGCACGCCGGTGCTCGGCGAAATAGACCCTGCAATCACAAGTCTCTAGGAGTCCCGGTACTTGTATTATTACAATAATAATGGTCTGCAGAGAAAAGAAAGCTAAACTAAGCTACACTACAACTCCCGCACTCATGCTCGCCTCCTTGCGCTCTTCTGCGGCTCCGTACAGAAGGGAGCCACCTCCGAATTCTGTGGTTGCTTCGGCTTTCCGAGAAAAGCCGCCTCGGTCCTCGGTCCCTCGTAAGAAAACAAACAGAGGTGTCAGACACATATTATTATAAAAATGAGCAAGATAAAATAAAATAACATGGCTATACAAAAACGAAAATAAAGACAAACAAAAACAAAATAAAATAAAAGAAAATAAAATAAAAAGAAAAAAAAGAAAATGAAAAAGCCGTAAAAAGCCACGAAAGAAAACAAAAAGCTGCAAAGAAAACCGCGAACGAAAAACAAAATAAAAAACGATTACTAAGCCGTTCTCCCCGGCAACGGCGCCATTCTGATGAGCCTGAAAAATTGACCAAGACCCAGGTGATGGTATAAAATCACTCAAGGGTTATTGTGACTTGGATCTCGGTGCTCAGCTCAACAAGAAAAAGTATCAGAGACCACCAAAGTAAGAGAATAAATCAATAAAAGCAATAGCAGTCTTCGCTATTTATTTAACCTGGTATAGCGACCAGGGTCGGACACAAGGAGCACGAATTGGCCGAGACGACCTACGAAGTAGTCAAAAATGAAAACAAAATAAAAAGGAATGATTTTGGTGGATTTTTAAATATTTTTAAATACTTTTGTAATTTTTATAATAGAGGAAATATAAAAACAAAGTAAAAAGCTCACAAACACCAATTTATAAAACACAATAAATAAAGCCAGAAAAATCAAATAAAATTGTCTTTGTGCTTTTTATCTTTTTAAGTGTTTTGATGATTTTTTTAGAATTTTCTAATTTTTAGTTACTTTTATAAAAAATCAAAAAGGACAAAAACAATGAAGTAATGTGCAATCAGATTTGAAGGCTAATTAAAAATAACTAATTAGCCTATAAAAATTTGAGGGTAATTTTTATGAAATGTAAAAATAAAAACTAAACTAAAGAAACCATAATTGCATTTTTTTGTTTTTATAGAATTTTTAATAATTTTTATAAGATTTTTAGGGTATTTAATTTTTATGGGTTGTATGAATCCAAATGACACAAAAATGGGAAAGAAACTCAAAGACAACAAAATAAACAATTCCTATTTTTTTTGTAATTTTTAGAGGTCTTTTTATATTTTTAGTTGATTTTCTATTTCAAATAGCAGCAAAAATGAAGGTTTTTTATTTTTAAAAAATAATAAAAAGCAACAAAAATGTCCCAAAAATTGAGTGAAATTTTTACACAGTGGTAGGAGCCACGCATCCAAATTTCACTGGATTTGGCTTTGATTTGATATTTTATTTAATAAAAAAAGCTACAGCATACATGGACCTAAGTTCAAAGAATGTTAATTCCAGGGCCAAATATATAACTGCTATGAAAACCACAGGGCCAATAATGCAAAAAGTCCAAAATACACAAGCTCAGCACGTGACATGCATTCACAGGGCTATTTATGTCATTCCCATTTATAAAATACTAAATAGTAACACCCCACAAGTACAGGATAAAATAAGCAAAAGTTCCACTAACTCACGTGTCGAGGCATGTGTTCAATACACATAGGGACTAAATAGCAATATCCAAAAACGCTAAGGTCCTAGTGCGGTCGGATGGCTAAATGGAAGGTCGAAGCGGAGTGGGTTGGCCGGCGATGCTAAATTGAAAAATCTAAAATTAAATGAAACGAGAGAGTATCTGACCTAAAGGGTGGCTGCAATCGGCTAGGCTGGAGGTCGGGGACCTCCGGGGTCATCGCCTCGATGGCTCGACAGGGCTAGAGGCTCGGGCTCACCTTACGGTGGATCACGACGGTGAAAGTCGCTGGATCAGTGGCTCCCGGTGCTCGCGTCCTCCCTGCAACTCTTCCTCACGTTGCTCTCACTTAGGCGAAGATGAGGAGCTCATCGGCGGAGAGGGGGATGGCCAAAAATGGAGTCAAAAGTGTGTCGGAGCTGAGCTAAATAGTGACAAGAGTCCGACAAAGATGGAGTCGGGCAGCGAATCTTGGAGATCGGATCCCTAGGAAAGATGTCGAGCGTGAATCTTGGATGTAAGCTGGTCAATCGGAGCCCAGGGTTCGGATGGATGGTGGTCGGATCATGCCTGCAAAAATAGGAGAAGATCAGGTCGGGGCATAGATCCGGATAAAGTGGTCCACGAGGAGCAGTTGACCGGGGGTCAACGTTCCCCCGTGGACCAATCAGATTAATCCTTTTATTAAATATTTGTATATTCATTTTAAAATAGAAAATAATTTTATTTGAAAATATTTTTAAAATGAAAAATATTTATTTATTTTCAAAGAATTTTTTTAGTGATTTTTATTTATTTTTAAAAGTAAATTACATTTTTACATTATATTATTATTATATACATGTGTGTATACCTATGTATTTTTGGATTTTATTTTTAATTATTTTATTTATGTACATTTATTCTAATTTTATATTTTATTTATTTACACCATAAATTATGGAATATAAAATGATTTTTATTAGTTTTTTTATTAAGTATTTACAAGGGTAAAATAAATACATTCTTTTATTATATGTACATGGTATATTTACACTGATGAGAGAGAAAGTATTTATTTTTATTTTTATTTTTCTAATTTTTTATTTTTTATAAGTATATACAAAATAGTAAAAACCCATTTTTATTTTTGTTTTATTTAAATAAAATAAAATATGTACATGAAGGAGCATTTTATTGGGAATGGCCTTATCTCTCTCTACTTGGGTTCTTTTGCGGTCAGGCCACTGCTTGGCCCTCCCTTGGGTTCGGGTCACTCGATATTTATTCAAAATATCTCCTTCTTTTTATTTGTCTCTTCATTCTTTTATTTTTGCACAAAAACATGCTAATTATTAATATTTACATAATGCATGCATTTTGCTAAATTATTCTATTTACAGGTATCTACATGGTGTTTTGCAAAGGTTTTGTAGCTAAAATAAAAGAATAAAGAGTGATGAATGGGGATTCATCAACGTTCTCTAAGGGTGCGTTTGGTTAGCGGGTTAAGGCGAGTTAAACTGGTAGAGGGTAACCCATTTTTGGATTTTGGTGTTTGGATAGAGGGTTAAACTGGGGGTGGGTTAGAAGTGGGTTTTTGTGATATGATTGTATTGAAGTTTGAAAAAGTGAGTAGTTATTACGATGTGATTGTATTGAAGTTTGGAAAAGTGAGTAGAAGTGGAGTAGTTTCTACTTTTTATATGATATAATGGTATAATATACTATTTTTGATAGGATTGATGATGTAAAATTGATTTATTTAATTTTTAAAAAGGGAATAAAGTGGGGCCCACATAGGACTGACAAAATATGGGGTAAGGGGGGTAAACTCCCCTAAACTCCTCAAAGGGGAGTTTACCCCGGTAGTCGAACGCCATCTAAGCCTCTCCAGACCAGCAATATACCCCACACCCGCATTGAGTTCATCCGACGCAAATCCAAACATCCATCTAGAATACAAGGGAGCCGCCATCGAATGAGGGCATGTTTATTCTCACTTAAGCATAGTAGTGCCTCCGACTCGTACTCTGATAGGCTACTCACCAAATCTCTCCGCGGACCCAACCTCGTAATATCCCCCCTGGCTTTACCTTCCGTCGCTACTCCCACGTCCGACGCGCAAAGAAACATGGATCGAGCCATGCCTCCTTCGTCGATTAGCACCTCACCTCACCGTGATGCCCCCTTTGTGTATCCACGAGTGCAAGTCCTCGTGCTGTGTGCAAAACCAAGGCATCAAAAGCAACGCATGGGCTCACGACAGGAGGCCACCCAATGTCGGAGCGACCCGCATCGGAAGGATCCCTTACAAAAGGGCGTGTCCCTTCGATTCTAGCGTTGTTCCTGGCATTGGCCGCTGATGAATCTACGTTTCATCATCTTTATTCTATCATTTGAGCTTAAAAACCCTAGTAAATGCGTGTGAATAGGCTTAATTTAGGCATTTTAGCATTCATGCATCATTGTGTAAATATTATATAAAATGCAGTTTTTAAAGCCAAAATTATAGAATAAAGAAAAGAAAAGAAAAAGAATAAAATATTGTAAATATTTAATGACCCGAAACCCCGAGACCTAGGCATCTCGATGAGTAGGTCGACAAGGAATAAAGTAGGGGGAGATAAGGGCCAGAGTACAATAAAAATACCTTTGTTTTTATTTCATTCTTTATTCATTTTGGGACCTATTTTTTGTTCCATCTTTTATACTTCAAATAAATAAACTTTGAACATGAAAGTTGTAGATAATGAAATATAGAAAAATACAAAATTAATTTCATACAAAAATAATGTACAGATAAAAGATATGATCTGAATAAGATTCTAGAATCCCAAATTCCCAGACCCGTATCTCGCAAATAAAAACTCCAAATGCATCAAAAACACCTTTGATTGTATATAATTTTAAATAAGCTATCTAATGGCGGTGGTTTCACGTTTGGCAGAGCTACGGTTTGAAAGTTGAGTTTTGGACCCCTATTGTATACTTGTACAGATTAAAATATTCGTTTTAGTATTTATTCATTATTTTTATATTTTTATATTTTTATAATTTTGTACATATTATTTTTAATAAATATGTATATTAAAATTAGAATAAAAACACAAAAGAAATACAAAATAAAAATACTTGTATATAATATACATAGGTATAATACATGTATATATACCTACATAATTATTACTTTTATTTTATTATGTGTATAAAACATTTCAGAAAAATAAAATAAAAATATAATTAAGTCTATAAAAATATTCTATAAATTTATAAAATATTAAACAAAATAAATAAAATTAAATACATAAAATAAAAATAAAATTTTAAAATATATAGATATATATACCTGTAAAGGCTATAAATGGTAAGTTGTAATAATAAACCTCATAAAAACAATTAAAAATCATAATAAAATACTTCATAAAATAATAAACAATTTTTATTTTATAACTAAAAATTAATTAAATCATTTACTATTTTAAACTGAATTAATAAACCTTTTTTCCAGAGATTTTTCTGGTTGGTCCACGTGGACCAACCAGATCCTTTCCCTGGTTGACCTCAGTCAACTCCCTGATCGAGGTCTGGCTCCATGTCAGGATGGTTTTTGGCATTTTTCTTCAAATTTTGGAGAGCGTGTCTTTTCTTATCTTGTGTCGACGACTATTGAACTTTTAATCCTCGATGAATGGGCTTACACGCCTAAAGGTTTTTTGGGCTTAGGACCCGTGATTTGGTCGATCTTCATCGGTCTTTGATGCCACCTCGTCAACCATACAAAAGGACGTCCCCAACTTCCCTTTTCTCTTGATCCCACTTCCTCCATCCGCAGCACCTGCTCTTGAGTTCTTCGTGCTCCTGGTGACAGCAGGAACATATAGAGCCCGAGCTTGAGCCATTTGGAGTCGAATCGAGGTTGATCCACCCCCTTGCCGGAGCTCCGCCCTGAGGTCACAACATCCACTCCGATGAGTCTTCCCCCTTTCTTTTTGCTTCTTTTGATATCTTAGGTTTAGTTTATAATAGGGTACAAACAGTTTGTGATTCCATCTCAATTTGCACCGTGAATCGGTCTTCGAAGATCACGGCGGAGCTCCGCTCTGCCTCCGAGTTCCGACCACTACACTCGCTCAAAGCCTCTGTGTTCCCCTCCACGTCATCCCCTGTCACACCATTAACACACACCACCAATCATTCACCTCTGATTTTGCTCAAATCGGAGGATTAGAACTCCCTTCTCCGCCGCACGCCGGAGTTCATCACTCGAGCCCCATTTCACCACCATTTCACCATCTGGAAGCATCTATCACTTCGCTTTTTATCCGTGACTAACCCGTGCAGGAAAGACCAAGCCAAGAAGGCTCAATCCAGCCTCTTCTGTCCAGGGAAGCTCCGCCTAGGTGACCTCCGTCGTCCGGGAGGGGGGTACCTGCTGAAGTTGCTGAAGGACGTCATTAAGGACGTTGGGAAAGAGAACATTGTACAGATTGTCACGGACAACGGAAGCAATTTTAAGAAAGCAGGAGAAACAATAATGATGTCCAGCATCTACAGCATTTTTTGGACACCGTGTGCTACGCATTGTATAGACTTGATTCTGAAGGACTTCGGCAAGAGGATGCTCGTCGTGAAGGTGATGGAACAAGCACGGGCGATCACAATGTTCATTTAAAACCATTCCAAAGTGTTGGCGTTGATGAGGCGGATATGCAATGGTGAGTTGGTGAGGCCTGGGATCACACGCTTTGCAACCAATTTTATAGCATTGCAAAGCCTCAAATAACACAAGGCAGGGTTGAAGACCATGTGCTGCCAAGGTGAGTGGTTCGAGAACGTAGAAGCTCGAACCAAAGTAGGAAGGAGAGTGGAGACAATCATCAATGATCACCATTTCTAGGATGACGTGACAAGAGTCACGAAAATAATGGAACCTGTTGTTTCTGCATTGTGTATCGTAGATGGGAATAAGAAGCCAACTATGGAAGTCATCTACGAGGCAATGCGGTGCATGAGGGAGAAGGTTAGAGAAGCAGTTGGGAGAGGATATAAAGCATGGTTGGACATCATAGACGAAAGATGGTCCGAGATGCTCTCACATCCTCTTCACAAGGCTAGTACATTTTATTATCCATTTTGATTTTCTAATCCATTTCCGTAATCATTTACTTTTGTTTTGGGTTATTAAAATTTGTTCGTCAACAACATACTACTTGAATCCGAAGTACCAATACAAGAACAGTCTTGGTACAAATGCTGACCTTCTAGCAGTCGTACAAGTTGTTGTTGAGAAGCTCATCAAGGACGAGAGGGCACAAACCTCGTGCATGAATGAGGTAAGAATCTCCTCGAATGCTTGTATAATGTACAATCTATTTTGAGGCACAAACCATACTATCACAGTATGACTTAAACTTTTGATTAATGTGCATATTAAATACTTTAGGGATGCCATGGGTTCTTTCGGTAGGGTGACGGCGGTGAATGGACTCGGCAGTACTCTTCCTGGTAAATACTAAGTCTACTGATGGACATTTCACACGTGTAACAAACTATTTGACTATTATTGAATTATGATTTATCTCTTTCGATTTTCCCGCAGCCGAATGGTGGTTACTGTATGGGATGGAAGCTCCCAACCTCCGCAAAATGGCAGTGAAAGTATTGTTCCAAACAGCATCTGTCGGTGGTTGTGAAAGAAATTGGAGCACATTCAACTTGATCCAATCGAGGAGATGGAACAAGTTGGGAGAACAATGACTCCACGATCTTGTTTTCGTGCATTACAACTTGAGGTTGAAAATGAAACATGCAAGAGAGGGGCATGACAGAGAGGACTACACAGACCCCATCGATGTTGCATATATTTTCAAGATGCACGACAATGATGCAGATGAAGATGTTCTGCAGAGGTGGATGGATTCCAACGGTGCTCCATTGATAGATCAACCGGGAGGAAGGCCGAATGAGAATATAAGCCAACAAATGGGAGCAGATGTTGGCGACTACATGGCCAGATCTGGGCGCATCACGAACCCTCTTGGAGGGGTGGAACTTGATGCGATTATCGACGACATCCTCTCTACTGGATCGAAATCCAAATCCAAATCAAAAGATGACAGTGGGTGTGATGATGATGATGATGATGATGATGATGATGATGCTGTTGCTGGTCGTGGTGGATCAGGTGACGGGGAGACATATTCAGGGGGGTCAGGTGGTCGTGGACCACGTGATGATAGAAGATTCGAGTCAGAGAAGGAATACAAGGAACGACATGGAAACATACATGGGCAGTTTGTCCCAAGTCCTAGTCCAGGACCTATGGATTACGATGCATATGGACGACGTGGTCATCATCCTACAGATAGATACATGTCGGATTTGATATCATCTGTAGGTTCCATGGACATTGACAGCCCATACCATGGATATGGATCCTCCCATTCCCAAGATGAGAGATCATTTGGGGTCTTCCCTGAATATTTTCCTGCTCCTCCACCTGGACCTCCTCCTCCTCAGGCGTATACTCCTCCATCTTATGGATATAGAATCTACAACAGTAGGTATGGAGGATATAGCAGCTACAGCGGTGAGGAGAACTACCAAGGTAGCCAACCCGAGCAGACCCAGCTCAGCCAGGGTAGCTTCTTTGGTGATGACAGTTTCGGTTTCTTCCCAGAGTATTTCGCTCCTCCTCCAGGTCCTCCTCCTCCGCAAACATCTTCTCCTACTGATGAATCCATGATTCATTAACTTTTCTGTCGCATTTTGTCTTAAAACCCTTAACAAATACATGTAAATACTCACTAATTCTCATATTTTAACAAAACCCCATTCATGTGTAAATACTCACTTTTAACCACTAAATTCATGTAAATAAATAAAGAATCAGAAAAAGAAAAGAAAAAGGCATATGGAATATATGTATATATATGTAATATGACTTAAACTATAAATATAACTGTAAGATATATTTATAGCCTAACCCCCGAGACCAAGTCAGCATGGATTGGTCGACAAACCAAAAAGTAGGGGGAGATAAGGAAAGAAAACCAATAAAAATAATCTATCTCATGTATATACACCTTCCACTATTTATTAAATAAATACAAAACTTTAAAGAATTTTAATTATTTCATCTAAACTTATTCTTCACCAAATCTTTCTCCTAATTATTCACAAAAATGTAAATAAAAATATAAAAATAAGTTAAAAATATTACCCTGTAAATATGCCAAGAAATCCAGCTTACAACTTGTCAAAATCTCAACTTCCGAACATCATAACTTCCTCATACGAACTCCAATTTCACTCTACTCACCTTTAAAGTTCATAAAATAATATTATCTAATTAATAAAGGTGGTTTCACTGAATTCGGAGTCCGTTTGCAAAAAGTCGGTTTTGGGACCAAAAGACAAAGGGGTTTCTGGGCTATTTATTTTATGTAACACACCTTATTTATTATTTTCTTAATTTTATAATTTCTAAATTATTTCATGATCCTCTAGTTTCACCATAAATTATTTCATAATTTTTGGAGACTATTTATTATTCTTATAAAATCAAAAACCCCAAAATATAGGTATATTTGACCTATAGAGACACTTCCTCTATTTATTAAAATATGTAAATTAATTCATAAAAATCCATAAAAATTTGTATAAGTCTTATTTAATGCCCTAATAATTAATAAAATATAAAATTAATTTTTACTTAATTATTTATTAAATTAAAAATATAAAACCTCTTTATTAATACATATTTATTAATAAAATATTTATATTTGAAATAATATTTATTATTTATTAAAAGTAATTACACTATAATTTAGGAAATTAATTTATCTAACTTTCTTGTATTTATACCTACTTGAAATAACGTAATTATCTATTTTATATTTAATTTATAACTTATTTATACTCCTGGGCCAACCAGGTGCTGACACGTGTCAGCACCTGGAGCCTTCTTCCCCAAGAAGGAGGTCTGCCGACCTCTGTTCCAACCACCCGACTTCTACTAATTTTCCCGCACGCATCTCGAACTTTCCGACCATCCTAAACCCTTGGATCCCTACTCCTAACAACCCTCTACCTCGCCAACCCTCCGATTCTACTTGGAGCCCACGCATCTTCCCTATAAAAAGCCTCCAAGGACGCCATTAATCAACAACTTCTTCCACCTTCAGCTTCCCAACTCCAGGCTAACCGACTACCTAACTTCCCCACTAGATTCCAACCTACTCCGGAGGTGACAGCTCCACGGGAAGGGCTCGCGAGGGAGAGGATACATCGGAGAAGAGTTCCAAGGCGGAGCTTCGCCTTGCATCGCCGCCAAGCGCCGCGTACAGCTCCGGCGAGGTCGACCGTCGAGCACCATTTTTCCAGGTAATACACTTGGAAACCCCAGACCAATTCATCCACTTTGTGATTTTCTTTCTCGATAGTAGAGCCACGATTAGCGTGGCTAATCGCGCTTTTAGTTAGCCTAAGTACCCATCTTTAACGCTACATCAAAACTTCCTTTCGAATCAACTCACATTCGTCTCAAATCGATTACCAATCGTCATCTTCTTCGCATCTGGAGTTCTTAGCTGAGTTTTTATGCTTTTTCCTTAAAACTTTGAGGCTTTATATCTTAATTTGTTGGTCGATTCAGATCGAATCGAGCATAGAACTTGATTGCTTGCAGATCCAGGTAGCTCGCAAGACAAATCTTCGTGGACCTCAACAATCGAGCGTCAACAAAATCAATCTTGAAGTTGGACTTCCAGAACAGCTAACCAGATATCAGTGCCGAGTCTTCATCTTCTCCGAGCTACAGCCGCCGCTCGGAGCGCCGCCTCAGCCACCCCTACAGCGGGCGAGCTCGAGGGATGGAGGAGCCACCCCTCTGGCCCCGCAGGAGTGTCTGAATCGTCGGAGATCCGCCGGGAGAAGTCGGAGAAGAAGGCCGTCCGCGAAGAACTCCAACGAACTTCAAGAACAGCGGGCGCACAGACTTGCGCCACGTGTCCGCACGAGGACCGTCTGATCAGCGCCTTCACGTTCTAATCTCGGCCGTCGAGTGCGAAACGGTGAAGAAATTGCATCTTAAGCCCAGCTGATTTTCCAGAACTTCATCCCGCCTCCAGAGTTTTGTGGAATTACATTTAGGTCCCTCCGCAGGGACCTAAGTGTAAGAATTTGTTAGTTTTCTTACAGAACAGTCCTTTTGGACCTTTTTTAGAACATTTTAATTAGTATTTTTTTACGCTTATGCCCTTGGGCTGTAGGGGCTGTATCTTGTCCATCTGACCTCGGATTTCGACGATTTTTGGAGGGTAGTTATACAACTACCCCATCTACATAGTATAAAGTTTTCGCGGCTTTTCGACGAGTTTTCAACTTGTTTTGATTTTCTCGAAAACCGCCTCGTTTTGTTTTGGTTTCTTGTGTAGTTCGAGTACGTGGCTCGAACCTCGTTCATCTGTACTACCTAGTATCATCTATATTCTATCCATCTATTATTTAATAAATAAATCTTTTGAAAAATATCCCTTTTTGAAAATTAAATAAAAATTTGAAAAGAATAAAATCAAATAAAAATTACAAAAATAAAAACCACTAAAAAAGGCATTCTGACTTAGAGAAGAATTAAAATAAAATCACGAGAAGAAAAATTAGGGAATATATTCTGCCTCCTTGAGTTCGACCCAGGAACACTTGCCTGGTTAAATAATTAGTGAACGGTTTTCCGACAGAAAACCGTAAATTTGTTTGATAGGTCTAAAGGGCGAAACTCGATTCTTTAACGCTTATCAAAATGGCGCCGTTGCCGGGGAGGCGTTAGATTCCTTTGATTTTTCATTTTTCGCGATTTTATTATTTCTCTTCTCTTTGTTTTTCGTACGGTTTTTCGTACGGCTTTCTCGTGTTTTGTTTTCTGAGTTTTCCTTTCTTGTTTTCTTTACGGCTTTCTCGGCTTTCTCGATATTCTTTTGTGCTAATCATCTTTGCAGGGCCTGCAGGATCAACCGGTTTCCTCGGAAGCCGAGTCAGTTGAAAGGGCAGAGGTCGGCTCCTCCTTCACGAGTCGACTGCAGAGGAGCAAAGATATAGTATCCTTTTATTTGAGAGAGAAAGGGAGAGAGTTGTACTTAGCTTAATAAAAATTTCATTTTTTTTTGGGGCTTGATTCATCGGATACCGTGTATCTGGTGAATCAGGGCACCCACCGCGGTTTTTTCTCTGCTTATCGGTTTTCCGCGGTTTTCTAGATGCTTGCTTAGGATTTTTCGCTCTATCTGCTTGTGCCTCGTAGCTAGTTTTAGGACTTGCAACCTAGGTGCTTGCTCTAGGGTTTTAACAAAAAGACAAAAAATAGACGTTGTTTGAAAATCCATAAAAATTGCAAAATTAAAAATTGGGACTGCTAAAAATATCTGATCAAAAACCGTAAAATCGATTCAATTGATTTGGGGAGAGTAACCCCCGCACATTTCTCAGAGTGCGCGAGTTGAGAGCCGACACTTAAGGATAGAGACAAAACCCCGTATTTCTTGCGGGATACTACTGGGTCCATACACCTGATCGCTGTTCCTCAGTGGGTAAGCTCGGGTAGCCGGAAACGGTCCGGGTTTACTTAGCAGAGTGGGAGGTTTAGAGGACACTGCGCAAGGCTCCGTCCTCAAGTAACACGGGTAGCCGGAAATGGTCCGTACTTACTCCCATACTGGCTGAGTGCGAGTGGTCTCGCGTAAGGATTCGGGCCAGTGTCTTGGAGAAACTATCGGGCTCCTATTGGCTTGCTCAGCCCGCGTAACCGCAACGATTGCTAAAACAACCCTAAAACCGAAAAGATAAAAAGACCGAACTCTTACGGTCTTCATCAGGGTTGAGTTGGTGAAAACGGGGTTTGCTTTGTGTTTGTTTGCGGGGCGTGAGTTTTCCGCAGCTTTCGCATTCCTTTTTCTATTGAATCGTACACGTGTTCTCCCAATCTTCTCTTGACATCGAAGATGACGTCTCGACGGCTTTTCAGCTCAGACTCTGTGAGCATTCAACCGTCCACCGTCGAGCGTATGTCTTCACAGGCTCGGGATGACCCTCTTCCCGAGCTAGTCCCATCCGATCTCGAGGCGAGTCAGACCCAGACTCCCTCGCCTCCTGGCCAGATCATTGAGGCAGACCTTAGCCTCAATACAGAATCCAAATCTCCTGAGAATTTCTCGATGAGTTCTTACGAGAGTTTTCATTTTACAGACGATCAGATGGCTCGTGGGAAAGCACCGGCAGCAGATGAGAGGCCAACAGCTGAGGATCATCCGGAGGGAAGAGCAGATCCGAACGGAGATGTCACGACAGGTATTCTCGACACACTTCAGCAGATGAATCTACAGATTCGAGAACAATTTAGAGTTCAGACCGAGCTGCAGGCTGAATTAGCCGCACTCAGAGCAGGGGCCGGGAACCGGTTACCGCCTGCGGTTCCCGCTACTTTACGGGATGAGTATGACCCGGGCGCTCGAACGCTCCATCACTGGATTCGGCTACCGCCGAATCAAGGGCCATACGAACTCCGACCGTCCTTCATCTCTTTGCTTCCCAAGTACTATGGGAATGCCGCAGAGGAGCCGTTCACGTTTTTACAGCAGTTTGAGATGATCTGCGGAACGGCCTGCTATCCAGGAGTGACACAGGAAGCCGTGCGCCTAAAGGCTTTTCCTTTTGCCTTAGCTGATAAAGCCCTTTATTGGCTAAGCCATCTAGGGAGAGAAATCTCCACTTGGGACGACCTGAAGTCCACCTTCATGCGCAAGTATTTCCCTCTAGGAAGGACGAACATGATGAGGAGTCAGATCTCCAACTTCACGCAATTATCGAACGAATCATTCCATGAGGCATGGGATCGATTCAAGGACCTGACAGAGAGATGCCCGCATCATGAGATACCAATGAAGGTGCTAGTACAGAATTTTTTTGGAGGACTCCAGCCGGAAATTCAGGGGCTAGTTAGTGCCGCATGTGGCGGCAGTTACTTGAACAAGGATGCCGAGTCAGTCTGGGCCATCTTCGAAGGGATGGTCGAGAACTCGAGAGTTGTAGACTCTACTCGGGCATATCAGAAAGCCCCGCAACCACCACATCACCGAGAGCATCACAAGGTGGCGAATATAGCAGACTCTGAATCCAACACCAACATGAGCTTCATTGGTGAGAAATTAACGTTGGTGGACGTGATTCATAAGCAGGTCCAGGACCTGCAGCCGCTGCGAGAGTTGGAGAAACTCTCATCTCTACCTCAGCAGCTGAGTGATCTTTCGAAGAAGGTCTTTGATCTTCAACTTCAGTACCAGCATAGTCAGACTTCTTCACAGCCAGCACGGAGAATCGCACCCGCTCCACCCACCCGTCAGATACAATATGTTCAGAGCGAGCCCGAGATTCCGCAGATTGATTGGCATGAGGATCAGTCTCATGCCAATGTCGGTCAGGTCATCAGCACTGCAGAGATGGAGGTGGAGCCGCAAGCCACTTTCGAGATAAATGGGATTTGGTATACTCCAGTTCAGCAGCCGAGTATACCGAATCATCAGCAGCAGCAGCCGTACGGTCATCCGCAGCATGGACGTCTGCAATTTCAGCACCGCCAGAATTTCACGCCGCCGCAGTCTCATCCGAACGTCTACTATCAGAGACTGCAGCCTACTTATCAGCACCCTGCTCAGTTTTCACCGAACTATTCTTTTCAGCAGTTGCAGCAATCTTCCTCTACACCACAGCGCTACTCTCAGCCGTCCACCTCTCAGCACTTCACGCCAAAGCAGGAGAGAGGAGCAAGCCAGGGCCACCACACCGAACCAGAGATGTCTTCACAGGCCCAGGCGCTCAACCAGATCATGGACATGCTCAGCACGCTCCAGATTGCACACAAGACAGAGATGGAGCAGGTTAACCGTCGTCTGGACGAGTTAACCGTGCCGAAGACCACTCTTCCAGCCCAGCCTCAGATGAATCCGAACAACAAGAGGAGGCATCCAGATCAGGTAGATACTACAGGTAAGATCTCGTTTCCTGAATTTTTGTCTAACTTCATTCGTCTCAGGAGCGGTAGATCACCGCAAACACCTACTGGAGAGGAGAGGGAACCTGAGGATCACGAGCATGATCCGAATGCCGAGGAGGAGAAATCACAAGAGGATGAGGACGTAGAATCAAGAGACGGGAGCAATGCCAACAGTTCGGATATGGATATTGGCGACTCAGATGACGATATCACGCCAGATCAGGCAGAATCCCCAGAGAAAAACATTTCTTCCCCTGTCTTAGAGAGTTTTGTAAATAATTCTGAGACTCTCGATGTACAAGCTGATTCCAATGATTTCAATAAAAGTTCTGATTTTCTGACTCCTGACTTTATTCCTTTTCCCGATGCTTTGTTTGGAAAAGGAAAGAAAAAGACCAAAAATAATCCCGAATCTCCACAATTTGAAAAGTTGCTCAAAGATCATATCTTTCTGAAGATCCCGCTCCATGATGCCTTAGATCAATTTCCTACGCTTAAGAATCAATTGAAAAACAGATGCACCACACGTAGGAAAAAGAGATCCCGAACAGAAAAGCATGTTTTGACTAAGGCTACATCCTGTGCGATACAGAATAAGCTTCCAAAGAAGAAGAAAGATTCAGGTGCACATTATGTCAGATGCGAGATCGCAAAAGCCGAATTCGATCGCACTCTATTAGATAAAGGTTCCTCGATCAATCTGATACCCGCTTCCTTACTCGAGAAGCTCGAGTTAGGTCCTCTTTACAAATCCCACGCGATCCTTCAGTTTGCTGATAGATCCGTAAAGAGACCTAAGGGTATACTTAGGAACGTTATCGTAACCGTGCAGGGTCTGCAATTCCCCGTAGATTTTACGGTCCTAGAGATGAATTGCCCGGCACAGTTACACCTTGCCCCGATCATTCTTGGGAGGCCTTTTCTAGAGACCGCAAAGGCTCTCTTCGATTATGATACAGGGAAGGTATCTTTTCGCGCCGAGGGCGAAAAGGTACATATAGAGATGGCGAGAAATTCAAACACTTCCAGTGATGCATCTTCAGATTTTCTGAGTTCTTTAGCCTCCTGCGATTACATGGATGAGGTTCGCCTTGACGACCTCGAAAGATACCAGGTAGAGACCCAAGAATGTTTGACAGAGGATGGGTCTGAGACTTTAGGAGGTAGCTCTTCCGATGGGACTTTATACTTTAGTCTGGATGATGATGAGCAAAGGGATCAGACTTTTGAGGATATTAATGCAGATCTTTCAGATTCAGAGACTATACACAATTCCTCCATCTCAGATGAATCAGAATTTTATCTAGTTGACTTATTCTCTTCTGATCATTCTGAGGAGTCGGATGATGTCTCGAACATCTTCTGTAGTCCGACTTTAGAGCACATTGAGATGGTGAATAATCAGAATGCAGACACATCACCTACCGACACAAATCCCCATACAGATATAGATGATGTTGCAGCAGATCCAGATACTACCTTGCCAGAACTCAATACTTTGCCACCAAACATGAAATATGCCTTCCTTGCGGGTCCACATCAGCAGTTTCCGGTCATTATCAGCTCAACTTTGACCGATGATCAAGAATCTCGTCTGATGGAGATTCTAGAAAGAAACCGCAAGGCTATTGGGTGGACTGTATCCGATCTCCGCGGGATTAATCCTGCTTTGTGTTCACATCACATCTATCTCGATCATGACAACAAACCTTCCAGAGAGTTTCAGCGTAGGCTGAATCCGGTTTTACGAGAAGTTGTCAAGAAAGAGATCACGAAATGGTGTGACGCAGGATTCATTTATCCCAACTCCAACTCCGAATGGGTTAGCCCATTACATGTTGTCCCGAAGAAGTCGGGAATTCAGATGGTGAAAAACGAGAGTGGAGAGGAGATTCCAAAGAGAGTAACCACGTCGTGGCGAGTATGTGTTGATTACAGGAAACTTAACACCGCGACGAAGAAGGACCACTTCCCTTTGCCTTTCATAGACCAGGTCATCGAACGGTTGGCAGGGAAGGGGTACTTCTGTTTCCTTGATGGTTACTCCGGATACAACCAAGTATCAATTGCTCCGGAAGACCAGGAGAAAACCACCTTCACTTGTCCGTTTGGCACGTATGCCTTTAGACGGATGCCCTTTGGATTGTGCAACGCTCCCGCAACTTTCCAGAGGTGCATGCTTGCTATTTTTGCGGACATGGTCGGTGATTTTCTAGAGGTTTTTATGGATGACTTTTCGGTCTATGGTGAGTCATTTGACGATTGTTTAGCGCACCTAGACCAGGTTTTGAAAAAGTGTTGTGAGGTAGATCTCGTTCTGTCATGGGAAAAGAGCCATTTTATGGTTACTCACGGGATCGTGTTGGGGCACGTCATCTCCCAGCGAGGCATGGAGGTTGACCCTGCCAAGGTGGACGTCATCAAGAAACTCGAGCCACCATCCAACATCAAACAGTTATGGTCATTTCTGGGGCACGTCGGATTTTATCGACGGTTTATTCAAGACTTCTCCAAGATTGCCCGACCGTTAACTGAATTGTTAGGCAAAGACATCGAGTTCGTTTTAAATGACAAATGTCTTCATGCCTTTCTCACACTAAAGGAAAAGATAATCAGTGCTCCTGTCCTACAGCCGCCTGATTGGTCTCTACCCTTCGAGATCATGACGGATGCATCAGATTTTGCGGTCGGGGCTGTATTAGGACAGAGGAGGAATGGACTTCCCATCGCTATTCACTATGCCAGCAAGACTTTAGATGATGCTCAGAAGAATTACACAGTAACAGAAAAGGAGATGTTGGCAGTAGTGTTTGCACTAGACAAATTTCGATCTTATCTACTTGGCTCTAAGATCACAGTTTATACAGACCACTCAGCTATCAGATTTTTGATGGAAAAGAAGGATGCCAAGGCACGCCTTCTTAGATGGATTCTTTTACTCCAAGAATTCGATTTGGATATCAAGGATAAACCTGGAGTAAAGAATGTGGTAGCTGATCACCTCTCCCGATTACAGTTAAATCAGCCTTCAGATGAATACACACCAGAGATCGCAGAGAGATTTCCAGATGAGAGCATCTTTGCGGTTACAGAACTTCCGTGGTATGCAGATATAGTGAACTTTCTGGTCACACAGAAAAGTCCTCAAGGTTGGCCGAAGAACAGAGTTGAGAAACTTGTTTCTGAGTCACGATACTACCATTGGGAGGATCCGATTCTTTTTCGCGAAGGACCGGATTGCGTTTACAGGCGATGTATTCCTCAGGAGGAATATAATAGTGTCCTCACTTTGTGTCATTCTCTAGAATCAGGAGGACATCATTCAGGGAAGAGGACAGCGCAGAAGGTACTACAGAGCGGATTATGGTGGCCGACTCTTACCAGAGATGCTTGCACATTCGTGAAGAGTTGTCCAGATTGTCAGAGAGCTGTAGGGACAGTCAGTGCCAGAGATGCGATGCCGATGCGACCCGTCATTATTTGCGAGATCTTTGACGCATGGGGCATAGATTTTATGGGACCGTTCCCTTCTAGCAGCGGCTTTGAGTACATCCTTCTCGCTGTAGATTATGTTAGCAGATGGGTGGAGGCTATACCCGCACGAACCGCAGACAGTAAGACTGTTTGCAAGTTCCTAAGGGAACACATCATTTCGCGGTTCGGAATCCCTCGTATTCTTATCTCTGATGGGGGTAGACATTTCATTAATAAGGAGGTGAAAAAGCTAGTGAAACAATACAACATCGATCACAGAGTAGCTTCTCCTTACCACCCGCAGACGAATGGCATGGCTGAAGTTTCAAATAGGGAGGTAAAATCAATTCTCCAGAAGTTAGTACGACCAGATAGGAAGAATTGGTCACTTCTTCTAGACCAAGTTCTTTGGGCATATCGTACTGCATATAAGACTCCCTTAGGTACTTCACCATTCAGGCCAGTTTATGGAAAGCCATGCCACTTGCCCGTAGAGATCATGCACAAATCTGAGTGGGCAATCCGAGAAATTTTGATGGATATGCAGAAAGCAGGAGCCAAGAGGAAGATAGATCTGAATGAGCTGGTAGAAATCCGCAATCAAGCATAAGAGAATACACTGATCTATAAGGACAAAGTGAAGAAATGGCATGACAAACACATCCGACACAAGAGCTTTGTCCCTGGGCAGAAAGTCTGGTTGTTCAATGCAAGGTTGAGAATTTTTCCCGGCAAATTTAAAAGCAAGTGGGAAGGACCGTACATAGTCAGAACGGTGTACGACAATGGCAGTATTGCGATATCAGATGTGTCACCTGGTGCAGAACCGTTCGTGGTTAACGGGCAGATGCTGAAGCATTTCGTAGAGACTACTGATCATCTGGCCCGTACTGAAGTGATCTATTTTGTACAGGAATCATGATCATTCTTTTATTCCTTCCTGTACAAATCCTTTTGAGCCATTCGGGAGGTTCACAACACTTGTATATTCTTCATAGACCACAATCGTCCCCATTTTTTGTTCGTCTTCTATGCTTAGGATACCAGATCCTAAGTATAGGGGGGACTGATTGCCCGCTGATTTACGTTTTATTTTTTTGTACTAATTCTTTTGTATAGCCATTCTTTTTCACGAATCACTGATCTCCAATTTTTGGCTACATTCTTTTTATACTTAGGATGCCTTATCCTAAGTATAGGGGAGACCGAGTGATTTCAATGATTTCGTATTCTTTCCTTTTGAATTCTTCGTTATTTATCCTTTTCATTCAGTCATCCCGTTTTTGCTCTTCCATAATACTTACGATGACCTGATCGTAAGTATAGGGGGGGTTGACTGACTTGTCATCGATATCTATTTTTCACCCACTTTTACTTAGCACGAGTTATGCCCTCCTTTTTCTCTTTTGATGCTATGAGGACATAGCTCAAGCTAAGTATAGGGGGGTGCGTATATATTGTATATATACTTTCGGTCATAACTCGTACTTTATGTATTTTCTATACCTATAAAATCCATAAAAAGTGGGTGTGGGTTAATTTAAAAAAAACACTCTCTTATTTATAAAATCTTGGTAAATAAGTAAAATATGCTTAAAACTTGTAATTAAACATTTGTAATTTGTACTTAAAATCTGTATAATACTTATTTAAAATCTTATTTAATAAAAATTGTATAAAAATCATTCAACCCTTGTAAAATACTTTGTAGATAAAATTTGTAAAATACATTAGACATTTAACTTAAATAAAAAATTTATCTTATAAAATTTGTAAATAAAACCTTGTTTATAAAAATCATAAAATCCATAAAAAATACAAAGTCCTAAAATTTGTAAAAATTACAAAATCCTTAAAATCCATAAAAATGAGTAAAATCCAGAAAATATACTTCACAAAAACATGGCTGCATTTGCATTCGCATTTTTCAGAATAAGTTTGATTTCCGGGACTAAGGACTGAGTCTAGTCTAAAGGATGGAGCTTGATTACGGCCTTTAACTTTTATTGTAAGGAGCCTGATTAGGAACTGGAATTTAGACTCTTCAGGTCTGGTGACTTAAATCTTTGGGTTCCATAAGACTATATTCGGGAAATCAAGTCATCTGAGCTTAAGTAGACCACTTGGAGTCATCCGTACAACTCTTCACCAGTGGACCAATCTTGAACACATGCACTCTGCACTTAGCTCAACTCGCATGGAGTTCCGAAGGACAGTACACCTTGGTAGTGCATTCCTATCCTTATCTTTGTGGCATTGACGTCTAAAGACGGGAGAGATTGGGGTTGCGATAGTTGCTTCGGATGAGGGAAGGATCTGCTGACACAATTTTTCTAAGACCTCAAAAAATGGACGGATTAAAAAGATTCTATAACCGTCGAGGCACAAAAGATGAATGCAGTGCAAGCAAATTACAAAGTCAACACAAAGCAGAAGCCACCAAATAGACCAAACTGGTCAAAGCTTCCACCAAATATGCCTGCACATCTTAGTGGAGACTCAGCTACACCGGTTGGGCTTCACAAGGAGATGCGTCTACACTGGTCGCACTCCACTTCTTTTCTCATTCTTCTAACTTCTCCCTATATTCGATTGTGGACATAGCAGAACTGAACTCAGAAGGGAATACCTCCCTCCCCGAGGAAAGAGTAGCGGGATGAGGAAGCCATAGGAGTGTATAACCGGGATTGACGGTTTCTTCGATTTTCTAAGCAGGAAGAGCTAAATCAATTCACACACTGTACAAGTTGATTTCAAGGATGATAGAGTTTGCGATATGAATAAGTGAGTCTGAACTAGCCGATGAAGTGATCTCGAGTAAAGATTATGGAACTTGAAGACTGTTGAGGATGAAATCCTAATCCTAGTTAAGGTTCCGACAAAATGCTTGTTTCAGGCCCGATCGAGCTCTGTCCTTGGTCTTTTCTCATGAATTGGTTTAGGAAAACAAATTCATTCTAACTTTCTTTCTTTTTCACTTACTTTTTTAAAATAAGTGTTTGCTAAGGGACTAGCAAAGTTTAAGTATAGGGGGTTGATGAATCCATGATTCATTAACTTTTCTGTCGCATTTTGTCATAAAACCCTTAACAAATACATGTAAATACTCACTAATTCTCATATTTTAACAAAACCCCATTCATGTGTAAATACTCACTTTTAACCACTGAATTCATGTAAATAAATAAAGAATCAGAAAAAGAAAAGAAAAAGGCATGTGGAATATATGTATATATATGTAATATGACTTAAACTATAAATATAACTGTAAGATATATTTATAGCCTAACCCCCGAGACCAAGTCAGCATGGATTGGTCGACAAACCAAAAAGTAGGGGGAGATAAGGAAAGAAAAATAATAAAAATAATCTATCTCATGTATATACACCTTCCACTATTTATTAAATAAATACAAAACTTTAAAGAATTTTAATTATTTCATCTAAACTTATTCTTCACCAAATATTTCTCTTAATTATTCACAAAAATGTAAATAAAAATATAAAAATAAGTTAAAAATATTACCCTGTAAATATGCCAAGAAATCCAGCTTACAACTTGTCAAAATCTCAACTTCCGAACATCATAACTTCCTCATACGAACTCCAATTTCACTCTACTCACCTTTAAAGTTCATAAAATAATATTATCTAATTAATAAAGGTGGTTTCACTGAATTCGGAGTCCGTTTGCAAAAAGTCGGTTTTGGGACCAAAAGACAAAGGGGTTTCTGGGCTATTTATTTTATGTAACACACCTTATTTATTATTTTCTTAATTTTATAATTTCTAAATTATTTCATGATCCTCTAGTTTCACCATAAATTATTTCATAATTTTTGGAGACTATTTATTATTCTTATAAAATCAAAAACCCCAAAATATAGGTATATTTGACCTATAGAAACACTTCCTCTATTTATTAAAATATGTAAATTAATTCATAAAAATCCATAAAAATTTGTATAAGTCTTATTTAATGCCCTAATAATTAATAAAATATAAAATTAATTTTTACTTAATTATTTATTAAATTAAAAATATAAAACCTCTTTATTAATACGTATTTATTAATAAAATATTTATATTTGAAATAATATTTATTATTTATTAAAAGTAATTACACTATAATTTAGGAAATTAATTTATCTAACTTTCTTGTATTTATACCTACTTGAAATAACGTAATTATCTATTTTATATTTAATTTATAACTTATTTATACTCCTGGGCCAACCAGGTGCTGACACGTGTCAGCACCTGGAGCCTTCTTCCCCAAGAAGGAGATCTGCGACTTCTGTTCCAACCACCCGACTTCTACTAATTTTCCCGCGCGCATCTCGAACTTTCCGACCATCCTAAACCCTTGGATCCCTACTCCTAACAACCCTCTACCTCGCCAACCCTCCGATTCTACTTGGAGCCCACGCATCTTCCCTATAAAAAGCCTCCAAGGACGCCATTAATCAACAACTTCTTCCACCTTCAGCTTCCCAGGTCCAGGCTAACCGACTACCTAACTTCCCCACTAGATTCCAACCTACTCCGGAGGTGACAGCTCCACGGGAAGGGCTCGCGAGGGAGAGGATACATCGGAGAAGAGTTCCAAGGCGGAGCTTCGCCTTGCATCGCCGCCAAGTGCCGCGTACAGCTCCGGCGAGGTCGACCGTCGAGCACCATTTTTCCAGGTAATACACTTGGAAACCCCAGACCAATTCATCCACTTTGTGATTTTCTTTCTCGATAGTAGAGCCACGATTAGCGTGGCTAATCGCGCTTTTAGTTAGCCTAATTACCCATCTTTAACGCTACATCAAAACTTCCTTTCGAATCAACTCACATTCGTCTCAAATCGATTACCAATCGTCATCTTCTTCGCATCTGGAGTTCTTAGCTGAGTTTTTATGCTTTTTCCTTAAAACTTTGAGGCTTTATATCTTAATTTGTTGGCCGATTCAGATCGAATCGAGCATAGAACTTGATTGCTTGCAGATCCAGGTAGCTCGCAAGATAAATCTTCGTGGACCTCAACAATCGAACGTCAACAAAATCAATCTTGAAGTTGGACTTCCAGAACAGCTAACCAGATATCAGTGCCGAGTCTTCATCTTCTCCGAGCTACAGCCGCCGCTCGGAGCGCCGCCTCAGCCACCCCTACAGCGGGCGAGCTCGAGGGGTGGAGGAGCCACCCCTCTGGCCCCGCAGGAGCGTCTGAATCGTCGGAGATCCGCCGGGAGAAGTCGGAGAAGAAGGCCGTCCGCGAAGAACTCCAACGAACTTCAAGAACAGCGGGCGCACAGACTTGCGCCACGTGTCCGCACGAGGACCGTCTGATCAGCGCCTTCACGTTCTAATCTCGGCCGTCGAGTGCGAAACGGTGGAGAAATTGCATCTTAAGCCCAGCTGAGTTTCCAGAACTTCATCCCGCCTCCAGAGTTTTGTGGAATTACATTTAGGTCCCTCCGCAGGGACCTAAGTGTAAGAATTTGTTAGTTTTCTTACAGAACAGTCCTTTTGGACCTTTTTGAGAACATTTTAATTAGTATTTTTTGACGCTTATGCCCCTGGGCTGTAGGGGTTGTATCTTGTCCATCTGACCTCAGATTTCGACGATTTTTGGAGGGTAGTTACACAACTACCCCATCTACATAGTATAAAGTTTTCGTGGCTTTTCGACGAGTTTTCAACTTGTTTTAATTTTCTCGAAAACCGCCTCGTTTTGTTTTGGTTTCTTGTGTAGTTCGAGTACGTGGCTCGAACCTCGTTCATCTGTACTACCTAGTATCATCTATATTCTATCCATCTATTATATAATAAATAAATCTTTTGAAAAATATCCCTTTTTGAAAATTAAATAAAAATTTGAAAAGAATAAAATCAAATAAAAATTACAAAAATAAAAACCACTAAAAAAGGCATTCTGACTTAGAGAAGAATTAAAATAAAATCACCAGAAGAAAAATTAGGGAATATATTCTGCCTCCTTGAGTTCGACCCAGGAACACTTGCCTGGTTAAATAATTAGTGAACGGTTTTCCGATAGAAAACCGTAAATTTGTTTGATAGGTCTAAAGGGCGAAACTAGATTCTTTAGACGCTTATCACCTACTCCGTCGTCGTCGTCCCGAGGATCTCAAGCTAGTAGTTTGCGACCTCCTCGTGCCACTCGTGATATTGGATCTAGTGCTTCTTATCCTCGTCTCGGGATACTCATAGGCATCGATGACCACCAACCACCAATACAGGCAGTATGTGATGGATTACAAGGCCATGTACTCGTACATGACATGGGAGAACTACTGCGAGTTCATTGAATCTGCGATGTGTTATGAGAAGCAACAAGGAAGGGGGGGCCATGCAGATCCACCGTGAAACTCTTGGTTTTAGGCTAGCCTAGGTCATCTCTTTTTACATTGTCAACTTGATTTGGATATTTGTCATTAGTTGTTGTGCTTGTAGCTTTTATATAGATAAATCATAAATCTTTTTGCCAATTGCTAAACAATGATTATCTCGTAAATTCCCATCGATATGATAGGTATGTGCAGTTTAAGGACCATAGTCCTCATAAATTATCTATGTGTGTTATGAGGTGTATATTTCTAGTATTTCATGTTAAAAACTTATAATAACTTGAATGGAATCCATTACCAATATTCATAACTCAAGAGTCAACATTAAGTGATTAACATCGACACGACCGATATGTGTGATACCTGTGATACCGATATGTGCGATATATGGCGTATAAATGACCAATATGTGTGATATAAGTGTGTATTTGTAGGTTATTTGTTGGTCTAATATCTTGGATGATCTTAATTTCTGAAAAAAATTGCAAAAAATGGTTTTTTTGAGCGATTTTAGACATTTCCACTGATATCGTCGATATATCATCGATATACCCCGATAAATCCATTTCCGGGTAGACCGATACGATATCTATATCGATACGGCCTTCCATGTCTGCATCATGTGCAAGGGTGATTGAGTATTCTGACGACTGCGACTTTCTAGCAGAAATTCAAGACACCAACTTATTCTTAGTTGACAATGAGATCCATAAACTCCTCTGTCCCGAGGAGGGAGTGGAGACGGCAGTCGAATTTCCCCTTATCGATCAGGATGAGGAACTCACTGATGTGCTGAATGAGACTGTCGTGGAGGTGATGTGCCTTCAAAACCAAGAGCAAATTATTGAAGAATCTTGTGATGAAGAGGAAATCATTGAAGCATTTTGTCAAAATTTGAAGGAAGAGGTAGAACAAAGTATGGTGGACACTGAACAGATGAAAGAATCGCCACCTGCATTAATAGCTGAGGTCTCCTTTGAAGCAGCCCAGACCCCACCAGAGTTGAATCCCTTGCCCTCCAACATGAAATATGCCTTCCTTGCGGGAGAACTGAACATGTACCCGGTCATTATCAATGCACACCGGACCGAAGACCAAAAATCTCATCTGATGGAGGTTCTTAAACACAACTGCAAGGCGATAGGCTGGCTAACTTCGGATCTCCATGGGATCAATCCATCACTATGCTCGCATCGTATTTTTCTGGAAGAAGATTGCATGCCCTCTCGAGAACTTCAGAGGAGATTAAATCCTAATCTGTGGGAGGTTGTAATGAAAGAGATTCAGAAATGGTGTGATGCGGGATTCATTTATCCCATCTCCGACAGCAAATGGGTGAGTCTCCTGCATGTTGTGCCCAAGAAATCAGGGATCACCATTGTAAAGAATGATAAAGGAGAGGAGATCGCAACCAGAGTACCCACTTCTTGGCGAGTGTGCGTGGACTAAAGAAGACTTAACCTCACCACCAAGAAGGACCACTTTCCTTTACCCTTCATCGACCAGATCTTGGAACGATTGGTCGCGAAGGAATACTTCTCCTTCTTGGATGGATACTCTGGGTATAACCAAGTTGCTATAGCTCTAGAAGACCAAGAGAAGACTACGTTCACCTGTCCTTTTGGTACATATGCCTTCAGATGGATGTCGTTCGGGCTTTACAATGCCCCAACCACATTTCAGAGGTGTATGCTTGCTGTTTTTAACGATATGGTGGGCAACTTTCTTGAGGTCTTTATAGATGATTTTTCGGTCTACGGGGATTCATTCGATCAATGTCTGGATTATTTAGATCGAGTTTTGCGGAGGTGCTGCGAAGTAAACCTTGTGCTCTCGTGGGAAAAGAGCAACTTCATGGTGACCGAAGGAATCGTGCTGGGTCACGTTGTTTCTAAACGTGGCATGGAGGTTGACCCAGGTAAGGTGGAGGTAATTTCCAAACTTGAGCCACCTACAACAATCAAACAAGTTAGGTCATTTTTAGGCCATGTCGGTTTTTACTGACGATTCATCAAAGATTTCAGCAAACTGGCCAGACCGTTGACTGAGTTCCTCGGCAAGGAGAATGAATGCATTGTGGATGACCGTGTGCTCCTTGCCTTTCATCATCTGAAAGAACTCATCACACAGGCCCCTGTCTTGCAGCCACCAATTTGGATTCAACCTTTTGAGATAATGACCGACGCGTCAGATTATGCCATTGGTGCTGTGCTTGGACAGAGGAAAGATAATATATTGTTTGTGATTCACTACGCTAGCCGAATGCTCGATGAAGCTCAGTGAAACTACACTGTCATGGAAAAGGAGCTACTAGCGGTAGTTTTTGCCTTGGGAAAGTTCAGATCCTACCTCCTTGGATCCAAAGTAATCGTTTACACTGATCATTTGGCCATTCGGTACTTACAGCAGAATAAGGACGCCAAACCACGTCTCATTCGGTGGATCCTTCTCCTCCAGGAATTTGACTTGGAAATTAAAGATAAACCTGGGTTAAAGAATATGGTGGCCGATCATCTATCAAGGCTTCCTGAGTCGGAATCTCTTGAGCTGAACCTGCAGCCAATCACAGAGACCGTTCCAGACGAGGCAATTCTTTCAGTCACCTCGCTTGCTTGGTATGCAGACATCGTGAATTATCTGGTGACCAAGAGAATCCCACAGGATTGGCCGAAGTTGAAAATAGACAGATTCTTGTCTAAAATCCATTTCTATCAGTGGGAAGATCCGTATTTATTTCGTGAGGGGGCAGATTGTATCTGGAGAAGGTGCATTCCTTAGGAGGAAGTTCCAAGTGTCCTCGCCTTATGTCATGACCAAGATTCTGGAGGACATCATTCAGGCAAACGAACGACAGCAAAAGTTCTTCAGAGTGGCCTCTGGTGGCCTTCACTATTCAAAGATGCAGATGATTATGTCAAATGCTACACCGACTGTCAGATATTGGGCGGAACCATAGGAATGAGAGAAACGATGCCTCTGAAATTCCTTCAGATATCAGACGTCTTCGACGCATGGGGCATCGACTTTATGGGCCCATTTCCCAATAGCCAAGGCTATGAATATATTCTACTTGCTGTCGACTATGTAAGTCGCTGGGTGGAGGCTATCCCCACCCGAACCGCTGACAGTAGGACTGTCTGTCGATTCTTAAGAGATCGCATCATAGCACGGTTCAGGATTCCCAAAATTCTCATATCTGACGGGGGTAGTCATTTCATAAATAGAGAGGTGAAGAAGCTGAATCTGGTATTATGTATTGAACATCGCATTGCTTCACCTTACCACCCGCAGTCCAATGGCATAACCGAATGTTCAAACGGGGAGATCAAGACAATTCTACAGAAGCTTGTGCGTCCGGATCGCAAGAACTATTCTCAGCTGCTTGATTCTGTTCTTTGGGCTTATAGAACAGCGTACAAGTCACCCTTGGGAATGTCTCCTACCTCCTGGTGTATGGCAAGCCATGTCATCTGCCCGTCGAATTAATTCACAAATCTTTATGAGCCATCAACATCTGTAGTTTGGATTTCGAGCAAGCAGGTAAGAACAGAAAATTAGATCTGAATAGATTATTGGAATTCAGAGATTATGCATATGACAATAGCCTGATGTACAAGAAGAAGGTCAAAACGTGGCATGACAAGCATATCCGCCGCAAGTCCTTCGAGCCAGGTCAGAAGTTGTGGTTGTTTGATGCGAAATTAAAGATCTTTCCAGGCAAATTGAAGAGTAAATGGATTGGGCCGTTAATGGTTAGGCAGGTGCGTGACAACGAAAGTGTATTGATATCCAATTTGTCAGCTGACGCACAGTCATTTGTAGTCAATGGACAGCTTCTGAAGCCCTACCTTGAACATGATACATTCATGTCTGTCGTTGACTCTATTCAAGTAATCTACAGGGATTAGCCGGATATCTCCGAAGAGGCAGAGGAAGGCCAAGCAGAGCAAAACATTTTTGAATGACTTTTCTCTTTTCTTCTTTTCTTCTTTTCCGTCTCTTTTATCTTATTCTACTGACATGATGTCATCCCTTTCATCACTGCTACACTTAGGATGTACTTTATCCTAAGTGTGGGGGGATGCGCATCACGAGTTGTTCATATCCACTTTTATCTCTTTTCTTCTTTTCTTCTTTTCCTCTTTTCCTTGTCTATCCTCTGTATCTATCAAAAAGGTGTCGTCCATTATAGACAGTCTTCTGTACTTAGGATGTACTTTATCCTAAGTATTGGGGGGTGTGCACCCCGAGTTTCTGTATTCTTTGATCCTCTCCATTGTCTCCTCTTCTTGTCTATACTTAGGGAAATCTTACCCTAAGTATAGGGGGAGACAACCTGAGTACGATCTGTTTATTCCCACCCTTGACCCTCCCTGCTTTGTGTACAGTCTGTTATATTTTGGATTATTTGATCCTAAGTATAGGGGGGACGGTCAACTTCTCATTCGTTCATTCCTTCATTTTTCTTTATTCTTTAGATTTTCCTACACTCAGTACGAGTTATGTCTTCTCTTTTTCTCTCTGACTTATGAGGACATATCTCAAGCTAAGTATAGGGGGTCGTATATACTGCGTATATACTTTAGCCATAACTGGTACTTTCGTATTTTCTTAATAAATGTGGCTAATAATTCTTTAGAATTCATTAAAAACACTAATAAAAGATGTGATTCTCCTCAATTCTTTTTGTAGGTACTGATTAATAAATCAGGTGAAAATGTTTTTTGCAAAATGTTTGAAAAATAGTCTGAAAATCTTTGTGAAAAATCTTTTGAAAACTATTTTGAAAACGTTTTGTTACATGTTTTCAACCTTTATAAAAATATTTTGGTTTGTAAAGTTTATTTTCTTTGTGTGAAATAAATTGTTTGAAAAATGATTTGCAAATGGTTTGAAAATGGTTGCAAAAATATTTTGAAAAATCTATATATACTATTTGAAAAACCTTTGCAAAATGATTTTCAAATGTATGTACATGTTTTCAAAAATATTTGTGAAAATTATTTTGGACTATAGTTTTCAAATTGTGTGTAAAACCTTTACAAATAAGTTTGAGGAATATATACATCACATCTAAAATTCATTATAGATATACTTATAAAATTGATCACTTACCCTGTAAATTCTTAAAATCCACTTCTTGTAGATATAAGAAGCACTCCTGTGTAAATATTTTAACCTAGTTTTAGCCAAAATCTTTGTTTTCAAAAATCCCAAAAACATTTGCAAAATTAAAATCCAAAAACAATTGAAAAAGCTTTTTGAAAA
The DNA here is from genome assembly GCA_037367405.1 of Ottelia alismoides. NCBI lineage: Eukaryota > Viridiplantae > Streptophyta > Magnoliopsida > Alismatales > Hydrocharitaceae > Ottelia > Ottelia alismoides. The sequence continues at coordinate 340,960 of JAZKJV010001734.1, forward strand.
ATAAAAAAATACATATGCATCATCATATTTTCAAAAATCCATAAAAAGTTCAAAATCTTGAAAATTGCATCACAAAAATATTTTCTGCATTCCGCATAGCATTCGTATTTTTCGGATTGAGTTTGATAGTTGAACAAGTCTAAATAAAATCTGGAGATTGGAGCTTGATTGGACCTTAAAATCTACCTAATAATAGGAACCTTATAGGAACTGGGTTTGAGGTACTTCATGTCTAGTTGACTTAATTCTTTGAGGATCACATGACTTGGTTCAATGGATTCTTGACTGCCTAAGTAGAGTATTTCGGAGCACACACATGACTCTTGTTGATAATGACCTAACTTGGACACCTGCACCATTCACATGGCTCAACTCAGTTGGAGTGGTGAGGGGATTGGATTTGCCAGTATGAGACGCACACAAGTGGAAACACGTGTCCTCCTCTAGGGAGGGAAGTGCACCCCAACCCATCTAGTGATGAGGAATTCTAAAGACAGGAGAGTGTGGGTTGCAATAAAGATTCAAAAGAGGGATAGTCTACTGGCTCAAGAGGAAAAAATCCCTATGTAAATGCTGCTTTGAATAGTATTCCAAAAAAATGGACAGGCCTGTACAAAAATAAAATGCCTGCAAAAGTGCGTACATAAGTTGTAAAGTCAATAAGCAAGCTTGAGTTCCAAAGTCAAATATGTGAGCCTGCAGCTGGATGACTTGACTACACTGGTCTGGCATCCTAGGATAGGTAGCTACACTGGCTACCGTCCATTCTTCTCTTCACCTCCTCTTCTTGAGCTGGTTGCCACTTGAACTTAGAAGGGAATACCCCGCTCCTCGAGGAAGGAGTTATTGGATTGGGGAATCATTGGGTTGTCATGCTGGAGAAGTCAGTCTCTTTGTCATCATAGTTGGGGAGAGACACCATCACTTACACTATACGAGTCAGATTCATAGTCGTAAGGGTTTGCATATGAGTTGAGATACTTCTAACCTGGCTATTGAGGAGACTTGAACAGAGTTTTGGGATTCTCGAAGACTGTTGGATTTCAAATTCGGTTCTCATTAAGGTTCCGCTCGCACTAAAATTCCAAAGGTCCGACTTAAGCTCCAAACTTTGATTTTGTGAAGATAAGTTTGATAATTAAATTTAATCCATATTTCTTCTTTTTCTTTTCTTTGTTTTTCTTTTCTGCACTTATTGCATAAGTGTTTGCTACGGACTAGCAAAGGAAAGTATAGGGGGATGATGAATCTACGTTTCATCATCTTTATTCTATCATTTTGGCCTTAAAAAACCCTAGTAAATGCGTGCGAATAGGCTTAATTTAGGCATTTTAGTATTCATGCATCATTGTGTAAATATTGTATAAAATGCGATTTTTAAAGCCAAAATTATAGAATAAAGAAAAGAAAAGAAAAAGAATAAAATATTGTAAATATTTTATGACCCAAAATCCTGAGACCTAGGCATCTCGATGACTAGGTCGACAAGGAATAAAGTAGGGGGAGATAAGGGCTAGAGTACAATAAAAATACCTTTGTTTTTATTTCATTCTTTATTCATTTTGGGACCTATTTTTGGTTCCACCTTTTATACTTCAAATAAAGAAACTTTGAACATGAAAGTTGTAGATAATTAAATATAGATAAAATACAAAATTAATTTCATACAAAAATAATGTACAGATAAAAGGATATGATCTTAATAAGATTCCAGAATCCCAACTTCCCGAACCCGTATCTCACAAACAGAAACTCCAAATGCATCAAACTCACCTTTAATTATATATAATTTTAAATAAGCTATTTAATGGCAGTGGTTGCGTGTTTGGCGGAGCTACGGTTTAAAAGTTGAGTTTTGGACCCCTATTGTATACTTGTACAGAATAAAATATTTATTTTATTATTTATTCATTATTTTATAATTTTATATTTTTATGATTTTGTAATTATTATTTATAATAAAAATATATATTAAAATTAGAATAAAAACACAAAAGAAACACAAAATAAAAATAGTTGTATAAAATATACATAGGTATAATACCTGTATATATACCTACATAATTATTACTTTTATTTTATTAAGTGTATAAAACATTTCAAAAAAATAAAATAAAAATATAATTAAGTGCATAAAAATATTCTTATAAAATAATAAACAAAATAAATAAATATAAATACATAAAATAAAAATAAAATATTAAAATATATAGATATATATACCTGTAAAGGCTATAAATGGTAACTCGTAATTATAAACCTCATAAAAATAATTAAAAATCGTAATAAAATACTCCATAAATTAATAAACAATTTTCTTTTTATAACAAAAAATTAATTAAATCATTTACTATTTTAAACCGAATTAATAAACCTTTTTTTCCAGGGGTTTTTCTGGTTGGTCCACGTGGACCAACCAGATCCTTTCCCTGGTTGACCTCGGTCAACTCCCTGACCGAGGTCTGGCTCCATGTCAGGATGTTTTTTGGCATTTTTCTCCAAATTTTGGAGAGCGCGTCTTTTCTTATCTCGTGTCTACGACTATTGAACTTTTAATCCTCGATGAATGGGCTTACACGCCCTAAGGTTTTTTTCTGGGCCTAGGACCTGCGATTTGGCTGATCTTCATCGGTCTTTGATGCCATCTCGTCAACCATACAAAAGGACGTCCCCAACTTCCCTTCTCTCTTGATCCCTCTTCCTCCATCCTCAGCACCTGCTCTTGAGTTCTTCGTGCTCCTGGAGACATCAGGAACATAAAGAGCACGAGCTTAAGCCATTTGGAGTCGAATCGAGGCTGATCCACCCCCTTGCCGGAGCTCCGTCCCGAGGTCACAACATCCACTCCGATGAGTCTTCCCCCTTTATTTTTGCTTCTTTTGATAGCTTAGGTTTAGTTTATAATAGGGTACAAACAGTTTGTGATTCCATCTCGATTTGCTTCGTGAATCGGTCTTCGAAGATCACGACAGAGCTCCGCTCCGCCTCCGAGTTCCGACCACTATACTCGCTCAAAGCCTCCGCGTTCCCCTCCACGTCATCCCCTGTCACTCCATTAGCACACACCACCAATCATTCACCTCTGATTTTTCTCAAATAAGAGGATTAGAACTCCCTTCTCTGCCGCACGCTAGAGTTCATCACCCGAGCCCCATTTCACCACCATTTCGCCATCTGGAAGCATCTATCGCTTCACTTTTACCCCTACAGGAAATACCAAGCCAAGAAGGCTCAATCGAGCCTCTTCTCTCCAGGGAAGCTCCGCCTAGGTGACCTCCATCGTCCGACCAAGCCACGCCACTTTAGCACTCGCTGAGACCGTCAATCGATGCGGAGAGAGCCCAGGAACATTTTGCACTCGTTCTTAGGCCAAGAGAGGCCGTGTGTCGGCCACCACCCTCAGCCGAAGCGACCTCCAGGCGCTGATCTTCCATCATCCTCCGCGACCGTCCGATTAAGAACGGGCGCCAGGAGCTTCAGCCGCCGTCCGATCTTGCTCGTCCCCAGCCGTAGATCCCTCTCTCCATGTTCTAATCTGGGCCGTACACGTGAAGCGGCATCAGCACTCCAGGCGTCGACACGTGTCCAAGTGAAGCACCATCGTCCGTCGGATCAGCCTGAGGGGGTAATTTTGCAACCATACCCCCGCGCGATTTTGTATTTCCATTTTAGAACCTAAACATTCATTTGCAGCATTAAATGTTTTGTAGTATTTAGGAATTAAGCCCCTGAACTTCCCTTAATTACATTCAGGTCCTCCGCCACGTCACCTCACGTGCCTATACGCTTGCGGTGAGGGGCAATTTGCAGAGGACCCCTCACAGGTCTTGGAATTTATGTTCAGTACATTAAGTTGTCATTACAGTTAAAAATTTCTGGAAATTTTGCATAACTACCCTTGAAGATTTCATATATTGCGTTTTGGTCCTTGCCTGACACGTGTAAATCACGTGGGATGTGGCGTTTTCGCAGGGGAAGCCCCTCGGGTTTGTGACATTTGTATTCAGTCCAGCAAGTTTTTATTCAGTTATATCCTTGTGACATAATTGCGCCTAGGCCCCTAGACTTCTGCATATTTGCGTTAATACCCCTACCAGCTTGTATTTGCTTGTTGTTTCTAGTATTTATTTCATCCATCTACAAATTGCTAAAAATTCTACAAAAAATTATCATAAACTCCTGTTACATTGCACATTCAGGGTATATTTTTATTTGACATATTTATTGCATTTTAATATTTATAAAAATTCAAAAACAAGCATTTTCAGCACTGTTTGCATTATAAAATCCATAAAAATTATAAAAACACCTCAGAAAATTTCCAATGTGTCTTTTAGTGTCTTTTATCTTTAATCCAAAAATCATAAAAAAGCATAAAAGAAAACTCCTAAAAATTATAAAACTCTAAAAACCTTCATAAAAATTAATAAAATTCATAAAAAACCTAAAATTTGTGTTTTCTTTACCTGAATTTTCTCTATTTTGTTATCTTCAATTTAAAATCTATTTGGGAAATTTTTGTCACTGTTTACTATTTTTCATTCCCATTTAAGTTTTAGTCTTTTATTTTCTTCCCTGTTTTCAGTATATTTGACTTTAAAAACACCAAAAAAATCAAAAAAATCTAGTAAAATCACATAAACATTAGAAAAATATAAAAAACCTAAAAACATTTTATTTCCTGATTTTTCCTTATTTTTATCTATTTTTATTAATACATTATCTATCTCTTTCTTACTTTGTTTACATCTTTATTAAAAAAGAAAGAAAATATAAAAAAATATAAAATATAAAAAGAAAATATAAAATCAAAAAATTTTAAAATCAAAATACAAAAATATAAAACTAAAAATAAATATAAAAATATAAAAATAAAAAACCCACAAAATGTCCCAATTAGCTAAGTAGTTCACTAGGCATATGGCTTGACTCTTGTCTGCTTGCTTTACTCCTTTGCTTTCTGTGTTCGACCCCTACTTGCTTGTCACTGTACATTCTTAGTAGGGTATAATAAATTTTTATCCTTGCTCTTGATTGCTTAATTGATTGTGTGGGTTGATTATTGACGAACGTGAAGGCCTGAGTAGTCGCCCCAGCGACAGTGAGTCTGATCTGTCAGATCATTATTTAGCGGCTCTCGTCTTCCCGTTTCTCAGCCGCCAAGACGATCCCTCCTCCCCGGTCTTCCACCGGACTCCGGGAGCTTCTCCGGTCGCCGTCGCTTCGAGCAAGCACCCAAGGTGCATCGTCTTTGCCTCCCCTGGACACCCTCTCCCTCTCGCTCGCGCTCATTCTCTATTCATCTTTATTTTTAAGTATAAAAAAAATCTCATAACGAATAATATCATCGTTATATATTTAAATACAACTGAATTAGTGACGGATTTAAAAAAAGTGTTGCTCTAACCCACTTTTGTTGTAATGATTATTATATATTTAACATCGAAAGATATACATAACGTATCAAGAATTATTTTTAATACAACTCGATTAACGCAAGGGAAAAAACGTACACATGAGGGATGCCTATCATAAAAGAACTATTATTATCAATTGAGTAAAAAAACTATTGGTATCGTCTATGGAGTCACATAATGTCTAAGGGTGTTCACGGGGCGGGTACCTGACCCGTTTGATTATGATCCATCATGATCCATTATTATCGGGTCACGGATCGACCCGACCCATTCTAATGGGTACACGTTTCTAACGGGTACCCAGATTATATGAATGGGTAATAGGGACCCGTGAAATAAGTATAAAGATATTTTCTTTACATAATTTATTTTTAAATCATGTGTTACATAAACTTTTTGGGAGACTAAGGTGGTCAAATCCCCTTCTATTACACATTGCTTCGAATTTGTGTAAAGAAAAATGTTAAAAATGAAAACAAAAACTTTTACACAAGCATGTATCTTGAAACTTTGTAGCATGCAAAAATAAAACCAACTTGGAGCGATGTGGCCTCGACTACAATTGCTATATCTGCGGTGGTGTGGAGGGCATAAAGGTTGTGGTCCTGTCATGTTGCTCCAACAATATTTGGACTGTTGCACCACCATGTCCACCGATACCACCGGCACCATGCCGTGCCTACCACCCACGAAGGTCACGACAACCCTCTCCACTACGCCCTCCGCCTCACCATCACGCAGATCTGCCTCGTGCTTCTCCTCACCATGACACTCGCCTTCCCACTCTGCCCCTCCGGCCCCGCGTCATTGCGGAGATCATCGTAAGCACAACCATAATAGTTGTTGACCTATTGTTATTATTGATGGATGTATTCTTTACGATCGTTACTATCTAACCAACAAATCATTAAAATGGATTTTTGGTTCCCACTTGTTCAACTGCACAGGGCAGGATCCTGCCTAGTCCTTCGACCTTGGGTCGCAGCCAGAAATTCCTGGATAACGTATTCCCGAAGAAGAGCCTGCTTGTGCTGGACACCTTGGCCAACATCAGCCTCCTCTTCTTCTTCTTCTTTGTTGTCCTCGAGCTCTACCTCCGTGCCATCAAGCGCACCAGCGCCAAGGTCCTCTGCAATGCACTGGCCGGCATCTAGTTCCCCTTCGTCATGGGCATCGGCACTGAAGAATAATAAGAGGACAAAGATGGTGATCGAGTAAAACCTGCACGAGTGGTGAATCTGGAGGAGGGATGCGGCCTCGCCTACAATTGCTCTATCTGCAGTGGTATGGAGAAGCAGAGAGCGACAGCAAGCGACATGGTGCGTAGGAGGGGTTGTGTCGGGCGATGAGCCATGGAGGAGGGCCTACGCTGGCTCGTTGGGCGGCAAGGCATGGAGGAGAGGCGGCGAGCCTTGGAGTGCAAGCCCTAGTCGTGATTCGTGATTTCGTGAAGGAAACGCTGAGCAGGGCTTTCAGAATTTCTGGTGGGGCAATGGTTTTCCAAAGTCGGATATCACGGGTACCCGGTGGGTTTTCCATCAGCTTACTCCCATTTCATGGGTCAACAATTTCCGGATACGCGATCCGGATGTTTTTTCACGGGTATCTGTTAAAATAGGGTCAAATCATAGGGTTGGGGCGGGTACCTATTTGATCCTAAAATATTGGACACCCCTAATAATGTCATCCTCGTGGCCGAGATGATCTAGGACTCTCAATTTTTTCAAACTAGTTTGCATTTCTTTAACAGCTTGTCACTCAAACAGTTTTTTATGTGTTGATTTTACTCTGCTTAATCTCCTTGAAATCAGAATACAGTTAATTAATACAATGCCCAGACATTACATCATTTCTAAAGAAAATCACGCTTTCACACTTATACATATCTTGGCATTGACCAGCAGATCAATGACAATTTTTTCTTTGCAGAGTCATTGGGAAAAAATAATTAATATCTTCCTCTCGGAGTGAATACATTTTTTCCCTTCAGAAAACGATTGTGATTATGCTTCAAATAAAAAGCCTAGAACATCTGAATATATTTGTATATATATGCCATGTTCCTCAGTTCCACCTTTCCAGCTCCAAATACGATTCTCATCAATGTGATCCCAATTTCCCAACCTACTACAAAAAGAACCTGCAGGAATAGTGAGGGAACCTGACACCAAGCAATTACTACTCTTGGAATTTATATCGAAAGTCGAAGAAACCATGATGCACGAATATATGCATGCGATACCAAAGCCTTTTATTCTAATAAATTCATCCATTCAGTACAATCCTCTTTTGCAAGTGGCAGTAAATTACACAACACATTTTGACAGCTGATGCTAACCCCTCAACTTGACCATGCCGACAAGACTAGAATTAACCAGAGCATAACACAACCTCAAACTCAGATGGAAGTTCTTATTCCGAATTTTCCACCACAAGTCGCTTCTCACTTCTCCTGTTATTTCCATCCAATATCTTGCTTGGCTTCCCAAGCGTGCTATTACTGTAACAACCAGAACGGAATGAACAGAATTTATTACATACACTGAAATCAAAATATATAGATAATAACCCAAGCAAAGCAACCATCGACTTGATTAGTGGCGACATAATTACTTAACCTCATCACATCGTGAATCTCATGCAAAGAGCTTCTCCCTAAGCATGATGTCAAGATGGTGTCCGGCCTGATTAAAACCGGTAGAGATCGATTTAGAACACAGTGTTGGGGCAGCAATCAGGGGAGAGATCCATGAGGTCCTCTACATGGGCAGTGGTCTCTTCCAGGAGCCACTTCTCAATGAAGGAGAAAGGTGGCTGCACGCCGTGATCTGATCTCTTGCTGTTCTCATCGACGGGCTGGAATTCTAGCCGCGGAGCAGAATCGGATGATGATTTGTCCCACGGGATACCAAGGAGCATGTCGAGATCGCCAGCGTGCGGTGGGAGCCCATCAAATGGTTCCTCTTCGTGGATGTATCCTTTTGAAGAATAACTATCATTGGTGCAATGGTTGCTGTTCTTGATCTCCTCCTGCACCTGCTTCAGGGAGGGGTCGGAGGACGGAGGTCTCGTCCAATTCTGAAGAAGCCGCGATATGTTCTCAGTGCTCGATGCGTAGGAGCAAGAGTTCTGGCAAAAGACCGGAACGGCTGGTTCGGTGTTGGAGCCTGGCATGGTCATGGTTACCGATGTTGGCGGGCTCGGGATATCGTCCGGGGACATGGTTGTTTCGCAGGGGTTGTACTGGAACTTCTTGATCTTCTTCTTGAGGTGGGTGTTCCAGTAATTCTTAATATCGTTGTCAGTTCTCTGAGGGAGATAGGAAGCTATGGCCGCCCACCTGATCATACCAGACGAAGATCAATGTACAATTTTACATACAATCGTCCAGATTCATACGAATCAACTTAAACTTTCTTTAATTGCTAGGGTAGAAAATAGAAAGTGAGATTAATGCAGAGTTTGTTGGCACCTGAATTTTGGTTTCATGGTATTTCTAAATTGATCCATAGTTTGGCAATTTGGGGAATGGAAACAAGTGGGTTGGCCTGAAACTTTGTATTACCTATTACCCATCAGGGCCTGGAGCTGGATGATCAAGCCTTCTTCCTGGGGGGTGAAGTTCCCACGCTTGATCCCGGGGCGGAGGTAGTTGGTCCATCTCAGCCGGCAGCTCTTGCTGCATCTCATCAGACCTGCAAAAGTCCATGCAGACATATCATTGGATCTCAGGAGAGACCAAGAACAAGGGATTTCTTTTCATATGCGGTGATGTACTGATAATTACCTGTGTTGGTGGGAACAGCTCTCCAGTTTCCAGGGCCATTCTCTTGGATGTAGGAAACCAAGATGATGTCCTCCTCCGGTGTCCATGGACCCTTCTTGATTCCGATCTTGTCACAGCATGGAGGTCTGCCCATTACAGTCTGATTCGTTGGCCTTTTTGATATCTCCAAAGATTGCCCTCTTCTCTCTCACTCTTTCTCTCTCTCTATCTCTGTACCTGTGAATGGTGATCTCTGGGTGTTAGCTCTGGCCTTCTGAGCAAAGTTTGCTTCCCGTATATCCACCCAACAAGTGTCTCAGTGTGATCATGTGATTGTATATATAGAAGGCGACTTGAAGGAAGGAGACCCTTTTTACCTGGCTGTCATCTACCTCGCTGACCTTGTTTCCCTCCCTTTTTGTCTCTCTCTCTCCCTCTCTCCCTCTCCCCCTCTCTCTCTCTCTTCCCATGCAAACTTTTTCCCCTCTCTCCCCCGTCTTAAATACGCATTGTCATAAAGAAGGACGTACTTACTGGTGGTGGAGATGCAAACACAAGGGCGTGGATAGATGCAAACACAAGGGCGTGGATTAATTAGGCATGCCAGTTTGGATCTCGTTGGAATTAAACGTGCTTTCTTTAATGTAATGCAGAAAGCTATCATGGCTTGCTTGATCTATGTTCTGCTTGCTTAGAAGCCTGTTAATTAAGCGTGTCTAATAACAGATTGGAGTAGAAAATTGCTATTGTTAGATTGTGTATGAACTCTTAACTGAGTCTTAAGATGCCAGTTAATTATTTTTTGTACAAGGTTCGGCGTATTTGGAGTCGTTCTTCTCATCACACGGAGAAGTATGTATACATATATGGACTATGCTTAATTATAACAAGGCGGGAAGGAATCATATATACACTGCTAGAAGGCAAAAAGACAGCATGCATATATGAGAGTGTGCTAAATAATACAAAGAAGGCAGTAAATCAATTTTGTACTACTGTCAAATATTCCTTGCACCAAAATCGCCATCCATCATTTAACTTCTGAAACATTTGTTCTTATTGCTACAGTTATAACTAAAATTTCTCTTCCAACTTATCACTGTTAGGAGTTTTATCTTAACCGGAAGTCAAACTCTCCAACTAAGTTACATTTAGTTTACCGAATCTGTCGAGGATTAATCACGACATGGTTGGTGTAATTTGCTGCTGCTTTTTTCATTCCTAAAGATATTTCGTATGGTTTGGATCTCCCTAATAACATTCTTTTATGTTTCCTGTGTTTGATCTACTGGCAGCGAATGCGCACATGAAGTTCCGTTGTACATATAAACAGCTTCTCGTCCGTTTGACAATAATATTCACTCGGGAAGCATTTAAATGGATAAAAAACATCGGATTCGGAAAAACATCTGAACAGTTGGTTGACAATCAGTTATTTTCTTGTCACTCTGGAAAATCGACTGAATGAAGTGCGCATTAACGCCATAATCTACCAATTTTTTTATTTCCCAACGAATAACTTCACGTCTAAAACATATTCTTAATATATTGCTCAAAAGATGAGATCGTGTCTTATTCTATACCAAGTTATGAATGCAAGTCTATGACTAAACCGATTTTTTAAGGATTTAATCACATTTAGGGCACTTTTGTTTATTGTAGGAAAATAGCTAATAGTTAATTATTGGATCTGAATACAAATGGGTAAAATTTATTAATTATCAGACATTGGTTTCAATATCATGGTTGGACTGTACGAGGAAGGATTTAAATGGGGCACCTACCAGTTCATTAAGTTTATTATATAAATCGTTGTGTTTGTGAGTGCTTGTTGGTATCTCTTATCGACACCCATCAATTCATCATGTTTGGTCGCAGTCTGTGTCCCTCTATATATAATCATATGTGGAAAAAAATATTGTATCTTCTCAAAAATTTATTTGGATCTGGGTCACACAATTCAGGTGTACTTTTCTAAGAGTTGTATGACGTTCGAATCTCGTGTTCTTAGATCTAACGGGCGTCGTTAACCTAAACTCAAGCAGAATATTGTGGCAACTCCCTAAACACGAAATAGCAGCTGAAAATGGTACCTGCGACGTATTAGAGCAAATGCACGCTATGTGATATTGTTGGGAACAAAGTCGATAATTAGGGTCCTTCCTTCGAACTGTTACTTTGGTAGAGCCTATCGATCAAAAGGATGGCACCTTAATCCATTCTTGTTATGGTATCTCATCTCACAGAATGGGGAAGTTCCTCCCTTCATGGACACTTTTATTTGTATACGCGAAAGGTACCTCGTGGTCCATCCCTTGCCCTTTAAGGAATACCTGCAGTATACATTATAATGACTGGTTGGTAGCCAGTGCTATTTGAGGAATATCACCATAGAGCACGTCGAAAGATTTCTATATATCATATAAACGCTTCGCCATTGAGAAAACAATATATTATTGTGAACTGCTCCTTCTTTCTTCATTCCTTTACCATCAAAAGATTCTACACTAAATCGAGTCAGTGAATGCGATGTTAAGTGTTGCCATAAGATGAGTAAACTATCCACTTTTTAGCTATGGAAAAAGTGTTGTAAACAGAGTTACCACCAAAGAGTTTATCTCATATTTATTCGGATTATCAAGATAGTAGATAATTGAGATATACATTGTTCAATCTTTTCACGTGATCTGGAATAAAACTGGAAGCGAAGTTTGCATCGTTTGTAATTGAAGGATTCCATTATTTTGAAGGAACACGATGATCAGGAAATTACGCGGGTTTTTTTTTTTATTTAATGAAAATATGAACATTTGAAGACGGCACCGCTGTAACCCCGAAATTCCCACTTCAATCAAAAAAATTATTCCAAGTGAAGAATTGCTAATTATTAACCCGATATAAACATAGAGGCAACTATTTTTACGAGGGTTATTAATTATTAAAAAATAAAAAATTTATTTTTTTATTTTCAATTTGTTTTTATATTTTTTAATTATTTTTATATTTTTTGTGTATTTTTAATATTTATATTTTATATTTTTTTTAATTTTCAAATTTTTAGTGATTTTTAATTTTGCAAATTTTTAGATTTTTCATTTTTAAAAGAAAATAAATAAAAGAAAATATAAACAAAAGGAATAAAGGAGCTTTTTATATTTTTTTAAAAATAGTAAAAAATATTTATAAAAACATAATAAAAATATTTTTTTGTTATATGTATTTTTCTACTATTATTGTGAATTTTTATGTAAATTTTAGATTTTTTAAAGTTTTTTTTGTAAATAAAAGCAAAAATAATGAATAAAACTATTTTAAGATACTGTTTTTGTATTTTTAAAATATAAATTGATAAATAAATCTAAAGACTAATTTTATCAAAAGTATTTTTATGTAGCTTTCAAATCGTACAAGTTATGTATTTTTGTGATTTTTTAATGATTTTATATAATATTTATGACTTTTTTACTATATTTGAAGTTTTATGATTTTTCTTTTGAATTTTTATGAGAAATTTATAGGTTATAAAATAATGTAAAATACAACTACTATATTTTTTATATATTTTTGAAGTGTTTTCTAATTTTTATCATTTTTTAATTTCAAATGGTGAAATAAATGTTGTTTTGTATTTTAAAATAGCCAAGCAAACTATTTTTGATAACAAAATTTATTGTAATTGAAACAAGTTAGCAGGAGATTACTCGAACTTTAGTGGATTTTTTAGAGCAATATAGATGTTTAATTGAAGCAAACAAGACCGAAATAAAATCTCGCATATAGAGATTAACTGGAATTATGCAAAAACTTCTTCAATTTTAGTAACTGCTGAAAGTTTCAAGGATACCAATGCAAAAGACCAGACAAGCATGTGAGGAAACGTGTGATGACAATTCAACATGACTAATGTATAAATATAAGAAATAGCGAGAGAAATGTGCAATCATTATAATGTTGTATATACATAAGAAGGATTAAAAAGAAAATAAAGGAAAATGTAGGGAAAAGGGCGCAAATATACTAATGGAGTCTGTGATGATCACATGGGGGGTCTACATCGGTGGTGCTTTAAGAGGTCGACGCCTGGGTTGATATGGTGCCTCGGATTAGACTTGATCCGAGGGTTGATGTAGCATCTGAGCACGCGTCTATTCTTCCCCAATTCCAAGTTCTGCAGGTGGCGGCTGACTTGTTATTCCCCAAGTTGAATTGGCTTGAGGTGGTGATGAGTCCATGATTCATCGCCTTTATCCTTTCATTTTGGCTAAAATCCTTGGTCAAAAACATGTAAATAATCACTAATTTCATTTAATTATCATTCTAACTACAAATATTAATATTATATATTTAACACATATTTTTTACTAAAATAAAAGAATAAAGATAAAAAGAAAAATAAAAGAAAAGAATGATGTTTAAAGAATATATACAGACTGATCCTAACCCCGAGACCAGGTCAATATTGATCGGGTCGACAAAAGAAATAAGTAGGGGGAGATAAGGATCCTAATTTATGACAATTTCCAGAAAATAAAGACCAAAAATATAATCTACTCATTTTATACCATGTCAATACATCACCTATTTTATTTATCATCAAAACCACTTCAAATCAATTCACTCCTTTTATAAAAGTTGTTCACAAAAATATATATTATTTTATAAAAATATTAGAAAAATATTTCGGCATAAAAATAAAATAACCGTAATTAACCGAAATGAACTGCAAAAGCTGCCTTCCAAGGTTCATAACTATTTACAGAAAACTCCAAACGGAACAAACTCACTTTTAAAATCCATTTTGTGCATAGTATTTTTTATTAAAAATATCAGAAAAATATTCGGATAAAACTGGTGAGTTTCAGATTTTTGGATCTGTTTTCTATATGTACCTATATGTAGAAACTTCCTGTATTTTTAATTATTCTTCTTCTAAAATCTTATAAAAATGTATATAAAATTATATAATATAAAAATATAATTAAGCCAAAATACCAATAAAACCTAAAGCCTCGAAGTCGTTACTTTTTTTTTCTGGACCTCATAATTCGACCGTATGAACTCCGAATTAAGCAAACTCGGTCCCAAAATCATATATTTCAATTATCTATAAAATGACACTAGTTTCATTAAAATAAGAGTTAATTCGAAAAACACGGTTTTCGGGTCCATATTGGTATATTATACAATAAACCATAGCTTATAGTATTATTTAATACATTAATACTTTTATTATTTATTATATATATAATAAATAATATTTCATTTATTTAATTATTTAATTACATTATATACTTATTTATTTAATTAATACTTAATTACTTAATTATATACTTAATTACTTAGTTAACTATTTAAATAATCTATTAATTGTATTTATTTATTAATTAACTAATTTCGAAATTATTTTTAAATAATTTTATTTCTAATTATTTAATTAAATTAATTTAAATTTTTTTTCTCTCCTCTTCTTTCTCTCTCTCTCTCTCTTCTTTTCCTCCTTCTCTCTCTACCTTTACTCTTTCTTCCCCCACCTTTCTTCCTCCCAGGAAACCCAACAACCCTTTTTCCCTTTTTTTCCCGCACGCCACCGTAGCTCCTCCTTCTTCCTCAGCTCATCTCCAGCCACCGGCTGTTAAGCCGGTAACCCAACGACCTCGGCTTCCTGTCACCACCTCCGGTGACCAGCTCTCCCTCCATCGATATAAGGACAATCAACCTCTAGATCTAAGTGATCCGCCATTTTTCTCCTATTTCTCCACCGAGCTCCAGAGAGGACGAGAGAGAGAGGTGACAGTTCTCCTTGTGCATCGTCGTCGTTGAGCGAGGAGAGAGGGAGTTGGCGCGATCTCCGCTGCCGATCGACACCACCATTGCGAGCAACCTCCGGGGAACTGCTGCCTCATCAATATCATTATTATCGGAGCTCTGCCAAGCTCCGATTTCCAGGCACATCATCCACCTCCGTTTGCTAAATTACAGGTTAGTCCTTGTTTTTCTGATCACTATTTCTCTTCCTCTTCAGTGTCTCTTCTTCATTTCTCTCTATTTCAATTCAACTTCTAATCCCAAAGCTACATCCGTAACAATTCCTCTCAATTCCTTATTTTTCTCTATTTTTTATCAATTCTCATACCAAATCCTCATCAATGCGAATACCGATTGTCGCTTTCACAATCACCTCCTGTACCCCATCATTTTCATCTCTATCTCTCATCTATTGCCACAAATGATGGCTGAGACTTGATTCCTTTCGTCGCCGTCGATCGAATCTCCCTTCTCGCCATTTTACTTTAATTTTGCTGAGTCGAGCCCTTGTGCTCGAGCCAATTAACCCATTGCAGGTCTATTCTCTTCTGCGTACTATTTATCATTGAAAACCAGCGCTCGTCGGAGAGAATAACTGCTCTATAAACAAGCCTTTTCTGGAATAATCACAAATGAAGCCTTGATTTAGCTGGAAATCGATGGTCTTAAGTTCCACACAAGGCGGGAACTCAGTCGATGCATCGACTACGCAGAAATCCGAAATAAAGTCAACAATGAACCCACAATCAAATCAATCAAACAATGAAAAGCAAGTGTGGAGTCAAATATATTTTAACTCTACAGGAAATGTGTATAGTGCAAGTATGTAGAGTGTCGAACTCAGGGAGCAAGCAGGATTGGTCAATGCAATTGTGCAAAATGTGAGTGTGATGTGTGTCTACAAGTATGCAATTTTTTGTGGGTTTTTAACTTTTAATTTTTTTTCTTTAATTTTTAATTTTTATATTTTTTTTATTTTGATTTTTTTATTTACTGATTTTTTATTTTCTTTTTATATTTTATTTTTTTTCTTTTTCAACAATAGAATATATATATATAATATGAAAAGAGGGGATAATGTATTTATAAAAATAAGGAAAAATGCCCAAAAATCAGAAAAAATGTTTTTGGTCTTTTTATATTTTTATAGTGTTTTTGTGATTTTTGGGAATTTTTCTGAATGTTTTTGGTATTTTTAAAAGTCAAAATACAAGAAAACAGTGAATTAGCTACTGGCCGAGATTAAAATGAGGATTAAAATTAGAAATCAGAGTCTAAAAATCCTCAAATTAATTTTAAATAAAAGAGAATAAATCAGAGAAAATACAGAAACTGAAACTGCATTTTTCAGATTATTCTAGGATTTTTTAGATTTCTAGGAAATTTTTAGGAGTTTTTTAAATTTTAAGGTTTTTTTTTGAAATTTTTAATGATTTTTGGATAGGAGTTAAAAGACACTAAAACACAAAATATAATTTTTTTGGAATTTTTCAAAAAATTTTGATAATTTTTATGGATTTTCAAATGCAAATAGTGTTGAAAATGCATGTTTTTTATTTTAATAAATATTAAAATGCAATGAAAATGCAAAATAATAATATGGCGTTAATAAGCAAGCAAGCAGGAGCTTAATGTGATTTTTGTGGATTTTTTAGGCTTTTATCGATGCATGAAATAAAATAGAGAAAACATTAAGAAAAAACAAGCTAGCAGGGGCGTTTTTTGTAAATCTGGCAAAGTTGAAGGGCATGAATGTAAATATTCCAAAAAGTTGTAATTAATTAAAAATATTCGCGGGCCGAATACAAATATCAAAAACCTGAGGAACTTCTCCAGCAAAATCGCCAAGTCACGTGCGCCGAAGCACGTGACCTGGCGGGGACCAAAATGTAATAATACAAAACTTCAAGGGTCTTAATGCAAATGTTACAAAAAATAAATAAAAGTAAAATGAATGTTTAAGTGCTATTTATGAAATACAAAAATGCCTGGGTTAAAAACGCAAAATACCCAAGCTGGGCGCTAGCGGATGGTGGATCTTCCTTCACTTATACACGTGTCAAGCCCGCATGGCCCGATACCCCTTCAGATATGACGCCCTAGATTAGATGATCTTCTCGTGATGAACGGCTTGGGCACGAGCAGATCCGACAACGTAGAGAGGAACTGTTGCTGTAGGATGATCCGACGGCGGAGGGTAGCGTTGGAAGAACTGGGAAGAAGGTCCACCGCAGCGGACTTCCTCCGACGATTAAGCCCTCCTCCGGCGTCCGTTGTGGCTCCAAAAATGCCCAGGCTCCTCCTGCAGGCATCAGGTAGACGTTGGTGGCCGCAAAACTCTCCGGTGGACACCGAAGCTCGCTGGCGAGGTCAATGGAGTCGAAGGGCTCCAGGAACCTCCGACGAGGCTCAAAATAGCCCCAAGTCTTTCTATAGCGTGTGTACCTGCAAAAAAAATGTTAAGGGCACCACGGGCAAACTGTTGCGACCCTCCGGCGGGGGAATGAGGCGGTGGATGTGAAAAATGCGAGCTCACCGGAGCTTGCTCCGGCGAGATGGAGGTGAAGGTGCTTGAGTGGGTCTCGGGTGAAATGGAAGATGGAAAGTGATTCTACAACTACGGCAAGTAAGGAAATGCAAGAAAAACAAAATCAAATGCAAACCTCAAGGGCATATTGATGAATACCCATTCATCACTCTTTATTCTTATATTTTAGCTACAAAAACCTATGCAAATGCATGTAGATATGTGTAAATAGGATTAATTAGCAAAAGCATGCATGTTTGTAGAAATAGATAATTAGCATGTTTCTGTGCAAAAATAAAAGAATAAAGAGTAAAAAGAAAAAGAGGGAAATATTTAGAATAAATATTGAGCAACCTAACCCAAGGGAGGGCTCAGCATAGGCCTGACCGCATAAAAGCCAAGTAGAGGGAGATAGGGGCTCACATATGTATATATTTGTAAATAAATAAAACTATATATTTTCCTCACCCAAAAATATGTTGTAAATATTTGTATATATTTTGTATATATGTAAAAGCTATTAAAAACAAAATAAAAATTAAAAATCAAAAATCCAAAAATATCTTTTCACCATGTACATATACCACCTTCCTTATCCATTTCACCTTGTAAATAAATTTATTTATCTCTAAAACTTTTTGTAAATATTCTAGATTATATTTTTGTAAATAAAATAAATAAAAAGAAACAAAACAAAAATCAAATAAAAATTACAAAATTAAAAATACAAAAACATATTGTACATATACCTATGTATAGACCTATAATGTACATACCTTATTCTTATTTCCAAAAATTAATTAAAAATCACCAAAAAATAGAAAAAAATAAAAGAAAAATATTTCATGTTTTAAGTTTTTCTTAATTCGGCCATTTTCTGCCTTAAAATAAATAAACAAAAAATTCAAATACGTGGCAGTTCCTGATTGGTCCACGGGGGATTGTTGACCCAGGTCAACTCCCCCGTGGACTCTTTCCTTTTTGAGAAGATGCGCACCGCCCCGCCTTCGCCATTTTCTCCACGCGCCTCCAGCCTGTCACCCACGCAAACCCCGCACCCGGATCCTTCGCCGATCATCCGACATCCTCGCCAGATCCTTCGCCGCGCGATCCACGCCTTCCATAGCCGTCTCCACCCAACCCTAATCGGCCCTGTCTCCATATATATCTCGACCTCCGCCGCCTCCGCGCCTCATCTTTGGCTCTTCTCCTTCTTCCCAGTGAACTCCAGAGGCACCGCGAGAGTGACAGCAAGCGATCGCCCTTGTTGCAGCGAGGCGAGGAGGTGAATCCACTGATCCAGCGTGTGTCGCCGCCGTTGCTCCGCCACAAGCGTGAGCACCGAGCCTCGGGCCGAGACGACCCTTGAGGCTACGACCAGGAGCACCCCCTGCTCTTCCCCAGTCTCTCTGACCGCCCAGGTAGCCGATTAGTCCTTCCGTTTAGCGTAATTTTCCATTTCCCCCAAATCGCATCTCCGACGTATTCCGCTGATTCCGGCCATATCGTGCAACTTCTCAATCATCGGAACGCACCGTTACCTTCGCCATCCCCTCACGCACATTCTACGCCCCTTCACTCAACCCAGATCGCACAGGATCTGGGAATCGAGCTCCTCCGCCGACCACCTTCGCCGGAGCTCTCCATTCCGACGCACCATGCGCCTTCACGCCGCCTAACCGGGTCGAGGCAATTTGCCCTCGACCCGTGAGTCTTCTGGTTCGCTTTTCAGGTCAAGACAAGGGTCATCTGAGACCCTTCGCCATCCAGCTAGGAGACCCAGCTCCGCCGCCTTCGCTCGAGCTCCTCGGAGCTCGGTGTGCTCGTCGGAGACCACCAGCAGACGCGGGAGCCTTCCGCGATTCTTCTCCGACCTCCCGAAGGCTCTCCAGAGGACCCTAGCGCACGCTCGAGCCCGGCGAATCTCGCCGGCGACCAGTTCTTCCAGGATCCTCCAGAACCGTCAGATCATCCTCCTCGCTCCAGATCTGATCTGAACCATTCATTTACGGAGCACTGCCACCATCCGATCATCCCGAGGATCGATCTTGACCGCTCGCGCAGAGAGAGAGGCACCAGCTAGCCTCAACCGTCAGATTCGCCACGCGTCCTCCTCTCAGCCGTCGATTCACCAAGAGTATCTCCACCACGCTTCGTCACCGTCAGATCTACCATGTGGAATATTCTCCACCGTTCGATCAGGCCAGCCCTTCCAGAGTTAAAGTCGCCCCCGTTCTCCACCGTCCGATCAGCCACGTGGCGCACATCAGGCCGTCGATGATAATAAAAGGGGTAAATTCATCTTAGGCCCCTCTGTTTGTTTTATTTCATTTTAGTCCTGTAATTTTCAAATTAAGTTGTTTATTTTCTGGGATATTTGCATTAAGGACCTCGTACTTACTTTATTTGCACTTCTACCCCTGTCTACGTGGACCACGTGCTTCGTCACGTGAACTTTATTGGGTTATTTGCAATATAAGCCCGATAGTTTTGGATGTTACGGATTGAATAAAAAGTTTTCCTTATTTGCATTTAAGCCCCTGTGCGTGATTTAATTCCCCATGTGCGTTTTATTTTGGGTATTTTGCAGATAAGCCCCTGGACTTTTGGTACTTGTTACCAATAAGTCCTCGGAACTTATTTTTCTTGCATTTAGGTCCCTGAGTGCCCCAGGCACGCGCCTCGAGCGTGATTTCTTGGGTATTTTGCACCAGGACCCCAGAACTTTTGGGTATTTGCACTTAGGTCCCTGTGCACAGTGCCCCTCCTTTATTTTTGAATAAAATATCAAATCACCTCCAAATTCGATGAAAATTTGACACATGGCTCCTGCCATGGTGTAGAATTTTTATGAATTTTTGATGACATTTTTGATTTCATTTGCTATTTTTTTAAAAATTCAAAAACCCCTATTTTTGCCACTGTTTAACTTGGAAAATCATAAAAAAATATAAAAACACCCCCAAAAATTCTAAAAAAATTAGCGACTGTTCTTTGTTTGTTGTTTGATTTTCTAGCCAATTTTGGCTATTTTTCATCACTTAAAAACCCTAAAAATTGAAAAACTCCTAAAAACTTACAAAAATTATAATAAATAATTTAAAAATCCAAAAACAATAATTTAGGTGCCAAAATTTTCCTTATTCTTTCTAGATTACAGGAAAATTACTTCAGGGCTTATTGAGATCCTTAAGTATTTTATTTTTGGGTTTCAAGCCTTGCTGGACAGTACCTTTCCTTTTTAGCCTTGTTTTATTTTTAGAAAATAAAATATACATTAGAAAAATCCCAAAAATTCACCAAAAACACTTAAAAACTAAAAAAAACATAAAAACATTTTTGTCTGAATTTTTGCATTATTTTTGGTGTGTTTAATAAATTGTGCAAGTGTGTTTGTATTTACTTTCTTTTATTTTCTTAACCTTTTAAAAATCCTAAAAAAAATATAAAAATTAACAAAAACCACTAAAAATCACTTTTCTTTTATTTTATCTTATTTTTACTACTTCGTAGGCCTAGGCCAATCCGTGCTCCTTGTGTTCGACCCTGGGTGCTATACCAGGTAAATCTCGTAGCGAGACCGCTTTGTTTGACTTGTCATATTTTTTCGAGTGGTTTATTTTCTTGATTGATACGTTCTGAGTGGCTGAGGTCGCAACGACCTATTTTTTCTACACCTTTACCTTAGTCATTCGGGTTTTCGTGTCATCAGAATGGCGCCGTTGCCGGGGAGCACGGCTTAGTAGTTGTTTTTGTCTTGTTTTTCGTTTTTATTTTTCGCGGTTTTTCGCGGCTCTTGTTCATAGTTTCTTTTTGTTTTATTTTGATTTTCTTTTATTTTTGTTTTGTTTTATTTTGTGTGAATATTTTATTTTTCTCATTCTTTTGCACATATACCCTCACTTATATTTTCTTTTATTTTTCTTATTGTTTGATTATTGTTTATTGGTCTGACCACTCTTCTGTCTTTCTTGCGAGGGCCCGAGGACCGCGGAGGTGACTTTCGAGGAGCCGGTGCAGCCGCGAGACTCGGAGGCGGCTTCCTTCTCTACGAAGCCGCAGGAGAGAGCGAGAGGAGAGAGTTGAGTGGAGTGAGGCAGTAGGATAGAATTTTATTCATTCATTATTATTTGTAATAATACAGGACATTCAGACACTCTTAGACTTAGACCGTAGCGGGTCTGTTTCGCCGAGCACCGGCGTGCTCGGGGGACCCATTAGGACCCTCGGTTTTTACGCGGCTTTTCTCGCGGCTTTCCTTTTTCTTTTATTACTGTCATTTTCCGGATTTTTCGCGGTTTTCGCTCGAGCCCCTAGACATAGGATTTTTGTTGATTGTGACGTAAGATCTCTAAGGCCCAACACTTAATAGAATATCTGTTCCTATAGAACGTAATTGGACCTTACTAAAATTCACTGAAAAAGTTAGTTTGATTGGATTTGAGACCACGTGCCGTTAGGAGTCACATATAGCGCTGGCAGGACCCGTTGTGGCGGGCACCGAGTGACTCCCAAGATCGGACTCCGGACTCGATTCGGTTGACTAACTATTGTTCTTCACGATCAATAGAAATTGCCTGTTTAGGACTCGGCTTTTTACCGTGCATCATTTAGGTAGTTTAATTCTGTCTTTAAATTCTGCGCGGATCACTTGCATGTAGAGTGCTGGAGACAAGGTACGCATTTCTTTCTCTGCATGCATCATTGATTTCGCGTGCATCGGCTTTTTCGACTTCTTCCCCCGTTTTTGACTTAATAATCAGGAGAATCGGAAAATTCGTTAGGCCGCTTGTATTTATTTTGAAAAAAAAATTAAAAAGAAAAAAATAAAAAAATTGGGACTGGATAACACTATTGACCCTAAAAGACACTCACATTAAAAAAATTTTTGTCTTGGGGAGAGCAACCCCCTCATTGTATGGTTTGGATGCGCGAGAGAGTGACCCGCACCCTAGGTAGAGCCCTCCGGTGCTATTTCTAGCTGACTACCGACTCTTCCGTGCGGGCCAGTCGGTTGGAGTAGCATCGGGTATCCTAACAGGTCACGTAAGCGCTCTGATATTTTGTTTGTTCACCTAATAAAATTGACAAGATAAATTGACCGAGCTTTCACGGTCTTCAGATTGTGTTGTGTTGGTGAACCGGGGGTTTGCTTTGCGATCATATTTTCTCAAGATCCCATCCACCTAACTCGCCAGATCAAGATGATGGGTAGACGATCTCTTAGGCAGCCTTTGGCTGCACCGCTTTCAGGCGCGTCTACTTCACCATCTAGGTTGGCCCGTAAGAGTCAAGACCAGCTCTCCGGGCCCGAGTACGATTCCACCCTGTTCCCCCTCGATCCCCTTTCTTTTGCTACTGAGAGACATGAGCCCGAGGAAAGACGAATTGATTTGACAGAACCTGAATTGGGCTCATCTGATTTTGCAGACGTCACTATGGCCGGAGCCGGCAGTTCAGATGATCGCCAACCCGAACATTTTGTACTAGACCAGGGAGCGATCAACTCCACCCTGATCGCGTCATTAGAGACAGTACAGAAGCAGCTACGCGATCAGGGAGCTTTCATGATTGAGATGAGAAGGGAGCTGGAGCGACTCAGAGAAGTGAGAGATCAGAGCGAGCCTGAGGACATTCCTGATGCTGATGCAGAGGCAGCAGCGGCAGCCGCAGCTGCCGCAGCGGCAGCCGCCGCAGCAGCGGGACCACCGAGACCGATGCAGGAGTTACACAACCTCGGATCTACACTGATGCACCATTGGGTGGTGGTACCTGCCATCGTGGGGGATTTCAAGTTCCCTCCAAACACCCTGCAGATGCTTCCTCATTTTCACGGACTTGCCACTGAGGAGCCCCACCTCCATCTCCAGGAGTTTTTGATGATCTGCAGCACTGTCCACGACCGTCATGTGGACCAGGATACGATTCGGATGATGGCCTTCCCTTTTTCACTGGCAGATAGAGCAGCCGCCTGGCTGAAGCATTTAGGGAAGTTTGTTTACACCTGGGAGCAGCTCCGCACCGAGTACTTGAACAAGTACTATCCACTCGGGCGGACGAATGCAGCGAGGGCCCTGATCAACAACTTCTCCATGCTCCCTAACGAGCAGTTTCACGAGGCATGGGAGAGGTTTAGAGAGCTTCTAGATAGATGCCCACACCACGACATTTCCAAGCCGAACCTAGTTCAGAGCTTCTTTAGTGGGATGACGCCAGAGCTTCAGGGTCTGGTGAATGCTTCTTGCGGCGGGTCCTACTTTGCCAAGGACCACGATCAAGTCTGGGCCATTTACGAGGAGATGGCCGAAAATTACATGGTGATGTCCCAGACTCGGTTGTACACACAGAGATCTCAGCAGCCGCCAGGACCCGTGCAGTACCAGCGGATAGCACGGGTTGATGCAGGTCCATCCAGTTCGTCCACAGTTGCAGCCGCACAGGCTGAGTCGGCCGCTGCGGACATGGGGATTATCAGTGAGAAATTGGACCGCATGGAAATAATAGAGAAGAAGCAGTGCCAGGGCATAACTCAGATGGAGCAGATGGCACAGACTCTGAGCGACGTGAAGACCCATCTCTTGTGTCTTCAGGAGGCACAGACGGCTTCTCAGCCCCGTCTTCAGTCGCGAGGCGATTCCGGTGGCAGCCGCAGCTCGTCCCAGCGCTCCAGCTCCTTGTAGCAGCCTAGACAAGTTCACCTTGTACAGGCGGAGCCGTACCAGCAACAGCAGCCCTCTTATCAGTCACCACCATCTCCAGACTTACAGATGGTGATATATCAGCCGGATCAGCCTCTGGCAGTACTGCCGCCAGACCCCTTCGATGCAGAGCCGTTGATGGATGTCAACGGGATTTGGTATGACCGTCCTCAACCTGGAATCCGACGAGACCATCCCGGATTCAGGTGGGGGAATGGGGGTAACCAGTCCCAACAGCAGCCAACCGGTCAGGGAGGGCAGTACTCCCAGCAGAGGGATCACCAGCAGCCCCCAGCATACCAGCCACACCAGCCATCATCCTTCGTACCTCGTCCCTACCAGCAGCAGGGACAGAATTGGAGACGTGAGCAGCAAGCTCACCAGCAGCAGCATCCTTCCTCTTACCCCTCTCAGCCGCAGCAGCACCAGGTCCAGCAGCCTCATTTCCAGAGAGGCAACCCGTCGGGCTCCCATGAGAGCCCCGCCTTGGATGATCTAGCCCGCATCTTCACAGAGCAGCAGGCTACATTTAGACGGGAGATGGACGAGTTCCGCCAGGAGATGCGGGACCTGATGAGAGGGAAGGCCGCCATCCCTGCACAGATCGAGCCTAATCCGAATAGCTTGAAGAGGAAGTCTGAGCAGGTAGTTCACACTGAGCCTATCACTCCTAGTGACTCATTTGATGATATGTCGTCGGATCTATTTGATGCTGATTTTGTTACACTTAGGAGCGGTAGAAGACCAGCAGGCGACGCCTCATCTGAGCGACAACGCGAGGATCCATCTAGAGCGCCAGATGAGGAAGAGGAGAGCGGTACTGAAGCCGCACATGATGATGACGGTGGTACTGATGCCACCCGAGATACTGATTCCACCGGCGGTACTGAGGCCGCCGCTTCACCATATCGAGGAGGTGGTACTGACGCCACCAGCAGAGCCGAGCCAGCCCGCGGTACTGAGGCCGCAAGACGTCTAGTTGTAGAGCCAGCTAGAGGTGGTACTGAGGCCACCAATATTCATTTTGATAGAGATGTTGTCTTTCCTCGTATGAATGTATCTCAAGACTCTATTTTGAATAAAGGAAAAGGTTTAGTTTCTTCTGATCCCACTGTGGTGAATGATGTATGTGAGGATCCGGTCATCGAACCGTCTAGGCCTATTCCTAGTCCTTCATCTGAGAAGGACCCTGTGATCCCCTTTCCTAGAGCCCTTGAGTTGGGGAAGGGGAAGAAAAGAGAAAAAGATCCAAAAAAGAGAGAGCAGGAGGAGTTCAGCCAGAGCATGATAGACCGATTTCACATCCAGCTGACCCTCCATGAGGCTTTGCAGCACATCCCTCTTCTTCAGCGATCCTTGAGAGACAGGACCACAGTCAGGAGGAAGAAGAGGAACAACACCGCAGAGATTCATGTGTTGACAAAAGCCACGTGTTACGCGATCCAGAACCATCTGCCTACCAAGAGGCCGGATTTAGGAGCCCCATATGTCAGATGTCAGATTAGTGAGCAGAGGTTCGACCGTACTCTATTAGATAGCGGATCGTCGATCAACCTTCTTCCGGCAGCCCTTCTCAACCACTTAGAGTTGGGCACTCTTAGACAGAGCAGGACATACCTTCAGTTTGCTGATCGGTCTGTCAAGAGGCCAAAGGGGTTGTTGCGAGATGTTGTCGTCACGATTCAGGGTTTGCAATTCCCCGTGGACTTCGTAGTGCTGGACATGGAGACCCCTGACTCGTTGACCGATTCCCCCATCATCCTCGGTCGCCCGTTCTTGGCCACAGCCAAGGCGGTGACTGACCATGACAGTGGGAAGGTATTCTTTCGCGTCCAGGGCGAGAGTATACAAATAGAGACGGTTAAGGATCACAGAGCCAGAGATAGATCCCGCTCAGAGGGCAGTACAGATTCAGAACATCTGACAGATACAGAGCCAGACATTCACCAGGACTGTGATTTTGTGATCACAGATGATGAGGCAGCTTGGGCAGATCCTGCAGCACAGACCATCCTCTCATATTCAGACACAGCTGATGCACAGATGATAGCAGAGGATAGCCTGG
Source organism: Ottelia alismoides (assembly GCA_037367405.1). Classification (NCBI taxonomy): domain Eukaryota; kingdom Viridiplantae; phylum Streptophyta; class Magnoliopsida; order Alismatales; family Hydrocharitaceae; genus Ottelia; species Ottelia alismoides. Next base: position 367,238 of record JAZKJV010001734.1, read on the forward strand.
AGAGCACAGCCCTGGTTCAGGATATTATTGAGTCAGCAGAGTCGGACCTTGATCGCGACACAATTTTCAGTGATGGTGGTACTGAGGCCACCCTACTCTACGGTGGTACTGATGCCACCGCAGTTGATACAGATCCCTCGGATTCAGAATCTGATTGGGCAGATTGTGATGATCAGATACCAGACCTGGATCCACTTGAGCCTACAGATGAGGAGGAGGTAGAGGCAGAGCAGATTAGAGACAATGCAGAGGACCCGCCTCCTCCAGATCCAGTTTGTGAGAGTTCTTTATCATTTTCCCAGGCAGATTTGGCAGAATTGTCAGCATACACACATCTTCTTCAGAAGCCAGATTTGCCAGCACCCAGCTGTCCAGAGCTAAAGCCGCTCCCTACTTCGCTAAAGTATCGATTCCTTGCGGGAGAGTCTGAGATGTACCCAGTCATCATCTCTGCCGATCTGACTGGAGAACAAGAATCCCGTCTGATGGGGGTTCTTGAAAAGAACCGCAAGGCAATTGGATGGAGCGTAGCAGATCTCCACGGGATTAGTCCCTCGTTGTGCTCCCACCATATCTATCTCGAGGAAGGGGCAAAGCCGTCGCGTGAGTTCCAGCGGCGACTGAACCCCAACCTAAGAGAGGTTGTCATGAAGGAAATATCAAAATGGTGGAGTGCAGATTTTATTTATCCCATTTCCGACTCCAAGTGGGTTAGCCCCTTGCATGTGGTGCCCAAGAAGACGGGCATCACGACTGTGATCAGTGAGTCGGGAGAGGAGATTGCTACACGAGTACCCACCTCTTGGCGGGTCTGCGTTGACTACAGGAGACTCAACCAGGCCACCAAGAAGGACCATTTCCCCCTGCCTTTTATTGATCAGATCATAGAGAGACTGGCAGGGAAGAGCCATTATTGCTTCCTGGATGGGTACTCGGGCTACAATCAGGTGGCCATCGCTCCTGAAGATCAGGAGAAGACTACCTTTACATGTCCCTTTGGTACGTACGCCTTTCGATGCATGCCATTTGGGCTATGCAACGCCCCTGCGACTTTTCAGAGATGCATGCTGTCGATCTTTTCGGACATGGTGGGGGAGTGTTTGGAGGTCTTCATGGACGATTTCTCGGTTTACGGCGACGGATTCGATTCCTGTCTTGACTGCCTAGACCGAGTGCTCCAGCGATGTATTGCTACCCGTTTGGTTCTGTCTTGTGAGAAGAGTCACTTCATGGTGACTCAAGGGACGGTGCTTGTCCATATCATCTCCAACAGGGGCATGGAAGTTGATCCGGCCAAGGTTGACGTCATTAGAAAACTCGCACCGCCGACCAATTTGAAGCAGCTACGGTCATTTCTGGGGCACGTTGGTTTTTATAGGAGATTCATTCATGATTTCAGCAAGATTGCCCGACCGTTGACTGACCTCTTGACGAAAGACACCGAGTTCCTTGTCGATGACAAGTGTCTTTCATCCTTTGAGACTCTCCAGCAGTGTGTTATTGAGGCTCCTGTCCTTCAGCCACCCGATTGGTCTCTCCCATTCGAGATCATGACGGACGCCTCTGATTTTGCCGTAGGGGCCGTGCTAGGACAGAGGAGGGACGGAGTCCCGTTTGCCATACACTATGCTAGCCGCACATTGGATTCCGCCCAGCGGAATTACACGGTCACAGAGAAGGAAATGCTAGCAGTAGTGTTTGCCCTAGATAAGTTCAGATCGTATATCATTGGATCTAGAGTGACTTTATATACTGACCACACCGCCATCCGATACCTCATGTCAAAGAAGGATGCCAAGGCCAGACTTACTAGATGGATCCTTCTACTTCAGGAGTTCGACATTGAGATCAAGGATAAGCCTGGAGTCAAGAATGTGGTGGCGGATCATCTCTCCCGATTAGAGCAACCTGAGGATTCTGAGCAGATTGATCCCATTAGAGATACCTTCCCAGATGAGGCGATCCTTGCTATCTCCTCACTCCCGTGGTATGCCGATATTGTGAACTTTCTCGTTGCTGGGAAAGTCCCACAAGATTGGCCCAGGCAGAGGCGTGAGACCTTCCTAGCGAAGGCCAAGTCTTACCATTGGGAGGATCCCATCCTTTACCACGAGGGAGGGGACAGCGTCTGGCGTCGGTGTATTCCTCAGGAGGAACATCATAGTGTCCTCACTTACTGCCACAAGCTTGAGGCAGGAGGACATCATTCTGGGAGGAGAACGGCACAGAAAGTACTCCAATCCGGCTTGTGGTGGCCTACCCTCTTCAAGGACTCTGATGAGTTCGTGAAGAGGTGTACTGACTGTCAGAGGATGGGCACTTGTGGACAGCGTGATATGATGAGATGCAGCCCATTCACTTCTGTGAGGTTTTTGACGCATGGGGCATCGATTTCATGGGTCCATTCCCTAAGAGTCAGGGATTTGAGTACATTCTGTTGGCCGTAGATTATGTGAGTTGTTGGGTGGAGGCTATCCCCGCCCGATCCGCTGATGCGAGGACAGTTTGCAGATTTTTGAGGAAGCATATCATCACGCGGTTCGGGGTTCCACGAGTTCTTATTTCTGATGGGGGATCTCACTTCATCAACGACCAGGTGAAGGCACTTGCTAGCGAGTTCGACATCGATCATCGTGTTGCTACACCATACCATCCACAGACGAATGGTCTAGCCGAGGTGTCGAATAGGGAGATCAAGACTATTCTGCAGAAAGTCGTCTGCCCTGACCGAAAGGATTGGTCACAGCTATTGGACTCGGTCTTGTGGGCATATAGGACGTCTTTCAAGACACCTTTGGGCACATCTCCCTTTCGCCTCGTGTATGGCAAGCCCTGTCACCTACCAGTTGAGCTGAGGCACAAGTCACTTTGGGCAGTTACAGACATACTTATGGATCCAGATGGTATAGGAGACCAGAGGAGGGCAGAGCTAGCTGCCCTGGAGGAGCTTAGAGATGCAGCTTTCTCAAGCAACCTACATTATAAGGAGAGAGTCAAGGAGTGGCATGATTCTCATATCAGCCACAAGCATTTTGAGATTGGACAGAGAGTATGGCTGTTTGATGCGAGGCTTAGATTATTTCCAGGGAAGCTACAGAGCAAATGGAAAGGACCTTATCTGGTTCGGAAGGTACACGACAACGGTAGCATCGACATATCTGAGTTGTCTTCTGAGAGTACCTTCCGAGTGAACGGCCAGCGGCTCAAGCCATTTCTAGATCATGAGCCGCGGGTCGCTGATCTTGCCCCTATTCATTTTGCGTGAGATGTGGTCTTTGACTCACATCTAATGCATCTCACGCCTGAGCTTTACTGATCCTCCGCTGTACATAGATCCAGATGTCCATATCAGCACATTCTTTAGTTCCACATTCCTTTCTCCATCTTGTGATTATGCTATACTTAGGGTGCACTTTACCCTAAGTATAGGGGGGATGTGAGACATTTTGGGTATTTCTTTTGTGTCTGTCTACCCCTGTTTTGCTGCCTATACTTAGGGATATCTTACCCTAAGTATAGGGGGGGTAGACCCTGTACATTCTCCACTCGGTTTTCCCTTTTGTGTACAGCCTGCTATACTTAGGATTATTTGATCCTAAGTATAGGGGGAAGACCCGAGTCCCTCTTGACTTTTTCATCTCCTTTTGTATAGCCTTTCTTTTCACTTCCCTATACATAGCACGAGTTATGTCTTCTTCATCGCTCTTGACTCTGAGGACATCGTTCGAGCTAAGTATAGGGGGGTGTGTATATATTTCATATATACTTTAGCCATAACTCGTACTTTGTGTGAGTGTGTTAATAAATAAAAATGGCTAAAAACCACAAAAATTAAAAAATTTTCATATACATAATCTTCTTTTATTTGCACATACATAGCTAGTGTACAAATTATTTTTGTAAAAATGATTTCAAAAATCTTTTGTGTAAAGCTTGTGTAAATATTTTCGTATCAAAATTATGTATATAGTACAAAATTTTTCCAAAATGTTTTGAAAAATCAAAAGTTTGCAAAAATCTTGTGTAAATGTGTGTAAATTTCTTTTTGCAAAACTTGCACTTCATGCATCATAACTCATGATTTCAAAACATTTTTCAAAAATTTTGCATGGTTGTAAAATATTGTGTAAATATGCATCTTTTTGTACATTTGTATATAGTTTTTCTGGATGATAGTTGACATTTAAACTAGCCTGGAATCAAATTGAGAAATGGAGCTTGATTAAGATCTTAATCCACCTAATTCTAAGAGGAACCTTACAGGGCTTAGGCTTAAGGCTTTTCAGGTCCATGGTGACTTAATTCTTTGAGTCCATTAGGCTATGATCACATGTCATCTTAATGAGCCTAAGTAGAGCACTTAACAACAACACATGACTCATATAGATTATGGCTTTACTTGGACAACCGCACTATGCACCGAGCTCTCTACGGATGAGGTGGTGAGGAGGCAGTCTTCCTTGGCTTGGGGTAGCATATGAGGGTAGTACTTCTAGGCGGAACCTCTCTTCTTCATTTAGTGAAGGAAGTGCGTCTCAACTTGGTCTGGTTGCCATGAGGTCTAACGACGGGAGTTGTGGGTTGCAATAAAGCTTCAAAAGAGGGATAGTCTACTGGCTCAAGAGGAAAAACTCCTTGTATATATGCTGCACATGTACATGTTGTATAGATGCACTCGAAAAAAAAAATATATGCAAAAAGAAAAGAACTCCAAAAAAGTGGTGGGTCTGAGAGAAAATGATAATCCCACCGGAGTATGTATATAAGTGCAATAAGCAAAGCTTGGTTTCATGATCCACCTGTTGTAGCTTGCAGCAGGGAGACTTGGCTACACTGGTCAGGCTCCCAAGGGTACTTGGCTACACTGGCCTTGACCCATTCTCTTCTTCCCCCTCTTCTTGAGCTGGTTGTACTTGAACTTAGAAGGGAATACCCCGCTCCTCGAGGAAAGAGTGGCCAGATTGAGGTCATAGAGTTACCTTGTTGAGGAGGGTTGTCAAGTTGCCATTTCTGAGGTGGAGAGCTTAGACCTCACTTTCACAGGACAAGAAAAGATTCATGGTCTTCAGGGTTTGTAGTTGATGACTTGTTCTGATCTGGAGCATTGAGGAGTCTTGGTTATAGAATAGTGGAACTTAGAGGCTGTTAGGTTTTAAGCTTAAGTCTAAATAAGGTTCCGACACATTAATAATCCAAAGATCTGATTGAGCTCCATACCTCAATTTAATGAAGGCAAGTTTAATAATCAACCTTGATCCATGTACATTCTCTTTTTCTTTTTCTTTTTCTTTCTTTTTCACTTCTTTTTCAAATAAGTGTTTGCTAAGGGACTAGCAAAGTATAGTATAGGGGGGTGATGAATACCCATTCATCACTCTTTATTCTTATATTTTAGCTACAAAAACCTATGCAAATGCATGTAGATATGTGTAAATAGGATTAATTAGCAAAAGCATGCATGTTTGTAAAAATAGATAATTAGCATGTTTCTGTGCAAAAATAAAAGAATAAAGAGTAAAAAGAAAAAGAGGGAAATATTTAGAATAAATATTGAGCAACCTAACCCAAGGGAGGACTCAGCATGGGCCTGACCGCATAAAAGCCAAGTAGAGGGAGATAGGGGCTCACATATGTATATATTTGTAAATAAATAAAACTATATATTTTCCTCACCCAAAAATATGTTGTAAATATTTGTATATATTTTGTATATATGTAAAAGCTATTAAAAACAAAATAAAAATTAAAAATCAAAAATCCAAAAATATCTTTTCACCATGTACATATACCACCTTCCTTATCCATTTCACCTTGTAAATAAATTTATTTATCTCTAAAACTTTTTGTAAATATTCTAGATTATATTTTTGTAAATAAAATAAATAAAAAGAAACAAAACAAAAATCAAATAAAAATTACAAAATTAAAAATACAAAAACATATTGTACATATACCTATGTATAGACCTATAATGTACATACCTTATTCTTATTTCCAAAAATTAATTAAAAATCACCAAAAAATAGAAAAAAATAAAAGAAAAATATTTCATGTTTTAAGTTTTTCTTAATTCGGCCATTTTCTGCCTTAAAATAAATAAACAAAAAATTCAAATACGTGGCAGTTCCTGATTGGTCCACGGGGGATTGTTGACCCCGGTCAACTCCCCCGCAGACTCTTTCCTTTTTGAGAAGATGCGCACCGCCCCGCCTTCGCCATTTTCTCCACGCGCCTCCAGCCTGTCACCCACGCAAACCCCGCGCCCGGATCCTTCGCCGATCATCCGACATCCTCGCCAGATCCTTCGCCGCGCGATCCACGCCTTCCATAGCCGTCTCCACCCAACCCTAATCGGCCCTGTCTCCATATATATCTCGACCTCCGCCGCCTCCGCGCCTCATCTTTGGCTCTTCTCCTTCTTCCCAGTGAACTCCAGAGGCACCGCGAGAGTGACAGCAAGCGATCGCCCTTGTTGCAGCGAGGCGAGGAGGTGAATCCACTGATCCGGCGTGTGTCGCCGCCGTTGCTCCGCCACAAGCGTGAGCACCGAGCCTCGGGCCGAGACGACCCTTGAGGCTACGACCAGGAGTACCCCCTGCTCTTCCCCAGTCTCTCCGACCGCCTAGGTAGCCGATTAGTCCTTCCGTTTAGCGTAATTTTCCATTTCCCCCAAATCGCATCTCCGACGTATTCCGCTGATTCCGGCCATATCGTGCAACTTCTCAATCATCGGAACGCACCGTTACCTTCGCCATCCCCTCACGCACATTCTACGCCCCTTCACTCAACCCAGATCGCACAGGATCTGGGAATCGAGCTCCTCCGCCGACCACCTTCGCCGGAGCTCTCCATTCCGACGCACCATGCACCTTCACGCCGCCTAACCGGGTCGAGGCAATTTGCCCTCGACCCGTGAGTCTTCTGGTTCGCTTTTCAGGTCAAGACAAGGGTCATCTGAGACCCTTCGCCATCCAGCTAGGAGACCCAGCTCCGCCGCCTTCGCTCGAGCTCCTCGGAGCTCGGTGTGCTCGTCGGAGACCACCAGCAGACGCGGGAGCCTTCCGCGATTCTTCTCCGACCTCCCGAAGGCTCTCCAGAGGACCCTAGCGCACGCTCGAGCCCGGCGAATCTCGCCGGCGACCAGTTCTTCCAGGATCCTCCAGAACCGTCAGATCATCCTCCTCGCTCCAGATCTGATCTGAACCATTCATTTACGGAGCACTGCCACCATCCGATCATCCCGAGGATCGATCTTGACCGCTCGCACAGAGAGAGAGGCACCAGCTAGCCTCAACCGTCAGATTCGCCACGCGTCCTCCTCTCAGCCGTCGATTCACCAAGAGTATCTCCACCATGCTTCGTCACCGTCAGATCTACCACGTGGAATATTCTCCACCGTTCGATCAGGCCAGCCCTTCCAGAGTTAAAGTCGCCCCCGTTCTCCACCGTCCGATCAGCCACGTGGCGCACATCAGGCCGTCGATGATAATAAAAGGGGTAAATTCATCTTAGGCCCCTCTGTTTGTTTTATTTCATTTTAGTCCTGTAATTTTCAAATTAAGTTGTTTATTTTCTGGGATATTTGCATTAAGGACCTCGTACTTACTTTATTTGCACTTCTACCCCTGTCTACGTGGACCACGTGCTTCGTCACGTGAACTTTATTGGGTTATTTGCAATATAAGCCCGATAGTTTTGGATGTTACGGATTGAATAAAAAGTTTTCCTTATTTGCATTTAAGCCCCTGTGCGTGATTTAATTCCCCATGTGCGTTTTATTTTGGGTATTTTGCAGATAAGCCCCTGGACTTTTGGTACTTGTTACCAATAAGTCCTCGGAACTTATTTTTCTTGCATTTAGGTCCCTGAGTGCCCCAGGCACGCGCCTCGCGCGTGATTTCTTGGGTATTTTGCACCAGGACCCCAGAACTTTTGGGTATTTGCACTTAGATCCCTGTGCACAGTGCCCCTCCTTTATTTTTGAATAAAATATCAAATCACCTCCAAATTCGATGAAAATTTGACACATGGCTCCTGCCATGGTGTAGAATTTTTATGAATTTTTGAGGACATTTTTGATTTCATTTGCTATTTTTTTAAAAATTCAAAAACCCCTATTTTTGCCACTGTTTAACTTGGAAAATCATAAAAAATATAAAAACACCCCCAAAAATTCTAAAAAAATTAGCGACTGTTCTTTGTTTGTTGTTTGATTTTCTAGCCAATTTTGGCTATTTTTCATCACTTAAAAACCCTAAAAATTGAAAAACTCCTAAAAACTTACAAAAATTATAATAAATAATTTAAAAATCCAAAAACAATAATTTAGGTGCCAAAATTTTCCTTATTCTTTCTAGATTACAGGAAAATTACCTCAGGGCTTATTGAGATCCTTAAGTATTTTATTTTTGGGTTTCAAGCCTTGCTGGACAGTACCTTTCCTTTTTAGCCTTGTTTTATTTTTAGAAAATAAAATATACATTAGAAAAATCCCAAAAATTCACCAAAAACACTTAAAAACTAAAAAAAACATAAAAACATTTTTGTCTGAATTTTTGCATTATTTTTGGTGTGTTTAATAAATTGTGCAAGTGTGTTTGTATTTACTTTCTTTTATTTTCTTAACCTTTTAAAAATCCTAAAAAAAATATAAAAATTAACAAAAACCACTAAAAATCACTTTTCTTTTATTTTATCTTATTTTTACTACTTCGTAGGCCTAGGCCAATCCGTGCTCCTTGTGTTCGACCCTGGGTGCTATACAAGGTAAATCTCATAGCGAGACCGCTTTGTTTGACTTGTCATATTTTTTCGAGTGGTTTATTTTCTTGATTGATACGTTCTGAGTGGCTGAGGTCGCAACGACCTATTTTTTCTACACCTTTACCTTAGTCATTCGGGTTTTCGTGTCATCACATATACCCGAGATGAACCTCACGGCGGTGCGGCAGCCGGAGATGGTGGAACGCACCTCAGAGCACGAGATGCACCTCAACGAGGTGCTGGGATCGACCCACTGTCACCGGGGATCCTTCAGCAAACACTCGGAGGTCTCGGCATTAGCCAAAAGCGGTTCAAAGAGAAGGAGGAAGGTGGCGGGTGCGGTTTTGAAAGATGACCAAAGCTCACCAAAGATCGAGGCGCAACGGGCGTCGTGTTGATCCAAAGCCCAAGATAAGCTTAGGGCATGTATCATGGGTATACGAGCAATAAAAGTCATGAAGACAACTTGACGGTTTGATGAAAGAGTTGTCCTCGAAAAAAGGTTGAAAATCTAGTCAAAATCACGTTATGATAAACCACAGGGGGCGGGTCAGAGAGTTGACCCACCGGTCAACCCTTGGACCCTCCTGGTTGGTCCACGTGGACCAACCAGGAAAAACCCTGGAAAAATAATTTGTAAAATCATTTAAAAATAGAAATGAATTATTTAATTTTTTATGATTAAATGAGAAATGTTTATTATTTTATAAGGTATTTTATTATGAAGTTTATTTATTTTTTTGAGATTAATAATTATAAGTTTCCTTTTATACCCTTTATAGGTATCTTTACCTATATATTTAAGTATTTTATTTTTATTTTGTGTTTTTAATTTATTTATTCTTATTTATTATTTTATAAATTTATAAAATACTTTTATACACTTAAATGTATTTCTATTTTATTTTTCTGAAGTGTTTTATACACTTAATAAAATAACAATGTGAATTATATAGGTTTGTATATAGGTATTATACCTATGTCTATTATATACAAGTATTTTATTTTGATTTTTCTTTGAGTTTTTATTCTGATTTTAACGTACATATATATTATAAATAATATTTACAAAATTATAAAAATATAAAAATATAAAATTATAAAAATAATGAATAATTAATAAAAATGAATATTTTAATCTGTACAAGTATACAATAGAGGTCCAAAACTCAACTTTCAAACCGTAGCTCCGCCAAATGCGAAACCACCACCATTAAATAGCTTATTTTAAATTATATACAATTAAAGGTGAGTTTGATGCATTTGGAGTTTTTATTTGTGAGATACAGGTTTGGGAAGTTGGGATTCTGGAATTTTATTCAAACCATAACTTTTTATCTATATATTATTTTTGAGTGAAATCAATTTTGTATTTTTCTTTATTTAATTATCTACAACTTTCATGTACAAAGTTTCTTTATTTGAGGTATAAAAAATGGAACCAAAAATAGGTCCCAAGTTGAATAAAGAATGAATAGAATCTTCATTGTATTCTGGCCCTTATCTCCCCCTACTTTATTCCTTGTCGACCTATTCATCAAGATGCCTAGGTCTCGGGGTTTCGGGTCATAAAATATTTACAATATTTATTCTTTTTCTTTTATTTTTATTATTCTATTATTTTGGCTTTAATTACAGTATTTTATATAGTATTTACATGCACTTGCATGAATGCTAAGATGCTGGAATTAATGATATTTACACGCATTTACTATGGTTTTTGAGGCCAAAATGATAGAATAAAGATGATGAAATGTGGATTCATCATCCCCCTATACTTTACCATTGCTAATCCCTAGAAAACACTTATGCAATAAGTGCAGAAAAGAAAAATAAAGAAAAGAAAAAGAAGAAAGTGGATTTAGTTTAATTATTAAACTTGCCTTCACAAAATCAAAGTTTGGAGCTTAAGTCGGACCTTTGGAATTTAAGTCCGGGCGGAACCTTAATGAGAACCTGATTTGAAATCCAACAGTCCCTGAGAATCCCAAAACTCTGTCTAAGTCTCCTCAATAGCCAGGTCAGAAATATTTCAACTCATACGCAAATCCTTACGACTATGAATCTGACTCGTACAGTGTAAGTGATAGTGGCTCTCCCCAACTAGAATGACAAAGAGACTCACTTCTCCAGCATGACAACCCAATGATTCCCCAATCCAATAACTCCTTCCTCGAGGAGCGGGGTATTCCCTTCTAAGTTCAAGTGGCAACCAGCTTAAGAGGAGGGGGTGAAGAGAAGAATGGACGGTAGCCAGTGTAGCTACCTATCCTAGGATACAAGACCAGTGTAGTCAAGTCATCCAGCTGCAGGCTCACATATTTGACTTTGAAACTCAAGCTTGCTTATTGGCTTTACAACATATGTACATACTTTTGCAGGCATTTATTTTTGTACAGGCCTGACCATTTTTTTTGGAATACTATTCACAACAGCATTTACATAAGGAGTTTTTCCTCTTGAGCTAGTAGACTATCCCTCTTTTGAAGCTTTATTGCAACCCATACTCTCCTGTCTTTAGACATCCTCATCACTAGACGGTTTGGGGTGCACTTCCCTCCCTAGAGGAGGACAAGTGTTTCCACTTGTGTGCGTCTCATACCGACAAATCCAATCCCCTCACCACCCCAACTGAGTTGAGCCAAGTGAAAAGTGCATGTATCCAAGTTAGGTCGTTATCAACAAGAGTCGTGCATGTGCTCCGAAATACTCTACTTAGGCAGTCAAGAATCCATTGAACCAAGTCTCGTGATCCTCAAAGAATTAAGTCAACTAGACCTGAAGTACCTCAAAACTAGTTCCTATAAGGTTCTTGTTATTAGGTAGATTTTAAGGTCCAATCAACCTCCAATCTCCGGATTTTATTTAGACTTGTTCAACTATCAAACTCAATTCGAAAAATGCTAATGATATGCAAATGCAGAAAATATTTTTGTGATGCAATTTTCAAATATTTTGAACTTTTTATGGATTTTTTTGAAAAGATGATGATGCACATGCATTTTTTGTATTTTTCAAAAGATTTTTCAAATGTTTTTGGATTTTAGTTTTGCAAATGTTTTTGGGATTTTTAAAAACAAAAGATTTTGGCTAAAAACTAGGTACAAATATTTACAGGGGAGTGCTTCTTATATTTACACGAAGTGGATTTTAAGAATTTACAAGAGTAAGTGATCAATTTTATATATAATAAAGAATTTTAGGTGTGATGAATGTTATCCTCAAACTTATTTGACACAGGTTTTTCAAAGAATTTTGAAAACTATAGTCCAAAATAATTTTTACAAATATTTTACAAACATGTACATGCATTTGAAAATCATTTTCCAAAGGTTTTCCAAATAGTATAGATATATTTTTCAAAATATTTTTGCAACCATTTTTCAAACCATTTGCAAATCATCTTTCAAACATTTTTTATTTCACACAAATAAAATAAATTTTCAAAACAAAATGTTTTTACAAAGGTTGAAAACATGTAATAAAACGTTTTCCAAATAGTTTTCAAAAGATTTTCACAAGGATTTCCAAACTATTTTTCAAATATTTTGCAAAAAACATTTTCACCTGATTTATTAATCAGTAAATACAAAAAGAATTTGAGGAATAAAGCATCTTTTTATTAGGGTTTTTAATGAATTTTACAGAATTGTTAGCCATATTATTAAGAAAATACAAAAGTACGAGTTATGGCTAAAGTATATACGTATATATACGACCCCCTATACTTAGCTTGAGCTATGTCCTCATAGATCAGAGAGAAAAGAGAAGACATAACTCGTACTGAGTATAGGAAAATCTAAAGAATAAATAAATGAATCAATGAGAAGCTGACTGTCCCCCTTATACTTAGGATCAAATAATCCTAAGTATAACAGACTATACACAACACAGGGAGGGTCAAGGGTGGGAATGAACAGATCGTACTCAGATTGTCTCCCCCTATACTTAGGGTAAGATATCCCTAAGTATAGACAAGAAGAGGAGACAATGGAGAGGATCGAAAAGAATGCACGAAACTCGGAGTGCACACCCCCCTATACTTAGGACAAAGTACGTCCTAAGTATGGAAAACTGTCTGCAAGGGGCAACACCTTTTTGATAGAGACAATGGATAGAAAAAGAAAAGAAGAAAAGAAGAAAAGAGATCAGAAGATGAGAGAAGAGATCATGAGAATGTACACATCACTCCCCCTATACTTAGGATAAAATAAGCCCTAAGTATAGGCAGCAACATGAGTAATGAAACGGAACCATGAATGAACACTCGGCTCGTCCACTCCCCTATACTTAGGACAAAGAACGTCCTAAGTAAGGAAAACACGAGGATGGGTGGATGAGCAAAACGGAAGATAGACAGAGATACACGAGATGAGAGAAGCGATCATGAGAATGTACACATCACTCCCCCTATACTTAGGGTAAAATAAGCCCTAAGTATAGGCAGCAACAGGAGTAATGAAACGGAACCATGAATGAATACTCGTCTCGTCCACCCTCCTATACTTAGGACAAAGTACGTCCTAAGTAAGGAAAACACGAGGATGGGTGGATGAGCAAAATAGAAGATAGACAGAGATACACGAGAAAGGATATACAACAGAGATGAATGTACACATGATCAAGAAGGTAGAAAGACAACCTTCTTGCGAGACTGTTGAGGGATAGATCTGGTGTGATGTATGTCGACATCGAGGTCCACAGTGGACGGAAGTCGATCAGGGTCGACAGAGTGAAGGCCCTCAGTGGAATCAAATCGAAAAGGGACGAACTGGTCAATGGAAGTAGTATGGCTAGGTTCACCCTTGGTGGTCCTATGGTGTGAAGGCGCAGACGGGCGAGTGGAAGAAGTACGACTAGGTCTGGCCTTGAGGGTCTCGCTGATATCAAAGTGGAATGGGACAAACTCATCATCATCAGAAGAAGTATAATCGGAGTCATCCTGCGAGGTCTCGTCTAGGTCAAAACCAAAAGGAACGAAATCATCAGTGGAAGAATTCGAACTTTGTTCCTCCTCAAGAATCTCACCCGGATCTTCTTTTTCATCAAGAGGCCAGAAATTTTGAAAATTCGCATCATAACCGACCTCAATCATCATTACTTTTGAGTGACTAGGAACGGACGTATCAGTGGAAGTAGTCAAACTAGGTCCGTCCTGTCTAGTCTTGGTATCTGCCCTCCGCTCTACGGTATCAATCACGTAAATTCCTTGGATTTCATCAACACATCGCCACACACCAGAAGGAGGAACTGTGAGGTCTATGCTTTCCGAGTTCTCCTCCTTTCGGAGGATTCCTCGGGTCTCATCAACGGTCGCGAAGCAAACATCTCTAATATCATCAGATCGGTCACAGGCCTCGGAGTCAGCTAGAATCAGTGAAGGTGCATCAGGTGCAGGTCTCTGGTCAACTATGGGTGTGGTGATCAACGCTTCACTCTCGTCAACAGGACGGAAGCAAATCTCTCCTGATCCGTAATCAATAACAATCCTCGCAGAGGCGAGGAATGGTCGTCCCAGGATGATTGGAGATGGCTCCCCTGTGGAGGTCTCCATGGGAATCACGACAAAGTCAACATTGTAGCTCGTGCCCTGAATCGAAATGACAGCGTTTTCAAGGATACCCTTCGGCCTCTTGATAGATCCATCAGCAAACTGAACGATCATCCTGGTTTTCTTTAGAGGCCCTAAGTGAAGAGACTGTACCAGCGAGAAGGATAATATGCTAATAGATGCACCGCCGTCTAGGAGAGCATGGTCACATGTATGGTCAGAGATGGTGCATGTGATGAAAGGAGTAGCTGTGTTCTTCTTTCTAGGAATGGGATGGTGTGTGATGGCGTGGGCAGTGGCAATAGTCGGAATGTGACACTCAGATCTGCTCCTCCGCTTTCTCTTCTTGGGAAGAGGAGCAGATAAATCGATCATGGCCTGTTGAAGTGGGGTACGGATAATCTCATAAATAGTGGCCTCCACTTCGGGTTCAGTCAACATTTTTTTGAATTTTTGGACCTCCTCCATACAAGGGAGGAAGTCGGAGCAGTCTGTACAGCAGCATCCTCGGGGTCAAAGGTGGGACAGGATGTGAGAGGTTGTGTGGGTGAATGATCTGGCAGATGGACCCTCTCCTCACGGTACGAATCAACCAAGTGTCTCCCGAACACTTTTTGTGTTTTTAAATTTTTCTCATTTTTTGTATTTTGGGCGATTGCAAGCTCCCATGATCACCCACAAGGAAATCCGTATCCTCGACGAAAAGAGTGTTACTCTGATATTCTCTCAGAATGGCAAGATAATCTTTCATCAAATTAGTGTGCTCCATCATTAGGATCAAAATGTCACTTATGGATGTCGAGGGAGGTGACTCCAACAATTCAGACTCGGGTGGATGTGAAGGTGGAGGTTGATAATATACAGGTGGAGGTGGAGGTGGGTGTGGATAAAAATCCGAGTCTTGATACTGTGGCTGAAGCGGGTATGTAAAAAATCAGGAAAAATAGGAGGACGGTCCTCCTGATAAAAGGGAGGTGGACCGACCAGAGTGAACGAGGGATCCACAAAGTCCGGATAAAATGCGCTCCAGGGGTCCATCTCGAAAACAAAAGGAAATGATTCAGGGGAGCACAAAGGTCAAGTCAAGAGGATAAAGAAGAAGGCGCAAATGCGCAGAGGCGATCTAGGATGCACACAAAACAATCACAAGCAAAAATGAAACAAGACAAACCGTCAATTCACCTACTCAACTCGGTAGAGACCGTAATGTGCGGTCTTTTGATCTTGTCTGTTTTTAGAGTTAGGTGAGAAGTTCAAAAGTTTCATACACACTTAGGGGCTGAATGGGATTTGGACACTATCATGTGTGTGTGTGCGAGCAATGTAAAACGAAGACAATGAGGGGATTACTCACCCCAAGACAATGTTTTTCTTTTTGATCGATTTTAGGGTCAAGTAATATTAGCAGTCCCAATTTTATTAATTATCACTTTTTTTTGGATTTTAATGAGAAATGCACGATCCTATCGGAATTTCAATTCCTTTAAGCACCTAGGTTGGCAAAATCAGAGGGAGAGGCGGAAAAGCAATGCAAGCAGCAAATCAATGATGTATGCTAAAGAGAAATGCTCACCTTGCCTCCAGCACTCTACATGCAAAGATGATCAGCAGAATTGAAACCTATTTATATGCAAATGCAAGCCGATGAAATCGCCCTAAGTTCAGAAATTGCTATTAGCGTGAAGCACCACAAGTCGGTTACCGATCTTCAATCCAGGAGTTCGGTCTGGGCTCACCCCTCCTCCTCTCGACACATCGAGTTCAGGAGCAGCGCTTGGCAGGGTGGGCTCACGGCACGAAGGCTCAAAGATGATGAGGCGACTGTTTAAAGTTTTCAACTAAGACCAAAGCGCACTATAGGTACATGCAAGATATTAAGTGTTTGGCCTTAGTCTATCGTAAGCAATCCTAAAACTAGGGGCTCAATCACATAAAAATAAATAAAATCGAAAATCGGAAAACAAAGTAAAAAAATGCGATGAAAAACCGTGAAAACTACGGTGAACCCCCAGGTGTACAAACACCTGGAAATTAGGCCCGAATGTCCAGAGTCTGAGGGTACCTGTATTATTACAAATAATAGGTCTCTCTCTCTCAAAAATTACAAAAATAAATAAAATACAAGAAATAAAAGTAGAGCTAGGTCTTCAAAAATCACTCTTCGTCTCCTTGGTGCTAGGCTGGCAGATGCCGGCTTCACGTGGGTGCGTAGGCACCTAGGGTGGAGCGCCCCCCTCGATCCGCGGTTCCTCGCACGAAATAAACAAAGAGAAGGTTAGACAACTCAAACAATTATATCAAAAATAAGAAAAATAAGACAAGCACAAAAAGCCACGAAATAGACAAGCAATCACAAGCACAAGCAACAACCCGAACTAAGTGTTGTTGCTCCCCGGCAACGGTGCTATTTGATTTAGCTGGAAATCGATGGTCTTAAGTTCCACACAAGGCGGAAACTCAGTCGATGCGTCGACTACGCAGAAATCCGAACTAAAGTCAACAATGAACCCACAATCAAATCAATCAAACAATGAAAAGCAAGTGTGGAGTCAAATTTATTTTAACTCCATAGGAAATGTGTATAGTGCAAGTACGTAGAGTGTCGAACTCAGGGAGCAAGCAGGATAGGTCAATGCAATTGTGCAAAATGTGAGTGTGATGTGTGTCTACAAGTATGCAATTTTTTTGTGGGTTTTTAACTTTTATTTTTTTTCTTTCTTTAATTTTTATTTTTATTTTTTTGTATTTTGATTTTTTTAATTTACTGATTTTTTATTTTCTTTTTATATTTTATATTTTTTTCTTTTTTCAATAATAGAATATATATATAATAGGAAAAGAGGGGATAAGGTATTAATAAAAATAAGGAAAAATGCCCAAAAATCAGAAAATATAATGTTTTGGTCTTTTTATATTTTTATAGTGTTTTTATGATTTTTGGGATTTTTTTGAATGTTTTTTGATATTTTTAAAAGTCAAAACACAAGAAAATAGTGAATTAGCTACTGCCCAAGATTAAAATGAGGATTAAAATTAGAAATCAGAGTCTAAAAATCCTCAAATTAATTTTAAATAAAAGAGAATAAATCAAAGAAAATACAGAAACTGAAATTGCATTTTTTTTGGATTTTTCTAGGTTTTTTTAGATTTCTAGGAAGTTTTTTGGAGTATCTAATTTTTAAGGTTTTTGTTTTGAAATTTTTAATGATTTTTGGATAGGAGTTAAAAGACCTAAAACACATGAAATATAATTTTTTTGGATTTTTTCAAATACTTTTGATAGTTTTTATGGATTTTCTAATGCAAATAGTGCTGAAAATGCATGTTTTTTACTTTTAATAAATATTAAAATGCAATAAAATGCAAAATATAAATATGGCGTTAATAACCAAGCAAACAGGAGCTTAATGTGATTTTTGTGGATTTTTTAGGCTTTTATCGATGCATGAAATAAAATAGAGAAAACATAAAGAAAATACAAGCTTGTAGGGGCGTTTTTTGTAAATCTGGCAAAGTTGAAGGGCCTAAATGTAAATATTCCAAAAAGTTATAACTAATTAAAAATATTCGCGGGCTGAATACAAATATCAAAAACCCGAGGGGCTTCTCCAACAAAATCGCCATGTCACGTGCGCCGAAGCACGTGACCTGGCGGGGACCAAAATGTAATAATACAAAACTTCAGGAGTCTTAATGCAAATGTTACAAAAATAAATAAAAGGCAAATGAATGTTTAAGTGCTATTTATGAAATACAAAAATGCCTGGGTAAAAATGCAAAATACCCAAGCTGGGCGCTGGCGGACGGTGGATCTTCCTTCACTTATACACGTGTCAACCTCGCATGTTCCAATACCCCTTTAGATCTGACGCCCGAGATTATATGATCTCCTCGTGATGAACGGCCTGGGCGCGAGCAGATTCGACGGCGTAGAGAGGAACTGGGGCTGTAGGATGATCCGACGGCGGAGGGAAGCGTTGGAAGAACAAGGAAGAAGGTCCGCCGCAGCGAACTTCCTCCGACGATTAAGCCCTCCTCCGGCGTCCATTGTAGCTCCAAAATGCCTAGGCTCCTCCTGCAGGTGTCTGGTAGATGTTGGTGGCCGCAAAACTCTCCAGTGGACACCGAAGCTCGTCGGTGAGGTCAATGGAGTTGAAGGGCTCCAGGAACCTCCGACGAGGCTCAAAATAGCCCCAGGTCTTTCGATAGCGCGTATACCTGCAAAAAAATGTTAAAGGGGGCACGGGCAAACTACCGCGACGCTCCGGCAGGGGAATGAGGCGGTGGGTGTGAAAAACGCGATCTCACCGGAGCTTTGCTCCGGCGTGATGGAGATGAAGGTGCCTGAGTGGGTCTCGTGTGAAATGGAAGATGGGAAAGTGATTCTACAACTACGGCAAGTAAGGAAATGCAAGAAAAACAAAATCAAATGCAAACCTCGAGGGCATATACTCGAGATGAACCTCACGGTGACGCGGCCGTCGGAGAAGGTGGAACGCGCCTCAGAGTACGAGATGCACCTCAACGAGGTGTTGTGATCGACCCGCTGTCACTGGGGATCCTTCAGCAAACACTCGGAGGTCTCGGCCTTAGCCAAAAGCGGTTCAAAGAGAAGAAGGAAGGTGGCGGGTGCGGTTTTGAAAGATGACCAAAGCGCACCAAAGATCGAGGCGCAACAGGCATCGTGTTGATCCAAAGCCCAGGATAAGCTTAGGGCGTGTATCATGGGTATACGAGCAACAAAAGTCATGAAGACAACTTGACAGTTTGATGAAAGGGTTGTCCTCGAAAAAAGGTTGAAAATCTAGTCAAAATCACGTTCTGACAAACCACAGGGGGTGGGTCAGAGAGTTGACCTGCCAGTCAACCGTCAGACTCTCCTGGTTGGTCCACGTGGACCGACCAGGAAAAACCCTAGAAAAATAATTTGTAAAATCAATTAAAAATAGAAAATGAATTATTTAATTTTTTATGATTAAATGAAAATTGTTTATTATTTTATAAGGTATTTTATTATGAATTTTATTTATTTTTTCGAGATAAATAATTATAAGTTTCCTTTTATACCCTTTATAGGTATCTTTACCTATATATTTAAGTATTTTATTTTTATTTTGTGTTTTTAATTTATTTATTCTTATTTATTATTTTAAAAATTTATAAAATACTTTTATACACTTAAATGTATTTTTATTTTATTTTTCTGAAGTGTTTTATATACTTAATAAAATAACAGTGTGAATTATATATGTATGTATATAGGTATTATACCTATGTCTTTTATATACAAGTATTTTTTTTATTTTTCTTTGAGTTTTTATTCTGATTTTAATGTACATATATATTATAAATAATATTTACAAAATTATAAAAATATAAATTATAAAAATAATGAATAATTAATAAAATGAATATTTTAATCTGTACAAGTATATAATAGGGGTCCAAACCTCAACTTTCAAACCGTAGCTCTGCCAAATGCGAAACCACACCATTAAATAGTTTATTTTAAATTATATACAATTAAAGGTGATTTTGATGCATTTGGAGTTTTTATTTTGAGATATAGGTCTGGGAAGTTGGGATTCTGGAGTTTTATTCAGACCTTAACTTTTTATCTGTATATTATTTTTGAGTGAAATCAATTTTGTATTTTTCTTTATTTAATTATCTACAACTTTCATGTACAAAATTTTTTATTTGAGCTATAAAAAGTGGAACCAAAAATAGGTCCCAAACTGAATAAAGAATGAATAGAATCTTCATTGTATTCTGGCCCTTATCTCCCCCTACTTTATTCCTTGTCGACCTATTCATCAAGATGCCTAGGTCTCCGGGTTTCGGGTCATAAATTATTTACAATATTTTATTCTTTTTTCTTTTATTTATTCTATAATTTTGGCTTTAATTACAATATTTTATACAGTATTTACATGCACATGCATGAATGCTAAGATGCTGGAATTAATGATATTTACACGCATTTACTAGAGTTTTTGAGGCCAAAATGATAGAATAAAGATGATGAAATGTGGATTCATCAAGCCTCTCAATCACGGATTGCTTGGAGATTAGAACCCATCACATGCAGAATAAATCAGCACTGAAATATCTCAATCGTGGATGAGTAATAACGTCTATTAAGCCTTGAAGCATTATTTGGAAGCTTACAGACACCCGTGATTGAGAAAAGTGATTGAGAAACAGAACAACATCAGGAAGCATTATCTTCTTCGAATTAAATCACCGCTTCGTACTAATCAACATGAGGCATTTGGACATAGCCACATCTGAAATCGTCATCCCGAGCTTTTGATCCATCTGTAGCTGGAGATTAGAAGCACTTGCTAATCCCAAATACCCACCTGCTAGCAGCGTTCCCACGTGCAAACCTCGCATCAGTAGTGCGCGGCTGCGCAACCCTCTTGATCTGCGCAAAGGAACTTCACCGTCGCTCGAAGTCTCGCTGTTTGCCATTGTTGTTTAGAGAAGAACGCCGTAATCTCTAGATCAATCGATCAGTTGCTAGATCTACACACATCGGTTTCAGAAGACAACCACCGACCCACCATCTAAAGTCCTCACGTGCGGGCACGTGAGGTGCAGGATATTTGAAAGGATATTTGCGGGGAAATTGTAGGAGATACCCAGAACCTTTCCATATCACATACATGTCCTACCAGGAGACCACCAGGTGAAATCCACATTACATCTGGGAAATTTGCACAATAACTTCTTCCACTTTCTATCATTTCATCCGCACCCCACAACTGTAATAATTACATATCCACCCCCGAACTATATATAATACTATGCATATATTAATACATATAACATAAAATCCAAAATAATAATAATACAGTAAACATACATAAAAATACCCTATACTATATTATATACAATATTAAATAATATTTTGAAAATAAAAATACTTTTTAGTATTAAATAAATATTAAAAAATACTTAAAAAAATAATATACTTTAAAAATCATAGAAAATAAGAAAACTTTTTTGAAAATATAATAAAAAAAACATTTACTATATTTTACTATATTTTGCATAATAAACCAAAAACCAAGTAAAAATCAAATAATAAAACAAATAAAAAATACAAAACACATTTAAACTTGTAAAAATCATAACTAACTAAATAAAAATCCCCTTAAAACACAACCTATCATTTTGAAGGTATTTTCATCCTCTTTTTGATAAAAACACAATAAAAATATTTTCGCATTATTTTCAATCTTTAAAATCACAAAAACATCACAGTTTTTAATACCAAAGTAGTCTTTTACCTTAAAAATAAACCAAACACCATAAATATCGTAAAAATCCTTTAAAATCCATAAAAACAATAAAACAAATGTTAAACATAAAAATAACAAAATTAAAGTCAAATAAAAAGTAAAACATTTTCCAAAATTAAATAAAAAATTATAAAATACGTTAAAATTCATAAAAACAATATAAGAATCATAAAAATCAAATAAAATCTAGAAAAATTCATAAAAAATTAAATAAAAATTTGGAAACCTGTTTACCTTTGTTGTCTATATCTATCCCTAGTTATCAACAGTTTGCCTCCCTGAGATCGACAATCTCGTACTTGACACTATACATCTTATTTAAGAGTATAAATAAAAAATAAGAAGATTAATTCAAAAATTAATCTTTTTTGGTAAAACTCACCTGGTCGATACAACGACCGCAACTTTTTCTCTGTTTCCTTCTTTGTAAGATTCTGAAGAATTAAGATCAGGGATTTTTGAGTTTTTGACATGTCGCCGTTGTCGGGGAGGCAGTGCTAGGGCAGACCGTAGACTTAGGTTTAGGATTTCTCTTTGTGCCATTTTATTCTCTAACCTCACGCATTTTTATTTCTGAGTTGTGCGACAAAGGTTGAGATGCGTATCTAAGAAATTGAAAAGCTGCAGAATTTTATTTTTGTAATTTCTTGTAAAAAATAAAAAAATTTTAAGGCACTTGCCCGTTTCTTTATTTTCGTAGAAAGGGGCCTCGTAAAGTTATCCCGATTTGTATCTCTCTCGGGGTCTGTTTCACCAGGGATGTACTCTTGGGGGAGCAGGGCACCCACCTCGACTTTTTTCGCTCGTGTTTTTCTTGACGAATTTCCGTGGTTCTCTGAGATAGGTGCCTGTTGTTAGGAATTTTATGGGTTTTCACCTTCTCTACGCAACAGTAGATTAGATGTTTGCTTAGGATACGACACTTAGATGATTGTATCTAGGGCCAATCTCAAAAACAAAAATACGTTAGATGACTTTCTCTGAAAATATCCTAAAAAAGTGATAATCGAAAATAAAACAGGGACTACTAATTTTTAGTAGATCCTAAAAATAAACGTAAGGACTCCACTTGTTTTGGGAGAGAAATCCCCAAAATTGCATCATAGGTACATTCTCCAGATCAGTGAGCGAGGGACGACACGTAAGATAGAGCCAGAGCTCGAGCTTTTTCAAGAGACTACTACGGCCATATAGTTAATCACTATACTCTTTAGTGAGGACTCTCGTGCAGCCGGCAACAGTCTAGGTTTCCTTAGCAGAGTGGAAGGTTTAGAGGACACTGTGTAAGGCTCGGTCCTCAAGTAACACGGGTAGCCGGCAATGGTCTGTACTTACTTCCATACTGACTGGGAGGAGGCAATTTTCTAAAAGGTCTCGGGACAATCTTGAGGAAAAGCATAGGCATCTATAAAGCCCACGCTAATCTGTGAATACATGCTTGCCAAATAACCCTAAAATTGAAAAGATAAACGACCGAACTCTTGCGGTCATCACCAAGGTTGAGTTGGTGAAACCAGGGTTTGCTTTGCGATTATTTGTGGTGTGAGTCTTTTATCTTCCAGAGCTCAATCACATAGATCATCTGTCATCTTACTCTCAGGATGATGGGTAGACGATCACTTCGGCCGACTCTTACGGCACTGCTTGCAAGCACTCGTACCCATCTATCTAGATTGGTCCAAAAGAACCCTCTCTTTGAATCCGAGAACTATCAATCTTCCTCTGTAATCTCTTCTCCTGGCTCGGTTCGTGAGAACCTCATGTTTGAGCCAAAATCAGAACAACAATCTTCTTCCAAGCATAACTCTGACCCTGGAAATTCTTTTCAGATTCCTTCTCTTAATCATTCTTTATAATTATCACATGTGGTTCACGAGAACTCTGATCGTGAACTCGAGTTCTTTCAGCAGTTGAACATTGATCTGAACTTTCCTAACCTAAATTCTTTTTCCTTTCTAGATACTATGACTGGAAAAGCACCGCAGTCCACTTTGGTTGTGATTGATCAGGCTACAATCAATAACGGTCTACTTGCTTCCCTTGAGAAACATGTAGAAACAGATTAGGGAGCAAGGGAGACTAATGAATGATGTCAGAGCTGAGTTGACCCAGTTGCGAACACAACGCAACAATCCTGATGCTGAAAATCTAAGAGTTGATCATCAAAAACCTGAGGACCAGGATCAACCAGATGGAGCAGATCCGAACCGCACAATAAAACAGCTCTACAACCCTGGAGCTACTACGACTCACCGATGGATCCATCTCCCTGTAATTCATGGGAACTTCAAGTTCTGTCCTCAGACAATCCAGCTGCTGCCCAAGTTTCATGGGCTTTCTACTGAGGAGCCGCATTTGCACCTTCAAGAATTCGAGTTGATCTGTAGTACAGTGCACGATGCGCACGTGAATGAGTATACGATCAAGTTGATCGCTTTTCCTTTCTTCCTCATTGATCGAGCAGCCTACTGACTGAAACACTTAGGGAGATATGTTTCGACATGGGAGGAGCTACGCACAACATATATGAAGAAGTATTACCCTCTCAGTCGAACTATTTCTTCTGGAGATATGATCAGTAATTTCACCATGATCGGGAACGAGCAGTTCCATGAGGCATGGGATCGTTTCAGAGAGCTCATTGACCGGTATCCCCATCATGAACTTTGTAAGACCACTCTTGTACAGAGTTTCTTTAGCGGGCTGACACCGGAGCTACAAGGACTGGTGAATGCTTCATGCGGTGGATCGTATTTTTCAATGCATGATGATCGAGTCTAGGCCATTTACGAGAAAATGACAGAGAATTACACAACAATGTCCCAAACTCGGGTCTTCAACCAAACGAAGCCACCTACATATCACCACCACTCCTGACTGGCACACAATGAATGGATACCAACTCCGACTGTTTGGACACCTACTGAATCCTCGTCATCTGATATGGGGATTATTTGCTAGAAGTTGGATCAAATGGAGATTATTGAGAAAAGGTGCCAGAATATGGAAAGCTCGACAAGATCGACGAGCTTGAGAGATGTCTAAGTGATCTGAAGACGTAAATCATGTGACCTCAAGAGATTCAGACTGCATCTGCAAAGTCTTTGAGATCACAGGACGACTCGAACAGCCGAGACCGAGGCATACTTCTGCGGCTACCAGCTCAACACATATACCATGTGCATACTGAGCCGACTTACCAGTCTCCAGCTTATCATCAGAACTCGCAAACACCATCATCCGATACCCAGATGGTGGTGTACCAAAGTGATCAGCCATTGGCATCTATACCCCTAGCATATTCTGAGATGCCTGAGCCATTGACTGAGGTTAATGGGATTTGGTATGATCGACTACAGCAACCAGGGATTCGTCATGATCACCTTGGCTTTCGTTGATCGATAGGAGGTGCCTCTTCCCAGCAGGCACCAATGGGGCAGACCAGAGAGTTTCAACAGCATGCAGGTTCTCGTCCGTACCAGCAACCTCAGTGGAGGCAGAACTCTTATCCATCTCAATATCAATAGCCTCCTCAACAGTCAGCTCCGCAACAGCCTCAGTATCATAGAGGCAACTCATCCGGGTCTCATGGTCCCCTCCATGATAACCCAGCTCTAGAGTATCTCACCAACCTAATTACTGACCAACATGCTGCATTTAGGCAAGAAATGGATGAGTTCAAGACTCATGTTACTGACCTGGTCAAAGGGCGCTCTACCTACTCAGATAGAGCCGAATCTGAATATCTAAAGAGGAAGTTAGAGTAGGTAGATTTGATCACATCTACCCTCCAATCGCAGGTATTTTCAGATGACTCTCTTTATTGTGATAACGCTGATTTTATCTCTCTTAGGAGCGGTAGGATACCAGTAGGCAGAGACTCTACTAGGCTCGAAGATGACATTCTGGACAACACAAGCGAGCCAGTAGAAGACATCGATGGTGGTACTGAAGCCACAACCTTTGACGATATGGATGGTGGTGCCGAAGCCATAAAATCTGAAGAGATGTAGCCAAAGCCAAATGCTATATCAGTTGCTTTACCTTTCTTTGTAAATAGTGATGATGATAGGAAAGCTTGTAAAAATGTACAAAAGAGAAGAAATCGAAAGAGAAATAAAAGTAAGACAGTTGATCAACTTCGAGATCATGGATCTTCTTCTTCTGATGATTCACAAAAAGCAAGTCCGTGTTTTGCAAAAACATTTCCTTCTACTTCTTCTAATCCTCCGATTGTACAGACTAAGTAGGAGGGTGTACAGATTCCTTTTCCTAAAGCACTCTGCTTAGGAAAAGGCAATAAAAAAGAAAACACCAAAAAAAAATCAAATGCTTGATAAATTCACCATCTAGTTGACTCTTTCGGAAGCCTTGGCACACATCCCTCTTCTGCAGAAAGGTCTTAAGGAGCGAACCACTATTCACAGAAAGAAGAGGCAACGTAATCATTGTTCTGAATTCATGTGTTGACCTAAGAGACTTGTCACGCCATCCAGAATCGTCTCCCAGCCAAAAGATCAGACACGGGAGCACCACATGTCAGATGCAAAATCCTCGATCAGACTCTCGATCGTACTCTCTTAGATAGAAGATCATCGATTTATATTCTTCCTTCTTCCTTACTCGACAAGTTCGAGTTCGGACCTCTTAGACCAAGCAGAACAGTCTTGCAGTTTGCTGACAGATCGGTCAAGAGGCCGAAGGATTAATCGAAGACGTTATCGTCACCATTTAGGGTTTGAAATTCCATGTATACTTCGTCGTGTTGGACATGACGGTCCCTGAATGTGTGACCGATGCCCCCATCATATTAGGACGACCTTTCCTGGCCATAGCGAAGGCTGTCTCTGATTATGGTACAAGGAAGGTGTACTTTCACGTCTAAGGTGAGAGTATACATATAGAGACGATCCAAGATCTCAAAGCTAAATCTGAAGAGTCAGAGAGAGCATGTGATGATGAACCCGATAGTTATAAGGACTACGACTTCGTGCAAATAGATGATGAAGTTGTTTGGGCTGAACCGAGCATACATTCTTTCATCACACCTTTAAGAGAGTTTGAGTTGCATATACTAGATGAAGACATATTTAATAGCACAGTCTTGGAGCAGGCACAATCAAAGGATGGTGCTGACGATTCTGATAATGATCATTCAGATTTTCGATATTGTTGTTCTGAATCTGATCCCTCTGATATAGACGATGAGTATGTTCCACGTCTAATTTCAGATAAGACTACAACCAGCCTGGAAACTGAGCCAGTACAACAGAGTCAGCAATCAGGAAAGTAGTCTCCAGATCTTTCTAAGTCAGAGTAGGATGAGCTCTCGCATACAGATCTAATAGCCTATACCCATGCCCTAGTCAAACCCGCTCTTCCTGTTCCTTCTCTCCTGATATTAAACCGTTACCTCAGTCAATGAAATATCAATTCCTTGCTAGAGAATCCAAAATATTTCCGGTCATCATCTCTTCCAATCTGACCGAAGATCAGGAATCTCATTTGATGGAGATTCGTGAGAAGAATCGCAAGGCAATCGGGTGGACCATAGCGGATCTCCATGGGATTAGTCCGGCTCTGTGCTCCCACCACATCTTTCTCGAGGATGATGCCAAGCCATCTCGTGAGTTTCAACGCAAGCTGAACCAGAATCTTCGAGAGGTGGTTATGAAGAAAATATCCAAGTGGTGGAGCACCAATTTTATCTATCCCATCTCTGACTCGAAATGGGTTAGTCCTTTACTTGTGGTGCCCAAGAAGACGGGTATCACTACAGTGATTAATGAGGACGGAGAGGAGATTGCTACCCGAGTACCGACTTCTTGGCGCGTCTATGTGAACTACAAACGTTTAAATCAGACCACTAAGAAGGATCATTTCCCGCTACAGTTTATCGATCAGATTATCGAGAGGTTAGCCGGGAAGAACCATTATTGTTTTCTTGATGGGTACTCGGGATATAACTAGGTGGCAATCGCACCTGAAGATCAGGAAAAGACGACGTTTACCTGTTCGTTCGGAACTTATGCCTTCCGATGTATGCCCTTTGGATTTTCTAATACTCCATCTACATTCCATAGATGTATGCTCTCGATTTTCTAGGACATGGTAGGTGAGTTTTTAGAGGTCTTCATGGACGATTTTTCGGTCTACGACGACAATTTCGACTCCTATCTTTCTAGCCTAGACCGAGTGCTTCAGAAGTGCACTGAGGTAAACCTCATTCTTTCTTGGGAGAAGAGTCATTTCATGATGACTCAGGGGACGGTTCTTGGTCATATCATCTCTAGTAGGAGCATGGAGGTTGATCCAATAAAGGTGGACATCATCAAGAAGCTCAATCCACCATCCAACTTAAAGCAGTTATAGTCTTTTCTGGGGCATGTCGGTTTCTACCGACGGTTCATTCAGAACTTCAATAAAATTACCCGACCATTATATGATCTTCTCGCGAAAGACACTGAGTTTATTGTCGATGATAAGTGTCTTTCAGCATTTAACACTCTCAAGAATATGGTTGTAGAGGCTCCTGTCCTTCAGCCACCCGATTGGTCTCTCCCATTCGAGATCATGACAGATGCCTCCGATTTTACCGTTGGGACTCTGTTGGGACAGAGGAGGGATGGCCTACCTTATGCCATACACTACGCTAGCAAGACTTTGGATTCCACGCAGCGGAATTACACTGTTATAGAGAAAGAAATGATGGCTGTAGTAATTGAATTAGATAAATTTAGATCCCACATCTTAGTCTCAAAAGTCACTATTTTCACCGGTTATACCGCCATCCGATATATAATGGATAAGAAGGATTCAAAGTCACATCTGACCATATGGATCCTTCTACTCCAAGAGTTCGACATTGAAATTAAGGATAAGCCTAGAGTCAAGAATATGGTGGCGGAATACCTCTTCCGACTAGAACTCCTCGAGACTTTTGAGTTTGATGCACCTATCACAGAGACCTTCCCCGATGAGGCGATTCTTGCGATTGCCTCACTGCAATGGTATGCTGACATTGTGAACTTTCTTGTTTCTAAGAAAGTCCTACAAGGTTGGTCCAGACAGAGACTTGAGACTTTCCTCGTGAAAGACAAGTCTTACCATTTGGAGGATCCGATCCTTTATAATGAAGGAGCAGATTCCGTCTGGTGTCGGTGTATTCCTCAGGAGGAATACTAGAGTGTCCTCACTTATTGCCATAAATTTGAAGTTGGAGGACACCATTAAGGGAAGAGGACAGCATAGAAGATGCTTCAATCCAATTTTTGGTGGCATGCTCTTGTTGTGAATGCCCATGCACTCGTAAGGAGATGTACTGACTGTCAGAAAATGGGCACTTGCGAACATTGAGATATGATGCTGATGCAGTCGATTCACTTCTATGAGGTTTTTGACGCATGGGGCATCGACTTTATGGTCCCGTTTCCTAAGAGTCAGGGATTCGAGTATATTCTTTTGGATGTAGATTATGTGAGTCATTGGGTAGAGGCTATTCCTGCCCATAACGCGGATGCAAACACGGTTTGCAAGTTTCTAAGGAAACACATCATTACGCAGTTCGGGGTCCCTTGAGTTCTGATCTCAGACGGGGGTAGCCATTTTATCAACAACAAGGTAAGGGCTCTTGCTAACGAGTTCAGCATAGATTATCAGGTAGCTACTCCGTATCATCCTCAAACAATTGGTCTAGCCGAAGTTTCGATTAGGGATGTTAAGATGATCTTGTAGAAGGTTGTTCACCCAGACCGAAAGGATTGGTCACAGTTTTTGGACTCGGTTCTTTGGGCATATAGGACATCCTTCAAAACTTCATTGGGTACATCTACCTTTCGACTCGTTTATGGCAAGCCATGCCACTTATCTGTGGAAATCAAGCATCGATCTTTATGGGCAGTGAAAGAAGTGATTTTTGGACTAGATGATACGGGAGATCAAATGTAGACTGAATTGACAGCCCTGAAAGAACTGAGAGAAGAAGCTTTTACGAGTAACCTGCATTACAAGGAGCGAATGAAAGAGTGACATGATGCTCATATCAACCACAAGCAGTTTGAGCCTGATAAGAAATTATGGCTATTTGATGCAAGACTAAAATTATTTTTAGGGAAACTTCAAAGCAAATGGAAAGGCCCGTATATTGTCAGAAAGGTGTACAACAACAGTAGCATTGACATATCTGAGTTGTCTTCTGAGTCCACCTTTCGAGTAAATGGTCAGCGATTGAAATCCTTTTTCGATCATGATCCACCGATCGTTGAAGTTGCCCCGATACATTTTGTATGAGATGTTCTCTTCATTCTTACATTATGCATCTCATACCAGATTTTCACGATCTATTCTTTACATATGTGTTCTCGATTTTATTCGTTCCTTTCCATTTGTCTTACACCCTTAGGTTCATCTAGATTTTTGCTATACTTAGGGTGTGCTTTATTTTAAGTATAGAGGGGTGTAGACACCGTGTTGTTCATTCATCCTGTTCGATCACTCATGTTGTTGCTTATACTTAGGGAGTGCTTTACCCTAAGTATAAGGGGGGTGATCTTGCTCATTTTTCCTTTTGATCATTTTCGGTTTGTGTCTCGTATGCTTCAACACTTATCCCTCACCTTTTGATCCTCGTCTCTATACTTAGGGATATTTTACCCTAAGTATAGGGGGTTTCAAGCCGAGACGGAGTGTGTATATTCTCTTGACCTCGATCATCTTCGGTTTTGATTCCACTATTCTTAGGATCGCTTGATCCTAAGTATATAGGAGATGATCGATTTCTATTCATTCATTCGTTTTTTTGAGTCATTGTAGTATAGATTCTTTTCACTGATCTATACTTGGCCCGGGTTAAGTCTTCCTTTACCACTTCTTTGGTCACTATGAGGACATAGTTTACGCTAAGTATAGGGGGTGTTGTATATATACTATATATACTTTAGAAGCCATAACTCGTACTTTATTGTATTTTTAATAATAAGGCTTCTTAAAAGTATGGGTGTATATTTTGAGTTTTTAAAAGCCGTAAGAAAACTGTAAAAATGTCTTATTAAAAATGGCTTAAAATTTATATATAAAAATATTGTAAAATTCTTTGATAAAATCCTTAAAAATTTGAAAAATAAAATCTTTATAAAAATCTTGTATAAAAGCCGTATAACTTGTATATAAAAGTTGTATAAAATCCTTTGTGAAAAACATACATAATTTGTGTAAAATTTGTGTAAATCGAGATAATCTACTAACTCTTTCAAAAAGACCCCTAAAAATTGAAAAATTTTAAAATTCAATAAAAATTTACAATAGTCCTTAAAAATCACTTAAAACATTTAATCCAAAAAATCTACTTCATAAAATAATTGTTACATTCATTCGCATTTTTCAAAATAAGTTTAATTCTTGAACCGAATGGATCTAAGTCCGAGAGATGGAGCTTGGTTTTGGCCTAAATCAATTTAATTCTAAAGGGGTTTATTAGGAACAAGAATTGAGACTCTTCAGATCTAGTAGACTTAATTCTTTGGGTTCTATGAGACCATGTTCGGAATTCAACTTTAAAGTGCCTAAGTAGGACACCTGGTATCATCCGTTGAACTCTTCTCCATTTGAACCAATTTTAAACTCTTGCACTTTGCACTTATCTCGACCTGCCTGGGGCTGCGAAGGGCAATCCATTTCGGTTGAGCATTTCCATCCTTGTCTGGCAGTGATGATGTCTAGAGACGGGAGAGATTGGGATTGAAACAAAGCTTCGGATGAGGGAAGGATCTGCTTGCACATTTTTTTTCCAAGACCCCAAAAAATGGATGGAATAAAAGATTCTATATCCATCGGGGCACAAAAGACCTATTGATGAATCCACATTTCATCATCTTTATTCTATCATTTTGGCACCTAAAACCCTAGCAAATGCCTGTAAATAGCCTTAAATCAAGCATCTTAGCATTCATGCATGTGCATCTCAACAGTGTGTAAATTACTGTAATTAAGGCCAAAATTATAGAATAAATAAAGAAAAGAAAAAGAATAAAATATTGTAAATATTTTATGACCCAAAACCCCCGAGACCTAGGCATCTTGATGAATAGGTCGACAAGGAATAAAGTAGGGGGAGATAAGGCCAAAAACACAGTCAAAATACCTATACTTGTTATTCATTCTTTATTCATTTTGGGACCTATTTTTGGTTCCACTTCTTATACATCAAATAAAGACACTTTGTACATGAAAGTTGTAGATAATTTTATAAAGAAAAATACAAAATTGATTTCACAGAAAAAGAATGTACAGACAAAAAGATATGGTCTGAATAAGAATCCAAAATCCCAACTTCCCAGACTTGTATCTCACAACTGACAACTCCAAATGCAGTGTACTCACCTTTAATTGTATATAGAATAAAATAATCTATCAATGGCGGTGGTTTCGCATTTGGCGGAGCTCCGGTTTGAAAGTTGAGTTTTGGACCCTCATTGCACACTTGTACTGAATAAAATATTCAATTTATTCTTTATTCATTATTTATTCATTTTTATATTTTTATAATTTTTTAAATATTACTTATAATATATATGTGCATTAAAATTGAAATAAAATACAAAGAAAAATAAAAATAAAATACTTGTATAAAGACTACATAGGTGTACTACATCTACTTATACCTATATAAAATACACTTGTATTTTATTAAATATATAAAACATCTCAGAAAAATAAAATAAAAATATACTTATGTATATAAAAGTATGTTATAATTTTACAAAATCATAAATAAAGATAATAAGATTAAAAATACCAAAATAAAAATAAAAATATCAAAATACATAGGTATTATACCTATATAGGGTTAAAAAGGCAACTTATAAAATATAAGTCATAAAAATAAATAAAAATCAAAATAAAATACTACATAAAATTCTAAACATTTTTTATTTTATAACTTTTATTTAATTCGACCATTTAGTATTTTAAATAGAATTATTAAGATCTTTTTCCAGGGTTTTTCCTGGTTGGTCCACGTGGACCAACCAGGAAGCCAGGACTGTTGACCTAGGTCAACAGTCTGACCTACCCCTGTAGCCGCTGTCAGACCTCGGTTTGACCCACTCTTTGTCGATTTTTCTAGCCTCCATCTTGCATTTTTTTAGATCAAGCCCTCCATGACTTTTGTCCCTCGATTAGTGGTCTATCACGCCCTTACGTTTTTTTGGGGACAGAGCCATCGATTCACCAGATCTGGCTCGATCTTTGGAGCACCTTGGTCATGGGTCAAACCAAATATATGACGCCCTCCTCTTTCCATTCGAATTTGAGTCCCCTTGGTCCACCCCTCTCCGCCTCTCCAGTGCTCTGAGCCTTGCCGGAGGTGACAGCTCCGCCGCGAGCTTCTCAGCTAGGGCGAACGAGGTCGAGGACGACTCCAGCACCTCCGCCAACCGCCGGCGTCGAGGTATCCTTCATCCTCTGGTTCCGGCCATTGAGGGCTTCCCCCCGCCTATTTCTTTCTTGCATTCACCTCCTGTTAGCTTTAGGATCAAAAACCCCAAAAAAATCTTAAGTTTCATCGCGTATTTCGCCAAACCAAGCATCCTCGCCGGAGCGCACCTCCGGCCACCGTCGACCACCCCCCCCTCGCGCATAGTTTAGGTCCACCCAAGGTCCAGGCACTTTGCCCTGGACCTTCTAACTCTTTTTGCAGGGTCAAAGCGCATTGACTCGCGCCTGGGCGCGATTTTGAAGCTCGCCGGAGCTCAGCCGAGCTCTCCAGCTCCGCCGATCGTCTGCGGGCAGCACAGCCATCCCCGTGCAATTTTGAAGCTCCCAGGAAGTAGAAGACGACCCCAGGAAACTCCAGCTTGATTTTGGAGCCCATCCATCGCCGGAGGAGCGAGATCGGAGTCGGGGAAGTTCGCCTCCGCCGGCCTTCTTCCCCGTTCTTCCTCCTCGCCTCTCCACCGTTCGATCGAGCCCCAGTTCCAGTTCGAATGTCGACCGTCCGATCGTCCACGCCCAGCCACCGTTGGATCTCTCTTTGAGATCTAATCTCAGACGTCGACGCCAACCGTCATCGTGCGTTCTCATGCTGCCACGTGGATAAGTGGCCCGCTTCCCGCCGTTGGATCGTCCACCGCCGCCAGCCGTTGGATGCGCGCCACGCGTCACCTGCAGAGCGCCGGAGCGAGGGTATTTTGCACCCCCACCCTCGCGCCTTTTTGTATTTACTTTTTAGTCTTTAAACTTTTATCTGTAGTTTAAATATTTTGTAATATTTGCAAAAAGACCCCTAGGCTTTATTTATTTGCACTTAGGTCCTCTGCCACGTCACCTCACGTGACCAGTTCACGTGAGGTGTGGGCATTTTGCAGAGGACCCCTCGGACTTTTGTGTATTTCAGTTTAGTCCCAAAACTTTCGTATGAAGTGTAATATTTTTGGGTATTTTGCACGTCGACCCCTAAAGTTTTGAGATATTGCATTCCAGTCCTTCCCAGGCGCGTGCTAGTCACGCGCCCTGGTAGGTAAATTGTGAGCGTGCCCAGGCGGTTATTGGAATTGCTTTTTGGTGCTTTAAATTAAATATTCAGCTTTATATTTTTGTGGAAATTGCATGTTTGCCCCTGGATATTTGAGATATTGCACATATACCCCTACCAGGCCTGATTTTTGAATTGGATGCTTGTTGTATTTATTTCATATATCATTTTAACTCCAAAAATTCCACAAAAATAGACTTAGGCTACTGGACACGTGTACTTTAACGCCACATATTTAGTTTTTGATTTTATTTTATTTTCTTATTTATTAAAAATCAAAAGCAGCCTTTTTGTGCACTGTCTACCTTAGAAAATACCAAAAAAATATTAAAACACCTCTAAAAATTCCAAAAAAATCACCTAGTGTCTATTTTATTCTCTTTTAGTGTCAGTCCAAAAATCATTAAAAATTTCAAAAGAAAAACACTAAAAAATTAAAAACTCTCAAAAACTTCAAAAAAATATATAAAATAGTAGAAAACTCCAAAAATCAAAATCTCAGTTCCTGTTTGTTCCTTATTTTGTTCTTTTTGTTTGAAAAATAGTGTGAAAATTTTGAGTTACTGGTTGGTATTTTTAAGTTTCATTTCATTCACAACCAGCCTCTTTTCCACTGTTTAGTTTTATTTCAGTATTTAAAAATCCCAAAAACATCTTGAAAACCCTCAAAAATCACAAAAACAGTAGAAAATCTTAAAAATACCAAAAACATTTAATTTCTGAATTTTTGAGTATTTTTGCACATTTTTATAAATATTCTACCTTGCCTTTTCTTATATTATCTTTACTTTCCAATATTGAAAAAGAAATACAAAAATATAAAATATAAAATATAAAAATCAGAAAATTAAAAATCAAATACAAAATTAAAAATTAAATAAAATTAAAAAAAATTAAAAATTAAAAACCCACAAAAATTCCTTTGCTTGCTTAGTGTAGACACATCATACACTCACACACACACTTTAGCACTTGCTTGAATTACACTGCTTGCTCCCTGTGTTCGAACTCTCTGCATACTTGACACTATACACCATTTGTGCAGAGTTAAAAATAAATTTTAACTCCACATTGTTTCTAATTTATTGATCTTAGTGTGGGTTAATTGTTGATTAATTTCGGAATTTGTGTGGTCAAACACCGACTGTTGACTCGCCTTGTGAGTCGACATAACCGCATCGAATTCCGAGTTTATCAAATGGCGCCGTTGCCGGGGAGCAACAGCTTGTAGTTCACATTTTTGTTTGATTGTGTGATTGTTTACCATAGCTTTATTTTCCATCTCTCACATTTTTGATATATATTATTGAGCTATCTGACCATCTCTTGTCTTGTCTTCTTGCGAGGGACCGCGGAGCGAGGCGGATCGCCTAGGCGACCCGACGCAACCTTGGGACGTGGAGCCGACTATTCTTTAGCCAAGCCGGCAGGAGAGAGCAAGGAGTGAGAGAGAGAGTGCTTAGATTAGCTTGTCTTTTATTTTTGGTGAGAGAGTGATTTATTTAATTTGTAATAATACAGGTACACTTGGACTTGGACACTTAGACATTCGGGCCTAATTTCCAGGTGTCTGTTCACCCGGGGGCTCACCGCCGTTTTGACCGCGTTTTCATCGCTTGTCATTTTCCGATTTTGTTTTCATTTTTCACTTTATTTTGTGGATTGAGCTCTTAGTTCTAGGTCTGCTTGATTCGATTAGAATAGGTCCAAACACCTAATTATATTTGCATGCTCCTATAGATTCGTATTTGGACTTAGAATAATCAAACAGTTAGTTAGTAGCTTCCAAATCCACGC
The DNA here is from genome assembly GCA_037367405.1 of Ottelia alismoides. NCBI lineage: Eukaryota > Viridiplantae > Streptophyta > Magnoliopsida > Alismatales > Hydrocharitaceae > Ottelia > Ottelia alismoides. The sequence goes on from JAZKJV010001734.1 coordinate 403,188, forward strand.
GTCGCGAGCTCACACCCGAACAAGCACTTTCTCCTACCCCAAATGTGTTGGGCAGAGGAGGGGTGTGCCTAGACCGGACACTCGGATTAGGAGTTGCTAGCTGGCTTGTGGTTCTTCACGCTAGCAGTTGCCTGTACTAGGACGACTTCCGCCTTGCATTTCGCCATATAGATTAGGTTTAAAAATTCTGCTTTGCATCCCGCATGGAGAGAGCTGGGATTCGCTGTAAGTCCTCTTACTTTGCACGCATCATCTAGGCACAAAGGTGAGATTTCCACCTTGGTGTCGACTTGCACGGCTTTTTCCGACTCTATTCTCCCTCTGTTTTTGGAACAAAGTAGGATAAAGGAAAAATACACAAAAACCGTTAGGCGCTTGTTTGAATTTACTCAAAAGAAGCGATAACACCAAAAAAATTAAAAAAAGGGACTGCTAAAGAAAACTTGACCAAAATAAAATCGGTAATTGGATTCATTGCTTGGGGAGAGTAACACCCTCACTTGTCTTCAGGTTGCATAGGAAGGTCTCCTTCCAAGTGAGGTGAGCGCTTCGTAAGGATTAGAGCCCAAAACCCAACTTGTGGCTGCCTTGTGTATCGCCTGGATTTCCGAAGTATTGGCGCTACTATCGTACGTAGTCGAGTAGGACTTGGTCGCAATTGGTGACTCTCTATTGTGAGAGCACCGACCTTGTCCGAAGTACCGAGCCTAGGCCACGCCTTCACGGGTGTGTCTGTCTCACCGGCTGCGTCCGAGTAGGATCTTGCACGCTCACGGGTGATTCCGTTGCGAGCGAGGTCCGAAGTATCGGTTTCGCCTATCGGCTTCCTCTCTCTTTTCTTTGGCTGAGTAGGGATCCAGGAAGGGTTACAAGGACCTCAAAAAGCGCAAGTTACAGGTTACACAGGAGGAGGACAAGTACGGGGACACTTTCCTGGCAGTACTCTCTCTCCTATAGGCGTAGCGCTCTAAGGACTCGTGAAAAGATAATTGCCTGAAAAACAAGCTAAAACTGACAAGATAAAAGCCGAACCTTCACGGCTTCACGAGTTGAGTTGGTGAACTTACCCTTGCTTTGTGTTTGATTGTTAGATTTATTAAGGTCAAGATCAAAAACACCGCACAATTGTGCACAATTTTGTTGCATTTCATTTTCTTCTTTTCTTGCATTATCTCCACTCTTTCCGAATAATAAATATGATGGGACGGAGATCTCTTAGGCCGACCTTGTCGGCACCGCTATCCAGCACTCCTCCTTATTCATCTAGGAACAACTCGGAGAGTCCGCTCTCCGAGCCTGAGTTCACATCCACCCTGTTCCCCCTCGACCACCCTTCCCATTCTCTTTCCCTCAGTCCAATTGTGTCAGAATTCAGTGCATCGCAGAGCTCAGCTCATTCAACAGCACCTGAAATGGCCTCTTTTGCATTTTCAGAGAATCAAGCAATGGCAGACAGAGGCGAGCACCCAGATGACCACGATCACCCTCCATTCATAATTGATCAGGCGGCCATCAACAATTCCTTGCTAGCATCCCTGGAGAATATGCAGAGACAGATCCGTGACCAGGGTGCATTCATGGGTGATCTCATGAGGGAAATAGCTCAGATGAGAGAGAACAGACCTGGAGGAGGCGGTGGCGGAGAAGGAGGAGGACCCGATGCAGGAGGCGATCCGGATGGTGAGCGACCGCCACAGACTATTATGAGGGAACTGCACAACCCAGCTTCGTCCCTCACTCACCGGTGGATTAGACTCCCGCCAATCCACGGAGACTTCGAGCTTCGGCACCACACGATCCAGCTTCTTCCCAAGTTCCATGGGCTGCTGACCGAAGAGCCGCACCTCCATCTCCAAGAGTTCGAAATGATATGCAGCACTATCCACGATCGGTTGTTGACCGAGGACACTATCAAGATGATCGCCTTCCCGTTCTCATTGGTTGATCGAGCCGCATATTGGCTCAAGCATCTAGGGCGATCTGTCGACACTTGGGCAGATCTCCGGTCCGTATATTTGAAGAAATACTATCCTCTCGGCCGGACCAACGCAGTTCGAGCCATGATCAGCAACTTCGTCATGATCCCAAATGAACAGTTCCATGAAGCATGGGATCGATTCAGAGAGCTCATAGACCGGTGTCCACATCACGATATCTCCAAGCCCCACCTGGTGCAGAGTTTCTTCTGTGGGCTGACACCGGAGCTGCAGGGGCTTGTGAACGCCTCTTGCGGTGGGTCTTATTTCTCCAAGGGAGAAGACGACGTCTGGGCCATCTACGAAGGCATGGCAGAGAACTCTACAGTGATGACCCAGGCCAGAGTCTACACTCAGCAGAAGCCCCCGCAGGGAGCGGGATCATTTCAGAGGATCGCTCGCATCGATGCCGGTCCCAGCACAACGTCGGTCGCCGCAGCACAAGCCGAATCAGCAGCAGCCGACATGGGCATTATCAGTGAAAAGCTGGACCGCATGGAGATCCTTGAGAAGAAGCAGAACAAAGGTCTAGCCCAGATGGACCTTCTCACAAAAACCATGAGTGACCTGAAGACTCAAATTCTCTGTATTCATGAGGCACAAGCCCATTCCCAACAGCCTCCCAGGTCACAGGTTGCTTCCAGCAGCAGCAATCCCAATCAGGCCTCCACCTCATACCGCCAGGTGAACCATATCCAGGCGGAGCCGGTTCCATTGCTGCAGTACCATCCAGAGCAACTGCCATCTCAGGAGACTCAGATGGTGGTTTATCAGCCGGAGCAGCCACTGGCAGTTCTACCTCCACCTTCCTTCGAGCAGGAACCGTTGATGGAAGTCAACGGGATTTGGTATGACCGATACCCTCAGCCCGCAATTCGTAGGGATCACCCCGGATTCCGTTGGGGTAATGGTGGATCCTCATCCCAACAGCATTCTCCTGCCCAAGGACTGCAGAACAGCCAGCCGACACAACAGCACAACCAGCAGCCCCAGCCACATCAGTATGCCCAGCCACAACAGTATCAGAGTGGTCCTCATCCCGCCTATCAGGGACAGCAGTGGAGGCAGCGATAGCCGCCTCAGCATTCTTATGCCCAGCCTCCCCCCCAGTATCAGCAGCAACACCAGCAGCAGCAGCCCCATTTCCCGCAAGGACAGCCATCCGGTTCTCAGGGTCCATCCTATGAGAACCCTGCTCTTGATGATCTTGCCCGCTTGCTATCTGAACAGCGAGCATCTTTCAGGCAAGAAATGGATGAGTTCAGGCAGGAGATGCGGGACATCATCAAAGGCAAAGCCGCCATACTCGCTCAGATCCAACCCAATCCTAATAATTTAAAAAGAAAATCTGAGCAGGTAGAGTTCATAGAGGATGCCTCTCCTAGTGACAATTTGAATGATATGTCTTCTTTTGTGAATGATGCTGATTTTGTTACTACTAGGAGCGGTAGGATGCCAGCCGGCGGCGCCTCTTCTGAGCGACAACCAGATGCAGAATCAGGAGCGCCAGAGGAGCAGAGGAGCGGTGCTGATGCCGCTAATGATGATGTTGAAGACGGTGGTGCTAATGCCACCAATGATGGAGTCCAGGACGACGGTGCTGATGCCGTCGTGATACCAGATGCAGACGGTGGTGCTGATGCCACCATTTTGGATGATGAACCAGAGCGCGGTGCTGATGCCGCGAAGACCGGTGCTAGTGGTGGTACTGAGGCCACCATATCCACTTTTGTTGAGCCATCTGTGATGTTACCACATTTTGTATCTAAAGACTGTGGGAACAAAAACATAAAGAAAAATATGAATAAAGGAAAGGTTTCTGTTCAAATTACGGATCCATATGTGTTGAATAATGATGATTGTATGGATTCTCCATCTTCACAGGCACAGGGACCGATTCCTAGCCCTCCATCTGAGGAGGCCCCTACCATCCCCTTTCCCGAGGCACTCCGCCGAGCGAAGGGGGATAAAAAAGAAAATCCAAAAAAGAATCAACAGGTAGAGTTTGGCAATGAAATGATTGACAGATTTCATATTCAGCTGACTCTACGAGAAGCATTTGAGCATATCCCCTTCTTCAAGAAGAATTTGAAAGAAACAACTACTGTCAGAAGGAAGAAGAGGCACAGGGATCAAATCCATATGCTCACTCATAACACTTGCTGCGCCATTCAGAACACATTGCCAGCCAAGCGACCAGACGCAGGAGCTCCCTATGTCAGATGCGAGATTCAGGAGCAGCAGTTTGATCGTACTCTGTTAGACAGCGGCTCTTCAATTAACCTCCTTCCGGCAGCCTTACTCAAGCAGTTCGAGTTTGGCCCTCTTCTTCGAAGCAGAACCGTCCTTCAGTTTGCTGATAGGTCGATTAAGAGGCCGAAGGGGTTATTGAAAGACGTGGTCGTTACCATTCAGGGCCTGAAATTCCCCGTGGACTTCGTTGTGTTGGACATGGAGATCCCTGAGGCGGTAACTGATGCCCCCATCATTCTCGGACGTCCATTCTTGGCCACAGCCAAGGCGGTGACCGACCATGACAGTGGGAAGGTATGCTTTCGCGTAGAGGGCGAGACCATACAAATAGAGACGATCGAAGAGATCAGAGCCAGAGAGGCAGAATGCTCAGAGCAGTCCAGCGAAGCCGAGCAGATGACAGAGGAGGAGCTAGACATCCACCAGGTGTGTGATTTCGAGATGACTGATGATGAATCCAACTGGAAAGATCCCGTAGCACCGACCCTCGCCTTGCCTACAGATTCACTGTATCTCAAGCTCATGGCAGTAGAGAGCCGGGAGAGCACATCCCTGGATGAGGATATCTCTGAGGCTGACAGTGTCGTGATGAGTGGTGCTGAGGAATTTCAATCTTGCTCATCGTCTTCTGATCCCTCGGATTCAGACATAGACTGGGATGACTTTGATGATTATTTGCCTTGTCTGATTCCTTCTGAGCCGACAGCCATGACAGAGTGCGAGCCAGTGCAGTTTATCGATGATCCAGCAGGCCGCTCTTTGTCAGAAATTCAAGCAGTGCGAGAGTTCTCACATGCAGACCTGGTCGCCTTCACACAGACGTATCAGAAGCCAGATCTGCCACCTCCCAGTTGTCCAGAACAAAAACCTCTGCCGCAGACAATGAAGTACAGATTCCTTGCTGGAGAGCCAGAAATGCACCCAGTCATTATCTCAGCAGATTTGACTGGAGAACAAGAATCTCGTCTGATGGAGGTTCTTGAAAGAAACCGCAAGGCGATCGGTTGGAGTATAGCTGATCTCCAAGGGCTGAGCCCAAATCTTTGCTCTCACCACATTTATCTTGAGGATAACGCTAAGCCGTCGCGTGAGTTCCAACGACGGCTGAACCCGAATCTTCGAGACGTAGTCATGAAAGAAATTTCTAAGTGGTGGAGCACCGATTTTATCTATCCCATCTCCGACTCCAAGTGGGTAAGTCCGTTACATGTGGTACCCAAGAAGACGGGTATCACGACATTTGTTAATGAGTCCGGAGAGGAGATCGCTACCAGAGTACCAACTTCTTGGAGGGTTTGTGTGGACTACAGACGATTGAATGAGGCCACCAAGAAGGATCACTTCCCGCTTCCCTTCATTGATCAGATTATCGAACGGTTAGCCGGGAAGAGTCATTACTGCTTTCTTGATGGGTACTCTGGATATAATCAAGTGGCCATTGCGCCCGAAGACCAGGATAAAACGACATTCACCTGTCCGTTTGGGACCTATGCTTTCAGACGGATGCCCTTTGGTCTATGTAATGCTCCGGCGACATTCCAAAGGTGCATGTTGTCCATCTTCTCGGACATGGTGGGTGACTGTTTAGAGGTCTTCATGGATGACTTCTCGGTCTATGGCGACGGGTTCGACGCTTGTCTTGACTGCCTAGACCGCGTGCTGAAGCGCTGCATTGAGGTCAATCTTGTCTTATCCTGGGAGAAGAGTCATATCATGATGACTCAAGGGACGGTCCTCGGTCATATCGTCTCCAACAGGGGCATGGAGGTCGATCCGGCTAAGGTGGACATCATCAGAAAACTCAATCTGCCGTCCAATTTGCGTCAGTTACGGTCTTTTCTGGGGCATGTCGGTTTCTACCGACGGTTCATTCAGGACTTCAGTCGAATTGCCCGACCGCTCACTGACTTGCTCACTAAAGACACCGAGTTTATTGTTAATGATAAGTGTCTTGAATCATTTGAGACTCTCAAAAATATGGTTGTTTCAGCTCCTGTCCTTCAGCCACCCGATTGGTCTCTTCCATTCGAGATCATGACGGATGCTTCTGATTTTGCCGTTGGGGCTGTGCTTGGACAGAGGAGGGATGGTTTACCGTTTGCCATTCACTACGCCAGCCGGACTTTGGATGCCGCGCAGCGGAATTACACTGTAACTGAGAAAGAGATGCTGGCCGTAGTCTTCGCTCTTGATAAGTATCGATCATATATTCTCGGATCTAGAGTGACCATTTATACTGATCATACCGCCATCCGGTACTTAATGGCTAAGAAGGATGCCAAAACACGTCTCACCAGATGGATCCTTCTACTCCAGGAATTTGATATTGAGATTAAGGACAAGCCTGGAGTAAAGAATGTGGTGGCGGATCATCTCTCCAGATTGGAGAATCTTGAGGAATCTGAGCCCAGCGCACCTATAACAGAGACATTTCCAGATGAGGCTATCTTGGCTGTCACCTCACTCCCATGGTATGCTGACTTTGTAAACTATCTTGTTGCCAAGACAGTCCCTCAGGGTTGGCCCAGGCAGAAACTTGAGACCTTCGTAGCTAAGGCCAAGTTTTACCATTGGGAGGATCCCGTCCTTTATCATGAAGGAGGGGATAGTATCTGGAGGAGGTGCATTCCTCAGGAAGAGCAGCATAGCGTCCTCACATACTGCCACAAGCTTGAGGCAGGAGGACATCATTCTGGAAAAGGACAGCACAGAAGGTGCTTCAATCCGGCCTATGGTGGCCTACTCTCTTCAAGGACTCTGATGAGTTCGTGAAGAGATGTACTGACTGTCAGAAAATGGGAACCTGCGGACAGAGAGACATGATGCCCATGAAACCTATTCACTTCTGTGAGGTTTTTGATGCATGGGGGATTGATTTCATGGGCCCATTTCCTAAGAGTCAGGGATTCGAGCATATTTTGCTCGCTGTAGATTATGTCAGCCGATGGGTTGAGGCCATCCCTGCCCGAGCCGCAGATGCTAAAACCGTTTGCAAATTTTTGAGGAAAAATATCATTTCACGGTTCGGAGTACCTAGAGTCTTGATTTCAGACGGGGGGTCTCACTTCATCAATGACAAAGTCAGGGCCCTTGCAGACGAGTTCGGCATTGACCATCGAGTTGCCACTCCTTATCACCCTCAGACTAATGGTCTTGCCGAAGTATCGAATAGGGAGATAAAGACTATCTTGCAGAAAGTTGTCCGCCCAGACCGAAAGGATTGGTCACAGCTTTTGGACTCGGTCTTGTGGGCTTATCGGACATCTTTTAAGAATCCATTGGGAACATCTCCCTTCCGTCTCGTCTATGGCAAGCCGTGCCATTTGCCAGTGGAGATCAAGCATAAATCTTTTTGGGCAGTTACTGAGTTGCTTCTAGATCCCGAGAGTATAGGAGACCAGAGAAGAGCAGAATTGGCAGCCCTGGAGGAATTGAGAGATACAGCCTTCTCCAACAGCCTACAGTACAAAGAGAAAGTGAAAACATGGCACGATTCGCATATCAGCCATAAACAGTTTGAGCCAGATCAGAGAGTATGGTTGTTTGATTCAAGGCTAAAGTTATTTCCAGGGAAATTGCAGAGCAAGTGGAAAGGACCGTATGTGGCCAGGAAAGTACATGACAATGGCAGCATCGACATATCCGAACCGTCATCTTCCTCTACCTTCCGCGTCAATGGTCAACGCTTGAAATTATATCTTGATCATGATCCGCCGACCATTGACGTTGCCCCCATTCTTCTGGTATGAGATGTGTCACTTGATTCTCATTATCTACATCTCATACATGGTGATCAATTCTATCTTCCGCTGTACAGATCCATCTGTTTATATCACTTTGTTGTCTGTTGATTTATTTTCTTCTTTTCTTCTTTTCCTTTTCTATCGTCTTTATCTATCAAAAAGGTGCCGCCCTTGTAGACAGTTTTCCATACTTAGGACGTACTTTGTCCTAAGTATAGGGGGGTTGGCACCCCGAGTTGTTCTATCCTTTTCGATCCTCTCCATTGTCTCCTCTTCTTGTCTATACTTAGGGATATCTTACCCTAAGTATAGGGGGAGACAATCTGAGTACGATCTGTTCATTCCCACCCTTGACCCTCCCTGCTTTGTGTACAGTCTGCTATACTTAGGATTATTTGATCCTAAGTATAGGGGGGACGGTCAACTTCTCATTCGTTGATTCCTTCATTAGTTTGTATTCTTTTGACTTGTCTATACTTAGTATGAGTTATGTCTTCTCTTTTCTCTCCGATCTATGAGGACATAGCTCAAGCTAAGTATAGGGGGGTCGTATATACTATGTATATACTTTAGCCATAACTCGTACTTTCGTATTTTCCTAATAATATGGCTAATAATTCTTTAAAATTCATTAAAAATCTTAATAAAAAGATGTGATTATTCCTCAAATTCTTTTTGTATTTACTGATTAATAAATCAGGTGAAAATGTTTTTTGCAAAATGTTTGAAAAATAGTTTGAAAATCTTTGTGAACATATATTGAAAACTATTTTGAAAATATTTTGTTACACGTTTTCAACCTTTGTCAAAATGTGTGGTTTGTAAAAATTTCTTTTCTTTGTGTGAAATAAAATGTTTGAAAAATGATTTGCAAATGGTTTGAAAAATGGTTGCAAAAATGATTTGAAAAACCTATATGTACTGTTTTGAAAGCCTTTGCAAAATGATTTTCAAATGTGTGTCAAATGTTTGTAAAAATTATTTTGGACTATGCTTTTCAAAAATTGTGTGAAAAGCTTGTGTCAAATAAGTTTGAGGAATATACACATCATAACAAAATCCATTATATATCCATATGTATAAAATTGACCACTTACCCCTGTAAATTCTTAAAATTCACTTCTTGTATATATAAGAAGCACTCCCGTGTACATAGTTTTCACCTTGTTTTCAGCCAAAATCTTTTTGCTTTCAAAAAATTCCCGAAAACATTTGCAAAAATTAAAATCCAAAAACATCTGAAAAATCCTTGAAAAATACAAAAAAAATGCATCTGCATATGCATCATCATATTTTCAAAAATCCATAAAAAGTTCAAAATCTTTGAAAATTGCATCACAAAAATATTTTCTGCATTGCATTGCATAGCATGAGCATTTTTCGGATTGAGTTTGATAGTTGAACAAGTCTAAGTAAAATCCGAAGATTGGAGCTTGATTGGACCTTATAATCTACCTAATAACAGGAACCTTATAGGAACTGGGTTTGAGGTACTTCAGGTCTAGTTGACTTAATTCTTTGAGGATCACGAGACTTGGTTCGATGGATTCTTGACTGCCTAAGTAGAGTATTTCGGAGCACACGCACGATTCTTGTTGATAATGATCTAATTTGGACACCTGCACCTTTCACATGGCTCAACTCAGTTGGAGTGGTGAGGGGATTGGATTTGCCGGTATGAGACGCACACAAGTGGAAACACTTGTCCTCCTCTAGGGAGGGAAGTGCACCCCAACCCGTCCAGTGATTAGGAAGTCTAAAGACAGGAGGCTGTGGGTTGCGATAAAGCTTCAAAAGAGGGATAGTCTACTGGCTCAAGAGGAAAAACTCCTTATGTAAATGCTGCTGTAAATAGTATTTCAAAAAAAAATGTGTTCAGGCATGTACAAAAATAAAAAGCCTGCAAGTATGTACAAAGTCAATAAGCAAGCTTGAGTTCCAAAGTCATATCATATGAGCCTGCAGCAGGATGACTTGACTACACTGGTCTTGCATCCCAAGATAGGTAGCTACACTGGCTACCGTCCATTCTTCTCCTCACCCCCTCCTCTTGAGCTGGTTGCCACTTGAACTTAGAAGGGAATACCCCGCTCCTCGAGGATGGAGTTGCTGGATTGGGGAATCACTGGGTTGTCATACTGGAGAAGTCAGTTTCTTTGTCATTCTAGTTGGGGAGAGCCACCATCACTTACACTGTACAAGTCAGATTCACAGTCGTAAGAGTTTGCGTATGAGTTGAGATATTTCTGACCTGGCTATTGAGGAGACTTGAGCAGAAGTTTTGGGATTCTCAGGGACTGTTGGATTTCAAACACGATTCTCACTAAGGTTCCTCCCGCACTAAAATTCCAAAGGTTCGACTTAAGCTCCAAACTTTGATTTTGCGAAGACAAGTTTGATAATCGAATAAAATCCAAGTTCTTCTTTTTCTTTTCTTTCTTTTCTTTTTGCACTTATTGCATAAGTGTTTGCTAGGGACTAGCAAAGGTAAAGTATAGGGGGATGATGAATCCACATTTCATCATCTTTATTCTATCATTTTGGCACCTAAAACCCTAGCAAATGCCTGTAAATAGCCTTAAATCAAGCATCTTAGCATTCATGCATGTGCATCTCAACAGTGTGTAAATTACTGTAATTAAGGCCAAAATTATAGAATAAATAAAGAAAAGAAAAAGAATAAAATATTGTAAATATTTTATGACCCAAAACCCCCGAGACCTAGGCATCTTGATGAATAGGTCGACAAGGAATAAAGTAGGGGGAGATAAGGCCAAAAACACAGTCAAAATACCTATACTTGTTATTCATTCTTTATTCATTTTGGGACCTATTTTTGGTTCCACTTCTTATACATCAAATAAAGACACTTTGTACATGAAAGTTGTAGATAATTTTATAAAGAAAAATACAAAATTGATTTCACAGAAAAAGAATGTACAGACAAAAAGATATGGTCTGAATAAGAATCCAAAATCCCAACTTCCCAGACTTGTATCTCACAACTGACAACTCCAAATGCAGTGTACTCACCTTTAATTGTATATAGAATAAAATAATCTATCCAATGGCGGTGGTTTCTCATTTGGCGGAGCTCCGGTTTGAAAGTTGAGTTTTGGACCCTCATTGCACACTTGTACTGAATAAAATATTCAATTTATTCTTTATTCATTATTTATTCATTTTTATATTTTTATAATTTTGTAAATATTACTTATAATATATATGTGCATTAAAATTGAAATAAAATACAAAGAAAAATAAAAATAAAATACTTGTATAAAGACTACATAGGTGTACTGCATCTACTTATACCTATATAAAATACACTTGTATTTTATTATATATATAAAACATCTCAGAAAAATAAAATAAAAATATACTTATGTATATAAAAGTATGTTATAATTTTACAAAATCATAAATAAAGATAATAAGATTAAAAATACCAAAATAAAAATAAAAATATCAAAATACATAGGTATTATACCTATATAGGGTTAAAAAGGCAACTTATAAAATATAAGTCATAAAAATAAATAAAAATCAAAATAAAATACTACATAAAATTCTAAACATTTTCTATTTTATAACTTTTATTTAATTCGACCATTTAGTATTTTAAATAGAATTATTAAGATCTTTTTCCAGGATTTTTCCTGGTTGGTCCACGTGGACCAACCAGGAAGCCAGGACTGTTGACCTAGGTCAACAGTCTGACCTACCCCTGTAGCCGCTGTCAGACCTCGGTTTGACCCACTCTTTGTCGATTTTTCTAGCCTCCATCTTGCATTTTTTTAGATCGAGCCCTCCATGACTTTTGTCCCTCGATTAGTGGTCTATCACGCCCTTACATTTTTTTGGGGACAGAGCCATCGATTCACCAGATCTGGCTCGATCTTTGGAGCACCTTGGTCATGGGTCAAACCAAATATATGACGCCCTCCTCTTTCCATTCGAATTTGAGTCCCCTTGGTCCACCCCTCTCCGCCTCTCCAGTGCTCTGAGCCTTGCCGGAGGTGACAGCTCCGCCGCGAGCTTCTCAGCTAGGGCGAACGAGGTCGAGGACGACTCCAGCACCTCCGCCAACCGCCGGCGTCGAGGTATCCTTCATCCTCTGGTTCCGGCCATTGAGGGCTTCCCCCCGCCTATTTCTTTCTTGCATTCACCTCCTGTTAGCTTTAGGATCAAAAACCCCAAAAAAATCTTAAGTTTCATCGCGTATTTCGCCAAACCAAGCATCCTCGCCGGAGCGCACCTCCGGCCACCGTCGACCACCCCCCCCCTCGCGCATAGTTTAGGTCTACCCAAGGTCCAGGCACTTTGCCCTGGACCTTCTAACTCTTTTTGCAGGGTCAAAGCGCATTGACTCGCGCCTGGGCGCGATTTTGAAGCTCGCCGGAGCTCAGCCGAGCTCTCCAGCTCCGCCGATCGTCTGCGGGCAGCACGGCCATCCCCGTGCAATTTTGAAGCTCCCAGGAAGTAGAAGACGACCCCAGGAAACTCCAGCTCGATTTTGGAGCCCATCCATCGCCGGAGGAGCGAGATCGGAGTCGGGGAAGTTCGCCTCCGCCGGCCTTCTTCCCCGTTCTTCCTCCTCGCCTCTCCACCGTTCGATCGAGCCGCAGTTCCAGTTCGAGTGTCGACCGTCCGATCGTCCACGCCCAGCCACCGTTGGATCTCTCTTTGAGATCTAATCTCAGACGTCGACGCCAACCGTCATCGTGCGTTCTCATGCTGCCACGTGGATAAGTGGCCCGCTTCCCGCCGTTGGATCGTCCACCGCCGCCAGCCGTTGGATGCGCGCCACGCGTCACCTGAAGAGCGCCGGAGCGAGGGTATTTTGCACCCCCACCCTCGCGCCTTTTTGTATTTACTTTTTAGTCTTTAAACTTTTATCTGTAGTTTAAATATTTTGTAATATTTGCAAAAAGACCCCTAGGCTTTATTTATTTGCACTTAGGTCCTCCGCCACGTCACCTCACGTGACCAGTTCACGTGAGGTGTGGGCATTTTGCAGAGGACCCCTCGGACTTTTGTGTATTTCAGTTTAGTCCCAAAACTTTCGTATGAAGTGTAATATTTTTGGGTATTTTGCACGTCGACCCCTAAAGTTTTGAGATATTGCATTCCAGTCCTTCCCAGGCGCGTGCTAGTCACGCGCCCTGGTAGGTAAATTGTGAGCGTGCCCAGGCGGTTATTGGAATTGCTTTTTGGTGCTTTAAATTAAATATTCAGCTTTATATTTTTGTGGAAATTGCATGTTTGCCCCTGGATATTTGAGATATTGCACATATACCCCTGTCAGGCCTGATTTTTGAATTGGATGCTTGTTGTATTTATTTCATATATCATTTTAACTCCAAAAATTCCACAAAAATAGACTTAGGCTACTGGACACGTGTACTTTAACGCCACATATTTAGTTTTTGATTTTATTTTATTTTCTTATTTATTAAAAATCAAAAGCAGCCTTTTTGTGCACTGTCTACCTTAGAAAATACCAAAAAAATATTAATACACCTCTAAAAATTCCAAAAAAATCACCTAGTGTCTATTTTATTCTCTTTTAGTGTCAGTCCAAAAATCATTAGAAATTTCAAAAGAAAAACACTAAAAAATTAAAAACTCTCAAAAACTTCAAAAAAATATATAAAGAAGTAGAAAACTCCAAAAATCAAAATCTCAGTTCCTGTTTGTTCCTTATTTTGTTCTTTTTGTTTGAAAAATAGTGTGAAAATTTTGAGTTACTGGTTGGTATTTTTAAGTTTCATTTCATTCACAGCCAGCCTCTTTTCCACTGTTTAGTTTTATTTCAGTATTTAAAAATCCCAAAAACATCTTGAAAACCCTCAAAAATCACAAAAACAGTAGAAAATCTTAAAAATACCAAAAACATTTAATTTCTGAATTTTTGAGTATTTTTGCACATTTTTATAAATATTCTACCTTGCCTTTTCTTATATTGTCTTTACTTTCCAATATTGAAAAAGAAATACAAAAATATAAAATATAAAATATAAAAATCAGAAAATTAAAAATCAAATACAAAATTAAAAATTAAATAAAAATAAAAATAATTAAAAATTAAAAACCCACAAAAATTCCTTTGCTTGCTTAGTGTAGACACATCATACACTCACACACACACTTTAGCACTTGCTTGAATTACACTGCTTACTCCCTGTGTTCGAACTCTCTGCATACTTGACACTATACACCATTTGTGCAGAGTTAAAAATAAATTTTAACTCCACATTGTTTCTAATTTATTGATCTTAGTGTGGGTTAATTGTTGATTAATTTCGGAATTTGTGTGGTCAAACACCGACTGTTGACTCGCCTTGTGAGTCGACATAACCGCATCGAATTCTGAGTTTATCACCTATGCAGTGCAACAATTATCTCTACCAAAAAGAAGCGGAATACACCAAATTTCAAAAATGACTACAACGGTCTGAGCTTCAGAAAATCCTGCATGTCTTCGTGGAGACATGGCTAAACTGGCCAGGCTTCATAGGAGATTTGATTACACCGATCACACTCCAGTTCTCTTCCCATTCTGCTTGCTTCTCTCTTATTCGATTATGGACACAACACGACCTGACCTCAGAAGGAAATACCTCCCTCCTCGAGGATTAAGTTGCTGGACAAGGGCCCAATGGGAGTGTGTAACTGGATGGGCGGTTTCTTCGCTTATCTAGAGCGAGAAGAGCTAAAACTTTTCACACACAGTCAAATTACTTTCAAAGCTAAAAAGTTTGCGTAATGAATAGGTGGATCTGAGTTGGCTATTGAGGTGGACCTGGATAAGGATTTATGGAACTCGAGGGCTGTCGAGGCTTAAGTCCTGATTCTAATAGAGTCCCGACACACTATTAATCCAAAGGTTTAAATCCAGGCTCCAGATTTTGGGTGAAGTGAAAACCAGTTTAAAGAAACAATCATGTTCAATGTTCTTTTATTTTCCTTTTTCTTTTTGCTTGCACTTATTTATAGAGTAAGTGTTTGCTAAGGGACTAGCAAAGGTAAAGTATAGGGGAATGATGAATCCATGATTCATTGCCTTTATTCTTTCATTTTGGCTAAAATTCATGGTAAAATACATGTAAATAATCACTAATTTCATTTAGTTATCATTCTAACCACATATATTTATATTATATATTTAACACTTATTTTTTACTAAAATAAAAGAATAAAGATAAAAAGAAAAATAAAAGAAAAGAACGATGTATATAGAATATATACATACTGATCATAACCCCGAGACTAGGTCAATATTGACCGGGTCGACAAAAGAAATAAATAGGGGGAGATAAGGATCCTAATTTATGATAATTTTCAGAAAATAGAGACCAAAAATATAATTTACTAGTTTTACACCATGTAAATACTTCACCTATTTTATTTATCACTGATGAATCCACATTTCATCATCTTTATTCTATCATTTTGGCACCAAAAACCCTAGCAAATGCCTGCAAATAGCATTAATTCTATCATTTTAGCATTCATGCACATAGGTGTAAATAGTGTATAAAATATTGTTTTTAAAGCCAAAATTATAGAATAAATAAAAGAAAAGAAAAGAATAAAATATTGTAAATATTTTATGACCCGAAACCCCGAGACCTAGGCATCTTGATGAATAGGTCGACAAGGAATAAAGTAGGGGGAGATAAGGGCCTAATACCTATATTTATTCTATTCATTCTTTATTCATTTTGGGACCTATTTTTGGTTCCACTTTCTATACATCAAATAAAGAAACTTTGTACATGAAAGTTGTAGATAATTAAATAAAGAACAATACAAAATTGATTTCACAGAAAAATAATGTACAGATAAAAAGTTATGGTCTGAATAAAAATCCAGAATCCCAACTTCCCAAACCCGTATCTCACAACTGACAACTCCAAATGCCTCAAACTCACCTTTAATTGTATATAGATTAAAATATCTATCCAATGGTGGTGGTCTCGCATTTGGCAGAGCTACAGTTTGAAAGTTGTGTTTTGGACCCCTATTGTATACTTGTACAGATTAAAATATTCAATTTATTATTTATTCATTATTTTTGTATTTTTATATTTTTATAATTTTGTAAATATTATTTATAATAACTATGTATATTAAAATCAGAATAAAAATGCAAAGAAAACTAAAAATAAAAAATATTTGTAAATGAAATACACAGGTATTATACCTATGTACAAACCTGTACTATATCTACTTATATTTTATTTAATAAACAAAACATCTCAAAAAAATAAAATAAAATTATATTTGTGTACATAAAAGTATTTTGTAATTTTAGAAAATAATAAATAAAAATAATAACATTAAAATACACAAAATAAAAATAAAAGGGCAAAATATGTAGATATTATACCTATATAGGCCAAAATAAGTAACTTCTAAAATAAACCTCATAAAATTAATTAAAATTCATAATAAAATACTTCATAAATTAATAAACATTTTTTTATTTTTTAACCAAAATGAAATTCGTCCATTCACTATTTTATTTTGATTTTTGAAATAATTTTCAGGGTATTTTTCCTGGTTGGTCCACGTGGACCAACCAGGTTGGTCTGACAGTTGACCTCGGTCAACTGTCTGATCTCCTCTCCTTGACCTGTCAGAAGAAGTTTTGTCTCATCTTCTCGCCATTTCCTAGGTTTGACCTTGCACCAATCCATGACGATGCCTTCTGCATTTTTGCTCCTCGATCAATGGTGATTCACGCCCTAGTGAAATCTGGGGCTGAAGACCACTGATCGAGGCGTTTCGAGCCTCGTCTTCCACGCCGCCCGTCAACCCTACAAAAGAGCACCCCCGACTTCAATTCAAATTTTAATCCTTCTTCCGCCATTTCCACCTTCAAACCCCTAGCCCTTCGTGTCCCTGGTGACAGCATGCGTCGAATCGAGCCTGGGTTTGAAGCATTTGGCGTCGAATCCAAGAGATTCGTCCCTCGCCGAAGCTCCACCGTGAAGTTCTTCTCGACATCCCCGGTGAGTCTCTCCCCCTTCTACTTCCATTTTCTTGTATCTGTAACTTAGGATAGGTTAGAACTATAGCAGCTTTGCATATCTTTGCTTGAGTCGCCGTGATTGTGTCGATTGAATCCGCGGCGGAGCTGAGCTCCGCCTGCCGTTCCCGTCCATCCCGAGCATCGACCCGACCACTTGTCACCTCCACTCTCTCCCCCTTCACTCCGTCATCACGCTCGACCCCTTCACCCACCTCGATCTCGCCCAGATCGAGTCAACCGATCTCTCCTCTCCGCCGCTCGCCGGAGCTCCCCATCCGAGCAACCTTCCGCTCCCATCACTTCATCAGACCCCACCATTGGCCTCACCTGGTTTTTGCGCTCCTCCCTTGCAGGTCAGAGCCCAAGAGAAGGCTCCATCAAGCCTCGACGTTCCCAGGAGCAGCACCCCAGGCCGCCTTCGCCGTCCGAGCATCCCACGCCGCCTCCGCTCCGCCGGAGGCCACCATCAGATGCGGAGAGGCCCCAGGATCGTTTTGCCCTTGATCCTAGGGCCAGAGCGGCCGTGTGTCGGCCACAATCGCCGATCAAAGCTTGTCGGGGAGGTGTTCTTCGTGAACCTCCCCCTGCCATTGGATCAGAAGCCATCTCCAGACGCTACGCCAACCGTCCGATCGCCTGTTGTGCCCAACCGTTCGATCAGCCATCCAAGATCTAATCTCAGCCGTCCAGGAAGAAAGGGTACCAGCCGCTCGATGCTCGCCACGTGTCCAAGTGAATCTCCATCGGTCGCACGATCGAGAGCTTGGGTATTTTGCATCTTAAGCCCAAGCATTTTTGTATTTACTTTTTAGTCTAAAAACTTTCGTCTGAAGTTTAAAAATTTTTGTAATAATTGCACTTAGGCCCTCACTCTTTCACTATTTGCACTTCAGTCTGCGCCACGTCACCTCACGTGACTGGGGCGTGTGCTTTTTGGACCTTTTGCACTTTTTGACCTGAACTTTTAGGTATTTGCAGTTATACCCCTGTGCGTGGTTATTTAAATATGATTTTGGGTTAATTGCATGTATGCCTTGCCGGCTTTTGATATTTACAAATATGCCCCTGTGAATGATATATCACGTGTTCTGCGCGTGTCTTTTAGGCGAAATTTGCACCTAAGCCCCTAGATGTTTATATAATTGCATTTATACCCCTGCCAGGCTTAGGAATTTTGTGTGCTTAGTTTATTTATTTCACGCCTCATTTAATTGCCAAAAATTCTCAAAAAATAGACTTAAGCTCTTGTTTGCTCATCCTTTCATGCCATATTTTTAGTTTTTGATTTTTTCGCATTTTTATATTTATTAAAAATGAAAAACATGTTATTTCAGCATTGTCTAGCTTAGAAAATACCAAAAAAATATTAAAATACCTCTAAAAATTCTAAAAAAATCACTTACTGTGTATTTTGATCTCTTTATTTTCAGTCTAAAAACCACTAAAAATTTCAAAAGAAAAACCTTAAAAAATTAAAAAATACATAAAAACTTCAAAATAATATATAAATTCAAAGAAAACTCAGAAAAATATAAACTCAGCTCCTGTTTGTTCCATATTTTATTGACTTTATTTGAAAATTAGTTTGGAAAAATTTTGTGACTGTTTGCTATTTTTAATTTCCATTTTATCCCCAGCCAGTAGTTTATTCACTGTTTTGCTTTATTTTATTATTTAAAAAATACCAAAAACATTCTGAAAATTACCCAAAAATCACAAAAATAGTAAAAAAGTTATAAAAAGACCAAAAAGATTTTATTTCTAAATTGTTGTCTATTTTTGCATATTTTTATAAATATTTTATCCCCTCTTTTATTACATTGTCTTTATTTTCCAATATCGAAAAAAGAAAATAAAAAATATAAAATATAAAATTATAAAAATCATAAAATTAAAAATCAAAAGACAAAACTAAAAATTAAAAATTAAATAAAAAAATAAAAATAAAAAAACCCACAAAAAAATTAGTTTGGCTAAGTGGTTCATTCGACTTAGGTTTGGATTTTTGTCTATACTCTACAGCCTTGCTTCCTGTGTTCGACCCCTACTTGCTTGTCGCTGTACTTTGTTAGTAGGGTATAATAAATTTTAATCCTTGCTATTGATTGCTTTATTGATTGTGTCGGTTAATTGTTGACAAACAAAGAGGCTTGAGTAGTCGCATCAGCGACAGTGAGTCTGTGTTGTCAGACCACTATTTAGCGGCTCTCGCTTTTTCGCTTTTCAAATGGCGTCGTTGCCGGGGACCATCGGCTTGTAGAGTACCTTTGGGTCTTTTATTCACTTAGCCATTTTTTCTTATTTGTTTTTCTTGCATAATTTGTTTTGAACTGTCTGACATCTCTTTTGTTTTCTTGCGAGGGACCGCTGACCGAGGAGGATCGCCTAGGGGATCCTGTGCATCCTTGGGAGGAGGAGCTGGCTATTCTACCCTAGCCGGTAGGAGAGAGCAAGAGAGATAGAGAGAGAGATAGTTGCTTTTATTTTTGTGAGAGAGAGTTATTTGTTTAATTTGTAATAATACAGGACTTGAACACTCGGACACTTCGGGCCTAATTTCTGGGTGTTTGTTCACCCGGGGGCTTACCGCGGCTTTCTCGTGTTTTCTCGATTGTCATTTTCCGATTTTAATTTCTTTTTCATTTCTTTTGTGGATTAAGCTCTTAGTTGTAGGCCTTGATTGATCGATTAGATTAGGTACAAACACCCTAACCAACAATTGCATGTACCTATAGATCGTGCTTGGACTTAGTTTAATTAAAACAGCGAAGTCACTCTTCTTTGATCCGCGCACCACGAGCTCTCCCCGCAAAGCGCTTTCTCCTAAAATCAAGTGTGTTGAGCAGAGGAGGGGGGAGCCTAGACCGGACCTTAGGATTGAAGATTAGTGATTAGCTTGTGGTTCTTCACATTAGAAGTTGCCTACCTTAGGACGATTTCCGCATTGCATACCGGCATATAGATTAGGTTTATAAATTTCTGCTTTGCATCCCGCATGGAGAGAGCTGGGATTCGCTGTAAGTCTTCTTACTTTGCATCCATCATTTAGGCACAAAGGTGAGATTTCCATCTTGGTGCCGACTTGCATTGGCTTTTCCCGACTCTTTTCTCCCTCTGATTTTGGACAAAGTAGGATAAAGAAAATACAAAACCATTAGGCGCTTGTTTGAATCTACTCAAAAGAAGCGATAACACAAAAAATTAAAAAAGGGATTGCTAAGAAAACTTTGACCTAATTAAAATTGGTAATTGGACTCATTGATTGGGGAGAGTAACACCCTCACTTGTTTTCAGGTTGCATGGGAAGGTATCCTTCCAAGTGAGCAGAGTGCTTCGTAAGGATTAGAGCCAAAAACCCAACTTGTGGCTGCCTTGTGTATCGCCTGGATTTCTGAAGTATTGGCGCTACTATCGTACGTAGGCGAGTAGGGCTTGGTCACCATTAATGACTCACTATTGTGTGAGCATCGACCTTGTCCAAAGTACCGAGCATAGGCCACGCCTTCACGGGTGTGTCTGTCTCACCGTCTGCGTCCGAGTAGGATCTTGCACGCTCACGGGTGATTCCGTTGCGAGCGAGATCCGAAGTATCGGTTTCGCCTATCGGCTTCCTCCCTCTATTTCTTTGGCTGAGTAGGGATCCAGAAGGGTTACAAGGACCTTAAAAAGCGCAAGTTACAGGTTACCCAGGAGGAGGACAAGTACGGGAATACTTTTCCGGCAGTACTCTCGCTCCTATAGGCGTAGCGCTCTAAGGACTCGTTGAAAGATAAATTCCTGAATTCAAGATAAAAACTACAAAGATAAAAGCCGAACCTTCACGGCTTCACGCGTTGAGTTGGTGAACTCCCTTGTCTTGTGTTTGATTGCTAGTCACATTTAGGTCAAGATCAAAAATATCGCGCCCTTGCGCAAAAATTTTGTCTTCCCTCCAGTTGACCCTTGCTCATTGTGAGCCTTCTACTGTTTTGCACTCCTTTGATCCCTTGTTGACCTCCGTATCTTTCATCCACATCGATCTTCCTCTTGATATTCGAGATGGCGACGAATGGGCGGTTCAGTCGAGGCTCTGTCGGCACCCACATCAGTTCCATTCGCTCGCCCTCTCCAATAATTCAGGGCGATTCCTGAGAACCCGGTTCAAACCCTATGAACCGATCTCCAGACTCCCTGTCTTCTTCAATAAACCGAGATCGCTCTCGTCCCAAATTCTGTCCGTTTGGATGGCAATTGATTTCACTCCTTATACATCGCCATCCTTAGCAAAATTCTGTGTTGATCTTGACACAGATAACATCTCTCTATCTGGTGCTGCAATTCAGACTTATCGGGGCATTCTACCATGTGCATACTTAGAGCCCGAGTCAGCGAACCAAGCAGAATCCGAGATGACAGGAGGCAGAGGAAAAGGACCACAGGCCCCACCTGAACCAGAAGTTAATCCGGGGGAAGGAAAATACACCACGCAGGGCGAGGTTAACAGTCAGCTGCTGGCTTCCATCCAAGCCATTCAACAACAGTTGACTAATCAGGCCCTGGCCCACACAGCCTTCTAGGACATGTTGAACGATCTGAGAAGGAGGTCCAATGCGAGAGATGGCCGACGAGAGGATGATCCGAACTTCGTTCCCAATTTCCATGAAGTCAGGGATGAGTTTTCAGTGGGACCCGAATATGAAGCAGCAGAAGAAGATCCACCGCAGCCCAAGCCCACACTCAAGGAGACATACAACCCAGGAGCAGGGGGCATCACTGAGTGGATTCAAGTTCCACGTATGCATTCTCACTTTGAGCTAAAGCCGCAATTTATGTCATTGCTTCCCACTTTCCATGGGAACACCACTGAAGAACCGTACATTTTTCTCAAGAAGTTTGGCCGCATATGTTCCACTGCTCACTACCCGGAATCCCTCTGGATGTAGTCAAGATGACTGTGTTTCCCTTCAGCCTTCAAGACAAGGCCCTTTATTGGGTTGACCATCTTGGGAAGGTCGTCACCACCTGGGAGGAATTGAAATCTGCCTTTCTCCATAAATTCTATCCTCTCGGGAGATTAAATCAGATGCGTGCCCGGATCTCCAGTTTCTGCCAGCAGCCCCACGAGACCATTCATGAAGCGTGGGAGAGATTCAAAGATCTTCAAGAGAAGTGCCCCTACCATGATATTCCAAAGACCAGTCTCATACAACACTTCTTTGGGGGGCTATCATTTGAGAGCCAAAAGCTTGTAGATGCAGCTTGCGGCGGTTCACATTTCAACAAGGACGAGGACGTGGTATGGAATGTCTTCGAAGAAATGGCTGAAGGAGAAGCAGCCCAATCCTCGTCCAGAATATACATGAAGCCACCAACCGCCATCAGCAAGCCAGTGACCATGGCTTCTCACATCGAAGACAAGGATGAGAGCTCCAACCTTAGCATCATTGGGAGCCACTTGTCCAAGGTGGATATCATCGAGAAGAGGTCGTAGGACCTCGAAAAATTGGCAGTCATTGAGAAGAGGACCCAGGGTTTTGAAAAGCTCGACCAGATTTCCCAACAGCTGGAGCAGCTCGTCCGTGCTTTAAATGCAAACATGTGCAACGCTGTGTCTACTTCTGCCGAGCCGAATGCTAAGAAGAAGGAGCCCGCAATGCAGCAACACCCTCAGCCGACTCCACAGCCGCCCCAACCTGTCCAACACGTGTACTACGTGCAGGCCCCGGAGCAGCCCCCGCAGCCCCAGACACAGATGGTTGTATATCAACCGGAGCCCCGGCCGACATACTCCGAGCAGTTCTCTCCACCCCGCCACTGATTCAGGAGATCAATGGCGTATGGAACAACGAAGCGCAGCTGACCCGTCCTCAGGGACATTCTCAGGGTCAGAACATGGGTAACATGCCCTACCAGCACCAGCAGCAGGGTGGGAGACCCTTCCAGCCTTCCTGCCAGTATCAGCCTCCATCTCAGGGTAATACCTGGAGGTAGAATTACCAGCACGGTCCTCAGCAGTCCGGATATCACGGACAGGGATATCATCAGAAACCGGCTGCTCACTTCAATCAGCAGAATGCACCATATTCCTCCAACACTCCTTCTCACCAATTTTCACAAGGTTACCAGTCGCAATAGCAGCCGCCATATCAGCATTCTGGACCCCAGCAGGGAGACTCCTCTGAGATTGTGCCGGTCAACCCGGCCCTGGCCTGTTTGGAGCAGTTAATGAAAAACATGGCTGAGATGAACCAGAAGATCGACGACCTGACGGCAGCCAAGACCGCCATACCAGCCCAGGTCAAAGCCAACCCGAACAATTTCCGACGCGAGGAGCAGGTAGCCGGCAGTGTCCAACCCGAATCAGGTGAATTAAATTGTTTTTTATCTAATGCTGTTACTCTCAGGAGCGGTAGGGCACTCCAGCCATCGGCGACGGCGAAAGGAAAGCATCTCGCATCTGACGGGGAATCGTCACTCCAGCCAACACCAGGGCCGAGCAGTATTTTGGGAGCAGCACCAGCATGCAGAAATTCACAAAAAAATGAAGAAAATAGAAAAACACAAAAAAATAGCAGCAACCTCGGTGGAGATCAGCCCGCATTGGAGCCGCCTGCACCTGCCTCACAGCCAGTTCCTGATAGGAGGAGCACCGCACCTGCAGCGAGTCCAACGCCAGCACCTGAAGCCGAGCCTGTCATTTTTGGTCCATAAATTGTAGATGAATCCATTCCTTTTTGCCATCTACCTGTAAACAACAATATGGACACTATTTTGAATGAAATGGGTGAAGATTTTGTAAATATTCCTTTCACAGAAGCAATGAAAAAACACAAAAAAATGAAAAATTCGAAAAGTGCTTTGTCTGATCCTGCCATCATAGAAATCATTCAGAATTTGGTGCTGAATATGCCATTGATGAAAGCTCTTGAGTACATGCCAGCTGTGAAGAAAGGATTAAAAGAGGCATGCACGACCAAGCGCAGGCCGAACCCCCGCAATTCCAGAAGCAAAGGTGGCAAGTCCGAAAAGCACATTCTCACAATGGCCACAGTTAACACCATCAGCAACCTCCCGGATAAAAAGCCAGATATGGGAGCACCTCTTGTACGTTGTCAGATGTTCAATCAAGAATTCGAGCGAACACTTCTCGACAGTGGATCTTCTGTCAATTTGATGCCAGCCTCTCTACTCACGGAGTTCAGGTTAGGACCGCTCAAGCCTACAAAGATGATTCTGCAATTTGCAAACAAGTCAGTCAAGCGGCCTAGGGGCCTGTTGGAGGACGTAATCGTCACGGTTCAGGGAAAGTCATTCCCGGCCGATTTTGTGGTCTTAGATATGGACGTCCCCTCTCCATTGCTCCTTATCCCGATCATATTCGGAAGACCATTTCTGCGGACATCAAATGCAGTAATGAATTATGGGACGGGAGAAATCACTTTTGGCGCTAGCAATGAAATAATCAGAGTAGAGACCCTGTCTGAGGGAACAACAGCCGAGCAGACATCTACATCATGTGCAAGGGTGATTGAATATGCTGACGACTAAGACTTTCTGGCAGAAACTCAAGACATCAATTTATTTCTTGATGATAATGAGATCCATGAACTCCTCTGTCCCGAGGAGGAAGTGGAGTGCGCAGTCGAATTTCCCCTTATCAATCAGGATGAGGAACTCGCTGATGTGCTGCAAGAGACTGCCGTGGGAGTGATGTGCCTTCAGAACCAAGAGCTGAAGTCTGAAGAATCCTTGAATGAAGAAAAAATTATTGAGGAATTCTGTCAGGATTTGAGAGAAGAAACCGATCAGAAGATGATGGACACCGAACAGTTGAATGAATCACCACCTGCACTGATAGCTGAAGTCACCACTGAAGCAGCTCAGACTCCGTCAGAGCTAAAACCTTTGCCCTCCAACATGAAGTATGCCTTCCTTACGGGAGAACCTAATATGCACCCGGTCATCATCAATGCCCATCTGACCGAAGACCAAGAATCTCGTCTGATGGAGGTTCTTGAACGTAACCGCAAGGCAATAGGCTGGCGAACTTCCGATCTCCATGGGATCAATCCGTCACTTTGCTCACACCGCATCTTTCTGGAAGAAGATTGCAGGCCCTCTCGAGAACTATAGAGAAGATTAAATCCGAACCTGCGGGAGGTTGTTATGAAAGAGATCCAGAAATGGTGCGATGCGGGATTTATCTATCCCATCTCCGATAGCAAATGGGTGAGCCCGCTGCATGTTGTGCCCAAGAAATCAGGGATCACCATTGTGAAGAATGACAAAGGAGAGGAGATTGCCACCAGAGTACCCACTTCTTGGCGAGTGTGCGTGGATTATAGGAGACTTAACCTCGCCACCAAGAAGGACCACTTTCCTCCACCCTTCATCGACCAGATCTTGGAGAGATTGGCCGCGAAGGAATACTTCTGCTTCTTGGATGGATACTCTGGGTATAATCAAGTTGATATTGCTCCTGAAGATCAATAGAAGACCACGTTTACCTATCCTTTTGGCACATATGCCTTCAGACGGATGCCGTTCGGGCTATGCAACGCCCCAGCCACATTTCAGAGGTGTATGCTTGCAATTTTTGCCGATATGGTGGGCAACTTTCTCGAGGTTTTTATGGAAGATTTTTCGGTCTACGGAGATTCATTCGACCAATGCCTGGATTATTTAGACCGAGTCCTACAGAGGTACTGTGAAGTCAATCTTGTGCTCTCGTGGGAAAAGAGCAATTTCATGGTGACCGAAGGAATTGTGCTGGGTCACGTTGTTTCTAAACGTGGCATGGAGGTTGACCCAACAAAGGTGGATGTGATTTCCAAACTTGAGCCACCTACAAACATCAATCAAGTCCGGTCATTCTCGGGCCATGTCGGTTTTTACCGACGTTTCATCAAAGATTTCAGTAAACTGGCCCGACCGTTGACTGAGTTGCTCAGCAAGGACAATGAATTCATTGTAGATGACCGTGTGCTCCTTGCCTTTAATCAGTTGAAAGAGCTCATCACACAGGCCCCTGTCTTACAGCCACCGATTTGGATTCAGCCTTTCGAGATCATGACCGACGCGTCAGATTATGCCATCGGGGATACCTCCTTGGGTCCAAAGTAATCATTTACACTGATCATTCGGCCATTCGGTACTTACAGCAGAAGAAGGACGCCAAACCACGTCTCATTCGGTGGATCCTTCTCCTCCAGGAATTTGACTTAGAAATCAATGATAAACCTGGGGTAAAGAATGTAGTGGCCGATCATCTGTCAAGGCTTCCTAAACCAGAGTCTCCTAAACTGAACCTGCAGCCGATCACAGAGACCTTTCCAGATGAGTCAATTCTGTCTATCGCCTCACTTCCTTGGTATGCGGACATTGTGAACTATCTAGTTGCCAAGAAAATCCCACAGGACTGGCCTAAATTGAAAATAGACAGGTTCTTGTCAAAAATCCATTTCTACCAGTGGGAAGACCCGTATCTGTTTCGTGAGGGAGCAGATTGCATCTGGAGAAGGTGCATTCCTCGGGAGGAAGTTCCAAGTGTCCTCGCTTTATGTCATGATCAAGATTCTAGAGGACATCATTCAGGCAAACGGACGGCAGCAAAAGTTCTTCAAAGTGGCCTCTGGTGGCCTTCATTATTCAAAGATGCAGATGAGTATGTCAAATGTTGCACTGACTGCCAGAAGATGGGTGGAACCATAGGAATGAGAGATACGATGCCTCTAAAATACATTCAGATCTCAGATGTCTTTGACGCATGGGGCATCAACTTTATGGGTCTGTTTCCTAACAGTCAGGGTTATGAATATATTCTGCTTGCTGTCGATTATGTAAGTCGATGGGTGGAGGCTATTCCCGCCCGAGCCGCCGACAGTAGGACTGTCTGTCAATTCTTGAGAGATCACATCATAGCACGATTTCGGATTCCCAAGATTCTCATATCTGACGGGGGTAGTCATTTCATAAACAGAGAGGTGAAGAAGCTGGCCCAAGAATTATGCATTGAGCATCGTGTCGCTTCACCCTACCACTCGCAGTCCAATGGCTTAGCTGAATGTTCAAACAGGGAGATCAAGACAATCTTACAGAAGCTTGTGCGTCCGGATCACAAGAACTGGTCTCAGTTGCTTGATTCTGTTCTTTGGGCTTATAGAACAGCGTACAAGTCACCCTTGGGAATGTCTCCCTACCGCCTTGTGTATGGCAAGCCATGCCATTTGCCCGTCGAACTAATTCACAAATCTTTATGGGCCATTAACATCTGTAATTTGGACTCCAAGCAAGCAGGAAAGAATAGAAAACTGGATCTGAACAGATTATTGGAATTCAGAGATTACGCATATGACAACAGCCTGATGTACAAGGAGAAGGTAAAAACATGGCATGACAAGCATATCCGTCGCAAGTTCTTTGATCCAGGTCGGAAGGTGTGATTGTTCGATGCGAAATTGAAGATCTTCCCAGGAAAATTAAAGAGCAAATGGACTGGGCCGTTTTTGGTTAGGCAAGTGCGTGACAACGGAAGTGTATTGATATCCAATTTGTCAGCTGACGCACAACCATTTGTAGTCAATGGACAACTTCTGAAGCCATACCTTGAACATGATACATTCATGGTTGTCGTTGACTCAGTTCAAGTAATCTATGAGGATGAGCTGAAGATCTCCAAAGAAGCAGAGAAAAGCGAAGCACAACAAAACATTTTTGAATGATTTTTCATCTTTTTCTTTTTCTTCTTTTCTTCTTTTCAATGTCTTTTACCCTCTCCTACCGAATTGATGCCATCCCTTTCATCATTGCTACACTTAGGATGTACTCTATCCTAAGTATAGGGGGGATGCGCATCCCGAGTTGCTCATATCCACTTTCATCCCTTTTTCTTCTTTTCTTCTTTTCTTCTTTTCCTCTTCTATTTTCTTTATCTATCAAAAAGGTGTCGCCCCTTATAGACAGTTTTCTATACTTAGGATGTACTTTGTCCTAAGTATAGGGAGGTGTGCACCCCGAGTTAATTCTATTCTTTTCGATCCTCTCCATTGTCTCCTCTTCTTGTCTATACTTAGGGATACCTTACCCTAAGTATAGGGGGAGACAATCTGAGTACGATCTGTTCATTCCCACCCTTGACCCTCCCTGCGTTGTGTACAGTCTGCTATACTTAGGATTATTTGATCCTAAGTATAGGGGGGACGGTCAACTTCTCATTTGTTTGTTCATCCATTCCTTTATTTATTTATTCTTTAGACTTGCCTATACTTAGTACGAGTTATGTCTTCTCTTTTCTCTCTGATCTATGAGGACATAGCTCAGGCTATGTATGGGGGGTCTTATATACTGCGTATATACTTTAGCCATAACTCGTACTTTTGTATTTTCCTAATAAATATGGCTAATAACTCTTTAAAATCCATTACAAATCCTTAATAAAAAGATGCGGTTATTCCTCAAATTCTTTTTGAATATATTGATTAATAAATCAGGTGAAAATGTTTTTTTTTTGCAAAATGTTTGAAAAATAGTTTGAAAATCTTTGTGAACATCTATTGAAAACTATTTTGAAAATATTTTGTTACATGTTTTCAACCTGTGTAAAAATGTGTGGTTTGTAAAATTTCTTTTCTTTGTGTGAAATAAAACGTTTGAAAAATGATTTGCAAATGGTTTGAAAAATGGTTGCAAAAATATTTTGAAAAACCTATATATACTGTTTTGAAAGCGATTTTGCAAAATGACTTTCAAATGTGTGTAGATGTTTGTAAAAATGTTGGTAAAAATTATTTTGGACTATAGTTTTCAAAAATTGTTTGAAAAAGCTTGTGTCAAATAAGTTTGAGGAATACATACATCACACAAAAATCCATTATATGCATCTATATATGTATAAAATTGACCACTTACCCCTATAAATTCTTAAAATCCACTTCTTGTAGATATGAGAAGCACTCCCGTGTACATATTTTCAACCTAGTTTTCAGCCAAAAACTTTTTATTTTCAAAAATCCCAAAAACATTTGCAAAATTAAAATCCAAAAACACTTGAAAAATCTTTCTGAAAAATACAAAAAAATGCATCATCTTTTCAAAAGTCCATAAAAAATTCAAAAATCTTGAAAATTGCATCACAAAAATATTTCCTGCATTTTGCATATCATTTGCATAGCATGAGCATTTTTCGGATTGAGTTTGATAGTTGAACGAGTCTAAGTAAAACCCGGAGATTGGAGCTTGATTGGACCTTAAATCTACCTAATAACAGGAACCTTATAGGAACTGGGTTTGAGGTACTTCAGGTCTAGTTGACTTGATTCTCTGAGGATCACGAGACTTGGTTCAAATGGATTCTTGACTGCCTAAGTAGAGTATTTCGGAGCACACGCACGACTCTTGTTGATAATGACCTAACTTGGACACCTGCACCTTTCACATGGCTCAACTCAGTTGGAGTGGTGAGGGGATTGGATTTGCCGGTATGAGACGCACACAAGTGGAAACATTTTTCCTCCTCTAGGGAGGGAAGTGCACCCAGCCGTCCAGTGATGAGGAAGTCTAAAGACAGGAGGCTGTGGGTTGCGATAAAGCTTCAAAAGAGGGATAGTCTACTGGCTCAAGAGGAAAAATTCCTTATGTAAATGCTGTTGTATATAGTATTCAAAAAAAATGTGTTCAGGCATGTACAAAAATAAAAAGCCTGCAAAGTATGTACAAATGTTATAAAGTGAATAAGCAAGCTTGGGTTCCAAAGTCATATCATGTGAGCCTGCAGCAGGATGACTTGACTACACTGGTCTTGCATCCCGGGATAGGTAGCTACATTGGCTACCGTCCATTCTTCTCTTCACCCCCTCCTCTTGAGCTGGTTGCCACTTGAACTTAGAAGGGAATACCCCGCTCCTCGAGGATGGAGTTATTGGATTGGGGAATCATTGGGTTGTCGTACTGGGGAAGTCAGTTTCTTTGCCATTTCAGTTGGGGAGAGTCACCATAACTTACACTGTACGAGTCAGATTCATAGTCGTAAGAGTTTGCGTATGAGTTGAAGTATTTCTGACCTGGCTATTGAGGAGACTTGAGCAGAGTTTGGGATTCTCAAGGACTGTTGGATTTCAAATTCGGTTCTCGCTAAGGTTCCGCCCGCACTAAAATTCCAAAGGTCCGACTTAAGCTCTAGACTTTGATTTTTTTGAAGACAAGTTCGATAATCAAATAAAATCCATATTTCTTCTTTTTCTTTTCTTTCTGTTTCTTTTTTTGCACTTATTGCATAAGTGTTTGCTAGGGACTAGCAAAGGTAAATTATAGGGGGATGATGAATCCACATTTCATCATCTTTATTCTATCATTTTGACACCAAAACCCTAGCAAATGCCTGTAAATAGCATTAATTCTATCATTTTAGCATTCATGCACATAGGTGTAAATAGTGTATAAAATGTGGTTTTTAAAGCCAAAATTATATAATAAATAAAAAAAGAAAAAATAAAATATTGTAAATATTTTATGACCCGAAACCCCGAGACCTAGGCATCTTGATGAATAGGTCGACAAGGAATAAAGCAGGGGGAGATAAGGGCCAAATACTTATATTTATTCTATTCATTCTTTATTCATTTTGGGACCTGTTTTTGGTTCCACTTTCTATATATCAAATAAAGAAACTTTGTACATGAAAGTTGTAGATAATTAAATAAAGAACAATACAAAATTGATTTCATAGAAAAATAATTTACAGATAAAAAGTTATGGTCTGAATAAAAATCCAGAATCCCAACTTCCCAGACCCGTATCTAACAACTGACAACTCCAAATGCCTCAAACTCACCTTCAATTGTATATAGATTAAAGTAATCTATCCAATGTGTGGTTTCGCATTTGGCGGAGCTACGGTTTGAAAGTTGAGTTTTGGACCCCTATTGTATACTTGTACAGATTAAAATACTCAATTTATTATTTATTCATTATTTTTGTATTTTTATATTTTTATAATCTTGTAAATATTACATATAATAACTATGTATATTAAAATCAGAACAAAAATGCAAAGAAAACTAAAAATAAAAAATATTTGTAAATGAAATACACAGGTATTATACCTATGTACAAACCTGTACTATATCTACTTATATTTTATTTAATAAACAAAACATCTCAGAAAAATAAAATAAAATTATATTTGTGTACATAAAAGTATTTTGTAATTTTAGAAAAATAATAAATAAAAATAATAACATTAAAATACATAAAATAAAAATAAAAGGGCAAAATATGTAGATATTATACCTATATAGGCCAAATAACTAACTTCTAAAATAAACCTCATAAAATTAATTAAAATTCATAATAAAATACTTCATAAATTAATAAACATTTTTATTTTTTAACCAAAATGAAATTCGTCCATTCACTATTTTATTTTGATTTTTGAAATAATTTTCAGGGGATTTTTCCTGGTTGGTCCACGTGGACCAACCAGGTTGGTCTGACAGTTGACCTCGGTCAACTGTCTGACCTCCTCCCCTTGACCTGTCAGAAGAATTTTTGTCTCATCTTCTCGCCATTTCCTAGGCTTGACCTTGTACCAATCCATGACGATGCCTTCTGCATTTTTGCTCCTCGATCAATGGTGATTCACACCCTAGTGAAATCTGGGGCTGAAGACCACTGATCGAGGCGTTTCGAGCCTCGTCTTCCACGCCGCCCGTCAACCCTACAAAAGAGCACCCCCGACTTCAATTCAAATTTTAATCCTTCTTCCGCCCGAGCCACCTTCCGCTCCCATCGCTTCATCATACCCCACCATTGGCCTCGCCTGGTTTTTGCGCTTCTCCCTTGCAGGTTAGAGCCCAAGAGAAGGCTCCATCGAGCCTCGACGTTCCCAGGAGCAGCACCCCAGGTCGCCTTCGCCGTCCGAGCATCCCACGCCGCCTCCGCTCCGTCGGAGGCCACAATCAGATGCGGAGAGGCCCCAGGATCGTTTTGCCCTTGATCCTAGGGCCGGAGCGGCCGTGTGTCGGACACAATCACCGATCAAAGCTCGTCGGGGAGGTGTTCTTCGTGAACCTCCCCCTGCCGTTGGATCAGAAGCCATCTCCAGATGCTACGCCAGCCGTTCGATCACCTGTTGTGCCCAACCGTTCGATCAGCCATCCAATATCTAATCTCAGCCGTCCAGGACGAAGGGGTACCAGCCGCTCGATGCTCGCCACGTGTCCAAGTGAATCTCCATCGGCCGCACGATCGGGAGCTTGGGTATTTTGCATCTTAAGCCCAAGCATTTTTGTATTTACTTTTTAGTCTAAAAACTTTCGTCTGAAGTTTAAAAATTTTTGTAATAATTGCTCTTAGGCCCTCACTCTTTCACTATTTGCACTTCAGTCCGCGCCATGTCACCTCACGTGACTGGGGTGCGTGTTTTTGGACCTTTTGCACTTTTTAACCCGAACTTTTAGGTATTTGCAGTTATACCCCTGTGTGTGGTTATTTAAATATGATTTTGGGTTAATTGCATGTATGCCCTACCGGCTTTTGATATTTACAAATATGCCCCTATGAATGATATATCACGTGTTCTACGCATGTCTTTTTGGTGAACTTGCACCTAATCCCCTAGATGTTTATATAATTGCATTTATACCCCTGCCAGGCTTAGGAATTTTGTGTGCTTAGTCTATTTATTTCACACCTCATTTAATTACCAAAAATTCTAAAAAAATAGAAGTAAGCTCCTGTTTGCTCATCCTTTCATGCCATATTTTTAGTTTTTGATTTTTTCGCATTTTTAAATTTATTAAAAATCAAAAACATGTTATTTCGGTACCTTCTAGCTTAGAAAATACCAATAAAATATTAAAATACCTCTAAAAATTATAAAAAAATCACCTACTGTGTATTTTGATCTACTTTATTTTCAATCTAAAAACCACTAAAAATTTCAAAAGAAAAACCTTAAAAAATTCAAAAATACAGAAAAACTTTAAAAAAATATATAAAATCAAAGAAAACTCAGAAAAATATAAACTCAGCTCCTGTTTGTTCCATATTTCATTGACTTTATTTGAAAATTAGTTTGGAAAAATTTTGTGACTATTTGCTATTTTTAATTTCCATTTTATCCCCAGCCAGCAGTTTATTCACTGTTTTGCTTTATCTTATTATTTAAAAAATACCAAAAACATTCTGAAAATTACCCAAAAATCAAAAAAACAGTAAAAAATTATAAAAAGACCAAAAAGATTTTATTTCTGAATTTTTGATATTTTTTGCATATTTTTATAAATATTTTATCCCCTCTTTTATTACATTGTCTTTATTTTCTAATATTGAAAAAAAAATAAAAAAATATAAAATATAAAATTATAAAAATCAGAAAATTAAAAATCAAAAGACAAAATTAAAAATTAAAAATTAAATAAAAAAATAAAAATTAAAAACCCACAAAAAAAGTAGTTTGGCTAAGTGGTTCATTTGACTTAGGTTTGGATTTTTGTCTATACTCTACACCCTTGCTTCCTGTGTTCGACCCCTACTTGCTTGCCACTGTACTTTGTTAGTAGGGTATAATAAATTTTAATCCTTGATATTGATTGCTTTATTGATTGTGTGGGTTAATTGTTGATAAACGAAGAGGCTTGAGTAGTCGCATCAGCGATAGTGAGTTTGTGTTGTCAGACCACTATTTAGCGGCTCTCGCTTTTTTGCTTTTCAATCACTAAAACCACTTCAAATCAAAACACTCCTTTTATAAAAATTGTTCACAAAAATATAATATTTTATAAAAATATTAGAAAAAGATTTTAGCTTAAAAATAAAATAACCGTAACTAACCGCAATGAACCACAAAAGCTGACTGACTTCTAAGGTTCATAACTATTTATAGAAAACTCTAAATTGACCAAACTCACTTTTAAAATCTATTTTGTACATAGTATTATTATTAAAAATATCAGAAAATTATTCGGATAAAACTGGTGAGTTTCTGCTTTTTCGACATGTTGTCTATATGTATTATATGTAGAAAATTCCCATATGTTTAATTAAATAACCGTAAGCCCGATTAACTTGATTTCTTCTCCTAAAATATTACAAAAATATATATATAAATAAAAATAAAATTAAGCCAAAATTACAATAAAACTCGAATCTTCGAAGCCGTTACTTTTTTTCTTCCGTACCTCATAACTCGGTCGTATGAACTCCAAATTATGCAAACTAAGTCTCAAAAATTATATATTTCAATTATTTATAAAATGACACTGGTTTCGCTAAAATCAGAGTTAATGCAAAAACGATGTTTTCAGGTCCGTATTGGTATATTGTACAATAAACCGTACCTTATGTTATTATTTAATACAATAATACTCTTATTGTTTATTTATATATATAATAAATAATAATTCATTCATTTATTTATTTAAATTATTTATTTATTTACACTATATACTTATTTATTTAATTAATTAATACTTAATTACTTAATTACATACTTAGTAACTTAATTAACTATTTAAATAATCTATTAATTATATTAATTAATTATTTATTTATTTCATTTCGAAATTATTATTAACTAACTTTATTATTAGTTATTTAATTAAATTAATTTTATTTTTTTCTCCCCTTCTTTCTCTCTCTCTCTCTTCTTTTCCCCCTTCTCTCTCTACCTTTA
Organism: Ottelia alismoides; assembly: GCA_037367405.1. Lineage (NCBI taxonomy): Eukaryota > Viridiplantae > Streptophyta > Magnoliopsida > Alismatales > Hydrocharitaceae > Ottelia > Ottelia alismoides. The sequence continues at coordinate 437,850 of JAZKJV010001734.1, forward strand.
CTCTTTCTTCCCCCACCTTTAAGGACAATCAACCTCCAGATCTAAGGGATCCACCATTTTTCTCCTATTTCTCCATCGAGCTCCGGAGCAGACGAGAGAGAGAGGTGACAGTTCTCCTTGTGCGTCGTCACCATCGAGCGAAGAGAGAGGGAGTTGGCATGATCTTCGCCGGCGATCTACACTGCCGCTACGAGCAACCTCCGGAGAACTGCTGCCTCGTCGAGGTCATTATCATCGGAGCTCTACCGAGCTCCGATTTCCATGCTCATCATCCACCTCCGTTTGCTTAAATTCCATGTTACTCCTTGTTTTTCTGATCACTATTTCTCTTCCTCTTCAGTGTCTCTTCTCTGTTTCTCTCTGTTTTAATCCAATTTCTAATCCCAAAGCTACATCCGTAACCATTCCTCTCAATTCCTTCATTTTCTCTATTTTATTTATCAGTTCTCATACCAAATCCTCATCAATGAAAATCCCGATCATCGCTTTCACAATCACCTCCTGTACCCCCATCATTTTCATCTTTATCTCTCATTTATTGCCACAAATGACGGCCGAGACTTGATTCCTTTCATCGCCATCGATCGAATCTCCCTGCTCACCATTTTACTTTAATTTTGCTTAGACGAGCCCTGGTGCTCGAGCCAATTAGCCCATTGTAGGTCTATTCTCTGTTGCGTATGATTTGCCGTTGAAAACCACCGCTCGTCGAAGAGAATCACCGCTCTAGAAACAAGCCTCTTATGGAATAATCACAAATGAAGCCTCTTAATCACGAATAGCTTGGAGATTAGAACCCATCACCTACAGAATAAATCAGCACTGAAATATCTCAATCATGCATGAGTAATAACGTCTATTAAGCCTTGAAGCATTATTTGGAAGCTTACAGATATCCGTGATTGAGAAAAGTGATTGAGAAACAGAACAACATGAGGATTGAAGCCTTATCTTCTTCAAATTAAACCATCGCTTCGTACTAATCAACAGGAGGCATTTGGACATAGCCGCATCTGAAATCGTCATCCTGAGCTTTTGATCCATCTGTAGCTGGAGATTAGAAGCACTTGCTAATCCCGAATACCCACCTACTTGCAGCGTTCCCACGCGCAAACCTCACATCAGTAGTGCGCGGTTGTGCAACCCTCTTGATCTACGTAGAGGAACTTCACCATCGCTCGAAGTTTCGCTGTTTGTGTAAAACCCCAAACAAATATCCCACACCGTGGAACACAAAAATTCCGGGTGGGATAAATAGTGAGGGGCTTACTACCGAACAACCCGGCTTAAGCATTTTGGGGGTGGTTAATCGAGTCCGCATGGGCCCGATCCCAAGAGGTTGTTAGGGCCAGTAATGCTTCGATAACGGACCGGGGACTTAAGCCCGGGACGTTACAAATGGTATCAGAGCCGAACGCCCTCTGATAGTGGAAAGGGCTACCCGAGAGGTGGAGCCGCCCCTACAAAGAGGTTGGAGGAATGTGCCATGTCGCAACGAGGACGTTGCGAAGCGAAGGAACACAAAAATTCCGGGTGGGATAAATAGTGAGGGGCTTACTACCGAACAACCCGGCTTAAGCATTTTGGGGGTGGTTAATCAAGTCCGCATGGGCCCGATCCCAAGAGGTTGTTAGGGCCAGTAATGCTTCGATAACGGACCGGGGACCTAAGCCCGGGACGTTACAGTTTGGCATTATTGTTTAGAGAAGAACGACGTAATCTCTAGATAAATCGATCAGTTGCTAGATCTACACGCATCGATTTCAGAGGACAACCACCGACCCACCATCTAAAGTCCTCACGTGAAGGCATGTGAGGTGAAGGATATTTGCGGGGAAATTGCAGGAGATACCCCAGAACCTTTCCATATCACATATAGGTCCTACTAGGAGACCACCACGTGAAATCCATATTACATCCAGAAATTTTGCACAATAACTTCTTTCACTTTCTATCATTTCATTCGCAACCCACAACTATCTTATAATTACATATCTACCCCTTAACTGTATATAAAACTATGCAAATATTAGTACATATAACATAAAATCCAAAATAATAATACAATAAAATACATAAAAATACCATATACTGTATTATATACAGTATTAAATAATATTTTGAAAATAAAAATACTTTTTAGCATTAAATAAATCTTAAAAAAATACTTAAAAAATAACAAACTTTAAAAATCGTTGAAAATAAGAAAAACATCTTTAAAAATCTAATAAAAATCACATTTAGTATATTTTACTATATTTTACATAATAAACCAAAAACCAAAATCATAACTAACAAAATAAAAATCCCCTTAAAACGCACAAACCTATCATTGTGAACGTATTTTCATCCCCTTTCTAATAAAAACACAATAAAAATATTTTCGCAATATTTTTAATCTTAAAAATCACAAAAACATCATAATTTTCAATAAAAGTAGTCTTTTACCTTAAAAATAAACCAAACACCATAAAAATAGTAAAACAAATTTTAAACATAAAAATAACAAAATTAAAATTAAATAAAAAGTAAAACATTTTCCAAAACTAAATAAAAAATTATAAAATATGTGCAATTCACAAAAACAATATAAGAATCATAAAAATCCAAAAAAATCATAAAAAATAAAGTAAAAATTTGGAAACCAGTTTACTTTAGTTGTCTATAGTCTATCCATAGTTATCAGCAGTTTGCATCCCTGAGTTCGACACTCCCCTACTTGACACTATACATCTTGTTTAGGAATATAAATAAAAATAAGAAGATTAATTCAAAAATTAATCGTTTCTGGTAGAACTCACCTGGTCGATACAACAACCGCAACTTTTTCTCTATTTCCTTCTTTGCAAGATTCTAAAGAATTAAGACCAGGGATTTTTGAGTTTTTCAGGTGGCATTGCTTCATTTCATGTATGGTCGCTGGTATGTAATCATTCCGTGCATGTTCCTATATAACAAAGACTGTGGTGCTCCGGTGGTGCTCTGTGTAGCTCGTATTCAAGGATCGCTCAAAGCAACAGTGGTCGATTGGATTCAGATCCAAAGTGGCACCAGATGTAGATCTCGATTTGGTGTTGAAGTGCTTCGTTCTAGGATCTCCAAGTACATGAGGCATTCTCCGATGCGAACCTCCTCGATGTGCTTTAATTCACGCTTCGACTACATGTCATTCCAGTACTACTCTGATGCTCGATCTGTGATGCTACCAGATACAATAAAATCGGTGGTTCCACCACGATCTAATGTTGATATTAATCTTCAATGGAATGCTTCCATGATTAGTGACGATGATCGATCAGATCAATAATCGCAATGAACTCAATGACTCGAAGCTATGATGCCTCGATCCAAACTATAATAGAAAGGAGAATGATATGCTCATGCGTGAATGGAAGGAAGAGCTCGAGCTCCGGCCACCGTGCATGACCAGAGATGGGCATGTAAGGGAGGTAGAATGTGAAGGCGTGGGGATTATGGAGTTAGAAGGGGATCTATGAAGATCGAAGATGATTTTTGTATGAAATTGGAGAAAAAATAGAGGAGAAGAGAGGGAGTGAGAAGAGAATGGAGAGTGAAAAGAAGAGGACAAATAGAATCAGAAGAGAAGGAAGAGATCATAAGGGGATTCTACCTAGATGAAGGATGCTACCTGGGCTGAAGCGAGTTGCCTGGGCTTGAGGATCGAGATCCTGGGGGGTCATTGCCTCGATGGATCGATGGTACAGAGGCTACGCTCGTCGGAGGTGGAGCACGATGACCTCTCACTGAATCTAAGGTCTAATCACACCCGTCCTCCTTTGAACAATGCTCAACACGGCTTGTCACACCCGTCGACTCTTAGAGCTCATCAGAGTGACGGGTGATGAATCCACGATTCATCATCTTTATTATTTTAGTTTAGCTTCATTTCCTTAGTCAAACACCTGTAAATATCCACTAATTTTATGTAATTATCATTTTGCATACATTTATTAATTATACAAATTTAACACTTTTTGTACTTAAATAAAAGAATAAAGAAGAAAAGAAAAAGAAAAGAAAAAGAAAAGAAAAATAAAGGATGTGTTTATGGAATAAATGCAGACTGACCCGAACCCCGAGAGAAGGTCAAGACTTGACCTGATCGACCATGAATATAGTATGGGGAGATAGGGTCTTTAATCCAGAAATCCAAAAATAATTTGTACATAAATTCCTTGTAAATTTGTACAAAACTTACACTATTTTATTTGTACTTAAATTGACCTCAAATTCAATATTTTTGTAAACAAAAGTTGTAAATAAAAATGTTTTGTAAATAATAAAAATAACTAGAAAACAAAATACCGTAAAGATTACAAATAATCACACTTAGAAAAAGCCACAAAACAATAATTGAAATACCAATTCCAGCTCCATAAGGACTCAAATTGAATCAAACTCACTTCCATTATACTCTAAATTAAATTATCTTTCAAATGGATGTGATTTCATAATTTTTGAAGTTACAGTTGAAAAGTCAATTTTCTAGGGTGTTTTGTGTAATTTTACCACGTACATATTTGTATATTTACTCTTATTTATTTTTTATACATAATGTACATAATTGCAAATATTACTCTCATTATTAAAAATAAAAAATTACAATTAAAAAAATTAATTTAAAAAAATTATTTAGAAATTATTTCCTTATTTGTACATATATTGTATTATATGTACATAATATTTGTATACAACTAGTTTACTTCTATATAAATCACTGAAATATAAATATATAAAATTAATTAATTAATTTATTTACGAAAGTTGTATTTATATTTAAATATTTAATTCATTATTTGATTTAAAAACGTACCTTGTATATAAGATATTATCCTATGCCTTTAATAGTCGCCATTAAGGTGGCTAATTAATTTTTGTAAATTATTTAATTTATTTATCTTAATTAATTCCAAATTTGTTTTAAATTAATTAATTAATTTAATAATTTTATTAATTCATCACTAAACACCTTTGTGTTTTGTATATTCGTTCCTTTTTTATTTTTCTTCTCTTTTTAATGGGCTCCTCCTCCTTCATTATTCGTTGATCAATCTTTGGTGGATAGGAGCCCGATCTTCGAGAGCCATCTTGTTGAAAAAGGGTGTCCAGCTTCCAAGCTGTTCGGTGACAGTGTGTCGACCCTTGTCGAGGCCATCACGGCATATCTGATCCCGAGGTGAGATCCATTTTATATCACGTTCTTTTTCCTAGATAAATCATAGTTTTAATTTTTACGTAGATGTCGTGATTAATCTTTAGATCCTAAAATCCAAAAAAATTTTCACCACACATTTTCCGATCCGACATCGATTTTCCATGCTATTTTCTCTATTTCTACACATTCTCGTTCCACCTCGCACAATCTATCAACTCTGGTTACGCACAGTGACCGGAGATTTGGGTATATCTTCCATATCGTAAGATCTGCACACGCCTCCTATTTTATTTATAAATAAAGTAAATAAATAAAAAAACATATAATTGTTTTTATCTATCACATTTGTTTTGCAGAAAAATTAAAAAATATATATCTAAAAAAATATAATAAAAAAATAAGAAATTTTCTTTATAACTTATGTTTACATTTCCTGTTTTTTAAAAAATAATATAAAAAAATTATCTCTGTTGTTTACATATAAATAAAATAAAAAACAAAAAAATAACAACCACAGGTCACGGCGCACGCGGTCCCCTGCCAACAAGCCGCGCTCCCCATACCCAACCCTCACGTCGTCCCGCCGCCGCAGCCACCTGTGGCTCGGACCCTCCGCACAGCGCGAGTAGCAGCGCCGCCTGCCGCCCTTCACTGGTCGCGGCGCACCTCCCACTTTCTCTGCATGACGTCGCGCGCCATGTACGGTCGCTTGACTACGCCTTCGCTTGAAGAAGTTCACTGCTCCAGCGGCGTCGTCAAGGCTGTGCCGCTCCAAATTCGTGGGTGACGCCCCACCTCGCGACGCACCTCCACCTTGTTGAGAACGAAGGCACAGGAACCCTAAGGTTTGGGATTTGGAAATAAAAAAATGTTTTGGAAAAATTACAAAGGTCACGTGCATAGCTGGATGTCATTCCCTAGAAGTTTATTTAATTACTAAAAGGTCCCTGTGTGTTAGAAGATCACATGCACAACACGTGACACTTGGGTAATTTACACTTTTCCTCCTGCATTTTATTTCTATTATTTATTTTATGTAAAAACATCAATATTTGCAATTAAGTCCCTGTATTTACATATTATTTATTGGTCTTTCTTGCATTGAAATAAATATTTTTCAAGCTCTAAAAATTCTCAAAAAAAAATACGGATGCTCCTGCTATGTTCTTCTACATTGTATAAAACTTTTATCGAATTTTATCATCATTTAATATTTAAAAAATAAAAAAGTATCGTTTTGCCTGCCTAAAATTAGGAAAATCATAAAAATTCGAAAACTTTTTTAAAAATTCCAAAAAAATTATAGGTGTATTTTACTGTCCTTTAATTTTTATCCAATTTTCGTTATAGAACATTTATAAAATTCCAAAAAACTGTGAAAAACAAAAAAATATTAAAAAAATTGTAGAAAATTATAGAAAAACCAAAAAAATCTGATTTTAGTCTCTATGTGTAGATAATTATTTGTACTTTAGATTAAAAATAAGTTGTAGAGTATTGGGCACTAATAATATATTTAAGTTGCAAAATACTCTTGGCTGTGCACTAATTTCTCTTGTTTCCACTGTTTGATTTTTATAAAATTACAAAAACATCAGAAAAAAATCAAAAAAATTAACAAAAATATTTTAAAACCTGTAAAACACAAAAACATTTTTTCTGTAATTTTGTGAGCATTTTTAGGTATTCTGAAAAATAAAAAAGTATGTATGTGTGTATTTCTATCACTTGTGCTTTATTTGAATAAAAATTCAAAAATCACTAAAAAAATATTTTGGAAATTTGACTATATAGTTTTTAAATCGTGCTCCTTGTGTTCGACTCTGGTCGCTATACCAGGTAAATAGAATAGCGAAAACCGCTTACATTTCATTGCTTGATATTTTTCTTAAGTGGTTAAAAATATTTTTTTCTCGTTGATCGAATCGATTGGTTGAGAACAACAACATATTGCTTAATTTAATCCATCTTAACCGCATCGCTTTCCGGCTCAAAGCAGTTTAAAACATATTTTTTCTCGTTGTGTTAGCCAATTAATTGGGATCGCAACTACCATTGACATATTTGCATACTTAACCCTATTTGATCGGACGCTCATCAGAATGGTGTCGTTGCTGGGGAGCACGACTTTGTAGTCATTTTTCAATTTTGTGCTATTTGTCTCTATGATATTATAACTATTTTCTGGCTTCGTCTGCTTTGATTCTTGTGTGAGGAACCGCTTGGAGGACAACTCGATTCTTTTTGAAGAACTTACACAAGAGGAAGAGCATAAGAAGAGCAGAGAATAGTTATTTTATTTGAGAGAATAATTATTTGTGTTGTAATAATTTAGATCTAGACTCTTGTGGACTTGGACATTTTGGGGTTTGTTTCGCCAAGTGTCGATGCACTTGGGGGACCTCACTGTTGTTTTCCGTGTTTTGTTTTCTCGTTTTTATTTTTTATTTGTTTCACACGGATTGTTTGTGCTTGAGCCTCTAGATATAGGTTTCTATTTGATTGATCCAGGTAGCATTAGGTCCAAAGTTCCTAATAGAATATATGTTCCTATAGAACTCGCTTGGACTTAGACAAATAAATCTTTACTTCACGATAATATAAGTTTATGTTTAGGATGATTCTCACATTGCATTCATATAGAGTAGTTTAATTTTTCTGCGTGGATCATATTGCGTGTAGAGCGCTGGAGTCAGGCACGCACCTCTATCTCTAGCATTTGCATCCATATTTTCTTGTAAATTGTCTTTTCCGTTTCCCCCCCTCTGTTTTATGGATATAGGAATAAAGGAAATAAAAAATCTCATTAGACGTTTCATTGAAAATATCCAAAAAAAATAAAAAATAAAAAATAAAAAAATTAGGACTGCTAATTGAACTTGACTCTTAAAATCAAATGTAATTGATCCATACCATTATTTTGGGGTAGCAACCCCCTCATTGTATTAGCTTTTAATTGCTCACGTACACACTAAGGAGTAGTGCCAAAATCCCATTAAGCCTCCTATGTGTTTGTACAACTTTTGTTACCTAACTCTAAAATGGAAAAGATAAAGACCGAACTATCATAGCCATATTTGTGTTGAGTTGGTGAACTGAGGGTTTGCTTTGTGTTTGGATGTCTTTGGTGTGAGTTTGTTACGATCATCCTCTAGATCATTAGCAATCACCTTCTGTCTCCTTTCTTCTCCTTCATTCTATTTCAACTATCCCACCCTCCCTCCCTTCATTTCCCTCTCTTCAGGATGTCTTTGGTGTGAGTTTGTTACAACCAGAGCGATTGTATTGTTCCACATATAGTGACTTGGACATCGAGATCAAATCTCTAATCCAGATCTCATGGACCTCCCATAGATGCTTGATTTAAATCATAGTTGTAGATCCAATCTTCTCATTACATCTGAACCACATTTAGATCATTGTCCAATACTTAGACCATGATTAGATGACTTCTCTATTGAGAGGAGTCATTAAAATCCAGATCCTTTTCATCACTCCCTAGGAATGGAAACACCATGGTTATACAATCGTTTATGATCACATGATCCTCAGTATTCCTAATACATGTACATCCTACATACTGGAAGACCCAGATTAAACCTGAAGTATTAGATCAATTTTACACTGTCTACTTCATGGTTTTATCATAAAATTTCTCATTTAACTATTGGGAGTTGGTATCGATCATATAATTTCCAAAAGCATATATCATAACCAGGTGTTGATCATATACTTCCCAAGTGTATATATATATATATATATATATATATATATATATATCAAACCTACAAATTCAGTCAAGCTTTCATAGTGAGACTACCGTGCAAGGAATTTGATTCTTCCCAATATCTCATGAGTGAGCTCATGTCTTCCGGTTCAGCAAATGGACCAGTATGATCCCTTTGAGAGATCTTCTTACTCATATGACCTTGCATGCACACCAGCGTGCCGGTGTATAGACCTTGATTAGGTCATCAACCTATGGTATGCCAAATGTACATACTCATACATATAGTAATACATATGTCTCCAGTCAGAGGATGCATGCCTATATCGTGACAACATACAAATAGGCATTTGGTTATCTCGATCTCGTTATGTCAACTCTTTAACCTAACTAATCTGCATATATGAATCTCTATTTCATATGTAGAGGACTTGCATTAAGAGGTCGGTCAGATATCAACCTTTAGAGAAAGGATTGCCTTCTCCTTGTCAGGATGGAGATCCTCTTATAATAATCAATCGATAGTGCTTCATGAGTCCTCAATCTAACTCTTTAGATATTCATCTACGAACTAGGTTCTCTGATGCAACAATTGAATCAACAATTGTATGACCAATAAGATGGCCATGGTACATAACTCTAATTGTTCTAAGGGGCATATTATGCAAATTAATTATTCTTCATTTCAGATTAGGGAATGATATTTGCAATAACATTTATTGCATAGTGGCCCATCGTGGCCTCGCATGTCCAACAAGGGCGCCGATCATGAAACCATCATCCTTCGTTAGTGATGCGACACATGGATAAGTGGAAGGATCTGATCTGTCGCCTCGCACCTTAATGAGGATATTTTACATTTCATTCCCCCCAATTTTTATATTTTATTATTTAGTCCATAAACATTTTTCAGTGGTTATATATTTTCTATAGTCTTTGCAAGTAGACCCATGTACTTGTGCTATTTGCACTTGGGTCCCTCACCATCTCACCTCACGTGCCCATACACGTGAGGTGGTGGGCTTTTTGCAACGGATCCCTTGAGGTTCCATATTATCATTTAGTCTATAAGTTTTGTATTTGAATTCAAAAATTTTGGGATAAAGTTCATGTATGACATGACATGTTTTGTAAATTATGTTTATACTTCTACCAGTAATGTATGATTTAAATATTCATGGGAAAATTACGTAGAGGCCCTTAGACCTTTTAACTTTGTTATGGATTGCATTTTTATTTACTTTTAATTCCATTTTAATCCATGTTAGTCTTTTAATTTTATTTATTGTATTTCTTACATTATGAAAAAAAATTTACATTTAAAAACTGTATGAATTTTATTTTAAGTTCCTATTATAAAATCGTCATATATTTTTTGCATAGCCAATTAAAATATTTTCTTATATTTAAAAATCCAAAAATATTACACTTATTCTGTGTTTGCATTTAAAAATCCATGAAAATTAGAAAAATGTTTTGAAAAATTCAAAAAATTATTAGTTATTTATTATTGTATTTTTCACATATAGACCAAAACTCTCTAAAAATAAAAAAAACAAAAAATATAAACCCTTTGTAAAACTAAAAAATATAAAAAGTCATTAAAAATCCAAAAATTATATTTTATGTATCTATATATTTTTATAGCATGTACAGTAGATTAAAATTAGTTTTAGAAAATTTGAGCTATTTAGCTATTTTTGAAATCCAAAGTAAGTCGGCTATATTTTATTACTCACTATCTAGCTGCTTTTATTCAATTAAAAATACAAAATAGTAAAAATTAAAAAAAATACAAAAAAAAGATTAAAATATAAAAAAGATAAAAAGAATTTATTTTGTGATTTTGAGTATTTACAACTATATATATACACACTAACCAATATTATACATATATAGCTATATTTACTTACATTACATTTATTATTATAATAATTATTAGAAATCCCCAAAAATATTTTTAATATCTGATGACCGAGAATCTCACTATCTGGATCTGATATAAATAGTCAGAGTCGCTGTGATCCGAATAGAGAAATCCGGTCGATCAAGAAAATAAAGAGCAGACCACCAAATAAAGCTAGAAAATCATCAAACACAAAATAGCGGTCCTGGCTATGAGATTAGCCTGGTGTAGCACCCAGGGTCGGACTCAGGGAGCATGAGTTGGCCTCACAGCCTACGAAGTAGTCTAAAAATAAAAGAAAATAAAAGCAAGTATTTTTGGTGGATTTTTAATTCTTTTTATATTTTTTTAGATTTTTGATAATAAAGGAAAATAAAGAAAAGGCAAATACAATCAACTTCAACCAATTATATAAACACTCAAAAAGGGTCCAAAAATTCAAACAAAAATATTTTTAAGTTTTTTATGTTTTTAATGTTTTTGGTGAATTTATCAGATTTTTATAATTTTTATATATTTTTCTAAAAATCAAAAAGGGTGAAAATAGTAACAACCTGTCCATCCAGGATTGGAAGATCAATTTAAAATAGCATATTGATCTGTAGAAGCCTGAAGGTAATTTTTATGATAAATATAAACAACAAAGAAAATTCAGAAAAAGAGTTTGTATTTTTTGGTTTTTATATAATTTTTTTAGAATTTTTTTAAGTTTTTAAGCGTTTTTTAATTTTTAAGGTTTTTATATTCCAAAAATAGCCAAAAACGCACAGAAAATCAAACACAACAAAATTAACAAAACCTAATTTTTTTAGAATTTTTAAAATAGTTTTTATATTTTTTTATGATTTTCGAAAGTGGACAGTCACAAAAACAACGGTTTTTGAATTTTTAAAATATCAAAACACCTCAAAAATGACCAAAATTTTGGTGAAAATTTTACACAGTGGCAGGAGCCATGTTTCTAATTTTCACGTGATTTGGACTTAAATTGATATTTTATTTAATTAGCACACGGTCTCATAGTGCACAGGGACCTATACGTAGTAAAAAGTATTTGCAGGGGCTGAAAAGTAACAAGTCCAGAAAGTATGAGGTCCCTTGTGCAAAATATCAAAGAATGCACGCGCGCTGCATGTGTACTGGGCACGGAGGGACCCAACTGTAAGGAAACTTAGTTTCCGGGGCTTATTAGCAACACGTGCTAAAAGCCCAGGGAACAAAGTGTAAAATGGCCAGACAAATCATCACATGTCAAATAAAATCATTCACAGGGGCATCGATGCAAATATCAGAAAATAAATTTCATTCCATAACTCATAAAAACTTATGTCCAAACAATGTAATTTGTCCAAAATCATGTGTCGAAGCATGTGTCTCACACAGGCAGGGACGAAAATGTAATTAATAGAAACATTAACGTCCTAGATGCAATATGTCCAAGAGCTAATATTTATTTATTAAACTAAACTAGAACAATAAGAAACTGTAGGGGTGCGGGTGCAATTACCCAGCCGAGGCGCGTGACGGTGCACGTGAGGTGCCAGATGTCGAGGTGGGGTTGGCTGCGGATGTGCGGCTCTTGTGTAGCCGCCTGGACGATCCAACAGTGGAGGCGATCAGGCAAATGTGGGCGGCGCGTATCCGTCATACCACGATCTGACGGTCTGACACCGCAGCAGATGGACGGTGGAGATCTGAACTGGAGTGGCAAGGGGATCCGACGGCTGGCGATAGATGAGGAAGAACTCCTCCTGGCTGAGGTTCCCCAGCTCGCCAGAGAAGATCCAGCAAGCCGATGAACGATCGGGGAGGATGGTCCTGCTCGTGATGGCTGTCCGCGTCGGGTGGTCACCTCCAATGAAGCATCCGACGGTCGGATCGTCCGGCGAGGGACGAGCAACCTGGAGGAGCTCCGGCAAAGGTCTGCACTTTATTCTTCTGCAAAGAAAAGGGCTCGCTCGGAGGAGTGCTCCGGCAGGGGTTATTCGCAAAGAGGATGAAAGAAGCAACGTGGGAGGCGGATGAAGGCTCCGGTGAAGGCGGCGGAAGAAGCCCAGCTCAATCCTGGCTCGAGTGGCCAAAACTGAGATGATCAGATCGTGGAGGAAGGGTGGCGATGAGTCGGCGAGGGAATTGGTACGGGTATGGTGGACTGGCGGAGCTCCGTCCACAAGGACGAAGCCGGCGGAGCTAAAAGACGAAAATCGAAATGGACGGCGAAAGAGAAGCTATCTGGTTTACCTAATGGACGCAATCGACTGGGGACGAGCTCAAGAAGCTCTAGGTCGTAGCCTCGAAGGGTCGTCGGGGCCCGAGGCTCGAGCGCACCTCGCGGCGGCGCACGGTGGCAGAAGTCGCCGGATCTGTGGCGGCAGGCGTCCTCTCCTCTCTTCGACACCACCCTCGCAAAGGTGTCACTCAAGGGAAGGGGATGGAGGTCCTGGGATAAAGGAGCAACACCAAAGATCGAGTGAAAAGTTGGCTGGAGGTGAGGCTTTATACGACTAGGGGTCTGAGAAGAAGAGGGTCGAGCGAGTTATTCGGAGCTCGAACCACAAGGCAAATCACCGGGCGTGGATCAGGGAAGGTGCATGTGTAATCAGGACCCGGGGTTTGCGCAAATGGTGCTTGGATCTAGCTTAGGAAATTAGTCGAAGTTGGGTCGGAGCAAGATCCGCGGGGGAAAAGGTCCACGGGGGGTTGACCGGTCAACATCCCCCGTGGACCAATCAGAGGTTGCCGATTATTAATTATTTAATAATTCAATAAAAAATAATAAATGACTTATTTTCGAAAAACTTAAACATGAAAAATGTTTATTTATTTTTAATTTTTTACTGATTTTTATTTATTTTTTTGAAATATAAATTAGGTATTTACAAAATATTATTATATATAGGTATATACAATATGTATTTTTTATTTTTGATTTTTAATTATTTATTTTTATACAATTTATTCCAATTTTATATTTTATTTATTTATAGAATAAAATTTGGAATAAAAGGGGTATTTTTATTTTATTTTTATTATTTATTTACATAGGTTAAATAAATAGGTATATAGATATATCTACATAGTATATATACAAGGTGAATTTGGATTTTTATTTTATTCCTTTTTATTTTATTTTTATTTTTCTAATTTTTTATTTTATTTATTTACTCCATGAAATGTGGAATTTGAATATTTTTGTTAGATTTTTATTAATTTTTTACAAGGTAAAATAAATAGATGTGTGGTTCTATGTACATGGTATATATATACAAGGATGAAGGAATTTTATTTCTTTTATTTTTCTTTTATTTTTCCCATTTTTATTTTAATTTTTTATTTACAAATATATACAAATAATCACACACCCATTTTTATTTTTATTAAGAGAAAAATAATTTTATTTATATACATAGGTATATGTACACATGCTTGAGCTTCCTTATCTCTCTCTACTTGGATTCGTTTGTGGTCAGGCCCATGCTGAGCCCTCCCTTGGGATTAGGTTGCTCAATATTTATTCTAAATATCTCCCTCTTTTTCTTTTATTTCTTTATTCTTTTATTTATACACAAAAACATGCTAATTATGCATATTTACACAATGCACGCTATTTGACAATTATTGCTATTTACATGAATATACATGTGTTTTGTAAGGGTTTTGTAGCTAAAATAAAAGAATAAAGAGTTATGAATGGGTATTCATCAATACCCTTAAAAAAGTATTATATCTAGGGTAATTTCTGATTTTTCCCTATTTAATATAATTTATATATTATATACATATGTATTATATATCGTATCTATATATAAGTATACATTATCTAAATTTATTAAAAAGAACATTAGAATTCAAAAAATATAAAATCATAAAAAAGTATAAAATTAAAAACAAAAACAAAAAGATAAAAAAAATTTAAAAATGCAAATATTAGAATCATACAAAAAATAATAAAATCCTATAAGACAAAAAAACATTCTTTGTCTCTTTTAATCAATTGGTGTCATCTATCTCTTAGTCCAAGTGTTCGATCTATACATAATATGCACATCTTTGTAGAGTTATAATAATCTTTAACCCCACTTTCTTCTTTCTAGATATATATTGAAGGGTTAGTTGTGTTGATTAGCGGTTTGTTAGGTAGTCAACACAATGATGGTATTCCCGCCTTGTGAAGAACATCAGGCCGGTGCAAAACCCTCTTCATCAATGATAAATAAATAATAAGAATTACAAAAAATACATATACGAACATTCCTTTTAATTTTTTATGTCTTTAAAATATATTTAAGATATTTGTAAATAAGAATACTAATTAGCAGTAAAAATAAATATAATATAGTCTAAATATAATATATAAGGTTTTATATTTATATATATAACTATATATATTCAAAAATTACAAGTTAAATATTTTGTATTTTTTCTACTTTTTTTCTCTCTTTTTTGAATTTTCTAGTATTTTTTATCTAATTTTTAGATATTTTAATTGATTTCATATAGCAGAACATAAAATATAATAATAGATTGTATATTTTAGGGTCTTAAAAATAAATAATAAGTTCAAAATTCCCTAAAACTATTTTTAATATAAAATATATAATATAAATAAACTAAGAAATAGAAAGAAATATTTTTGTATTTTTATAGAATTTTTGTTGATTTAATAAACCTTAGGGTTTTTCAATTTTAAAGTTTTATTTTATATTTTTCTGATTTTTGTTTAGAGTTAATATATAGTGACATATAATATATGATTTTTTGGATTTTTTAGATAAGGTTTTATACTTTGTTGATATTTTAATATCCAAATAGGGAATAAATATCTCCGATTTTATTTTTAATAAATGGAAAATGCAAGTAAAATGCTACAATAAAAGATGTCATGAACATGCATAATATGAAGTATTTACTCATTTTCCACGATACTATAAGCATAGAATCCATTTAATAAAAAGAAAAATACAGATAATAATTTATAATGCTAGAGAGGGCATATTTGCAATAATAAATAAAGTCAAGGGGTTGTATGCAAAAATACCCAAAAGTTACACTTATTAAAATTTTTTAAGTACTAAAAAGAACTAAACAAAGCCACAAGGGTAAGGCTGCAATTTGTCCACCTCACGTGGGCTGCCACGAGAGATGATCTGGCATTGGACCTAACTGTAATATAAAATAACTTTTAGGGGTCCATGCAATTTTTACCAAACTTTTACACTTAAATAAATATTTACAGGACGAATATGTCATCACAAAATGAAGAAGGGACTACTAATATATTTACCCCTTTAAATACGCGATCGAAGGGCTCTTGGTGTTCCACATGGCCTTTTCAATGGATGTTGAAGGCTTCGATTCGCTTAATGATCTGATGGCTCACAAAAGATGTGGAGCAGAGGGACAATCCAACGACACCTGCTTCTCCCCAAGAGTAGGGAAGAACTGTGCATCGGGTGAAGCTCCTTCTCTTTGATTCTTCCTCCTCCGAACTCATTTTCTACTACTAATGTACTCATTCGGTTCTGGGAAGGGATGCATAGCTGGTGGTACCCTCAATAGAGTCTAGGACCTATTAATGGGGTCCTGGTAGCTCGGTGAATCTCGAGGCACCTGGAGTGAGTTCTTGGGAGCAATTGGGCCTTAGATGGTCGATTCAGGATCGGGTTCCTGCATAGGGAAGTTGGGCAAGCTCGGGCAAAGAGTACTGGCTATTATTGGTGGAGGGTTGAGTGTGGTGAGGTGGAATGGATGTACTCAAGCGATGGGCAGAGGGAGGAGTACGATTGGCCTAATTCATGAAGGAATTAATGCGGTTGGGTGGTCTGGCAGGTGGAGAAAAGTTTTGGGAATGTGTTGAGGCAAAAATGGTGGTCAGAACAAAGGGGTTTACAAGTCAATGGAGGTCGGAGATCTAAGCTTCGGCGTATTGTGAATCTAAATTCTGCATTAACTGATGAATCCATGATTCATCGCCTTTATTCTTTCATTTTTGATAAAATCCTTTGTAAAATACATGTAAATATCCATTAATTTCCACTAATTATCATTCCAACCACATTTATTAATATTGTATATTTAACACTTATTTTATCAAAAATAAAAGAATAAAAATAAAAATAAAAGAAAAGAAGGTTGTAAATATGTAATATATACAGACTGATTGATGAATACCCATTCATCACTCTTTATTCTTATATATTAGCTACAAAAACCTATGCAAATGCATGTAGATATGTGTAAATAGGAATAATTACCAAAATCATGCATTGTGTAAAAACCTATAATTAGCATGTTTTTGTGCAAAAATAAAAGAATAAAGATTAAAAAAAAGAGGGAAATATTTAGAATAAATATTGAGCAACCTAACCCAAGGGAGGGCTCAGTATGGGCCTGACCGCATAAAAGCCAAAGTAGAGGGAGATAGGGGCTCATGTGTGTAAATACCTATGTAAATAAAATAAAGATATTTTCCTCACCAAAACTAGCTTGAAATATGCTTGTAAATACTTGTATATATCTATAAGTATAAAAACAAAAGAAAAAGATAAAAATCAAAAAGACCAAAAATACCACCTTGACCATGTACATAAACCACATCTATGTATTTGTTTGACCTTGTAAATAAATAAAATTATTTTCCAAAATTTTTTGTAAATATTCTAGGTTATATATTGTAAATAAATAAAATATAAAATAGGGATAAAATTATACAAAAATAATAATGTAAAAATCAAAATCAAAAACCCTATAGTGTACAAATACCTATATATAGCTATATAGTGTAAGTACTTTATTTTTATTTTGAAAAATTAATTAAAAATCACAAAAAAATAGAAAATATTAAAACAAAAATATTTCATGTTTTGACTTTTTAATAATTCTGCCATTTACTATTTATAATTGATTTTTCAAATCTTTTCCACGTGGCAGCTTCTCATTGGCCCACGGAGATGTTGACCTCCGGTCAACTCCCTCCGCGGACCTCCTTCTCCAGCGGATCTCGCGCCCGACCCGTCTTCTCCTCTTTTTCCGCGCTCGATCCGCTCTCCATTTCCGCAAACCCCAGGTCCTATCTCTTCTTCTTGCATCCGAGACCCTCGCCGGGGTATCCACATCGGGATCTGCGCTTCTCACAACCCTACCCGACCAGCCCTAGCCGGACCTGCACCCACTTAAATACCCAGCTCCGCCACCCATTTTCTCTATCTTTGGCCATTCGCCTTCTTCTCCTGTGAGCTCCAGAGAGTGTGTGAGGTGACAGCTCGCGCCTGAGCCTGTTGCAGCGAGGAGAGGAGGAGTATTCCATTGATCCGGCGACGTAGCCGCCGCAGCTCCGCCACCAGCGTGAGCTTCGAGCCTCGGACCGAGACGATCCTCGAGGTGACAACCAGGAGCATCCCCAGCTCCTTCCCAGTCTCTCCGTTCACCTAGGTACCCCTGTAGCTCCGCCATTTCCTTTAATTTCAATTTACTCCCAATTCGCGCCGCCGTCGTATTTCTTTGATTCCGACCATCCCGCCACCTATCTCGATCATCGGAATCGACCATCACGTTCGCCTTCGTCCGACGCACCTTCTCCACCCATTCACTCAACCCAGCTCGCACAGGAGCTAGGAACTGAGCTCCTCCGTCCACCACCTTTGTCGGAGCTCGCCGTCCCGACGCACCAGCCACCCCCACTTCGCCTAACCGGGTCGAGGCAGTTTGCCCTCGACCCACGAGTCTCCTGAGCTGTTTTGCAGGTGATACCGAGCCCATCTGAGGGCTTGGTCATTCAGGTCAGGAGGTCCAGCTCCACCGACCCCATCCGAGCTCCCCGGAGCTTGGCTCGATCATCGGAGCCCACCGGCAGACGCGGGAGCCTTCCGTGATTCTTCTCCGACCTTCAGAAGGCTCCCAGGAGGAGCCTAGCGCACGCACGAGCCCGGTGAGTCTCGCTCCAGTATTGATCGACCCCCCTCGCTCCAGTATTGATCCTGGCCGTCCATCCTTGGAGCCACCAGCACCGCTCGATCTGAGGAGAGACGATCCGGAGCGCCCACCATCAGCAGCCGTCAGATCTCCACGTGGCGCGCATCTAGCCCATCCGCTTAATAAAGGGTAATTTACCCTTAGGCCCTTGTCTTTATTTTATTTCGTTCTAGTCCTGTAAATATTAAAGTCAGTTGTTAAATTTTAGGTGTATTTGCATAGTGGACCCTGAGCTTTAGTTTATTCGCATTTATACCCCTGTCAGTTGTATGTCACGTGCTTCGTCACGTGTTATTTTGGGTTAATTGCAGTAGATACCCTTGTAGTTCTGGATGTTATTAAATGAATGAAAGTTTTTAGATATTTGCATTAATACCCCTGTGCGTGGTTTATTTGAGCATGTGCGCTATATTTTGGGTAATTTGCAGGTAAGCCCCTTGGACTTTTGGTACCTGTTACCAATAAGTCCTCGGGACTTATTTTTCTTACATTTGGGTCCCTGAGTGCCCCAGGCACGCGCGTGACGCGTGTTTTGCTGGGTATTTTGCACCAGAACCCCCAGAACCTTGGGTATTTGCACTTTGGTCCCTGTGCACAGTACCCTTCCTTTATTTTTGAATAAAATATCAAAACACCTCCAAATCCAACGACAATTTGACACATAGCTCCTGCCATGGTGTAGGATTTTTGTGGAATTTTGAGGACATTTTTGATTTAGTTTGATATTTTTAAAAATTCAAAAACCTTCATTTTTGTCACTGTCTAGTTTGAAAAATCACAAAAAAATATAAAAACTCACTTAAAAATTCTATAAAAATTATCTACTGTTTAGTTTGCTTAGTTTGATTTTCTAGCCAAGTTTGGCTATTTTCCATTGCTAAAAATCCCTAAAAACTTAAAAACACTATAAAACCTATAAAAATTCTAGTAAATAAATTAAAAATCCAAAAATAATAAAATTGGTACCTAAATTTTCCTTGTTTCATCTTCTTTACAGGAAAATTACCTCCAAGCCATTTTAAGGGCCTTAGATATTTTATCTAGGGCTTTTTAGCTCGGCTGGACAGTACCACTGATTTTAGCTACTATTTGATTTTTAGAAAATTAAATAAACATCAGAAAATTCTCAAAAATTCATCAAAAACATAAAAAAAATATAAAATACATAAAAATATTTTTTTTTGAATTTTTGGTTGAATTTTTGTGCATTTAATAATTTGTTGAAGTGTGTGCCTTCTTTGTTTTTCTTATTTTCTTTATATATTAAAAATCCAAAAAAAAATATAAAATAAATTAAAAACCACTAAAAATATTTTGTTCTTTTATTTTCTTTATTTTTACTACTTCATAGGCCTCTCGGCCAACCCGTGCTCCTTGAGTTCGACCTTGGGTGCTATACCAGGTTAATCACATAGCAGGACCGCTATTCGTGTTTGATTGATTTTATCGTTATTTAGTGGTTCATTTTTCTTGATACACATCGTCTGATCGCTTGGGTCGCGACGACCTATTTTTAGTACCTTATACCTGAGTCTTCGGACACGTGTTATCAGAATGGCGCCGTTGCCGGGGAGCACGGTTTAGTAGTTTTATTTTGACTTTCGTCTTTGTTTTCGTGACTTTTCGCGGCTCTTTCAGAGCTCGCGGCTTTTGTTCATATTTTATTTTTGTTTTATTTTCTTTTATTTTCTTTTCTTTTTTTTTTATTTTTGTTTTCTTTTGACTGATTATTTTATTTTGCATTTTTGCATATATATCCTCATTTTCTTTCATTTTATTTTTCTTCGTATTATTTGCTTATTTTTATTGGTCTGACCACTCTGTTTTCTCTTGCGAGGGCCCGAGGACCGAGGCGGCTGAATTCGAGAAGCCGACGCAACCGCGAGATTCGGAGGCGGCTCCCTTCTGTACGGAGCCGCAGGAGAGAGTGAGAGAGAGTTGAGTGGGAGAGGAACTTTTATTTTTATTGCATTATTATTGTAATAATACAGGACACTCTCAGAGACACTTGGACACTTGTGGAGCTTGCTTGAGACTTAGCGGGTCTGTTTCACGGAGCACCGGTGTGCTCGGGGGACCCTTAGGACTTTCGCGGTTTTACGCGGTTTTGGTTTTCTTTTATTTTCTTACTGCCTTTTCCGGTGTTTACGCGGTTTTTGCTCGAGCCCCTAGACTTAGGAATTTCTATTGCTTGTGCCGTAATTAGTAGGATCCCCACACCTAACTACTTGCCTGTTCCTATAGAACGTTAATTGGACCTACTAATAATCAATTAATAAAAATAACCGTCTCATCTCCTTCGTAGCCTACGTGCCGCAGCCCGTCCTGTAAAGCGCTTTCTCCTACCCCCGATTTGTCGGACAGAGGAGGGACGGGCCAAGACCGGACTCTTTGGCTTGGAGGTCGGTGACCGGTTAGACGTTTCTTGCGCTAGAAATTGCTCATCTAGGACTCGGCTTTCCCGTTGCATCATATAGGTAGTTTATTTTCAGTCTTTCAATTCTGCGCGGATCACTTGCATGTAGAGTGCTGGAGACAAGGTACGCATTTCTTACTCAGCATGCATCATTGATTTCATCGCGCATCGGCTTTTTCGTCTTCTCCCCCCTGTTTTGGACTTAATAACCAGGAGAACCGAAAAATTCGTTAGGCCTTTTTGCTTTGATTTGAAAAATATGAAAAAGAAAAACCATAAAATTGGGACTGGTTAACTCTATTGATCTTAAAAGACGCTCACCCTAAAAATTTTGTCTTGGGGAGAGCAACCCCCTCATTGTATGGTTTGGATGCGCGAGAGAGTGACCCGCACCCTAGGTAGAGCCCTCCGGTGCTAGTCCCGACTGATTACCGACTCTTCTGTACGGGCCAGTCGGTTAGGATAGCATCGGGTATCCTAACAGGTCACGTAAGCGCTCTGATATTTTGTGTGTTCACCTAATAAAATCGATAAGATAATTTGACAGAACTTTCACGATCTTCAGCTCGCGTCACGTTGGTAAACCGGGGGTTTGTTTTGTGATCATAGTTTCTCCAGATCTCATCCGCCCTACTCGCAAGATCAAGATGATGGGTAGACGCTCTCTTAGGCAGCCTCTGGCTGCACCGTTTTCGGGCACGTCTACCCAGTCATCTAGGTTGGCCCGCGAGAGTCGAGACCAGCTCTCCGAGCCCGAGTACGACTCCGCCCTGTTCCCCCTCGACCCCCCTTTCTTTCCGACCTGAGAGACACGAGCCCGAGGAGAGATTGATTGATTTGACAGCACCTGAGTTGGGCTTGTTTGATTTTGCAGACGTCGCCATGGTAGGCAGTTCAGATAACCACTCCCGTCAGCCAGAGCACTTTGTATTAGACCAGAGAGCGATCAACTCCACCCTGATCGCATCACTTGAGACAGTCCAGCAGCAGTTACGCGATCAGGGAGCGTTCATGATTGAGATGAGGAGAGAGTTGGAGCGCCTCAGAGAAGAGAGAGATCAGAGTGAGCCTGAGGACGGCCCAGATGCAAAGGCACGAGCCGCAGCAGCAGCAGCAGCAGCAGCAGCCGCCGCGGCAGGAGGACCACCGAGACCGATGCGGGAGTTGCACAACCCCAGATCTACACTGATGCACCATTGGGTGGTGGTACCTGCGATCGTGGGGGACTTCAAGTTCCCCCCGAACACCCTGCAGATGCTTCCCCATTTTCACGGGCTTGCCACCGAGGAGCCCCATCTCCACCTCCAGGAGTTCCTGATGATTTGCAGTACCGTCCACGACCGCCATGTGGACCAGGATATGATTCAGATGATTGCCTTCCCCTTCTCACTAGAAGACAGAGCAGCCACCTGGCTGAAGCATCTGGGGAAGTTCGTATACACCTGGGAGCAGCTCCGCACCGAGTACTTGAACAAGTACTATCCACTCGGGCGGACGAATGCAGCGAGGGCCCTGATCAGCAACTTCTCCATGCTACCCAATGAGCAATTTCACGAGGCATGGGAGAGGTTTAGAGAGCTCATGGACAGATGCCCGCATCATGACATCATGAAGCCGAACCTTGTGCATAGCTTCTTCAATGGGTTGACACCAGAGCTTCAGGGTCTGGTGAATGCTTCTTGTGGCGGGTCCTATTTCGCCAAGGACCACGACCAGGTCTGGGCCATCTTCGAGGAGATGGCTGAAAACTACATGGTGATGTCCCAAACCTGGTTGTACACACAGAGACCCCAGCCACAACAGCCAGGACCCATGCAGTACCAGCGGATAGCACGGGTCGATGCAGGTCCATCTAGTGCGTCCGCAGTCGCAGCAGCACAGGCAGAGTCGTCCACTGCGGACATGGGCATTATCAGCGAAAAGTTGGACCGCATGGAGCTGATAGAGAAGAAGCAGTGCCAGAGCATCGCGCAGATGGATTAGATGGCACAGACTCTGAGCGACATGAAGACCCAGCTCATGTGTCTCCAGGAGGCACAGACGGCTTCACAGCCCCGTCTTCAGTCGCGAGGCGACTCCGGCAGCAGCAGCAGCTCGTCCCAGCGCTCCAGCTCCCTATAGAAGCCTAGACAGGTTCATCTTGTACAGGAGGAGCCGTACCAGCAGCCGCAGCCCACTTACCAGTCCCCACCATCTCCAGACATGCAGATGGTGGTATACCAGCCGGACCAGCCTCTGGCAGTACTCCCGCCGGCCCCCTACGATGCAGAGCCGTTGATGGATGTCAACGGGATTTGGTATGACCGCCCCCAGCCTGGAATCCGACGAGACCATCCCGGATTCAGGTGGGGGAATGGAGGTACCCAGCCCCAGCAGCAGCCAGCCGGTCAGGGAGGGCAGTATGGCCAGCAGAGGGATCACCAGCTGCAGCAGCAGCCCCCAGCCTACCAGTCACACCAGCAGTCGTCCTTCGGTCCTCGTCCCTATCAGCAGCAGGGACAGTCGTGGAGACGTGAGCAGCAGGCTCACCCAGCATACCAGCAGCATCCCTCTTCCTACCCCTCTCAGCAGCACCACCAGCAGTTCCAGCAGCCTCAGCACCAGAGAGGCTACCCGTCGGGTTTCCAGGAGAGCCCCGCCTTGGACGACATCGCCGCCTCCTCACGGATCAGCAGGCCACATTTAGACGGGAGATGGATGAGTTCCGCCAGGAGATGCGGGACCTGGTGAGAGGGAAGGCCGCCATTCCTACACAGATCGAGCCGAACCCGAACAACCTCAAGAGGAAGTCTGAGAAGGTAGTTTCTACTGAGCATGCCACTCCTAGTGACCCATTTGATGATACATCTTCGGATCTATTTGATGCTGATTTTGTTACACTTAGGAGCGGTAGGACACCAGCAGGCGGCGGCGCCTCATATGAGCTTCCCCACGAGGATACTTCCGAGGCGCCACCTGAGGAGGAGGAGGAGAGCGGTACTGAGGCCGCTCCATATGACGATGGTGGCACTGATGCCACCAAGGATGCTGATTCCACCGGCGGTACTGAGGCCGCCGCTTCACCAGATCGAGGAGGTGGTACTGACGCCACCCGTTTAGCCGAGCCAGCCCGCGGTACTGATGCCGCAAGACGTCCAGCAGCAGCAGCAGAGCCAGCCCTAGGTGGTACTGAGGCCACCGGTGTTTGTATTGATAGAGATGTTATCTTTCCTCGCATTCATGTATCTCAGAACTCTGTTTTGAATAAAGGAAAAGGTTTAGTTTACTCTGGTCCCATTATGGTGAGTGATGTATGTGTGGATCCGGCCGTCGAGCCGTCTAGGCCTTTTTCTAGTCCTTCATCTGCGAAGGACCCTGTGATCCCCTTCCCTAGAGCCCTTCAGATGGGGAAGAGGAAGAAAAAAGAAAATGATCCAAAAAAGAGAGAGTAGGAGGAGTTCAGTCAGAGCATGATCGATAGATTCCACATCCAGCTGACCCTCCAGAAGGCTTTGCAGCACATCCCCCTTCTCCAGCAATCTTTGAGAGACAGGACCACAGTCAGGAGGAGGAGGAGGAATCACACTTCAGAGATCCACGTGCTGACGAAAGCCACGTGTTTTGCGATCCAGAACCGACTGCCAGCCAAGAGGCCAGATTCAGGGGCCCCGTATGTCAGATGCCAGATCAGTGAGCAGAGGTTCGACCGTACTTTATTAGATAGCGGATCGTCGATCAACCTTCTGTTGGCAGCCCTTCTCGACCGCTTCGAGTTGGGCACTCTTCGGCAGAGTAGGACAGTCCTTCAGTTCGCTGATCGATCTGTCAAGAGGCCGAAGGGGTTGTTACGAGACATTATCGTCACGATTCAGGGCCTGAAATTCCCCGTGGACTTCGTAGTGTTGGACATGAAGATCCCTGATTCGGTGACCGATACCCCCATCATCCTTGGTCGTCCGTTCTTGGCCACAGCCAAGGCGGTGACTGATCATGACAGCGGGAAGGTGTACTTTCGCGTCGAGGGCGAGAGTATACAAATAGAGACGGTCGGGGACTACAGAGCTAGAGAGAGCACGCTCAGAGGCTAGCACCGATTTAGAGCAGCTGACAGACGCAGAGCCAGACATCTACCAGGACTGTGATTTTGTGATCACAGACGACGAGGCAGCATGGGCAGATCCTGCAGCACAGGCCATCCTCTCATTTTCAGATACAGCTGATGCCGAGATGATAGCAGAGGAGAGTCTGGAGAGCACAGCCCTGGTTCAGGATACCATTGAGGCAGCAGAGCCGGTCCTTGATCGCGACACAGATTTCAGTGATGGTGGTGCTGAGGCCACCTTGCCTTACGGTGGTACTGATGCCACCGCGGTTGATACAGATCCCTCGGATTCAGAGTCTGATTGGGCAGATTGTGATGATCAGATGCCAGACCTGAGTCCCCCTGAGCCTACAGATGAGGAGGAGGTAGATGCAGAGCAGATCAGAGACAGCACAGTTGAGCAGTCTTCTCCAGATCCAGTTTGCGAGAGTGCGCTTTCTTTTTCCCAAGCAGATTTGGCAGACTTAGCAGCATTCACTCAGTTCCTTCCGCAGCCAGATTTGCCAGCACCCAGCATTCCAGAGCTGAAGCCGCTCCCTACTTCGCTGAAGTATCGATTCCTTGCGGGCGAGCCAGAGATGTACCCAGTCATCATCTCCGCCGATCTGACTGGAGAGCAGGAATCCCGTTTGATGGGGGTTCTTGAAGAGAACCGCAAGGCGATCGGATGGAGCGTAGCAGATCTCCATGGGATTAGTCCATCAGTGTGCTCCCACCATATTTATCTCGAGGAGGGGGCGAAGTCGTCGCGTGAGTTCCAGCGGCGACTGAACCCCAACCTGAGAGAGGTCGTGATGAAGGAAATATCAAAATGGTGGAGTGCAGATTTTATTTATCCCATTTCCAACTCCAAGTGGGTCAGCCCCTTGCATGTGGTGCCCAAGAAGACGGGCATCACGACTGTGATCAGTGAGTCAGGAGAGGAGATCGCTACACGAGTACCCACCTCTTGGAGGGTGATGAATCCACGTTTCATCATCTTTATTCTATCATTTTGGCCTTAAAAACCCTAGGAAATGCGTGTAAATAGGCCTAATTCATGCATTTTAGCATTCATGTATATGTATGTAAATATTGTATAAAATGCGGTTTTTAAAGCCAACATTATAAAATAAAGAAAAGAAAAGAAAAAGAATAAAATATTGTAAATATTTTATAACCCGAAACCTCGAGACCTAGGCATCTTGATGAATAGGTCGACAAGGAATAAAGTAGGGGGAGATAAGGTCAGAATTGCAGATCAAATACCTATATGTATTAATTCATTCTTTATTCATTTTGGGACCTATTTTTGGTTCCACTTTTTATACATCAAATAAAGAAACTTTGTACATGAAAGTTGTAAATAATTTAATAACGAAAGATACAAAATTGATTTCACAACAAAAATAATGTACAGATAAAAAGTTATGATCTGAATAAAAATCCAGAATGCCAACTTCCCAGACCCGTATCTCACAAATAAAAACTCCAAATGCAGCGTACTCACCTTTAATTGTATATAGAAGAAAATAAGCTATTTAATGGTGGTGGTTTCGCATTTGGCGGAGCTACGGTTTGCAAGTTGAGTTTTGGACCCCTATTGTATACTTGTACATATTAAAATATTCAATTTATTATTATTCTTATAATTTTATATTGTTGTAAATATTACTTATAATAATTATGTGCATTAAAATTAGAATAAAAACCTAAATAAAATACAAAATAAAAATACTTGCATAATAGAGTACATAGATACATTACTTATACACACACCTATACATTATACATTTATATTTTATTTCAGATACAAAACATTTCATAAAAATAAAATAAAAATATATTTGTGTAGATAAAAGTATTTTATAATTTTATAAAATCATAAATAAGAATAATAATATTAAAAATACCTAAATAAAAATAGAATACTTAAATATATAGATATCTATACTATAAAGGGCATAAATACAAACTTGTAAAAATACAGCTCATAAAAATAAACAAAAATCACCATAAAATACTTCATAAAATTACAAATATTTTTTATTTTATACTCAAAATTTAATTAATTCATCTGCTATTTTTAATTCATTTTATAAGGGTTTTTAGCCAAGGAATTTTCTGGTTGGTCCACGTGGACCAACCAGAGCGCTCCATTGGTTGACCTCGGTCAACTCCCTGACCGAGGTCTGTCCCTTGTCAGAAACGGGTTTGACCCCGTTTTCACTCCTTTTTCGAGGGTGCCTCGATCACCATTTGGTGATGGTTCCTTCTTGGAATCTTTTCCTCGGTCAATGGTGATTCACGCCCAAGTGATTCCTTGGGCTGTGGATCACTGACCGAAGCGCTGAGCCCTCGTCTTCCACGCCTCGCCGTCAACCCTTCAAATAGGACCCCCCGACTTCAATTCGTTTTTGATCCTTCTTCCGCCAAATCCACCCGAAAACCCCTCGCCCATAGTGTTCCTGGTGACAGCAGGAGTCGATTTGAGCCTGGGTTTGAGTCATCTGGCGTCGAATCGAAGTAGATCCAACCCTCACCGGAGCTCCGCCGCGACCTCCATCCCGACGTCTCTGGTGAGCCTCACCCCCTTTTCTTTTTCCTTTTCTTGTAGCTCTAGCTTAGCATAGATTAGCATAGCCGTAGTTTAGATTTCTCTAGTGTTATTCGCCGTGAATCCTCGATCCAAGCCTACGGCGGAGCTTAGCTCCGCCTCCACTTTCCGGCCACCTACATCCTTCACAGCCGCTCCGACCACCTCCATCTTCTTCCTCGTCGCTCCGTCGCTCCGCTCCACCCCTCCATCCACCTCGATCTCGCCCAGATCGAGTCATCAGAGCTCCCCTCTCCGCCGCTCGCCGGAGTTCATCGTCCGAACCACCTCTCGCCTCCTTCGCGCCATCAGAAGACACCTGCAGCTTCGCCTGGATTTTGTGCAACTAACCATGCAGGTCCGAGCCAAGGAGAAGGCTCCATCGACCCTCGAAGACCCCAGGAGCAGCTACCCAGGCCACCTCCGCCGTCCGGCCGCTTCAAGCCATCTCAGGCTCGCCTGAGACTTCCTTCAGACGCGTACGTCCCCCAGGATCGTTTTGCCCTTGATCCTGGGGTCGGAGAGGCCGTGTGTCGGCCGTATTCGCCAGCCGAAGTTCGCCGGGGAGGAGTTCTTCGTGAACCCCTCCCTGCCGTTGGATCAAGAGCCCGCTCCAGACGTGTCATCAGCCGTCCGATCATCTGCGCCTCCTCGCCTTCCGATCAAGCCTTGAAGATCTAATCGCAGCCGTCCGCGACGAAGGGGTACGCACCGTCAGATGCGCGCCACGTGGACAAGTGGGTCGCCATCGACCGCTGGATCGCGCCCCGTGGGTATTTTGCATTTTTAACCCACGCTTTTTGTATTTACTTTTAGTCCAGTAACTTTTAGTTGTAGTTTAAAAAGTTTTGTAATATTTGCATGCAGACCCTCACATTATCACTATTTGCACTTCAGTCCACGCCACGTCACCTCACGTGACGCTGGCATGTGACTTTTGGGTATTTTGCAAGATAGGCCCAAAACTTTTGTGTATTTGCAATTTCGTCCCTGTGCGTAGGATATATAATATGTTGTTGGAAATTTTGCATGCAAGCCCAGCCGTTTTCTTTAATTGCAATTATGCCCCTGTGAATGGTGTTTCACGTGAGCTGTGCGTGACTTTTTGGTGGAAATTGCATCTGACCCCTGGATATTTTTATAATTACATATATACCCCTACCAGGCATGTGTATTGATTGGATGTTTGTTGTATTTATTTAACCTATCTTTTTAAGTCCAAAAATTCCACAAAAATAGGGTTAAGCTCCTGGACATGTGTACTTTAACGCTAGCATTTTAGTTTTTGATTTTATTTTATTTTTACATTTATTAAAAATCAAAAACTCACTTTTTCAACACTGTCTAGCTTATAAAACCCCAAAAAAATATAAAAACCCTCAGAAAAATCCCCAAAAATTTTATTTTGTGTCTTTTAGTTTATTTTAACTCCCAGCCAAAAATCATTAAAAAATACAAAACTAAACCCCTAAAAATTGCAAAACTCTAAAAACCTTCATAAAAATTTATAAAATTCATAAAAAATCCAAAAATAGTGTTTTCTTTTCCTGAATTTTCTTTGTTTTATTCTCTTTAAGCGAAAATTACTTTGGAGAATTTTTGTTACTGATTGCTATTTTATTTCTCCATTTTAAGTTTCAGCCTTGCATTGTAGTCACTGTTTGCTTTATTTTGCTAATTAAAAATACCAAAAACATTCCAAAAATTACCCAAAAATCACAAAAACAGTAAAAAAGTATAAAAAGACCAAAAAGACTTTATTTGCTTACTTTTGAACATTTTTATCTATCTTCATAACTGTCTCTTGCTTCCTTTTATTACATTGTCTTTATTTTCCAATATTAAAAAAAAAGAAAAAAATATAAATATTAAAAGAAAATATAAAATCAGTAAAATTAAAAATCAAAATACAAAAATATAAAATTAAAAATCAAATAAAAAAATTATAAAATTAAAAACCCACAAAAATTCTAGATTGGCTGAGTTGCTTATTAGACCTAGGTTTGGATTCTTATCTATGCTCTACACCTTTGCTTCTTAAGTTCGACCCCTACTTGCTTGCCATTGTACATCTTTAGTAGGGTATAATAAATTTTAATCCTTGCTGTCCATTTTCTGATTGATTGTGTGGGTTAATTGTTGAAGACCGAGGAAGTTTGAGCAGTCGCACCAGCGACAGTGAGTCTGACTTGTCAGACCACTATTTAGCGGCTCTCGCATTCTCGCTTTTCAAATGGCGCCGTTGCCGGGGAGCATCGGCTTGTAGAGTACCTTTGGGTCTTTTCAGTCACTTAGCCATTTTTGCTTACTTGTCTCTTGTGTATTATTTATTCTGAACTATCTGACATCTCTTTTGTTTTCTTGCGAGGGACCGCCGACCGAGGAGGATCGCCTAGGGGATCCTGAGCAGCCTAGGGAGGAGGAGCCGGTTATTCTACACTAGCCGGCAGGAGAGAGCAGGAGAACTAGAGAGAGAGAGAGTGTGTTGTTTTTGAGAGAGAGAGTATTTGATTAATTTGTAATAATACAGGACTTGGACAGTTGAACACTTCGGGCCTAATTTCCGGGTGTTTGTTCACCCGGGGGCTCACCGCGGCTTTTTCGTGTTTTCTCGACCGTCATTTTCTGGTTTTGTTTTCTTTTTCATTTCTTTTGTCGATTGAGCTCTTAGCATTAGGTCCTGCTTGATTCGAGTAACCTAGGTCCAAACACCCTAATAACTCTTGCATGCTCCTATAGTTCGTATTTGGACTTAGATTAATTAAGTAGTTAATCATTGGCTCTCGATCCGCGCGCCGTGAGCTCACTCCACACAAGCGCTTTCTCCTAACTCAAATGTGTTGAGCAGAGGAGGAGTGAGCCTAGACCGGACACTAGGATTGGGAGTTAGCGGTTAACTCATGGTTCTTCACGCTAGCAGCTGCCTGTTCTAGGACGATTTCCGCATTGTATAACCGGCATGTAGATTAGGTTTATAAATTTCTGCCTTGCATCCCGCATGGAGAGAGCTGGGATTCACTGTAAGTCTTCTCACTTTGCATTCATCATATAGGTACAAAGGTGAGATTTCCATCTTGGTGCCGACTTGCATTGGCTTTTCCCGACTCTTTTCTCCCTCTGATTTTGGATACATTAGGATAAAGAAAATACAAAATCGTTAGGTGCTTGTGTGAATCTACTCAAAAGAAGCGATAACACAAAAAAATTAAAAAAGGGATTGCTAAGAAAATTTTGACCTAAATAAAAATTGGTAATTGGACTCATTGATTGGGGAGAGTAACACCCTCATTTGTTTTCAGGTTGCATGGGAAGGTCTCCTTCCAAGTGAGTTGAGCGTTCGTAAGGATTAGAGCCAAAAACCCAACTTGTGGTTGCCTTGTGTATCGCCTGGATTTCCGAAGTATTGGCGCTACTATCGTACGTAGTCGAGTAGGGCTTGGTCGCCATTGGTGACTCACTATTGTGTGAGCGTCGACCTTGTCCGAAGTACCGAGCATAGGCCACGCCTTCACGGGGGTGTCTGTCTCACCGGCTGCGTCCGAGTAGGATCTTGCACGCTCACGGGTGATTCCGTTGCGAGCGAGATCCGAAGTATCGGTTTCGCCTATCGGCTTCCTCTCTCTATTTCTTTGGCTGAGTAGGGATCCAGGAAGGGTTACAAGGACCTTAAAAAGCGCAAGTTACAGGTTACACAGAAGGAGGACAAGTACGAGAATAATTTTCTGGCAGTACTCTCGCTCCTATAGGCGTAGCGCTCTAAGGACTCGTTGAAAGATAAATTCCTGAAAACAAGATAAAAATTACAAAGATAAAAGCCAAACCTTCACGGCTTCACGCGTTGAGTTGGTGAACTCCCTTGTCTTGTGTTTGATTGCTAATTACATTTAGGTCAAGATCAAAAATATCGCGCCATTGCGCAATTTTGTTTCCCTCCAGTTGACCCTCGCTCATTGTGAGCCTTCTACTGTTTTACATTCCTTTTGATTCTTGTTGACCCCCGTATCTTTCATCCACATCGATCTTCCTCTTGATCTTCGAGATGGCGACGAATGGACAGTTTAGTCGAGGCTCTGTCGGCACCCACATCGGCTCCATTCGCTCACCTTCTCTAATAATTCGGGGCGATTCCCGAGACACCGGTTCAAACCCTATGAACCAACCTCCAGACTCCCTGCCTTCTTCAATAAACCGGGACCACTCTCGTCCCGAACTTTGTCCGTTTTGGATGGCCATTGATTTTACTCCTTACACATCGCCATCCTTAACGAAGTTCTGTGTCGACCTTGACACAGACCGCATCTCTCTATCTGGTGCTGCAATTCAGACTGATCGGGGCATTCTACCATGTGCAGACTTAGAGCTCGAGCCAGTCAACCAAGCAGAGACAGAAATGGCAGGAGGAAGGGGAAAAGGACCACAGCCCCAGCAGGAGCCTGAAGACAATGCAGCGGAAGGACAATATACCACGCAGGGCGAGGTTAACAGTCAACTGCTGGCTTCCATTCAAGCCATTCAGCAGCAGTTGACTAATCAGGCCTTGGCTCAAACAGCCTTCCAGGACATGCTGAATGATCTAAGGAGGAGGGCCAATGCGAGGGATGGCCGACGAGAGGAGGAGCCGAACTTTGAAATCAATGATGAGTTTTCAGTGGGACCTGACTTTAAAGCAGCAGAAGAAGATCCACCGCAGCCCAAGCCCACACTCAAGCAGACATACAACCCAGGAGCAGGGCGCATCACTGAGTGGATTCAAATTCCACGAATGCATGCTCACTTCGAGCTAAAGCCACAGTTTCTGTCATTGCTTCCCACCTTTCATGGGAAAACCACTGAAGAGCCATATATTTTTCTCAAGAAGTTTAACCGCATCTGCTCCACTGCTCACTACCCCGGAGTCCCCCTGGATGTGATCAAGATGACCGCGTTCTCTTTCAGCCTTCAAGACAAGGCCCTTTACTGGGTCGACCATCTCGGGAAGGGCGTCACCACCTAGGAGGAGTTGAAATCCGCCTTTCTCCATAAATTTTATCCCCTGGGGAGGTTAAATCAGATGCGTGCCCGGATCTCCAGTTTCTGCCAGCAGCCCCACAAGACTATCCATGAAGCCTGGGAACGATTCAAAGATCTCCAAGAAAAGTGCCCCCACCATGAAATACCAAAAACCAGTCTCGTACAACATTTCTTCGGGGGGCTATCATTTGAGAGCCAAAAGCTCGTGGATGCAGCTTGCGGCGGTTAACATTTTAACAAGGACGAGGATGTAGTATGGAACGTCTTCGAAGAAATGGCTGAGGGAGAAGCAGCCCAATCCTCGTCTAGAGTTTACATGAAGACACCAACCGCCATCAGCAAGCCAGTTAACATGGCTTCTCACACCGAGGACAAAGATGAGAGCTCCAACTTGAGCATCATTGGGAGCCACTTGTCCAAAGTAGATATCATCGAGAAGAGGTCGCAGGACCTCGAAAAGCTGGCAGTTATAGAGAAGAGGACCCAAGATCTGGAGAAGCTCGACCAGATCTCCCAGCAGCTGGAGCAGCTCGTCCGAGCATTGAATGCAAACATGGGCAACGCTGTGTCTACCTCTACCGAGCCGAACGCTGAGAAGAAGGAGCCTACAGTGCAGCAAAACCCTCAGCCGACTCCACCGCAGCCCCAGCCTGTCCAGCACGTGTACTACGTGCAGGTTCCGGAGCAGCCACCGCAGCCTCAGACGCAGATGGTTGTATACCAACCAGAGCACCAACCCGCATACTCCGAGCAGTTCTCTCCACCCCCGCCGCTGATCCAGGAGATCAATGGCATCTGGAACAACGAAGCGCAGCTGACCCGTCCTCAGGGACACTCTCAGGGTCAGAACATGGGCAACAGGCCCTTCCAGCAGCAACACCAGGGTGGGAGACCCTTCCAGCAGCCCTACCAGTACCAGCCTCCCTCACATGGAAACACGTGGAGGCAGAATTACCAACATGGGCCTCAGCAGTTCGGATATCGTGGACAAGGGTATCACCAGCAACCAGCTACACAATACAACCAACACCAGTCGCAGTACTCCTCCAATCCCCCTCCTCAACAATTTGCACCCGGATACCAGTCACAATCTCAACCGCCATATCAGCAGTCTAGACCCCAGCAAGGGGAATCTTCTGAGATCGTGACGGTCAATCCGGCCCTGGCCTGTTTGGAGCAATTGATGAAGAATATGGCTGAGATGAACCAGAAGATCGACGACCTGACGGCAGCCAAAACCGTCATACCAGCGCAGGTCGAAGCCAATCCTAACAATTTCCGACGCAAGGAGCAGGTAGCCGGCAGTGTCCAACCCGAATCAGGTGAACTTAATTGTTTTTATCTAACGCTGTTACTCTCAGGAGCGGTAGGACACTCCAGCCATCGGCGACGGCGAAAGGGAAGCACATTGCATCTGACGGGGAATCGTCAGTCCAGCTAACACCAGGGCCAGCAAGCATTTTGGGAGCAGCACCAGCATCCAGAAAATCACAAAAAATGAAGAAAACAGAAAAATACAAAAAGATAGCAGCAACCTCGGTGGAGACCGGCCAGCATTGGAGACGCCTGCACCTGCATTACAGCCAGTTCCTGACAGAAGGAGCACATCACCTGCAGCGAGTCCAACGCCAACACTTGAAGCCGAGCCTGTCATTTTTGGTCCACAAATTGTAGATGAGTCCATTCCTTTTTGTCATCTACCTGTAAACAACAACACAGACACTATTTTGAATGATATTGGAGGAGAGTTTGTAAATATTCCTTTTCCCGAAGTAATGAAAAAACACAAAAAAATGAAAAATTTAAAAAGTGCTTTGTCTGATCCTGCTATTATAGAAATCATTCAGAATTTAGTATTGAACATGTCCTTGATGAAGGCTCTTGAGTACATGCCAGCGGTCAAGAAAGGATTGAAGGAGGCATGTACAACTAAGCGCATGCCAACATCCCACAATTCCCGAAGCAAAGGTGGTAAATCCGAAAAACATATCCTCACTATGGCCACCGTCAACGCCATCAGCAATCTCCCGGACAAGAAGTCAGATATGGGAGCACCCCTTGTTTGTTGCCAGATGTTTGATCAAGAGTTCGAGCGAACACTTCTTGACAGTGGGTCATCTGTCAATCTGATGCCAGCCTCACTACTCACGGAGTTCAAGCTGGGACCGCTCAAACCTACAAAGATGATTCTGCAGTTTGCAGACAAGTCAGTCAAGCGGCCTAGGGGCCTGTTGGAGGACGTGATCGTCACGGTTCAGGGAAAGTCATTCCCAGCCGATTTTATGGTCTTAGATATGGACGTCCCCACTCCGTTGCTCCTTACCCCGATCATACTCGGAAGGCCATTTCTGCGGACGTCAAATGCAGTAGTGAATTATGGGACAGGAGAAATCACTTTTGGAGCTGGCAATGAAATTATCCGAGTAGAGACCCTGTCTGAGGGAACGCCCGTTGAACCAACATCTGTATCATGTGCAAGGGTGATTGAGAATGATGAAGATTGTGATTTTCTGGCCGAGATTCAAGACACCAACCTCTTCCTGGATGATAATGAGATCCACGGACTCCTCCGTCCCAAGGAGGAAGTGGAGACCGCAGTCGAATTTCCGTGTATCGATCAAGATGAGGACCTTGCTGATGCACTACAAGATACTACCGCGGGATCGTTATGCCTTCAAAACCAGAAGCCGAATTCGGAAGCATTTTCGGATGAAGATGTGATCATTGAAGAATTCTGTCAGGATCTGAGAGAAGAGACAGAGCAGACTATGGTGGACATTGCACAGTTGAAAGACTCACCACCTGTACTAATAGCTGAGGTCACCACTGAAGCAGCTCAGACCCCGCCAGAGCTGAAACCTTTGCCCTCCAATATGAAGTATGCCTTCCTTGCAGGAGAACCGAACATGTACCCGTTCATCATTAATGCGCATCTGACCGAAGATCAAGAATCTCGTCTGATGGAGGTTCTTGAACGTAACCGCAAGGCGATAGGTTGGCGAACCTCCGATCTCCACGGGATCAATCCGTCACTCTGTTCGCATCGCATCTTTCTGGAAGAAGACTGCAGACCCTCTCGTGAACTGCAAAGAAGATTAAACCCGAACCTGCGAGAGGTGGTTATGAAAGAAATCCTGAAATGGTGTGATGCGGGATTCATTTATCCCATCTCCGACAGCAAATGGGTGAGCCCTCTGCATGTTGTGCCCAAGAAATCAGGGATCACCATTGTGAAAAATGACAAAGGAGAGGAGATCGCAACCAGAGTACCGACTTCTTGGCGAGTGTACGTAGACTACAGAAGACTCAATCTAGCCACCAAGAAGGATCATTTTCCGCTACCCTTCATCGACCAGATCTTGGAGAGATTGGCCGCGAAGGAATATTTCTGTTTCTTGGACGGTTACTCTGGATATAATCAAGTTGCTATTGCTCCTGAAGATCAAGAGAAGACCACGTTCACCTGTCCTTTTGGCACATATGCCTTCAGACGAATGCCGTTCGGGCTTTGCAACGCCCCAGCCATATTTCAGAGGTGTATGCTTGTAGTTTTTGCCGATATAGTGGGTAGCTTTCTCGAGGTCTTTATGGACGATTTTTCGGTCTATGGGGATTCATTTGATCAATGTCTGGATTATCTAGACCGAGTCTTACGGCAGTCCTGCGAAGTGAATCTTGTGCTCTCCTGGGAGAAGAGCAATTTCATGGTGACCGAAGGAATCGTGCTGGGTCACGTTGTTTCTAAACATGGCATGGAGGTTGACCCAGCCAAGGTGGATGTAATTTCTAAGCTGGAGCCACCTACAAATATCAAGCAAGTCCGGTCATTCTTGGGCCATGTCGGTTTTTACCGACGATTTATCAAAGATTTCAGCAAATTAGCCAGACCGCTGACTGAGTTGCTCGGCAAGGACAATGAGTTCATTGTAGACGACCGTGTGCTCCTTGCCTTTAATCAGTTGAAAGAGCTCATCACACAGGCCCCTGTCCTACAACCGCCAATTTGGACTCAGCCCTTTGAGATCATGACCGACGCGTCAGATTATGCCATCGGAGCTGTACTGGGGCAGAGAAAAGACAATGTACCATTTGCGATTCACTACGCTAGCCGAACGCTCGACGAAGCCCAGAGAAATTACACTGTCACTGAAAAGGAGCTGCTAGCGGTAGTCTTTGCTTTGGAAAAGTTCAGATCTTACCTTCTTGGGTCCAAAGTTATCATTTACACTGATCATTCGGCCATTAGGTATTTACAGCAGAAGAAGGATGCCAAACCACGTCTCATCCGGTGGATCCTTCTCCTCCAGGAGTTTGACATGGAGATCAGAGATAAACCTGGGGTAAAGAATGTAGTGGCCGATCATCTGTCAAGACTTCCTGAACCGGAGTCTCCTGAGTTGAACTTGCAGCCTATCACAGAGACCTTTCCAGATGAATCGATTCTGTCTGTCGCCTCACTTCCTTGGTATGCGGATATTGTAAATTATTTAGTTGCCAAGAAAATCCCACAGGACTGGCCTAAGTTGAAAATAGACAGATTTTTGTCTAAAATACATTTCTACCAGTGGGAAGACCCGTATCTGTTTCGTGAGGGAGCAGATTGCATCTGGAGAAGGTGTATTCCTCAGGAGGAAGTTCCAAGCGTCCTCGCTTTATGTCATGATCAAGATTCTGGAGGGCATCATTCAGGAAAACGGACGGCAGCAAAAGTTCTTCAAAGTGGCCTCTGGTGGCCTTCATTGTTCAAAGATGCAGATGAATACGTCAAAGGTTGCACTGACTGTCAGAAGATGGGTGGAACCATAGGAATGAGAGATACAATGCCTCTGAAGTACATTCAGATCTCAGATGTCTTTGACGCATGGGGCATCGACTTTATGGGCCCGTTTCCTAACTGTCAGGGTTATGAGTATATTCTGCTTGTTGTCGATTATGTCAGTCGATGGGTGGAGGCTATCCCCGCCCGAGCCGCCGACAGTCGGACTGTCTGTCGATTCTTACGAGATCACATCATAGCACGGTTCGGGATTCCCAAGATCCTCATATCTGACGGGGGCAGTCATTTCATAAACAGAGAGGTGAAGAAGCTGACCCAAGAATTCTGCATCGAGCATCGTGTTGCTTCACCCTATCACCCGCAGTCCAATGGCTTAGCTGAATGTTCAAACAGGGAGATCAAGACAATTCTACAGAAACTTGTGCGTCCGGATCGCAAGAACTGGTCTCAGCTGCTTGATTCCGTTCTTTGGGCTTACAGAACAGCGTACAAGTCACCCTTGGGAATGTCTCCCTACCGCCTGGTGTATGGCAAGCCATGCCACTTGCCCGTGGAACTTATTCATAAATCTTTATGGGTTATTAACATCTGTAATTTGGACTCCAAGCAAGCAGGACAGAACAGGAGACTGGATCTGAACAGATTACTGGAATTCAGAGATTATGCATATGACAACAGCCTGATGTACAAGGAGAAGGTCAAAACATGGCATGACAAGCACATCCGCCCATCCGCTTAATAAAGGGTAATTTGCAGGTAGATACCCTTGTAGTTCTGGATGTTATTAAATGAATGAAAGTTTTTAGATATTTGCATTTATACCCCTGTGCGTGGTTTATTTGAGCATGTGCGCTATATTTTGGGTAATTTGCAGGTAAGCCCCCTGGACTTTTGGTACCTGTTACCAATAAGTCCTTGGGACTTATTTTTCTTACATTTGGGTCCCTGAGTGCCCCAGGCACGCGCGTGACGCGTGTTTTGCTGGGTATTTTGCACCAGAACCCCCAGAACCTTGGGTATTTGCACTTTGGTCCCTGTGCACAGTACCCTTCCATTATTTTTGAATAAAATATCAAAACACCTTCAAATCCAACGAAAATTTGACACATAGCTCCTGCCATGGTGTAGGATTTTTGTGGATTTTTGAGGACATTTTTGATTTAGTTTGATATTTTTAAAAATTCAAAAACCTTCATTTTTGTCACTGTCTAGTTTGAAAAATCACAAAAAAATATAAAAACTCACTTAAAAATTCTATAAAAATTATCTACTGTTTAGTTTGCTTAGTTTGATTTTCTAGCCAAGTTTGGCTATTTTCCATTGCTAAAAACCCCTAAAAACTTAAAAACACTCAAAAACCTATAAAAATTCTAGTAAATAAATTAAAAATCCAAAAATAATAAAATTGGTACTTAAATTTTCCTTGTTTCATCTTCGTTACAGGAAAATTACCTCCAGGCCATTTTAAGACCCTTAGATATTTTATCTAGGGCTTTTTAGCTCGGCTGGACAATACCACTGATTTTAGCTACTGTTTGATTTTTAGAAAATTAAATAAACATCAGAAAATTCTCAAAAATTCACCAAAAACATAAAAAAATATAAAATATATAAAAATATTTTTGTTTGAATTTTTGGTTGAATTTTTGTGCATTTAATAATTTGTTGAAGTGTGTGCCTTCTTTGTTTTTCTTATTTTCTTTATACATTAAAAATCCAAAAAAATATAAAATAAATTAAAAACCACTAAAAATATTTTGTTCTTTTATTTTCTTTATTTTTACTACTTCGTAGGCCTCTCGGCCAACCCATGCTCCTTGAGTTCGACCCTGGGTGCTATACCAGGTTAATCACATAGCAGGACCGCTATTCGTGTTTGATTGATTTTATCGTTATTTAGTGGTTCATTTTTCTTGATACACATCATCTGATCGCTTGGGTCGCGACGACCTATTTTTAGTACCTTATACCCGAGTCTTCGGACACGTGTTATCACTGATCCTAACCCTGAGACCATGTCAATATTGACTTGGTCGACAAAATAAATAAGTAGGGGAGATAATGATCCTAAACTATAA
Source organism: Ottelia alismoides (assembly GCA_037367405.1). NCBI lineage: Eukaryota > Viridiplantae > Streptophyta > Magnoliopsida > Alismatales > Hydrocharitaceae > Ottelia > Ottelia alismoides. Next base: position 477,567 of record JAZKJV010001734.1, read on the forward strand.
AAATTTCCAGAAAATCAAGACCAAAAATACAAATTACCCAATTTTGATATTGTAAATATTTCACCTATTTTATTTAAAATCAAGACTAACCCAAATCAAAACACTCCTTTTGTAAAAATTGTTCATAAAAATATATATTATTTTATAAAAATGTCAGAAAAATATTTCGATAGAAATATAATTAACTGCAATGAACCGTAAAAGTCATAGAAGCCGACTTCTAAGGTTAATAACTATTTATAGAAAACTCCGAACGGACAAAACTCACTTTTAAAATCCATTTTATACTTAGCACTATTTATTAAAAATAAAAAATATATCGAATAAAATCAGTGGGTTTTGGCGTTTGAGACCCGTTCTCTATATGTACTATATATGGAAACTTCCTGAATTTTTAATTAATTAACTGTAAAACCGATTAACTTAATTGCTTTTCCTAAAATGTTCTAAGATTGTATAAAAAAATATAAAATTATAATTAATCAAAATACCAAAAAAAACCAAAGCCTCGAAGCCGCTACCTAAATTTTCCGGACCTCATAACTCGGATGTATGAACTCCGAGCAAACTCAATCCTAAAATTCATATTATTAAATTATCTATAAAATGACACTAGTTTCGCTAAAATCGGAGTTAATGCGAAAAACGCAGTTTTTGGGTCCGTATTAGTATTGTACAATGTACCATAATTTATATTATTATTATTATAATTAATTTATTTATTCAATTTATTTAATCTATTTATTTATCTATCTTATTATTAATTATTTATTAATTTAATTTAATTAACTTAATTAACTTAATTTTATTTTTTCTTATCTCTCTCTTTTTCTTTTTCTCTCTCCTCCAATTTCTCTCTCTTACTTTCCTAATTTCTCCTTCTTCTTCCCTCGTTCTTTTCCCCCTTCATCCAATCCACCACCCTTCCTCCTCTTCTTCTCCTCCGTCCAACGGCCCGATCGTCGGCCGTTAGGCCGGTAGACCAACCACCTACTCTCCTCCTCCTCTATAAATAGACCCCTACCCCCTTCGTCGGCCATATCCGCCATTATCAATCTAGTCGCCCAGCTCCTGTGAGTCCCCGTTCGAGTGACACTCGAGGCAAGGTTCCCCAGTGGAGCAAGCGATCAGGTTCGGCGAGATCCATCTCGCTGCAGCCTTCAAAGCCGCGCCCAGCCTCCACGTCTCCACCGCCGCGTCGAGGCCATCATCCCTGGAGCTCCGTTGAGCTCCCGCATTCCTAGGCGATCACCATCGCGCATCATCCATCTCCGTCCAGGTTAGATCCGTAGAATCTCCTTTCTGATTTCTCTTCTCTTATTATGTTTCCAATCCTTCTTCTTAAGCTTTCTCTTTGTCATTCTATTTTCTCTCGATCTATCTATCATCGATTTCCAATCAAATCCTTGAAAACTATTCGATTTCATTAATCTCATCCCATCTATCCGTTTCTCTGCAATTTCCGTCATAATCCTTCACCTCAGATTAATTTTTGTTATGAGATATGATCCTATTCTATCATCCCACTTAGGATCGTCTATTTGATTTCTCTTATCCATAACACTTGGTAGAGGATTGTGAAGCTTCGAGCCACATCTCTAAATTTGCAGGTCCTCGAAGCTTGAATCCATCTGGTTCGAGTGGCAACAACATCAACTTCTGTCAGAGCACCATCGAGAATAATGGAGCTGTTGAGGGAGCAGAATACGGGCACCTGAGGTCAATCAGTAGTTGGAGATCTGATTTGATTCAAATCAAAGCTTATTCCAGCTACATATAATTTGTATCGTCGGTGACCAATTTACGATTCCATCGCCATCTACAAGCCGACCACGAAGAACAACGGAGATCGCGTCCGATCAGAGATCCATCCGAACTGCAACCCGTATATCACATTTTGGGAAGAACAAAATTTACTTCAGATTAAAGTACAGGAAAGATTGGATCAACGCAGATCGAATGCTTCACAACCATTCACGCAGAGCAATTCCACCACCACACTCCTTAAGCGGCGCACGAGACATGTGTGTGCGCCCGAGATAATTTGGGACAAATTTTATTAACACCCCAGATATTTAACTAATTGCATACCGGTCCAGAAGTCGGGCTCACCACGTGACCACACGTGACATCTCAGAATTTTGCGCGAAACATCTCCAAAGGTATCGATATAACGTACAAGTCTCCAAGCTGGAGTAGATACGTAAAATACACGTGTTTTGCTGAACAATTGCACAAAAACCCTTCCTTTTTTTGATATTTACATTCGTAAACATGTAGCTTTTTGATATTACACTCACACCCTCTAGTTTCCAGTAAAATTGCATAAAGACCCCCATATTGTATATAATTACTATCTTTTATATTACACATTAAATACAATACTACAAATAAGTATATAATAAAAATACACAACAATAAACTGTATTGTACTATATACATCATTAAATAATAATATTTTAAAAAATAAAAAAACATTTTCTTAATAATTCATTAAAAACAAAACCATAAAAATAACAAACTTTCAAAACACATAAAAATTATAAAACAACTCTTAAAAATCTTGAAAAAATTAATCTTATTATATTTTTACATATTCTACATAAAAAATAAAAAATAAAATAAAATTGAATATTAAAATCAATAAAAAAATAAAATTCATAAAAACTTCAAAAATTCATAACTAAATAAATAAAAATCACTTAAAAACGCACAACATATCGTTTGAAGGTAGTTTCATCTACATTTCAATAAAAATAAAATAAAAATATTTTCATACTGATTTCAAACTTAAAAATTAAAAATACATCATAGTTTTCAATATACATTTAACTTTTCACCTGAAAATAAACCAAACTCCATAAAAACCCTAAAACCTTTAAAAATCCATAAAAACAATAAAACAAAAATAAAACATAAAAATAACAAAATAAAAATCAAATAAAAATTTAGAAAATTCCTTTAAAAAAATAAAAATTAGGAAACTGTTTACATTAGTTTGTCTGTAGTTTAACCCTATTTATCAACAGTTTGCCTCCCTAAGTTCGATACTCTCGTGCTTAACCTCTATACACTTAAGTTTAGGATTATAAATAAAAATAAAAAAAGATTAACAAAAACCTAATCTTTTCTGGTAAAATTCACCCGTTAGATTCATCGACACTATTCATCTTTTAGAGTAGTAGATTGGGTGATTTTTCACTAACTCAAACGATTAAAGCATAAAATAAAAGCTGAAAGTGACAACTACAACTAAAATCTACCTAGAAATTCAAGGAAAGAAGATAGCTCATACCTAGAGATCAGGGAGAAGAGACCTCGCCGAAGGAGCTCCAGTGAAGTGTGGCACGCTCTAGAGACACCATTCACTCACTGCAAACTTGATGGGGAGTGAGTTGTCACCAAGCTAAAACCTTTCACAAGAAATCTAAGGGCTTAGGTTATCCAAGAAGGATCAAAACTCAAAATGGTGGAGGGGTGGTATATGTACATGCGAGGTTTGACTCGAGGTAGTTCCATTGAATCGAAGCTCGATTGACATAACATAGGATAGGGTGTGATTGAGCATTGTGTCCACATGATTTTTAATGAATGCGGTTAGTTGAATTTGGCAGTGTGTGAAGTGTGAAAATGTGGTGAAAATGGGTGTCTCGAGGATGACAGAGGGCAGAACTAGGGAGGGAGGACAGTTGACCCAAGGTCAACAGTCCCCTACCTCAAATTGGTCTATGTCATCTAGATGAAGACAAACCTAGGGGTAATTCCCTTAGTAAATAGCTTTAAAATAACAAATGATTTTATTATTTTTTATCAAATATAAGAAAATTTTGTTATTTTATGTAGTATTTTATTATTTTTTAAATTTATTTTTACATGTTAATTTATTAGGTATTAGTGTTAGATGTATTATTATAGGTATAAATACCTATATACGAGGTATTTTATTTTGTATTTTATTCTTTTATTTGTATATTTTATATATTTATAACTTATTTTGTTACATGTTTATATTTTTTATATTTTTCTGATTTTATATTTTTACTCAAATAAAAAGTTATAGATATTCTAATGTATATTTACATATGTATTATACTATATTATTCATTTTTTTATATTTTAGTAATTTTATTTATTTCTATTATTTTCATGTGTAATATTTACGAATATACAAAATGTAAGAAAGTAAAAAATGTAAGGAATGAATATATTGAATATTATATACAAGTATACTACACAATGAGGGCCCAAAGGCCAATGTTTGCACCTTAACTCCAAATTAAATAAAATCACCTTCCTTATATAGATAATTTGATTTTATGAACAATAAAGTGAGTTTTATCAAATTTTAATCTATATGGAGAAGATAAAGGTTGGTAAAGGTTTCTTTGCAGCTTTTTATTCTGTGTGTCCCGAGTACACTGTGCATTATTTTTGAAAAAAATGTTGTATTTTTCTTTCTATTTTTATATACATTGTTCATGTTCAAAGTTTATTGATTTGAAGTATAAATAAAATAGGTCAAAATGCAATTATTGGGCTATAGAATTAGGTTTCATGTGTTTTCTGTACAATTTTTCTGACCTATCTCCCCCTACTTTATTTCTTGTCTACCAAGTCATCATGATGATTGGGTCTTGGGGTCTAGGGTGACTCAGTGCCTTTGAAACTTCATTCTTTTTCTTTGCTTTGCTTTATTCTTTTATTTTGGTCTTAAATATAGTATTTTATACAATATTTATGGATCAATAAATGAATGTTTATTTGATCAAATTAATGATATATATATATATGTGCATTTAGCTAGGGATTTAAGGTCAAAATGAAAGAACAAAGGCGATGAAATGGAGATTCATCATTTGGTTAGCTTATTGTTGTGCTAAAGCAAGTTGTTGTATAGCCTGGGTCGGAGCATCAAAATTTATACATGAGAATGGTTGATCCATTTGAAAGTTTAATGGGGCTATTCCTAACCACACCTATTTTTTTCATTTCTTAAGGTATTATTTTGAAAATACCCAGGGGATTTAGATAACTATATGATATCATGTTCTCATTCAAATTTCGATTCAATTTGAAACTCCTATCCCATTCATCAAACATGTTACAAATTAATAGCCTCAGAATTGTTAAAGCATAACGCTTATAGATGGACATATTAAGAATGCCTAACTTATACAAAATTTGACCGATAACATGTTGTCATCTAGTGAACTAAATCCCCCCAGTTTCTATAAACTATCTTAAGAAATGAAAAAATGAAGGATCAAGGAGCCCCATTAAACCCTATATAAATAGTAGGTGTTTGGATGGTTAATCGTTGAGACAGTAGAAATGGTATAATATGATGTATTGTGATATTTTTTATTATATTTATGATTGAAATATACTTGTCATGTTGACTTTTTTGTTTTGAGAGAGATTAGAAATATTATTGTAGAAGAAATGTGGGGGTTAACATCATTAATTCTACCTCAGAAATGTTAGGGGTAGAGACGGGACTAACCTAGATGATAACACAGGTTTAATCATGTGTAGTCTGTTTAGCCTCGAATAAAACCCATAACTAAACGATACAACCTTTTATAATTGTGTTGGGTTTGGTTAGAGTAAACTCTTTCCATACAACTAGTAAGATGGGTAATTATTTTGTGACCACTAGGTATTTGGATGGGTAGAACTTCAAATTATGAATGTGATGTGATTTGTTTATGGAGTTACACAGATTGTATTTATGCCTAGACAAAACTTTTGTATTGAAGATGGTTGAAAATATCTTAATGCAGAAAACAAGGAACCTATATTATATATTCCAACCCAGATATGTATGTATAAACATGGTGGGTAAACCAAACCCAAATAGGGGCGCATCTTGGATAATTTGGTAAACTTGTGGCAGAGAATTAATCTGTGATATTTGTGACATCACATGGTCATCCTTTATCCTGTTTACGACAACTTATATAATGTCAAGGCTCGTGGAGCTCGATGTTGTTTGTTTTATATGATTTAATTCCTAGTTGATTGTGATCTATCCATATTCTAATTGGTGCGAAGATTCTTCCATATTCTTATTAATCGAAGTATCCATTCATATATTGATTAAAGAAATCTGTCCAAGTCGTAATTGATTAGAGTATCCATGTAGATTCTAATTGTTTCCTAACTCGCATGTTCTTCTCATTGGGGAAGATTCAGAGATCTTCCTATTTTAAGGAGATCTAGGAAATATGCCCATGTATGGAGATTTGAGAAAATGGCCATTTAAGATGATTTCTCTGTATGTGATATTGTATAGTCCCCACAGGATTAGTGTTTGGAATCATCCTCTTTACTTCACTTCTTCCACAATATTAAGAGAAATTTACTCTGCCACCATGAACATAGCATATATACATGTGAACCGTGTAATGTACTATGTTGTGGTTGCTTTTTGCTTGCCTATATGTTTATTTATACTTCTAATGTACCCAACACTGTTGATCGATGATTTTGCAAGTCTTGTGATGCTGAGGTTATTGGAACATGACTAAGTTGTCCCTAAGCTTAGGTTTGAGAAGTCTCCCTTCGTCGGTGAGTTCGATAGAGGGAGGCGGAGGCCGATACTATTCTTCTTTAATGAGTCCATGCCATTCAAGGTCAAATATGGGCCTCGACTAGATATGACCATTAATTATGGGGCATTGTCGTTTAACATGAATTTATTCTATGAATATCTCCTTGTCAGTTTCTAATGGAGAAACAATGGCTCAATCCAATAAAACAACTCCTTCAATGAATCTCTACTTGTTCTATGAACCCCTTGTAATGGTCTAATGGTTGAAGCGGTAGGCTACCACTCCAATAACCATGATTCCAACCCCATCCCCCCCCCCCCTCCCCATCATTTTGAGCCCCGTCAGCCCACTACTCTCTGAGCAAGAAAAGTAGATGACACTGCATTCAGACGAACGGGAATTTGTTTTTAGAGTGTCTTGTACATGCTATTATTGTTAAATACATATAAATTAGTAGAGACGATGAATAATCTCTTGGCAATAGATATATAGTCCAATCATGGCCCCACTAGAATCTGCCCAGACGTTGCTCCAAGAGCTCTCGTTCAAATACAGCCCACCATGTCCACACACGGGCAAGATGTGAAAACATCCAACTCGAAACCAATCAGTGTATAAGCAGAGGGATCCAACCTTTTACTAATCAATTCACATGCAAGACTACATTTTGGACAGGAGAAAGATCCCAGGAATAAACCTGGAACCAACTGGAAACATAAAAACGCAGTGAAGAAGGTCGACTTTGATAGGTAAAGCTTATTACAGCGTCCGCGTTCGACCACAACAGGGTTAGCAGGTGTGTACTCTCATGTACGACTGTGGTTCGGGACCTGTCAAAACATCGAGAATTTAAATCTTAGCTTCTTTCGACGAACTTCAGTTCTCCAGTTCCTTTCCAATGGTCGAGTAGACGTAGATTATATATAATTTTGAAGTGTTACTTTTGTTCCTTTGGTACGAGGGACACTGAAAGTTCCATAGAATATAATAGCTGCACAGTTTACCTTGTACCAAACAACCAGACAAATATACACGCAAAATCGACGGATGGACCATATACTAACCTTGGAAAGTATTGATGGTTGAATCTGAAATCAGTAGAAACTGCCTCTCTAGATTGCATGGACATGTACCTCGATCTGTCTGTACGAGATGGGGACACAGCTTCAATGAGGATTCAAATTGACAGGTCCGTAGCGTTCTTTATTTTTAAGCGATGGACTCGAACAAACTAACTGGGAGACATCTTGAGATAAATTTTGAGCATTGCAGTCAAATGTACGAAACTACCAGAAGGGGTAAGTAATCTTTCGTACCAGTTAAGATGCCACTGGCAAAAGATGACAGTAAAAACAGTAGTAGACGATGGGTGGAAGTAATGGCGTAGCGTTTTCATGAATCTCTGTCTACCTGTTATGTTGTTGGAAGTGAGAACATCGATTTTACTAGTATTCTGGTCAGGATCGCATCCTCGGTAAAGTCAACATTCTTTGGATATAAAGACCTGCTACAACTTTATTACAAGCATGTCAACATTCTTTAGGTATGTCGTGAACCATACTCCTAGGATCTCTTGCTCTCCTCTATATTAAAACTAGCCACAGTGGAATTCCTCTTTACCAGTACTCTCACAACTCCAACAAGGTTTCTTTGAAGATGTTAATATGACTTGAATCATAACCACTTGATGGGTTGCTAATGTGGCTGATTTGCACTGTCTTCTGATTGGATGCGAGTTGTTGGATCAGGATTGCTGACATGTTTGATTCGCCTCCTGAAACCTGATTGGCTGAGAGTTGTTAGTCAGGATTGCTGACATATATGACCCCCCTTTCTAACTCTGATTGGTTGAGAACTATTGGGATGGATTGCTGAATATAGATAGTATTCTTTTGTTGCAGTATAAAAAAGGACTAGGGCCACCGGATACTACATCATCATTTTGATCCTGATTCTCATCCCATATTTTGTACCTTTTCAGTGTGCTATGTATTATTTTTTTCACCATATAGTGAAACCAATCGTCGCCATCCAAGGGTGTAGCCCAGTTACAGGTGAACCTTGTAACTCAATGTGTTTGCATCTTGCTTGTTTGATCATGTTTGTGCATGTTTGCTTCTGTGATTCTCAACAAACTAGTATAAGAGCTTTGGATTCTGTCAAAATCATCCAGCAAGATGGCATCGCACAATCTGGAGATTGAGAAGTTCACAGGGAAGAATGGATTCAGTATATGGCATATCAAGATGTCCACCCTTCTAAAGCAGCAAGGCATCTTAGCACCGTTAGATATGGAACGGGCGAAAGCACTCGAGCTATCTGAGTTGATGATGTAGGAAGAGAGTTTGCACTCGACGATCATGATGTGTTTGAAGGACGAGATATCACGGAGGTTTTCGATGAGGGTTCTGTAGTCGGTCTGTGGTTGAGACTCAAAAGTATGTACATGATGAAATCTCTATCTAACAAGATGCTCTTGAAGCAACATTTATTGTCTCTCCACATGCATGAAGGTACGTACCTTAAAGAGTATCTAGATCGATTAAATAAATTATTGATGGATATAAGAAATGTAGATGTTAAAATTGAAGATGAGGATGGTGCCCTGATTTATTGGTTTCTCTACCAATATTGTTTGAGAATTTTGTTCAATCACTTATTAAGGTAAGAGAATCAATAACCCTAGATGAAGTTTGCACGAGTCTACATATGCGTGGACTTCAGCATTTGGCTAACGGGAAGCAGGACTCTAATGTTGTAGGTTTGATTATAACTCATGAGAAGAGCCATGTTGGTTCTGGCTACACAAAGAAGGGAAAGCAGAAGTCCAAGTTGAAGAATCACAATGATAGGCACATCTGTAGTTATTGTAAGGAACCTAGACATTTGAAGAAGATCTGCCTTAAAAGGAGAGGGAAAGCCACGAATGTTGTTGTTGCTCATGGAGGTGCAGATTGCAAAGATGATCTGATTCTCACCATCACGGATCAAAAGTTGACGGATAACAGATATAATCTTGATTCAGGATGTTCCAACCATATGACTTGTTAGCCATGTGAGCCCGAGGCAAACCATTCCTACAATAAATGTCATTGTAATTTATGATTTATCAATAAAAGTTATTAATTATTTTCACTCCCTTTCTGAGAATAAATGAATGATTGCACTATAAGGTCCCTCTGTACAATAAGGGTAATGTACCATGGCCGACTTGATAATCATATAGCTATTGATTCAATAATTGGATCATAGAGGCTGGTGCATGGATGAATATCTATGGAGTTAGATAGAGGACTCATCAAGCACCATCAAATTATTATTAAGTGTTGATCTCCGGCCTGAGTAGGAGATGGCAATCCTTTCTCTTTTGGTTGATATCTGATCGACCTCTTGATGCAGGTCCTCTGCATGGGAATAGTGATTCGGAGGTGTCAGATTAGTTGAGTCAAAGGGTTGACTTAACGAGATCGAGATAACCAAAGACCTATGTTAAATGTTGTCACAGCATAGGCACACATCATCTGACCAGAGACAGATGTGTTACTATATGTCTGAGTGTGTACATTTGACAGACCAATAGGTTGTTGACCTAATTAAGGTCTATACATCGGCGAGCTGGTGTGCATGTAAGGACATATGAGTAATACGATTTCTCAAAGGGATCATACAGGTTCACATGTGAACCGGAAGACATGAGCTTACTTATAAGGTATTGGGACTGATCAAATTCCATGAATGGTCGTCATGCTTTGGAAGCATGACAAGAATTTGAAGGTATGATATATGCTTTGGGAAAGCATATGATCGATACCAATTCCCAGTGACCAAGACTGAGAAACTTGATGATTAAACCCTAAAGAAGATAATCGAAAATTGGTCTACATCTTTGGATTTCATCATAGGTCTTCTAGTATGCAGGATGTACAGGTGTTGGGAATACCTGAGGGTGATGTGATCATAAACGATTGTATAACCATGACGCTTCCATTCCGAGGGAGTGATGAAATAGGTCTGGATTATAGTGACTCCTCTCAGTAGAGAAGTAACCTGATCTTAGTCCAAGTATTGGACATTGGTCTGGATGAGATTCAGATGCAATGAGAAGATTAGGTATGTGGCCTTGATTCAATCAAGCATCTGTGGGAGGTCAATGAGATTTTGATTTGAGATGTGATCTCAATATCCAAGTCACTATACGTGGAACAATACAATCGCCCTATCCTTATCTCCGAGTATCTGCGGAGAAAGCGCATTATTTTTGAAAGGGTTCAAGAATGATTCCATTGTTGAATTATATCTAAGCATTAAGAGATTGATAATTAAATGTGATTTAATTATCATGATGCGTGTGTATATTTATCCAATATAAATAAATGTAATTTAATTATTGTGGATAAGAATAATGTGGATAGCAATATCCAATTATTCATAATATATTATAAATGTGATTTATAATATATTAGAGAGAGCTTCTTATGATTTATATTTGTTAATTAATTATTGGTGTGAATTAGATTCACATTGTATAATTAACTGAAAATGTAAATTATTTTTTGTTTTGGGTTGTGAACTCATAAGATTCCATGAGATTGCCTCCACCATGGATTATGGTGGACGACTATCAAGTCCTATATGGAATTGGTAGCCGTCCTACCTATTTCATGGGGAGATGTAATCTCCATGCTAATGTCTCCATATTTGATTGATTTGATTTAGGATTGAATTATATTTGATTTATCAAATATATTTAAATCTAAATTAAATTATTAGTTTTTGGTTTTTACCAACAACAATATTGACCATTGGATTAAGCACAAATCAATCTCATCCATTGATTAGGTGTGTCCCATGGATTGTGATCCATGGACTCCCAAAATCCTATAAACAGAGAGGCACCCCTTGCTCTCTATGGCTATGCAATTGTGATACATCAAGCTCTCTTCTCTCATTCCACACGTCACCCCTTCTCTCTTTTTCATTGGTGGTCGTCCACCAAACCCTTGAGGAGAAGCCTCATCGTCGCTTCGCCACCGCACCGCCGCTTCGATGTTCCTCGGTTCTCCATCTTCTTTGGAGTGCTTTGCTCACGAAGAACATGTTTGATCTCATGCGACGAGGTCAAGAGTTCACCATGCTTGGATAAACATCTTGGATTGCGAGGATCACGCGACTCATCCCCGCGCTCGCAAGCATCTTCTTTGAAGATCGGACTTGAGACAGGAGATCTCTTTTCGTATAGACTCGATCAATCAAGCTACAAGAGGTATTTCTATATACTTGATGTGGTTTTAGATGAAATGATCCGAGTATCATTCTTGGATCATGTGGTTTCATCTCATGAAGATTTTTTAAATTCCGCTGCATAGAACAACTAGTCCGACTAGTCGTTCTTCATCGTATTTGATACGATTCTCACGCTTCCATGATGCGCTTGAGGATTATCCCATATCCTTCATGACTCCCAGTGAATATTGCTTCTACACCTATGAGAAGATAGATGGCGGAAACATCGTCATGGAGAATGATGCAGCATGGAATGATTATAGGGATTGGCCCTATGAAGATAAAAATGCATGATGGTATCGTGATGATGATGACAGAAGTATGACATGTTCCTGATATGAGGAAGAACTTGATATTCCTTGGAGTCTTGGACTCTAAACGATACATATACAACGCTGAAGGTGGAGTCATGCAGGCTGCCAAAGCTGGGGTTGTTGTCATAAAGGGAAACAAGAAGAAGACCCTAACAGTTATAGGTTTTGTTGCAGTGTCTTTCCAAGCCGTGAGATAAGAGTCAGAATAGTGGCATATGCGGTTGGGACACATGAGTCAGATAGGAATGAATATCCTCAGTCAAATAGGTCTTATCGGCCAAACCTCAAGAGATCCAAACTTGAGTTCTGTGAGCATTGCATGTTGGAGAAACAACATAGGAAGCAATTCAGTAAAGCCATCCACAAGATGAAGGAGAAGCTGAACTACATCCATGTCGATTGTTGGGGTCCTTCATGAGTCCCATCTTTGGGAAGTGGCGGTTATTTCCTATCTATTATTTATTATTACTCTAGGATGGTGTGGGTGTACATGATGAAGCACAAGAATGAGACATTTCAGACTTTTAGACAGTGGAAATCTAGGTGGCGAACCAGATTTCTAAGAAGGTGAAGTTTCTTCATACAGATAATGGGCTGGAGATCTGTTTGTTAGAGTTCAATGAGTTCTAAAAGGAGGAGAGTGTTGCGAGACACCTCACTATCAGTGATACACCATAGGAGAATGGAGTCGCAGAATGAATGAACAAGATGCTTCTAGAGAGAGAAAGGTGCATGCTATCTAATTCTGAACTTGGTAGAGCATTCTGGGTTGAAGCTGTGAATATAGCTTGTTACTTGGTGAATCGAAGTCTCGCATCTGTCATTGATTGCAAAACACCCATGGAAGTATGGTCTGGTAATCGTGCTGATTATTTTATTTTACGAGTCTTCGGTTGTGTTATCTATTATCATGTTAGTGAAGGAAGTTAAAACCAAGGGCAAAGAAATGGGTGTTTACAAGCTACGATGCAGGACTTAAGGGGTACAAAAAATGGTCCCCTTCTAAGCATAGAATTATTGTTAGCAGGAATGTTACTTTTGATTAAAATTTCATGCTTCACTCGAGTAGTAAGTCTGTTGATGTAGGTATAAGTGATGATGTTTCCAAACATATAGAGTTCGAATTGACACCAAGTAGTGATCAAGCAGTTGATCACACCACTCCTGATCAAGTTGTTGCTGAATGGCATGAAGCTGAGCAACTAGAGAAGAGGCAACCAAGTGTTGCTATTGATCTGCCTCGAAGGGAAATAAATCAGCCACAGAGATACAGATTTTAAGACATGGTTGCATTTGCACTACATGTTACAGAGGAGGCAGAGTCTCTAGAGCCCTCCACTTACATAGAGGAAATATCTAGTGTAGAATCTGGGTAGCGGATTGTTGCTACGGGTAAGGAGATGGAGTCTCTTCACAAGAATCAAACATGGGAGCTTATCAAGTTGCTAATAGTCAGGAAGGTTGTTTGATGCAAATGGATCTTCTAGAAAAGCACAGTGATCTCAGGTAGTGAAGGCAACAGATACAAGGCCTAGTTGTGAAGGGTTACGGTTAGAAGGAAGGTGTGGATTATAATGAGGTATTCTCTCCCATTGTAGGACATATATCCATAAGGGTGCTACTTGCACTTGTAGCACATCGAGATTTGGAGTTGTAGAAGTTAGATGTGACAATAGCTTCCTTGCTTGGCGAACTCGAAGAAAACATTCTTATGAGACAGGGAGAGGGATTCACATATCAGGGCAAGGAAGACCATGCATGTCTATTGAAAAAGTCCTTGCATTGGCTTAAGAAGTCTCCTAAGTAGTGGTACAAGAAGTTTGACAGTTTCATGACTTATCATGAGTTCAACAGGAGCCCAAGCGATTGTTGTGTTTACCACAACAATGTGGAGAATGGATCCTCCATTTTTTGTTACTATACGTCAGCAACATACGGATTGCTGCCAAGCAGAAAAGTACCATAAAAAATCTTAAGAAGCTCCTTAGTTCAGAGTTTGACATGAAGGGCCTTAATGCAGCGAAGAAGATTTTAGGGATGGAGATCATTAGAGATCTTACAGAAGGGAGACTTTTCTTATCTTGGAAGAACTATAATGAGAAAGTTCTATTGAGACTTTGGATGTCTACAACCAAGCCTCTAGGTACTCCATCTATTACGAACATTCACATCTGATTTTCTTTCGCACCGTAGTCATACACGGAGAAGGAACACATGTCACATGTTCCCTATTCCTACGTAGTTGGGAGTCTTATGTATGCCATGGTATGCACAAGACCTGATATTGCTTATGTTGTGAGCGCTGTTAACATATTCATGGGCTACCGAGGGAAGGAGCATTGGCAGGTAGTCAAGCAGATTTTCAACTCTTTGAAAAGAATATAAGACAATGGTCTGATCTACAAAAGTTATTCAGAATATTTGGTTGCTGGATATTCATATTTAGACTATGATACCAATGTCGATGGGAGGCTATAAATGATAAGATATGTCTTCACTTTGAGGAATTCGATCATCAGTTGGAACGCTACCCGCAACCATCAGTTATTTTGTCTACCATAGAGGTAGAGTACATGGCTTCTAGAGAGGCTGAAAAGGAAAGCATTTGGCTAAAGGGCTTAGTTGGAGATCTCAGTCTTCAACAGGATCAAGCTATACTTAATTCTAATAGTCTCGGTGAGATATGCATAGCCAAGGATCATGTGCATCATGAAAGGACAAAGCACATTGATATCAGATATTACTTCATTCATTTTGAGAAGAGAATCCAGGTGAAGAAGGTAGACATAATATAAAATCCAACCGATATTTTCATAAAGACAGTTCTTGGGAGTAAGTTCAAACATTGTTTGGACTTTCTCAATGTCGATAATTGGCAATAGCCTCAAGGAGGGGCTGGCAGCAGCACGACGAAGCTTGACAAAGCTTCTTAGAGGATTCAATTAAAGGTGGATATTGTTAATATGATGTGAATCCTAATCACATGTTGGGATGCTGATGTGGTTGATCTACATCCTACCTTTTGATTAGTTGAGAGCTGTTGGGCAAGGATTGCTGACATGTCATATCCGCCTCTTGAAACCTGGTTTGTTGAGAGCCGATGGGCTAGGATAGCGGACATGTATGATTTCCTCCTAAAACCTGATTGGTTGAGAACTAATAGGATGGATGATGAACCGCCAGTTGGCAATGATAAAATACTCTCCGTGAAGAGTTCTCAGCTTTAATTTATACATGGATAAATTCAAGGTTGAAATTGGGATGCAAGTAATTATTTAATCATATTTAATGCTAATTAAATAATTTAGTGATTTCTGGATCCTAGGTCAAGGTTAATGGAAGTATACACAAGACAATGCACTTTTCTAAATCATGTTTTATTCATTTATTTTGGATGAAAGACAATAATGCAATGTATTCACATAGACAATTAACACAAAATATGCACCTGAATAAATACAAGAAGTACTTGTGATATTATGTGAATTAATTTATGATAATATGTGTAATTCATTTGAATTCAATATTAAGGTTGAATGTTCAGAATTAATACATATAAAGTTCAATGCGAGGAAAGTTTATCAAAATTATAATTTAAATGCACTAAATTGTCATGAAATAAGCTTTCCATTGACATAAAATTTATTAAAAAAAGATCTATGATTCACAAGTTATTGCTAAAACATTGCATGGGCATAAATGAAGAAAAACGTGTTTATTTAATTACAAAAGAGTCTAAAACATACTAATATGCAATTACAAAAACCTACTAGGATGATTATGAAAATTTTCCAAAGTTGCAGGGACTTATCTGCAATTTCTTAGAATTATTTGGGCTTCATTGCGTTCTCCACCAACAGTGTGCTACATGTGGTAAGACTAAGGCTCGGGCGACATCTCGGGCACACATGTCGGTCGCAGGTGATTCGGCTCGGGCTAAGGTGATCCTAGCCTGAGGCATGAAGCGATGCCTCGGGTAGAGGCTTGGATCGACCGTCGTCCATTGTATCTGATTTGGGAGATCAAATCTAACGATTTTTGCTAGCTCATTTCTTCCCCCTCCTCTGCATGCGATGAAGGTTGAGCGAAGCTCCGACGAAGCCTCAAATTCTCCTCTGTGCATCTCCTCTTGAAATGAAGATCGTCGAACCTTCGTGAAGGTCTGGCGAAGAGGATAATGTCCTTAGGGGAGCTGGCGATGGCTTTGGAGGTCGATAAATGCAGCGTCGCTAGTGACAAAAGGCGATAGTGGGGATCCATAGAATTTCCCGTCATTGAAGATTTATTCTTACCTACAAGTGTTAGATAACAAAATCAACAAGTATGTCAATCTAATGAGATGAAACTACGATGGAATGGTGGCCTGATTCAAGTGGAAGAAGAATCCCTATATGTGTCCTTCTTTATAAGAAGAAGGTTATGATCAGGTGGTCACAACAATGTTGCAATTGAAAAGATCAACTGGAGGGAACGCATGAGTGGTGAATGAGTCACGAAGATATGTGAGAAAATAAATTAGTGAAATGGATTTAAATTATGATCCAGTAAATCAGAGAAATAAAGAATAAACGACAACTCAAGTAATGAACTTGGAGCTTGAAAGGGACGAAGGTGGATGAATCTCTTGTCGTTAGAAGCTTGGAAAGCTTCCACAGTCCTCGCTTAACCAACGTTGCGATGGTGGAAGCTCGAGAAAACGTCAGATACGTTGCAATAAGGCATATGTTTGACTTGGATCTCAATGGAGAAGAAGCATTGTAATCTCTCTTTGAAGGCTCTCACACTCTATCATAGATGAAGCTCAAGTCTAGGTGAATCCTTCGAAGTGGCGGATACAATTGTCGGAGGTTGGAGGTGAAGTTTTGATGAAGGGTAGTTTTGCAGTTCAGGTGGTGAAGTGGGAAGTTTAAACCACCAAAGGGAAGAATATGTGAGGCGGATAATGGGTTTTGGATGTTTGGAGAGAATGGCAATTGATCAAAGAAGAGAATGTTAGACATACGAGCTCGCGACGAGTCATAATACAATAAATGTTATTGCAAATCATTCCTGATCTAAAATGAAGAATAACTAATTTGCATAATAGTGACCTTTGTACAATTAGGGTTATGTCCCGTTGCCATCTCAATTATCACACGGTTGTTGATTCAAATGTTGAATCATAGAGGCGGGTGCTTGGATGATATCTAAAGAGTTAGATTGAGGACTCATCAAGCACCGTCAATTGATTATTAAGAGAGGATATCTAGCCTGAGAGGAAGATAGACATTCTTCTCTAATGGTTGATATCTAACTGATCTCTTGATGCAGGTCCTCCTCATAGGAATAGAGATTCAGATGTCTTAGATAAGTTAGGTCAAATAATTTACTGAACGAGATTGAGATAACAAAGACATATGTCGTATACTGTGATGACATAGGCATGCATCCTCTAACTGGAAACATATGTGTTACTATAAGTTTGAGTATGTACATTCGGCATAGCAATAGGTTGATGATCTAATCAAGGTCTATACATCAGCGAGCTAGTATGCATACAAGGGCATATGAGTAATACAATCTATCAAAGGGATCATACATGTTCATTACTAAACCAGAAGACATGATCTCACTCATGAGATTTTGGGATCAATTTCTATGCACGGTCATTTTGCTTTGGAAGCTTGACTGAATTTGTAGGTTTGATATATTATTTGGAAACTATATGATCAAAACCTAGGTATGATATATGCTTTTAGAAAGTATATGATCGATACAAATTCCCAATTATCAAATGAGAAACTTAATGATAAAACCCTGAAGCAAATAGTCTAAATAAGATCTAAAACTCTAGGTTTATTCTAGATCTTTCAGTTTACAGTATGTATTGGTATCAGGAATACACGAAGGTGATGTGATCGTAAACGATTGTATAACCACGACGCTTCCATTCTGAGGGATTGATGAAATAAGTTTGTATTTTAGTTAATCCTCTCAATAGAGAAGTAATCCAATCTTAGTCCAAATGTTGGACATTTGATCTGAATGTGATTCGGATGCAATGAGTAGATTAGATTTACATCTTTGATTTGATCAACAACTTTGAGAGTTCCCCTTAATCTGGATTTGAGATATGATCTCAATATCCAAGTCACTATACATCGAACGTACAATCGCCCTATCCTCATCTCCAAGTATCCACGGAGAAAGCGTATTATTCTTGAAAGGGTTCAAGAATAATTTCATTATTTATAATGTATCTGACAATTGAGTAAAATTGACAATTAAATGTGATTTCATTATTATGAATAATGTAAAAGTGATTCATATTATTTGGGCACATAAGAATGGGCATCCAAGATAATTAAATATGATTTAATTATCAAGAATATGAATAATATGGATATCATTGTCCATATTAATCATATATATTATAAATGTGATTTATAATATATTAGAGAGAGTTATTTGTAAATAAGATTTATGAATTAAAGGTTGATTTGAATTAGATTCACATTGCACGATTAATTGTAAATGTAATTTATATTTTATCGGGTGGTTGAGTATGATTTCAAAATTGCCTATGGTTTTTGTTTGCAATTATCACAAATAATTTTCAATAATTATTTGGTAATATTTTGTTGAAAAAAGATTCCATGAAATAATATTTAATGTATTGAGATTACATCAGGATTGGAGAGAGGTCTTTTCTCTCCAATCAAGGTGGTCGTCCACCATGTTTAAGGGGAAGGAGGCTATCTCCTTTCCCCATACATGGAAGGAGGCTCTCTAGTCCTATTTCATTTGGGATATTATTGATTTAATTGAATCTAAATATGTTATGATTATTTACAACATATTTATTTTATTCTACATTAAATTAATTATTGTTGTAAATTTTTACAACAAAATTTTGACCAATGATTTGAATTAGGAGTGCATTTCCACCATTCAATTTAGTATAAAAGAAAGGGTAGTCCTAATATTTTCTTTTACACACACATACACTAGAGCAACACGGCTCTCTCTCTACTTACCAACTCTCTCTCTCTCTCTCTCTCGACATATGGCTATTCATATAATGATATTGAGAAACCCGCACTCATCGCGATGTCGTTATGCTAGTGGATCGACTGCTCGGGGATCTCCTCCAAGTTCAGTGCTTCATGCTACTGAAGAAGGCATCAGATTTCGTGAGACAAAATCAGAAGACTCCTCACTCGGATCATCAACGTGGATTGAGGGAAGCACATATCTCATTAATGCGCCCGCAAATGCGACCTTCGTTGGATTGGACTTGAGACAAGAGAATCTCTTACTTTAGAGATTGATGATCGTAACCACGCTTCACGAGGAATCCTTTGAAACCATTTGTGATCTTGATGAAATGATTTGAGAAGTGTTCTCGAATCATTTGGTTTCATCATTTAATTTTTTAAGACTTGTTGCTCCTTACAACTAGTATGACTAGTTGCCATAGATCGTATTCGATGCGGTCTACACACTTTCCTGATGCGCTAAGGCCTAAGATCCAGACTTCAAGTGGTATCAGAATAGGTCTTGGATGTGATCCAAAATCTAAGGAAACAAAGTTGTGTATATTGGATGCAAGAGGACTTGTTGCTTGTGTATAAGATGCATGTTTCTAATTGTTTTCTGCTAGGATGAAAAGCCATTGTTTGTGTATTGTTTGGAAGATATTTTTGAATCATAAAATGTATTTAGATGTCTAAATATGTCCCTTAAATTATATCCAATTGTTTTCATCAAATTGCTTGAACAAAGATTTGAATCGTTCCTACACTAAAAAATTTTTGCATGCATTCACAGATCTATAAGAAATTAATTTTATCTTAATGTTTTTTAGTCGTGAAACATGAAATAAAAACCATAATTAAATAGATAATCGAACCATCAAACCATTCAAATTAATTTCGTTCAATTCCAAATCCGTTTGATGTAGATATTTCAATATATAGTGGCGATGGGTCGGACGATGATTGGATCATCAAGTCTTCTTGCTTAATGTGTTTATCATTCAATGTAAATAAAGAAAATTTGGAATTTATCATGATTATTTATGCTTAATATATATGGAGATAATTGATTAAACATCAATCAGCATTGAATGAATGTTTCATAACAAAACCCTCGTTTATCCTACAATAATTGTAGGACAACCTTTACATGCAAAACCAAGAACATGTTTTCTTGGTAGGACTAGAAATTTAGGATCCTTAAAATTGTTTAAAAGATGCTTAAATCTCTAAGTGATTATTGTATAGTCTTCATCAAATTTGATAGATAAAACCGCAAGTACATTGATATCATTTTGTGTGGTTCTCAATAGGAATGGTGAGGGTGTCAAGTCCAGATATGTTGGCTTGGTTTCATAATTAGCACCTTGCATGTCAAAGAAATGCTCCCTCCCAGCATAACTAGAGTGTACTGGCCGGATCTATTTTTGATGAAGAATAATATGAGTAAATCAAATTGTACTCAAATGATTAAAATACAAAATAATACGTACTTGTGAGATCTTATACTATATGATAATATCAAATAAACACTAATTGTTTGTTGGTAGATTAATTAGATTGATAAATTGATTTGATATGATTAAATTAATTAGATCCAATTAAAATAAACATCATATTATGAGTAAAGAAGTAATTCCCTTTGAAAAAGTGATTATGTGAATATGATTCATAATAATTACGAAAATTTGAATGGAATATGGAGGATCAAATAAATGACATCCATGGTCTCCCATCAAGGTGGATGGTTCCGTTGCCATGGATTGTATACTGGAGATGCATGTTAGAAGTGACATTTCCTATATACAAGCACACATGGATCGAGCTCTTTTCTTCTCGAAAGAGTAAGCTCGTACGCGTACTGACCCAATATTAGTTCCTCATATTATTGGGATGTTATTAGATTACGCATAGCTAGTTCTATTCCTAGTGACGGTTGATTCAATTAAGAGCATGTCAACATCACCTTAGGGGTGGTGGGCTCGGGCGGTAAAGATCGAATTGAGAAATTCAAGTTGGACTTGCAAGATAGAACGAGTTCCCGCTTCTTTTTATTCAAGTTGAAGTTTCTCATATTATTGGGATGTAATAAAGATAAAAAGGAGATTCTAGATCTTCTTTGAGATATAATGGTAAGTATGTCTCTTGCTTTGAAAGTGAATAAGGGAATGAACTTTCAGAGTTGACAAGGCAAGATAACATTGATATAAAATCCTTAATCAAAGTAAAATAAGTATTTATGCAAATTATCTTATTTCAAATAACTTACATTAAACTCACTTAAAACTATACTCAATAATATCCAGAAAATATCATGGATTAAATCCATGATCAAGATATTATACTTGAAATTGGAGACATAATGTATGTAGTTGCAATGTGCAAGTTTCCTCATAATAATGAGGAATGAAAATTAAATAGACAATAGGACACCATACTAGGGTTTGTATGTCTCTATAGTCTTGATCTCTCATCAAATGTTTTTCAGAAGTATCATGTCTATAATGATCATAATTACCGAAAATCTTTATAAAACCTAAGAGGATGTTTTGGCATACATATGTTCTCCCAGTATTTAATCATGAATGACATGGTTCAATACATTATGGATAATGGTGACTTGATAAGAGATGACGCACTCAAAATATTTGAGTACCGGATAAACAAATAATTATGCCGAAGTCATTTCATTCCATACAAGACAGGAAGGACAGTCGTTGAAGTGACCTCAGACAAAATCTCTGATTAATCAACAATTAACCCACAACATAAATAAATCAATGAATATAAAAAATGTGGAGTTAAAATTTATTATAACTCTACGCGCAAATGTGTATAGGTATAAGCATGTGTACAGGTTGAACATTGGGAGAAAATGGGAGGAGGAGGCATGATAATTGCACAAAAATGTTCATCTTTTATCTCTTGTCCATGTTATCATTTTTGTTGGTTTTTGATTTTTTATTCTATTTTTTATTTTATTTTTATATTTTTATTTGATTTTTACTTTTTTATATTTTTATCTTTTAATATTTTCTTTTTTTCTTTTATAAAAACATTATAGCCTATATAAGCCATTATTTACATAATATATAGAAATACATTTATAATTACTATTAAATATAGATAAAATTTAGAAATTAAATTGTTTTTTAGTTTTTAATATTTTTCTGATATTTTGATTTTTTTCCATAATTTTATACTAATTTTTATATATTTTTTAAGTAAAAAATCCTAAATATGGGATTAATAAATAATAAGAAATTAATTTGGGTTTTAAAAAAAATAAATAAGTCCCAAAATTACCCAAATTAAATTTAGTATATAAATAATAATATATAGATTATTATAAAATAGAAAAACTAATTTTTGGTATTTTTGTAGAATTTTTATTTTTATTGGATTTTGGAGCTTTATGATTTTTTTAATTTTCTTTTTCTTATTTTTAGGGGTTTTGTTTTCCGAACTCAATAAATATAAAAATATACCATATATATTTTTTGGAATTTTTTAAAAAGATTTTTATATTTTTTTGGTATTTTAGAAAATAGACATGGATTTTTAGGCTCCTTTTTAATTTTAATAAATAGATTAAATACAAAAATGTAAGGTGGACATGTGGCATGTAAGTACAATGCATGGAGCATCTAATCTTATTTTTGGGGATTTTTAGGAGCTCATTAGCTATTTTTAATAATTAGATAAAAGTCACAAAAATATAATTCCTAGCAGGGGCAAAATTACAAATAAAATAAAGTTGGGGGATTTGTGCAAATTCGCCAAAATATAAAACATAATTAAAAATTTATTGTACTATTCCGCAAATACAAAAATACTATGGGCATACATGTAAAATTTCCTGTCATGTGGGGACTAAAGTTCAAATACATAAAACTTAGGGGCTTAAATGCAAATACCCTAATTATTTACAACGTAAACTTTTATTTAAAGAACTAATTTTTGAATACAAAAGAAGAGGGGCTTATTTTGCAATTTACCCCTTAACGGCTGGATCGGACGACACAATGGATTTGGCTTGACATGTGGCACACATCTGATGGCAGGTACCTATTCGTCTTCTACGCTCCTGATTAGACCACTTGACGTGATCCAACGGTGCCGGCGTGGTGTGATCCGATGGTGGAGGTTCGAACTGGGGGGCTCCTCCTTGATCGGATGGCTTTTGAGGGGGCTGGACGAATTGGGAAGAAGCTCGCCTAGGGTGAGCTTTGATCGGGTCGTGCGTGCTCCTCCAGACTCCTCTATCGCTACCAAGTGTCTCTTCTTCTTCCTTGAAGCCTCCTGCGTCGATTGATGCCTTCAGCTGGGCACTTGGAGCTCCGGTGAGCTCAAGTGAGGTCATGGAAGGTTGCGAGCTTCAAGTGCCCGTTCTTCGCACAAATCGACTCCTTTGCGAGTCTTCTGGTCCTCCAACCCTGCAAGAATGTTAAGCGCGAGATAAAGAAGGGTGGGGGACCTTATTTGGTCGAAAATGGGTGAAGGGCGAAGTGGGCGGAGGTCTCCGGCGATGGGTGAAGGATGAAGACCTGATCTTCAGATCCCAAGAGGATTTGAATGTATGGAGGTGCTTGTGTTGTAGGGAAATGGAGGGGGACCTCCCCACCCATCGCACTCAGATCCCCTTCGGATCTGAAGATCAGGTCTTCATCCCTAACCCATCGTGGGAGACCTCCGCCCACTTCTCCCTTCACCCATTTCCGACCAAATAAGGTCCCCCGCCCTTCTTTGTCTCGTGCTTAACAATCTTGCATGGTTGGAGGACCAGAAGACTCACAAAGGAGTCGATTTTGCGAAGAACAAGCACCTGGAGCTCGCATACTTCCACGAACTCGCCAGAGCATGTCAGAGCTCTAGGTGCCCAACGAAAGGCATCAATCGATGCGGGAGGTTTCAAGGAAGAAGAAGAGACACTTGGCGGCGACAGAGGAGTCCGGAGGAGCACACACGACCTGATCAAAGCTCGCCCCAGGCGAGCTTCTTCCTAGTTTGTCCAGCCCCCTCCAGAGCCGTCTGATCAATGTGGAGCCCCCCAGTTCGAACCTCCACCATCGGATCACACCACGTCAGCACCGTCGGATCACGTCAAGTGATCTAATCTGGAGCGTAGAAGACGAAGAGGTACTAGCCATCGGATGTGTGCCACGTGTCAAGCCAAATCCACTACGTTGTCCGATACAGCCGTTAAGGGGTAAATTGCAAAATAAGCCCCTCTTTTTTGTATTAAAAAATTAGTTCTTTAAATAAAAGTTTACGTTGTAAATAATTAGGGCATTTTGCATTTAAGCCTTTGAGTTTTATGTATTTGCACTTTAGTCCCCATGTGACGGTGGAAATTTTATATGTATGCCCCTGGCATTTTTGTATTTTGCAGAATAGTACAATAAATACAATAAATTTTTGATTACATTTTATATTTTTGGTGAATTTGCACAGAGCCCCCTAAACTTTATTTTATTTGTAGTTATGCCCCTACCAGGACTTATATTTTTGTGATTTTTATCTAATTATTAAAAAAACTAATGAGCTCCTAAAAATCCCCAAAAATAGGATTAGATGCTCCATGAGTTGTACTTACATGCCACGTGTCCACCTTACATTTTTTTATTTAATCTATTTATTAAAATTAAAAATGAGCCTAAAAAATCCGCGTCTATTTTCTAAAATACCAAAAAAATATAAAAACCCTTTTTTAAAAATCCAAAAAATATGTATGGTATACTTTTATATTTGTTGTGTTCAGAAAACAAAAATCGCTAAAAATAAGAAAAAAAATTAAAAAATCAGAAAGCTCCAAAATCCAAAAAAAATATAAAAATTCTACAAAAATACCAAAAATAAGGTTTTTGTTTCATAATTATATATATATATATATATATATTATTTTTCTATTAAAATTAATTTGGGTAATTTTGTGACTTATTTGCTATTTTTAAAACCCAAATTAATTTCAGATTATTTATTAATCCCATATTTGAGATATTTTTGACTTTAAAAATACATAAACATTAGCATAAAATTCTGGAAAAATATAAAAACATTAGAAAAATATTAAAAACCAAAAACCAATTTATTTTCTAAATTTTATCTATATTTAATAGTAATTATAAATGTATTTCTATATATTATGTAAAAAAAGCCTTATATATGCTATAATGTTTTTATAAAAGAAAAAAATAAAATATTGAAAAATAAAAATATAAAAAAAATACAAAATCAGAAAATTAAAAATCAAAGAAAAAATATAATAAAAACTAAAAACCCACAAAAACAATAACATGGACAAGAGATAAAAGATGAACATTTTTATGCAATTATCATGCCTCAGGGATTTTGTCTGAGGTCGCTTCAGCGACTGTCCTTCCTGCCTTGTGTGGAATGACATGGCTTTGGCATAATTCTCTGTTTATCAGTACCTACCTGATTCAAAGTCTTTAAGAGTTAAGAAGGATGTAGGCATGATGAGTGGCATCATTCTACTATCTATACTCTAGTCTTTCATAAATATTCATAATATTCATGTTGTTTGAACTGGATGAAGCATATATAATTGTTTAAATGCTCTTATATTAAAATCGTTTGAGTTCAACATAAGAGATCCTTTGTCTTAAGCAATGGTTGTTTATAGGTGAAGCGTAGTGGAAGCATGCGTCTGACCCAAGTGAGAAGGAAAGTCAAGGAGTTCATTGTACTTTTGTAATTTCCACACATATGACAACCAAAGATTTGGATGAATACCAATACTAAAACAAGCCGATGCATTAATGGTATGACTATCTAGTCTAGGATCCTTAGAAATGGACTTTGGTAGTGCATCAACGTATTATATATCTACATATAATCATTGAAATTGACTTGCTTATTAGATAGGATCAATGTCTAATAATTATATCTCGTTCTTCTAATAACACTTGCAATTGGTTGCATATGTTTTATAAGTCTAGAAATTTTGATCTCAAGGTTTAATAGTCATCAACATGGATGTTGATGCAATTGTTGCAACAATATCCATTTTTAGGGGAGAGCCCTTAGTCTTAGAGAATGTCTCTATGACCTAGATATTAGAGCCCTTATTTCTAAATGATGAAAATAAACATCCATTCTGGAATAGACCTATAATAAAGAGTTATCATGGATATATTTCATATAGTAATATAATATCTAGAGGACTCTACTAAATTATAAAATTAATGAATGGTTCATTAAAATATTTGAATACTGAAATTTAAACCTTAGAAGATAAAAAAAGAGGATAAAGATCATCTGGCAATAATCTAGCATCAGGCTTTGGACATATGTCTGTTTATAAGATCAATAGACTAGTAAGAGATTGAACTTTAGATTATATGAAGGTTCAAAACTTATGTACTTGTGAATAGTATATTCAAAGTAAAATGGCCAATGCACCCCTGTCAATGAATGGTGTAAGATGCATAGGTATTCAAGTTTTCATACATATTGATGTATGCGGATCATCTATTATAATAAACATTAAATATATGTGATATATTTTAATAAATTTTGTGATATGAGATTTCTTCCTTTCACGTTAGAAACCTTTAAAATGTTCAAAGATTTTACAATTTTGGTTGAGAACCAACGTTAGAAGTAAGATTAAATGAATTTGATCTCACCAAGGTAGCAAGTACCTATTAGATAAATTCTAGAAATATCTTATGGAGTAAGAAATATCATTCCTATCTCACTCCTCCTAATACACCTATACTCAGTAGAGTTGTAGGGAGATGCAATTGGATCATGTGTGACATGTTTTGATCAATGATGAATCTTAGCATAATTACCTCTTATTTTCTAGGTATATATGCAGTAGAGACTGCAATATATATCCTTAATAAGATTCCATGCAAATATAAAACCTGAAAAGCGTCATAAGCTATAGTTTGGAATCTAGCCTAATGTTGGATACATGAGGATTTAGGGTTGCTTGGTCCTTGACTATATCATGGATGCAAATAAGTTGGAATCTAGTACTAAAGAGTCATACTTCATTAGGAACATAAAGGATGGTATTAGATACCTATTTTATGACCGTGAGATTCTTAAAAGATTTCATCACTAAGGATATGATTCTTAGATAATGACTTTCTTGAGAATCAAAATAAAAATGAAGTAAAGTAACTCATTGAAACTTGAGAAGATAATGAGGTTTCTTAAATTAGAAACTAAAATGAAAATTAAATATGAAACACTTGTACCTCTTCAAATTAGTTTGTGGGTGGTAATAACACCTAAAGGGTATGGATTCCATGTGTCAGAGAAGTTTGACAATGATCTGACTTCATATGATGAAGCTTCTGAGAATCATAATCTGGAAAGATGGAGTGTTAGAAATAAAGTCTAAAGTAGACTTCATATATAAGTTTTGTATATGTACCATCAAGGATCCACCTATAAGGTTAAGACCCGTTAGGTGTAAATCGATCTACAAGAGAAAGAGGGAACCTAATGAGAATGTAGAGACATTCAAAGCAAGGCTTGTATCCATAAGATACACACAAAAAGAAGACATTGCCTGCGATTAGACTTTCTCTTCATTGAGCATGCTTGAACCCATCAGAATATTTCTAACTATAGCTATACAACTTGATTGTGGCATATATAAGAACGAAGTCAATATTGCATTCCTCTATGAATTCTTCACAAAGGATATTCATAGAAGTAGCCTTAGGGCTTCATAATTGAGGGAGGTAAAGTATGTAAGGGAACTCCATCTATGGACTTTAATAAGATTTTCGTAGTTAGAACATCTGAGTTAATGAAATCATAAAGGTTGCGATTTCATACAAAATCTTGATGAACCATGTAAAGCTTAGTGGGAGTATCATTATTTTCATCATGCTAAATGTAGATAAAGTCCTAATCATTTGAAATTATATAAGGATGATGGTAAGTGTTTTATAGTATGATTGTTCCATACCTTGAGATGAAAGATCTCATGGATACCTCTTAGATCTTAGTTCTAAAGATGTTCAGAAGCAAAGAGAACAAGATATTGGATCGTCACATTAGTGGTACACCATGGACATGTTCCATTTTTTTTAGAAAATCCCAAGGATGGCTTCCTTCCCTTAATATAAACACCATCAAAGCTGACAAGATTTTTGAGATTGTGATCTCAAAGTATTATCTTCAAGAACTTAAGACTTATAGATAGTGATCTAAAAGATCTTAACTGCATATACCTTACAAGACTTAAGACTGGGTATTAGTCTAAGGAGATAGACATCTCTGGGAATAAGGATTTCTGATAAGGATAATAGAAATTACATACTGGTTATAATGATTATTGAATTGTAGTATCAAAGACACTATAATAGATTTAACGAAATTGAGTATTGTTTGCATGAAATGTAACATTCGTATTGGATGTGAGCACGGTTACTAGGAGGTATGCAAGTATTGTAAAAGGAATTGGTTCTAAATAACTTATGATTAGAACATGAGTATGGGCATAAAGATTAGCCCATTAATGGCTTTTTGGGCTAGTGGGACATTGTTTTACATGCATGCCCATTGCGAGCCAATATGCAATAAATGTTATTGCAAATCATTCCCTGATCTGAAAATGAAGAATAACTAATTTGCATAATATATCCATTAGAACAATTAGGCTTATGTACCATGGACATCTTAATGATTATACAACTGTTGATTCAAATGTTGAATATATAGGCTAGTGCTAGGATGATATCTAAAGAGTTAGACTAAGGACTCATCAAGCATCATCAAGTGATTATTAAGAGAGGATCTCCAGCCAGAGAGGAAGATAGCTATTCTTCTCTAAAGGTTGATATCTAACCGACCACTTGATATAGGTCCTTTGCATCTGAATAGACATTTGTAGGTGTTAGATAAGTTAGGTCAAAGAGTTGACTTAACGAGATCAACCTAACCAAGACCTATGTCGTATACTATCATGACATAGGAGTGCATCTTCTGACATGATACATATGTGTTACTAGATGTTTGAGTATGTACATTTGGCAGACTGATAGGTTGGTGATCTAATTAAGGTCTATCACCGGTGAGATGGTGTGCATACAAGGGCATATGAGTAATACGATCTTTCAAATGGATCATACAGGTTCATTACTGAATCGGGCAGACACGAGCCTACCCATGAGAAATTGGGATCAAATTTTGTGCATGGTCATCTTACTTTGGAATCTTGACTGAATTTGTACGTTTGATATATATACTTTTGGAAACTATATGATCAAAACCTAGGTATGATATATGCTTTTGGAAAATATATGATTGATACAAACTTCTAATGATCAAATGAGAAACTTAATGATAAAATTCTGAAGAGGATAGTCTAAATAATGTTTAAAACTTTGTGTTTATTCTATATCTTCCAATATGCAGGATGTACGGGTATCAAGAATACTCTAGTGTGATGTGATTGGAAAAAAATGTATACTTGTGATGCTTCTATTCTGAGGGAGTGATGTAACATGTTTGGATTTCAGTGATTCCTCTCAATAGAGAAGTAATCTTATCTTAGTCAAAATGTTGGATATTCATCTGAATGCGATTCAGATGCAATGGAAGATTAGATTTATGGCTTTGATTTGATCAAATATATTTGAGCAATCCCCTTGATACGGAATTGAGATATGATCTCAATATCCAAGTTACTACACTTGGAACGTACAATTACTCTGTCTTTATCTCAATGTATCCGCGAAGAAAGCGCATTATTCTTGAAAGAGTTCAAGAATAATTTCATTGTCGATATGTTTCCGAGCATTGAGAAAAATTGATATTTAAATGTGATTTCAATATTATGAATAAAGTGAATGTGATTAATATTATCCGGGCATGTGTGAATGGACATCCAAGATAACCAAATATGATTTAATTATCAAGAATATGAATAATGTGGATATCACTATTCATTTTAATCATATATATTATAAATGTGATTTATAATATATTCGAGAGAGTTAATTGTAATGTGAATTGGATCCACATTGCATAATTAATTATAAATGTGAGTTATATTTTATTGGGTGGTTTAATTTGATTCGTAATTGCCAATGGTTTTTGTTTGAAATTATCACAAATAATTTGAAATAATTATTTGGTGATATTTTATTGATAAAAGATTCCATGAAATAAGACTTAATGTAATCGGATTACATTAGGATTGAAGAGAGATCTTCTCTCTCAAATCAAGGTGGTCATCCACCATGTTAAGGGGAAGGAGGCTATCTCCTTTCCCCTCACATGGAAAGAGGCTCTCTAGTCCTTTTTCATTTGGGAGATTATTGATTTAATTGAATCGAAATAAGTTATGATTATTAATATTTTTTACTTTTAAATTAAATTAGTTGTTGTTGTAATTTTTACAACAAAATCTAAACCATTGATTTGAATTAGAAGTGCATCTCCACCATCCAATTTAGTATAAAAGAAAGGCTAGACCTAGACTTTTCTTTTGCACACATACACAAGAGAAACAAGGCTCACTCTCTTTCTCTCTACATGCCAACTCTCTCTCTCCTTCTCTCTCTTTCTCTATGTGTGGTTGTCCATATATTGATGTAGAGAGACACACAGTCGTCACAATGCCATTGTGCTGTAAGATACACTGCTTGTTTATCTCCTCCATCTTCGATACTTCTTGCTCGTGAAGAACGTGTCAGATTTCATGAGACAAAATCAAGAGACTCCTCGCTCGAATCATCAACATGGATTGCGAGAAGCACATGTCTCATCAACGTGTCCGGAAGTGCGGCATTCGTTGTATTGGACCTTAGATAAGACAATCTATTACTTTGTAGATTGATGATCACAACCATGCTTCAAGAGGTATTCCTTTGAACCCTTTTATGATCTTGATGAAATGATTTGAGAAGTGTTCTAGAATATGTGGTTTCATTTTTTTTAAATTATGCTGCTCCTCGCAACTAGTATGACTAATTGCCCTAGAATGTATTCGAAGCGATCTACATGCTTCTCTGATGAACTAAGGCCTAAGCCCTAGCATTCAAAGAAGGGTGTCAAGGGTTGAATGGTTGGTTGTTGTAGGTGGTTGCAAGAAGTCGGTGGAGAGGGGCAGGTGTGAAGGGTTGCGTGATAATTTTTATAAGAATTTTCTATTTCATTTAGTGTTTTTAAAGTATTAAAATGCATAAAATTGTGTACAGTTTAACTATCCGAAGTTGTTTTGGGTTTTAAAAATAGATAGTTGTTCCAAATTTTCCCAAAACTATTTTAGTAGATACTATATAAAACATAGAAAAATAATAAACATAAAATGATATTTTTATATTTTCCAAGAACTTTTACTAAATAAGATTTTTAAGTTTTTGTGATTTTTAAGTGTTCTCTTTTGTATTTTTTAATGATTTTTGCTTATGTGTTAATATATAATATAATATAGTTAATATCTCTTTTTGGTAATTTTTGTATGAGGTTTTATTTTTTCTATACATTTTTATGTGTATGTTTTATGTTGAAAATATCTTTGTTTGATGTATGTAAGAGTTTGTATAAATTTGTGTATATTAGGTTGTATATGCAATGTATTAGTCACCTATTCTAGGTGTTTGTGCTAGTTTGTCTGTAATTATTTGCTCTTATCTCTCCTTATTTTATTCCTTATCGACCAAATCAGTATTGACTTAGTCTTGGGGTTTAGGGTTAGTAAGTATTTACAATACTTCCTAATTTGTCATTTCCTTTGTTCATTTATTTCTATTTAAGTACCGGTATTTAAGCATTATTTACAGATAATAGTTAGTGAGTTAAATTGTACAAGTTGTCTGTATTTACTTATATTTAGCTAGGATTTTAAAGATAAATAAAGGAATAAAGGTGCATGAATGGGTATTCATCACTTCCCCAGATGGTTGATCCAATAAAGCACCTTATCCTGAAGGATGAATGGAAAGGCGGATATTTTGACAACACCCAACAGAATGCTGGGGTAATGGGTATTACCATAGATGCGACTAAATTGTTGTGGATGGTTGTATGGTTCTTCATTGGTGTTTCCATGAAATGAAGGAAGCAATGACAAGAGATGCGGCTTCAGCTCGAAGTGTCCATAGATTGGTAGAATCTTAATCCACTCAGTTACCTGACCAGTGCTACGATTGTAGGTCTGGTCTTCAGGGTTGGCTTTGGTCGATCTCTCATTGCTTCTCCTCCTCCATGATGTCCTCCCACAGATAGGTCATCATCATTTCTATGTTGATCATCCTCCCCTCCTCCGCAGGTCTCTCTTTCCTCTGATCTTCTCCTCGGATCATTCAACATATCTTGGAAAGCGACCAAGGCTAATTCTTGATCAGTCAATTGTTGCTGGATATCCTGAATCGATGTAAGTATCTGACTGTTCACTTCATTCGGGTATGTGCTCTGACTCAGGATCAGTTTCTACGGTCCCTTTCCACGTCTTTGTGGAACCATCTTTGAATCCAACTACATCTCGGGTTCCAGTTCGAGTTCTTGGTCTATAATAGAAGATGCCTTGACCAGTCTAAAATAAAGCATAATATGTTAAGAGCAATATACAATTAGGGTAAATTCTGAACTTTATTAAAGATGGAGAATTGTAGAATCAATCTCTATCCAAAAGGGACAGAACTCGGGAAGAGATTTTTACTAATCTAAATGAGATAGAAGAAGTACGGAGTCTTGAGAGAAGTTCGCAAAGTCCGAACCGATATCTCTAGAATCGCCTCGAATTATTGGAGATGTCGACATAAGGAAATCAATGTCGGCATCCGTGGAGTCCAAACCAAGCCATCCCAGATGCGACATCTGAAGAGACAAAAGGAAATGAGATAAAGAATATGAGCACGTAGATTCACAAGAAATAAAATGGAGGAAATGAGAAAAGTCACAAATGATAAAAATGAAAAGGGAATGATACCAGAAGTAAAAATAGAAGTTGCAAATGCTCGGGACTGTGATCTTTGACCTAAATATAGATCCAAATAAATACAAAGCAATGGGTTCACCAACTCAACACCAGTGATGCCGTAAGAGTTAGGTTATTTGTATATTTTCAACTATTGTTATTAAGGCAATCTTGTAATTTGTTCTTAGAGGCTAACTCTATATGAGAGTGAGTATTTCCAGAAAAATATGGCGTACTTCCCACTTACTTTGTAACATGTAGTTGCAGTTTATAAGGAGAATCATTACTATTGGGTTTGGATCTACTACTCATTTGTGGTACGATGAGGCAAGGAGTGGCCATTACATTTCCCCTATACTCAGTACTTCAGACAAAGCCTGCTAACAGACTCAGCCCTACATGCCCATGCATCGATAGAAGTGCCAATACTTTGTGAATCCAATCAATAACAAGGCAGTATTGTAAAGCCTTGAACTTGGCATATCTCGGATCCTATATAATAAGATCCGGCTCGTCAAGAGAAAACCAACGAAATTTGTTTCATGTGAATCGGACTTCGTTTCGAATTGTTATGATTTTCCGAAGAAAGAGAAGTCATTAATCCATAATGACTGTCACTAAGACTAATTAAACATGATTAAAGAAATTAATGATGATTGAAAGCTGCTAACGATCATTAGTAAACACTAATCAATAGTTAACAAAAGATAAGCATAAACCGCGAAAGTTAAATCACGATTAGTGAAAGTTAATCACGATTAGTGTTAATTAAGCGTCATTAGTGAATCTAAAATCCTCTAAAATGTTCTAACTTAAGCTCCAAGTTTGGGATAAGTTTTGGCTAAAACCATGGGCCAAAACCATGGGCTGCTAAACCATGGTTAAGGTCTAAACCATGGTTTTCTAACCATGGTTAGTGGTTTTCTGGGGCCTATAAATAGACCCCCTACCCATTCATTCTCTACGACTTCCACTACCACCACCACCCCAAGGGCTAGGGTCGAGAGGCCGGGAGGAGGAGTGGGAGGCAAGGGAGGAGCGCTAGCGAAGCGTTGCCGGGAGGATGAGGAGGAGAAAGGTATGATCTTCTCTTAGTTTGCTTCGTAAGCTAGGCTTTCAACTCCTACTCTTGTTCTTCCAAGTTTTGTTCTTGATTCATTTTTCTTTCCGATTCGTTTTCCTGCTGTGGTTCGAGGAGAAATCTGTGTAACACCCTACTTAGGTGCGGGCAGCTATGCACGTCAGTGACCCTATGCTTCATCACATGTTCACTCATCTAAGACACGTGGTGTCTACCGATTCTCCATCGTTTATGTTTCTATTCTTCGTATTATGCTTTTATAGTTATTTTGATGGAGAAATCTGTGTAATTCCCTACTTAGGTGCGGGCGACTATGCACGTCAGTGACCCTGTGATTCGTCACACGTTCACTCACCTAAGATGTGTGGTGTCTACCGGTTCTTCATCTCTTGTTGTTGAGTATATTCTTTCAGTTTCGTTGTTATTTTCCTCTCGATTGATTTTATAGAGGAAACTCTTTTCGTTTTTATTTTGAAATATGTCACGATATAAGGGGAAACTCTGCCGAAATTTTCCGAGAAATATGTCCCGATATAAGGGGAAACTCTGCCCAAATTTTATGAGAAAATATGTTCTTGACGTTCTTCGTGTTCTTCGCGTTCTTAACATGTTCTTAGCATTGCGTTTTGATACGAAAATTGAAATTCGATCTTTTCAGGAGCCTTAAAATAGCCTTTCTAAAAACGAAACTCGATAAAGCCTTGCATACATGAGAGAGAGCTCGATTAGGTAACGAAATCCTTCCTTTTGCTGTTGGATTTTCATACGAAATTATTGAAATTCCTGATTTTGTGTTCTTTGCTACGAAGAACCCTAATTTTGGCTATTTTTGAAAAAAAGTCTGAAGAATTGCTTTGTGATTCCCACTAAAATAAGGTTTAAGCATCAAATTGATGCGGTGGCTTTGAAAGTTAGGGTTTGGGAGTTAAAATAGGCATAAATACGAATATATATGGTTATGAATAATATATATGTGAGTCTATACTAAGTATTGCTGATTATGCAAATCGAAGACTTAATGAAAGAATTACATCATGTGAATTGTTGTGATTTGAGTTGGATCCAGAAAAGGATCATGTGTCACGTTAAGGATGACTAGGAGTAGAACTACAGGTCGGGCATGCAACCTGTAGGTTTGTCGGAAGGAACCCATATTGGCGTTTCCCTACCTAGGTGGTACACGGTTGCCCTATTATGATAAGTGCGCATGAAATGAATGTTTTTACAACACGTGGTACCGGGAGCCAATATAT
The DNA here is from genome assembly GCA_037367405.1 of Ottelia alismoides. Lineage (NCBI taxonomy): Eukaryota > Viridiplantae > Streptophyta > Magnoliopsida > Alismatales > Hydrocharitaceae > Ottelia > Ottelia alismoides. Next base: position 512,983 of record JAZKJV010001734.1, read on the forward strand.
TCGTGTTGGAACGACGGAAGATGTGGTCGTGCCATGTGGAGGCACGGGTGGTTCAACAGCGGATGGGTCACGATAATATGTATTTAAAGCCGCTAGGTTATATGATTAAATGTTAGCCTGAGGTTTTAAGCAACCGAGTCCTTGAGGACGGTGTGCTCAATTGTTTTTCCAGGCTGAGGGTTGAGACCCTATTTAATAAAAGAAAAGGAAATTGTCAGGGTAATATTGGAGGATTGGTTGAGGGTGACGTGCGGCGGCATAAGCTTACCAAGATCAACACAATCTCCAATCCCGAAGTGTCCACAGCTTCGGAGTCCAAGAATGGTGGGGTTCCCCTGGACTAATGCCTGATGTGGAATAGAAAGGAATATGACTTAAATTAATGAGAAAGAATGAAATTTTTGTGATATCAAGTTTTGAAAAATTACACGATTTGTTTGCTTTTCTCTTCTTCGTTACTTAGCATTCGCTAATTTTATCCTATGATTTATGGAAAACCCAATAGGTATCGGTGAGCCATCGCAAGGACTTTAAAAATTCATCTAGCTTACATACTAGACATCCAGCCAACCATAGTAGCTTTACTCTTTAAGGTAGTTAGTAATCTTTTGTATATTTTCCTTTCAAGCTGATGTACATGTAATGGTTATAGTGGGACAGTGTATCATCTGAACTTTATTTTGTGAATGGAAAAGTGTTGAAATACTTTCTTCCGAGTATTTTTATTTGCAGTATATTTCTGAATGTTAGTTGTGATTGTTGAATAAAATATTGCTGAGTAACAAGATCCCGATATGGGAGGATCTGACGGCCTGGGAAATGGGGTCACGACAGATTGGTATCAAAGCATGGTTATACCAGTAATTTATTTAGTAACTAATAACTATGAGCGGTATTCAGAAACTAAGGTTGTATTAAGATCCTTTGATCTTAATAAATGACTGCATTACCATTCACAAGTCATTGTCCCTTATGTACATCATGCTAAGACATATAGGATCTGACCTTTGACCTTGACTCATCCCAGGATCATGGCAGACCAAGACATGTCTAGACAATTAGCGGCTATGATGGCAATGCTCCAAGACATGGGGCAAAGGCAGCAAGCATTGGAGGAGAGGCTCAATGCACAGGCTGAGAGACCCGAGGCATCTAAGCCTGCGGATGCTAGGATTGAAGGTTTTGTCCATCTTTCTGAGGAAGAATCTAGTTACCATCCTTCAACTGAGTCTGCTCCTCTTCCGGTTGAAGGAGCAATGGAGAAGGCCCTTCTTAGACACCAAACATTACTAGATAATTATCGAAAGGGAAAAATTCCTCGATTCAAAGGTGTAGAGACACCTGCCGAGGCTGAATTATGGCTTGATGACGTCAGTAGGATGTTGAGAATAATATACGCACCAGCAGATACTTGGGTGCACTTTCCTACTCCTTAGCAGACTATGCAAGACGATGGTGGAGAGCAATTTCCAAGAAATTAGCAGATCCTGTTCCATGGGATATCTTCGAAGAGAGGTTCCGAGCTCACTTCTGTCCCTCTCATTGGGAAGAATTAAAGAGGAGAGAGTTGGCTTCTCTGAATCAGGGTTCTAAGACTGTACGAGATTATCATATCCACTTTACTGAGCTACTACGGTACTCACCAGCTCTAGAAGCTTCACCACAAAAGTGTCTTACCAAATTTGTTAGCGGTCTTCAGGGAGATCTACGAGAAAAGCTTGCTCGTTTTAGAGCCACAACTGTAGATGAAGCAATGGACATCGCCTCTCGTATTGAGATGGAGAGGGATGAAAACTGCCAAAGAAGAAGTTTCCACTTTAATGGTGGACCATCCAAAAGCAAGGCACATTATAATCGTAGAGATCGTCGCTATCATCCAGCCGATTCCAATATAAGCTCACCACAGACCTTGGGTCAGGAATTATCAGGAAGAAGGGGTTTCTCTAGACCTCCACTATATCCTCGTGACTCAGCAGCATGAGCTAGCACCTCTATGGCTGGATCTTCAGCTCAAACAGGAGCACGTATATGTTTTTACTGTCATCAGGAAGGCCACATCAAGAAAGATTGTCTGAAGTTGAGAGGATCATGGTTTAAATCGACCCCAATTAATAGTATAACATCCATCTCGAGCAATGGAGCAACACGTGGAGGAAGACATGGTATAGGTCGAGGCTCACAAGGAGCGTCTCCTACACAACAACCACCACAAAGTGTTGCGGTTTCTAGCTTGCTTATTCCTAATGGCCAGCTCAATGCAATTACTGAGGAACAAGCCTACCACTCAGGCACAGTCGTACGAGGTACCGTTACTATTCATGGCTTTTCAGTACATGCCTTATTTGATTCTGGTGCTTTGCATTCATTTATTGCTCGACGGTTAGTACCCACTTTGGGTAAGATACCAGTAGAAGTACAACAGTCCTATCTGATCAAGGGACCAGGAGGACAAGTATTTATAATCAAAGAAATCCTGGATAATTGTATAATACTTATAGCAGGACATCAGTTACCTGTTTCACTACTACTAATCGAAATGGAGGACTTTGATCTTATACTAGGAATGGATTGGTTAGAAAGGCATCATGCATGTCTTGACTGTTTCCAGAAGACAGTACCATTCTCGATAGAGTTCCAGTTCATTGGAAAGACATCCAATGATAATATCAAATATATCTCTACATTGAAGGCACAACAGTTGTTAGAGCAAGGGTGCCAAGGTTATTTAGCTTATGTATCCACTACATCAGGGTCAGGAAGAATGATAGAAGATGTGCCTATAGTGTGCGAGTTTACTGATGTATTTCTAGAGGAACTACCTAGATTACCACCTGAGCGAGAGATTGAATTTGAAATCTCTCTCATACGTGATACTCAGCTTATCTCTATCCCTTGTATAGTATGGCACCAGCTGAGTTATGAGAGTTAAAGGTACAATTGCAAGAACTGTTAGATAAAGGATTCATTCATCCTAGTACTTCACCATGGGGTGCACCTGTCTTATTTGTTAGGAAAAAGGATGGGTCGATGCGGTTGTGCATTGACTATAGACAACTAAACAAGAGGACAATAAAGAACAAGTATCCTCTGCCAAGAATAGATGATCTCTTTGATCAGTTATAAGGTTCAACTGTGTATTCCAAGATTGATTTAAGATCTGGATACCATCAATTGAAAATTAAAGATACAGATATTCCCAAGACAGCTTTTCGAACTAGATACGGGCATTATGAATTCTTAGTTATGCCTTTTGGACTAACAAATGCCCCAGCAGCGTTCATGGATCTCATGAATAGAGTATTCAAGGAGTTCTTAGATCACTTTGTAGTAGTCTTTATTGATGATGTGCTTATTTACTCAAAGGATAAGTATATGCATGAACATCATCTCAGGAAGGCACTTGAAACTCTAAGGAAGAACAAACTGTATGCTAAATATAGCAAATGTGACTTCTGGCTATCTGAAGTACCTTTCTTAGGCCATGTTATTTCTGGGGAAGGTATACCAGTTGATCCTACAAAGGTTAGTGCGGTGATGAGTTGGGAACGCCCGAAGACTATCACAAAAATACGATCTTTTCTGGGTTTAGCTGGATATTATAGAAGATTTGTGAAGGACTTTTCACGGATAGCATTGCCAATGACTAGACTAACTCAAAAGGAGGTCCCATTCTTATGGTCTGATACATGTGAAGCTAGTTTCCAGACACTGAAAGAATGCCTAACATCTGCACCCATCCTTACTCTACCCTCCGGGAGTGAAGGGTTTACAGTGTACACTGACGCATCTAAAGAAGGACTTGGGGCGGTTCTTATGCAACATGGTAAGGTAGTTGTGTATGCATCACGACAATTCAGAACACATGAGAAGAACTACCCAACACATGACCTTGAATTAGCTGCCGTAGTTTTCGCTTTAAAGATAGGGAGACACTACCTGTATGGTATTACTTTTGAAATCTTCACCCATCATAAAAGCTTGAAATATCTATTTGATCAGAAGGAACACAATATGAGACAGAGACGGTGGCTAGAGTTGCTGAATAACTATGATTGCACTATCTCCTACCACCCTGGCAAGGGGAACGTTGTACCAGATGCCCTTAGCAGAAGAACTTATTCACCTGGGTTAGTGAGTGCTATCCACTTCTGGGGTTTACTATCAACGTTAAGTGAATGGAACCATTTGATAGTAGTACTGATACTATAACTATTCCTCATCGATACAAACTAGAAATATGGGATAAAATAAAGAAAGGACAGGAGGATGATCCAGTCCTTAAAGACTTGAAACAACAACTTGAGAAGAATGAGATAGAGGGATTCCAGATACAAGATGGTTTACTATATAATCATCACAGAGTTTGTGTACCAAACACACCTGAACTAAGGAAAGACATCTTACGAGAAGCTCATTGTTCTAGATTATCTATTCATCCAGGAATTACGAAGATGTATAAGGATCTTCATTCATACTTTTGGTGGCCGAGAATGAAGAAAGATGTTGCTGAGTTTGTGAATTCATGTTTCACTTGCTAGCAAGTAATGGCTTCACACCAAAAGCCACCAGGATTATTGCAACCCCTCCCTATACCTGAATGGAAATGGGAAAGCATTTCCATGGATTTCATTACTGGCTTACCTCAGACGACTGGTAGTAAAGATAATATCTGGGTTATAATAGATCATCTGACAAAGGTAGCACACTTCATTCCGATAAGTTTATCTTTCACTCCAAACCAGCTTGTTGAGTTATATATTACACATGTGATTCGCCTCCATGGTATCCCGAAGGAAGTAGTTTCTGATCAAGATTCACGATTCACCTCACACTATTGGGAGAACTTCATGAAAGCCTTAGGTACACAACTATGCTTGAGTACAACATATCATTCACAAACAGATGGTCAGTCAGAATGTACGATTCAAACACTAGAGGATATGCTACGAGCATGTGCCTTAGAATGGAAGGGATTGTGGATTAAACATTTGCCTCTTGCAGAATTCACCTACAATAATGGTTACCATAAAAGTATTGGCATGGCACCATTTGAAGCACTATATGGACAAAGGTGTACTACTCCTTTGTGTTGGGTAGAGGTCGGAATAAAGAACCTTTATGATTCAGACAGACTTCAAGAGACACGGGAAGCTGTAGAGCTTGCTAGAAAAAGACTATTAACTGCCCAGAGTCGCCAGAAAAGTTATAGTGATACCAGGCGAAGAGACCTTGAATTTGAGGTAGTTGACTTTGTATTTCTCAAAGTATCACCTATGAAGGGTGTTCAGAGGTTTGGCTTGCGTGGGAAGTTAGCACCCAGGTTCGTGGGTCCCTTTGAAATTATTCAGCGCATTGGAAAATTGGCATATAGACTTGCACTTCCTCCACATCTTTCGGCAATACATGATGTATTTCATGTATCAAATCTGAGAAAGTACATTAGGGATCCAGAGCATAAGATAAGTTATGATGATTTACATGTTGAGCCAGACTTGACATACCAAGAGATACCTGTGCAAATACTTGAAAGGGATATCAAGAAGTTGAGAAACAAAGAGGTGCCTCTAGTTAAAGTATTGTGGCGAAACCAAGAGTATGAAGAAGCCACATGGGAACCTGAGGTAGAAATTAGAGAGAAATACCCATACTTTTTTGAATGATAACATTATGTATTAGGTATATGTTCATTTTAAAAGACATGACGTTCATTCTCTTTAAGGTTATTATGGTTTCAATCCTCTTTAAGGTTGTTATGCATGCATTTCTAGTCTCGAGGACGAGACTTCCTTTAAGGTTGTTATAATTGTAAAGCCTTGAACTTGGCATATCTCGGATCCTATATAAGAAGATCCAGCTCGTCAAGAGAAAACCAACGAAATTTGTTTCGTGTGAATCGGACTTCGTTTCGAATTGTTATGATTTTCCGAAGAGAAGTCATTAATCCATAATGACTGTCATTAAGACTAATTAAACATGATTAAAGAAATTAATGATGATTGAAAGCTGCTAAAGATCATTAGTAAACACTAATCAATAGTTAACAAAAGATAAGCATAAGCCGCGAAAGTTAAATCATGATTAGTGAAAGTTAATCACGATTAGTGTTAATTAAGCGTCATTAGCGAATCTAGAATCCTCTAGAATGTTCTAACTTAAGCTCCAAGTTTGGATAAGTTTTGGCTAAAACCATGGGCCAAAACCATGGGCCGCTAAACAATGGTTAAGGTCTAAACCATGGTTTTCTAACCATGGTTAGTGGTTTTCTGGGGCCTATAAATAGACCACCCCACCCATTCATTCTCTACGACTTCCACTACCACCACCACCCCAAGGGCTAGGGTCAAGAGGTCGGGAGGAGGAGTGGGAGGTGAGGGAGGAGCGCAAGCGAAGCGCTGCCGGGAGGACGAGGAGGAGAAAGGTATGATCTTCTCTTAGCTTGCTTCGTAAGCTAGGCTTTCAATTCATACTCTTGTTCTTCCAAGTTTTGTTCTTGATTCATTTTTCTTTCCGATTCGTTTTCCTGCTGTGGTTCGAGGAGAAATCTGTGTAACATCCTACTTAGGTGCGGGCGGCTATGCACGTCAGTGACCCTGTGATTCGTCACACGTTCACTTATCTAAGACGTGTGGTGTCTATCGATTCTCCATCGTTTATGTTTCTATTCTTCGTATTATGCTTTTATAGTTATTTTGATGGAGTAATCTGTGTAATACCCTACTTAGGTGCGGGCGGCTATGCACATCAGTGACCCTGTGATTCGTCACACGTCCACTCACCTAAGATGTGTGGTGTCTACCGGTTCTTCATCTCTTGTTGTTGAGTATATTCTTTCAGTTTCGTTGTTATTTTCCTCTCCATTGATTTTATAGAGGAAACTCTTTTCGTTTTTATTTTGAAATATATCCTGATATAAGGGGAAACTCTGCCGAAATTTTCCGAGAAATATGTCCCGATATAAGGGGAAACTCTGCCGAAATTTTCCGAGAAATATGTCCCGATATAAGGGGAAACTCTACTGAAATTTGAAGAGAAAATATGTTCTTGACGTTCTTCGTGTTCTTTGTGTTCTTCGCGTTCTTCATTCGTTCTTCGCATTCTTAACATGTTCTTAGCAATTTATACGAAAATGAAATTCGATCTTTTCAGGAGCCTTAAAATAGCCTTTCTAAAAACGAAACGCGATAAAGCCTTGCATACACGAGAGAGAGCTCGATTAGGTAACGAAATCCTTCCTTTTGCTGTTGGGTTTTCATACGAAATTATTGAAATTCCTGATTTTGTGTTCTTTGCTACGAAGAAACCGAATTTTGGCTATTTTTGAAAAAAGTCTGAAGAATTGCTTTGTGATTCCCACTAAAATAAGGTTTAAGCATCAAATTGATGCGGTGGCTTTAAATGTTAGGGTTTGGGAGTTAAGATAGGCATAAATACGAATATATATGGTTATGAATAATATATATGTGAGTCTATACTAAGTATTGTTGATTATGCAAATCGAAGACTTAATGAAAGAATTACATCATGTGAATTGATGTGGTTTGAGTTGGATCCTGAAAAGGATCGTGTGTCACGTTAAGGATAACTGGGAGTAGAACTACAGGTCGGGCATGCAACCTGTAGGTTTGTCGGAAGGAACCCGTATTGGCGTTTCCCTACCTAGGTGGTACACGGTTGCCCTATTATGATAAGTGTGCATGAAATGAATGTTTTTGCAACGCGCGGTATCGGGAGCCAATATATTCGGGTTGGAACGACGGAAGATGTGGTCGTGCCATGTGGAGGCACGGGTGGTTCAACAGCGGATGGGTCACGATAATATGTATTTAAAGCTGCTAGGTTATATGATTAAATGTTAGCCTGAGGTTTTAAGCAACCGAGTCCTTGAGGACGGTGTGCTCAATTGTTTTTCCAGGCTGAGGGTTGAGACCATATTTAATAAAAGAAAAGGAAATTGTCAGAGTAGTATTGGATGATTGGTTGAGGCGGCGTGCAGCGGCATAAGCTTACCAAGATCAACACAATCTCCAATCCCGAAGTGTCCACAGCTTCGGAGTCCAAGAATGGTGGGGTTCCCCTGGACTAATCCCTGATGTGGAATAAAAAGGAATAAGACTTAAATTAATGAGAAAGAATGAAATTTTTGTGATATCAAGTTTTTAAAAATTACAGAATTTGTTTGCTTTTCTCTTCTTCGTTACTTAGCATTCGCTAATTTTATCCTATGATTTATGGAAAACCCAACAGGTATCGGTGAGCCATCGCAAGGACTTTAAAAATTCATCTAGCTTACATACTAGACATCCAGCCAGCCATAGTAGCTTTACTCTTTAAGGTAGTTAGTAATCTTTTGTATATTTTCCTTTCAATCTGATGTACATGTAATGGTTATAGTGGGACAGTGTATCATCTAAACTTTATTTTGTGAATGGAAAAGTGTTGAAATACTTTCTTCCGAGTATTTTTATTTGCAGTATATTTCTGAATGTTAGTTGTGATTGCTGAATAAATTATTGCTGAGTAACCAGATCCGGATATGGGAGGATCCGACGGCCTGGGAAACGGGGTCGTGACAAGTACCTAGGCTAGGATTTTGTCTCTATTTCCTTTTCTCAGGCCTCACTCTGTTTGGAATGTACCTGAATACAATGTGGGCTCTATGAACCCAATACAATGAAGTCCATCAAGGATTTTAATTATTGTCGAAGTTTATTAAACATTCCCCTTATTTTATTTTTTGAATTTTTACTTTTTTGAGTATTTTTCAAAAACAATCACCTATCGATTTTTTTTAGATTTTTTTAAATGTAAGCTAACCTAAATTGGGGGAGAAGGCAGAAAAGCAATGCAAGTATCAAGATGCTAAAAGAACTCATCATCGTGATGAATGATTTATGCTTGGATAGAAGACTTACAATTCTTCTCAGCTCTCTCTGCGGGTTGGAAGACAAGAATTGAAATTTATACTACATGAAATATGCAAGTGTATGAAATTGCCCTAAGTAGGAATCACTATTAATCGTGGAGAACCAGATTAACTTTGAACTAAGTACAAACAGATTAGAAACCATATGTACATGAGATAATTAGGGATTTCGATCTAAATTAATCGATCAAGCAATCCTTAAAACTATGGTCTCATTCACTCAAGATGTAAACAGAAAAAGTCAGAAAACACAAATCCTGAGAAACACATAGAAACAAGGAGGAAAATAGGGAGAAAGAAAATCAGAAGATGAGGAAAATCGTGAAAAAAAACTGAGCAGACCCTTAGGTGCATAAACACTTGGTAAAATTAGGCCTGAAAGTCGGAGTGTCCAAAGTCTTAACCTATATTATTATTACTTAAATAAAAACATCTCAGTCACAAAAATAAAAATCTAAACTAATACAACTTTGCTCCACTGTGTCTCAAGCCGTCTTTGATGCTCTCTCTCCTATCTCCTCGTGAAGAACAAGAGGATCTCCACTGAACTCAGGTGCATCGACTCTCCTAAAAAAGCTTCTCTTGATTTACGATCCCTCATAAGAAAGTCAAACAAGAGAGTGGGTAGAAAAGATAAAAATAAATAAACTAGAAATAAAAAAATAGATTTCTATGTGCATACTATCCTACGTGTTACTCCAAGCAATAATGCCATTTGATAGAGTGAGAGGAATGGGGTACCTAATGTACTATCTTGGAGGGCATGTGGTGTCTAACAAGTCAGATCTGACAATCGTTGTTTCAACCGCTCTCACGGCACTCGATACCCGGACCAATCACTCAAATCAGCAATTAACCTACAAATAAATATGACAATGAATAATAGTGTGGGATGATATTTATTATAACTGCATAATATAGGTGTATAGGATAAGCAAGGTAGAGTGTTGAACCACTAAGAACTACGGAGGATTGTTCTAATTATTAGTAATTAATAATAAATATTTAAAAATATTTTTGTATTTTAAGTCTTTTTTTAAATTTTTTGTGGATTTTTAATTATATGTGTATTTAATGGATTTTTAAGTGTTTTATAATGTTTACTTTGTAAAATTTTAAATTTCAAATTTCTTTTTTATTTAGAAATTTTCTAATTGTTTTTTGGTTTTTTAAAAATAGAATATATAGTGATAGATAATAATAATAATATAATAGATAATAAAACTAATATAGTAAATATATAATTTATATGGTTTTGTAATTTTAGTTATTATAAATATACTCAAAATATATAAAATAAAATGTTTTTGTGTTTTCTATATTTTTCATTATTTTGGTAATTTTTATAAGATTTTTGTTAATTTTTTTGTATTTTTAATGTATTGAAAAACAAAAAACATTGTACAATGTAAATATCTGAAATTATTTTGTGTTTTAAAATAAATAGTTGTTCGAAATTTTATCAAAACTAATTTAGTATACTATATATAATAAATAGAGATAAGAAATAAAAAACAATATTTGGATTTTTTCAGAATTTTTACTGAGTTTTATAAGATTTTTAGTGTTTTGTAATTTTTATGTTTTCTGTTTTGTACTTTTAGTGATTTTTTATTATGTGTTAATATATAATATAATATAGATATTGTATTTGGTAATTTTTATAAGAGAAATTATATTTTTGTGGGTTTTAATAATTAAACATAATAAAAATGCATGTTTTTTGTATTTCTATAAATAGGAAAGTTTAATTTAATGCCAAATAAAAATAGATCCTAGTTAAGCATAATAACATGCACTTGAATTAATATATAATATAATATAGATAATATATTTGGTAATTTTTATAAGAAAATTTATATTTTTGTGGGTTTTAATAATTAAACATAATAAAAATGCATGTTTTTTTATTTATATAAATAGGAAAGTTTAATTTAATGCCAAATAAAAATAGATCCTAATTAAGCATAATAACATGCACTTGAATTAATTTTCCTGTAATATTTTGGACAATAAAAATATTTATAAATCTAAATATACATAAAAATAAAATTCTGAACTTGTAACGACCTAATTTCAACTTAAACCCTAAATATTTTTTTGTATATTTATCTCTAAACTCTAAACTCTAAACACTAAACCCTTATTTCAATATGGCAACTTACATAAATTATGCAAGACTCGATGTTATTTCCATATATTTTGCTACATTTTGTTTACAGTTTCCATCTCGTCATTACATAAAGGGCACTAAAAACATCCAAGAATGGTAAAAAGAGCTCAAAACTCCCTAAGTGCATAAAACCATAAAATAAACTAATGCTCATATTATGCTTAGAAGTATTGCAGTAGTTTGATATTGATATATTACAAATAGACTCATAACACTTAGACGTCCAGTTATAGACATCTTTAAACTAAATCATATATTAACAGAAATCTCTATATAAAATTACAGATATATAACTCTTGTATTTCATTATACCGTACTATATCCCATATAATATATAGCAATATACTCATAACTTATTAATCTATAGGATAATATATACGCATAAACTCTTCAACTGTAAATTGATTACTATAATCACAACTTAAGCATTGACACCTACAATCTATATCTAATATAAATATTTTAATACATCGAACCTACGTTTGAGAAGCTAATATAAATGCATGCCATATTTATTTATAAACAAACAAATAAGAAAACAAGTAATTATATAAAGCAACCTATTCATATAATTATTGACATTCTATAACTACTCTAAAGTTGGGTTTCTTCCCAACTCTTTGACAGATGCCTCTTCATGTGAATTTCTTCATCTCTACGTTATCTTCACAATCTTGGTTCTACCAAACTATTACCCCGTTACACGCATCACAACATCAGTCTCTCCTTCCTCCCTCTCTCTCCCCATAAGAGCCTGGGATTATCCCCTTCTTTCTTGCATCACAAGCTACATGCAACTTACCTCTTGCCTGCTGCTCCACTCCCTTACATGACTTCATCTATGCAAGCTCCTCCTCATCCCTCAGTGGTGACTTCTTACCACTCCCGCCAATAAAGCCCAAGACCAGGAGGGTGGTGAAGGAGAGTGTGGTCATGCTAAAGGTGGTGGTAATGGAGGGAGGGGAGAAGGGTAGTAGGGGGAGAGCATGTGGTGGTGCTTCATAGGGGAGTGGGTGTTGGGCTTCGGTGGTTTGGAGTTGCAGTCCAGCAGCTGCACCTCACATCCACCACTACAGGTTGGCAGAGGTTCACCCACCTCCTCTTGTTGTAGTATGATGTCATTGCTGCAAAAGAGAAACATAGGGATGAGGAGATGAAATAATGATTTTGTCGAGGGTCTGAAATATGTCTCACACAAGGCGGAGACAATGTTGTTGTTGTAACCCTCAAGAAAATCACTAAATTCAACAATTAACCCATAATGATAATTAAGTAATAAAAAGCAATGAAGAGTTAAAATTTATTATAACTCTACAATGGATGTATATAGTGTGCAAGCATGTAGAGGTCGATCACAGGGAGCAAACGGTTAGATCGGGCTATGAAGCACAAATGATGATTGTGAACTATGTATCTATATATTTTTAATGTGGGTTTTTTATTTTTATTTTATATTTTATTTTTGATTTTATATTTTTGTATTTTGATTTTTTATTTCTGTTTTTACCTTTCCTCTTTTTATATAAGAGATATAATATATAAGGATATATATAATGTCTATACACAAAGTAGTCTAGGGTGGATGTAAATAATAAAAAAATCAAATAAATAAAATAAAATATTTTTGGGTTTTAAATATATTTTTACTATTTTTGTGATTTTCTAAGAATTTTTGCTAATTTATATATATATATATATATATTTAAAGTAAAAAATACCCAAAATCAGGGATAAATTAAATAGCAGGAACTAAAATGGAGATATAAAATAGCAAACAGTATCAAAAGTTCTCCAAATTAATTTTAATAGATAGATAATAATATAAAGAAAATAAGAAATTAAAAATACAATTTTTGATTTTTTTGGATTTTATATATGTTTATAATGTTTTTTAGGGTTTTTCTATTTTTTTGAGTTTTCTTTTATAATTTTTAGTGATTTTTGGTCTGAAGGTTAAAAATACATAAATAAACTAAATATATTTTTTTGGGAAATTTTTTAAAACGTTTCTATATTTTTAAGGGTTTTCTATTGCAAACAGGGAATAAATAGGCAATTTTTTTAATAAATAATAAAAAGGTTCCAAATTGTAAAATAAAAATTGGGCATGAAAGTAGAATTCAACAAGAATCTGCAACTATTTTTTGAGATTTTTTCAAGTTTAATTGCTATTTAAAATAAATAGAAATAACAAAGATAAACTACACTACTAGTAGGGGCATTAATGTAAATAAAATAAAGTTCAATGCCCAAAGTGCAAATTTCACGAAAATAAATAACTAAATTTAAAAGTTCCTAGGCCAAGTACAAATTTCCAAAACCTACGAGGGTCCCGGTGCAAAATTGCCAAGCCCACGTGCACGCACACGTGAGCCTCGCTGACAAGGACTAGAATGCAATTATGATAAAATTCAGGGGTCTACTTGCAAAATTTACAAAAAATATAAATGCAAATGAAAGTTTAAAGTTTAATTTTGAAATACAAAAATTGACAACACTAAAACTACAAAATGTCCAAACCTAAGGCGGATCCAACGGTTGATCGGTGATCACTTGCCACATGGCGTGCCCTCATGCTTCGATACCGGTTCAATGATCAGCGGCTGCGATTAGATGATATTCGCAGAATCCGACGGTGCATGCGTTTGGAGATCGGACGGCTGTTGAAGCCCAGGAAGAACGGGCGTAAATCCGACGGCGATAGAGAGGGGAGGATGAACTGGTGATGAATCTACATTTCATCATCTTTATTCTATCATTTTGGCCTTAAAAACCCTAGTAAACGCGTATAAATACTGTTAATTCATGCATTTTAGCATTCATGCATATTTGTGTAAAAAGTATATAAAATACTGTTTTAAGGCTAAAATAATAGAATAAAGAAAAGAAAAGAAAAAGAATAAAATATTGTAAATATTTTATGACCCGAAACCTCGAGACCTGGGCATCTTGATGACTAGGTCGACAAAGAATAAAGTAGGGGGAGATAATGGCCAAAATACAATAAAAATACCTTGTATTTCTTTCAATCTGTATTCATTTTGGGACCTATTTTTGGTTCCACTTTTTATACCTCAAATAAAGAAACTTTGTACATAAAAGTTGTATATAATTAAATTTAGAAAAATACAAAATTAATTTCACTCAAAAATAATATATAGATAAAAAGTTATGATCTGAATAAAATTCCAGAATCCCAATTTCCCGGACTTGTATCTCCCAAATAAAAACTTCAAATGCATCAAACTCACTTTAATTGATATAATTTAAAATAATCTATTTAATGACAGTGGTTTCGCATTTGGCAGAGCTACGGTTTGAAAGTTGAGTTCTCGACCCTTATTGTATACTTGTACAGATTAAAATATTCATTTTATTATTTATTAATTTTTTACCATTTTATATTTTTATAATTTTGTAAATATTATTTATAATAAATATGCACATTAAAATCAAAATAAAACCTAAAGAAATTACAAAAATAAAATGCTTGTATATAATACATAGGTATAATACCTATACACATACCTATATTATTCATACTTTTATTTTAGTAAGTATACAAAACACTTCAGAAAAATAAAATAAAAATATATTTAAGTATATAAAAATCTATAAATTTATAAAATCATAAATAAAATAAATAAAATTAAAAGTATAAAATAAAAAAATAATAAAATATATAGATAAAGATACCTATAAAGGGTATAATAGGAAACTTGCAATTATAAACCTCATAAAAATAATTAAAAATCATAATAAAATAATTTAGAAAATAATAAACATTTTTTATTTTATAACCAAAAAATAATAAAATCGTTTGATATTTTTAATTGAATTTCTAATGTTTTCCGCCCAGACTTTTTCTGGTTGGTCCACGTGGACCAACTAGGGGGCGGCGATAGTTGACCTCTGGTCAACTCTCTGCCCAACGTCTGGGCTGTGTCAGACCCGTGATTTTGACTCGTTTTCTCGACTTTTTTGATTCACGCCTATAGGTTTTTTCACCAATCGACTTGGGTCCCATCACGACTGTTCATCACCATTGAACCATGATTCACGCCTATAGGTTTTTTTGAGGATTGGGTCACTGAATCCTCTGCTACACCTTGATCTGTGAGCCGCGTCCGTCATGCGTTCAAAAACACCCCATCCTTTCCCTTTCGATTTCGAACCCATTTTGCTCATGCCAAGCTCTCTTCTCTGGAGGCCCTGGAACGAGGAGGTGACAGGTCCTCTCCGGCCTCCTTGCGGAGGCGTTTGGCGGCGTAAATCGGTCGTTCCACCCATCTCCGGCCAAGCTCGGTCGTGAGGTCCACCTCTTGGTTTCCCCAACCAATTACGGCCGAATACTGTTCATTTTTTCATCCCTTATTTAGCTAATGATCTCAGTTTCTGTTTCGTGCAATCATTTCGTTATTTCATTGATTCGATCGCCCCATTTTCGCAATCAATCACCTCGCCGGAGTTCAACGAGCTCCGGCCACTTTCACCACTCCACGCCACCATCCACCCCCTTTTGCTTGCCCTGAAACATTTTACTGTTGCCCGTGAACTTTATTTGCAGGTCCAAGTGCCGAAGAACCCCATCTGGGTTCGTTTTTGTGGGAGCCCAAGATACCTGGAGCAGCCCCCGTCCACCCACGTCGCGGCGGCTTGCCGGCCTTTCCCACACCATTTTGAAGCCGTCAACTGCTAGAGGAAGCTCCCAGGAGGCTCGTGGGTCCATCGAAGGGGAAGATACAGCTCCATGTATCGAGATTTTGGTGGTTCAAGTTCATATAGGACATGTTCTTCGGCTGTTCTTCGTCCATGCACCGGAGCCATTCGTTCACCCATTGTTCTTCGCGGAGCACATCCACCGTCAGATGAGCCCTTGCTCCAACCGTCTGATCACTCAGGACTCATCTAATCGGGGCCGCACAAGCGAAGGGGCATCGCTGCACTTCGTCCTACCACGTGTATAAGTAAAGGGGTGCTCAACCGACCGATCGCGCCCAGGCAGGGTATTTTGCATCTATTTCCCCGCTACCTTTTGTAATTTATATTTGCTATTTAAACTTCCCTAGGCATCTAGTAACTTTGGTAATATTTGCACCGTGCCCCCCGGTTTTGTTTTGGATTACTTTTTAGACCTTGCCATGTCACGTGCTATGCGCACGTGACTTGGCAAATTTTGCAAGAAAGGGGCTGCGGCTTTGATTATTTCTTATTGGACCTGGGATTTTAATATTCAGTATATATTTTTGCGTGAAATTTACATTACTGCCCGTGGACCTTTCCATATTTGCATAAAAGCCCCTACCAAGCGCGCGTGCCTACGCATGTGGGTTGGCATTTTTGCGGGGATACTCCAAGTGTTTTGGCTATTCATGATTGGTCCAGGAAGTTTTTAATTGAGTTATATAATTTTTGAAGGACTTGCATCCAAGCCCCTGCATGTTTGCGCATTTACGTTTATACCCTTGCCAGGCCTTTTGTTCTTTGTATGCTTTCCCTATTTTATTTCATGCATGTATAAATACCTAAAAAATCCACAAAAATCACATTAATCTCTTGTTGCATTGTAGATTTACGACATATTTTTATTTTGCATTTTATTGCATTTTAATATTTATTAAAAATAAAAAACAAGCATTTTTGTTACTGTTTGCATTGTAAAATCCCTAAAAATTAGAAAAAATACCTCAGAAAATTCCCAAAAAATATATATTAGCTATTTTAGTGTCTTTTAACTTATGTCCAAAAATCACTAAAAAATATAAAAGAAAACTCCTAAAAATTAGAAAACCCCAAAAACCTTCATAAAAATCTTAAAAATTCCATAAAAATCCTAAAAATACAAACTTTATTTCTAAATTTTCTTTGTTCTGTTATATTTTCATTTAAAATTAATTTAAGGAATTTTTGATACTGTTTGATAATTTTAATCCTCATTTTAATTTAGGCCAGTAGCGTAGTTCACTGTTTTCTAGTATTTTGACCTATTAAAACACCAAAAACATTCAGAAAAATCTCTAAAAATCACAAAAACATTATAAAATTATAAAAATCCTAAAAATATTTTATTCCCTAATTTTTGAGCATTTTTACCTATTTTTATAAATCCTTACTCCTCTCTTTCTTACTTTGTACATACATTCTATTATTGAAAAAAATATAAAAATATAAAATATAAAAAGAAAATATAAAATCAGAAAATTAAAAACCAAAATACAAAAATATAAAATAAAAAATTTAATAAAAAATATATAAAATCAAAAACCCACAAAAAATAGCATAAATATATAAGTCTTCACATTCACATTTGCGCATTTTTTCCCCGTTCTACATGTCTGCTCCTTGTATTCGACCTCTACACATACTTGCACCTATACACATCTTGTTGTAGAGTTATAATAAATTTTAACTCCACATTCACTTTCATTAATTTATCTGATTGACGTGGGTTAATTGTTGTTCGAAGTTTGGATTTTCCTGAGGGTCTCCTCAGCGACATTGTGATGCCGCCTTGTGTGGATTACTTTAGACCCGTGAAAAATCGTCTTCAACAAATGGCATCGTTGCTGGTGAGCAACAGCGTGTAGTTCGGTTTTTCGTTTGTGTTTGTGATTATTTGTCTGTTTTCACGGTTTTTTGTGTTTATTTTATTTTCCTTATTTTTGATATCTTGTTTGAGCTGTCTAACCCCTCTTCTTTGTTGACTTTGTGCGAGGAACCACGGATCAAGGGAGGCGCTCCACCTAGTCGCCTGTGCACCCACGTGAAGCTGGCTCTATCGAGCCTAGACCCGAGGAGACGAGGAGAGGAATTTGGAAGACCGAGCTCCATCTTTAGTTGCATTTTCTGTTCTTGTATTTATTTTGTAGTTTTTAGTGAGAAAGAGACCACTATTTATTGTAATAATACAGGTACCTTGGACTCTTGGACATTCGGCCCAATTTCCAAGTGCTTGTACACTTGGGGGCTCACCGCCGTTTTTGACGCGTTTTCCCGCTTGTCATTTTCCGGTTTTTTTATTTTTCTTTACTTTCGTGGAATGAGCCCTTAGTTTTTAGGTTTGCTTGATCGAGTAAATTAGGTCCAAACACCTTAATATCTTGCATGTACCTATAGTGCGCTTTGGACTTAGTTTAAACTTTAAACAGTCGCCTCATCATCTTCGAGCCTTCGTGTCGCAAGCCCACCCTACCAAGCGCTGCTCTTGAATTCGATGTGTCGAGAGGAGGAGGGGTGAGCCTAGACCGGACTCCTAGATTGAAGATCGGTGACCGACTTGTGGTGCTTCACGCTAACAATTGCCTGCTTAAGACGATTTCCGTTTACATCTGCATAAAGATTAGGTTTCAATTCTGCTGAGCATCCTTGCATGTAGAGTGCTGGAGGCAAGGTGAGCATTTACGCTTTAGCATTCATCATTGATTTCCCGCTTGCAATGCTTTTCCGCTCCTCTACCTCTAATTTTGCCAACCTAGGTGCTTCAAGGAATTGATTCCCCGATAGGCTCGTACATTCTCATTAAAAATCCAAAAAAGTAAAAATCAATAAAATTGGGACTGCTAACATTACTCGACCCTAAAAATAAAAAAAAGAAAATCTTGTATTGGGGCGAGTAACCCCCTCATTGTCTTCGCTTTTACTTGCTCGCGTACACACTAATGATTAGTGACGCAATCCCATTCAGCCCCTAAGTGTTAGCGCAATATTTTGACTTCTCACCTAACTCTAAAACAGATAAGATAAAAAGACCGACCTTTCAGTCTCTACCGAGTAGAGTAGGTGAATTGAGGGTTTGTTTTGTGTGCGTTTGTTTGTGTTTGCTTGTGTGTATTCTAGATCTTCCCTGCGCATTTGCGCCTTTCTTCACACTTCTTTTGACTTGACCTTCGTGCTCTCCCGATCGTTTCCTTTTGTTTCTGAGATGGACCCCTGGAGCATTTTCTATCCGGACTTTGCGGATCCCTCGTTCGCTCCAGCCGGTCCACCTCACTTTTTCCAGGAGGACTTTGCTCTTGATTTTTGTACATATCCGACCAACCCACTATTTCAGAATTCCGACTTTGACCTTCACCAATCATTTCCACCACCATCTCTTGCACATTTCGACAACTCGCTCTTCCTTGAGTATCCTGATCTGGAATGTGATTTTTGTCCACACCCACCGCCCACATTCGACACACCCGATCTTGAGATTTTGGAGTCACCTTTCATGGTATCCACACTTGAGACATTGAATCAGATGATGGAGCATATGAACTCGAGGATGAGTGATTTATTTAGTGAAAATAAGATCAAGATTGTAGCTCCATTTTTGAGGATGAAGATTCATTTGAGGATTTCCATGAGAGCTTGCAATCGCCCAAAATACAAAAAAATGAGAAATTTTTAAAAATCCAAAAAGAGTTCGGGAGACACTCGGTTTATTCAGACTGTGAAGAGAGCGCCCACTTGCCACATCCTTTAACCACACATCCATTCACACTCTGTCCCACCTTTGACCCTGAGGATGCCGCTGTATAGACTGCTCTTGGCATGCCTCGTGTATATGATGATTCCGACTTCCTCCCTTGTATGGAGGAGGTCCAAAAATTAAAAAAATTATTGACTGAACCAGAAGTGGTGGCCACTATTCATGAGATTATCCGTGCCCCACTTCAACAGTCCATGATCCAACTATCTGCTCCTCTTCCCAAGAAGAGAAAGCGGAGGAGCAGATCTGAGCGTCACGTTCTGACCATGGCCACTTCCCACGCCATCACACACTGTCCCATTCCTAGGAAGAGGAACATTGTCACACCTTTCATCACTTGAACCATCTCTGACCATACTTGTGATCACACTCTCCTAGACGGCGGTGCTTCGATTAGCATCATACCCTTCTCGTTGGTACAGTCTCTTCACTTAGGGCCTCTCAAGAAAATCAGGACGATCGTTCAGTTTGCTGATGGATCAATAAAGAGGTCGAAGGGTATCCTTGAAAATGTCGCCATTTCGATTCAGGGCACGAGCTACCATGTAGATTTTATCGTATTGCCCATGGAGACCTCCACTGGGGAGCACTCTCCAATCATCCTGGGACGACCATTCCTTGCCTCTGCGAGGGTCGTTATTGATTATGGATCAGGAGAGATTCGCTTCCGTCCTGCTGACGAGAGCGAAGTGTCGATCACCGCACCCACCGTTGACCAGAAACCTGCACCTGATGCGACCACACCTATTCTGCCTGACCCTGAGGACCATGACCTTGATGATACTATCAGAGAATTTTGCTGCTTATTGGATTCCACTAAGACCCAAGAATTCCTCCCCATGGAGGAAGACTTGGAAAGCATGGACCTTGGAGTTCCTTCTTCTGGGACTTGGCGTTGTGTTGATGACATCCGCGAGATTTACACGATTGATACCATTGAGCGGAGGGCAAATTTAGAAACCAGACATGACAGACATGATTCGACTTCTTTCACCGTTGGGTCCGCTCCTGTTCACTCAGATTCAGATAAGACAAAGGCCGAATTTGATTTGATTGCTTTTATTCGAGAATTCGACCCTTTTGATGAGAAAGATGATCTGGTTGAGATTATAGAGGACGAACAGAGTTCGACTATTTCCATTGATGAGTTCGTTCCTTTTGATTTTGTCCTGGACGACACCTCGCAGGACGACACTGACTACACTACTTCCGATGATGATGAGTCCGTCCCATTTCACTTCGATATCAGCGAGACACCCAAGGCCAGACCTGACCACACTTCTTCCACTCACCCGTCTGTGCCTTCACACCCTAGGGCCTTTGAGGATCTTCACCATGTCGACCCTGATCAGCTTCCGTCCATTATGGACCCCGATGTTGACCTGCACCATACCAGATCCATTCCTCAGTGGTCCCGCAAGAAGGTTCGCTTTCTACCTTCTCGATCACGTGTACATTCATCCCTGTTATATATTCTCTTGTGTGTACCTCGGTTCTCTCTACCGTATTTCTCGTCCATCCATTCTCGTGTTTGCCTTGCTTAGGACGTACTTTGTCCTAAGTATAGGGGGGTGGACGAGCCGAGTGTTCATTCGTCATTCTGTTTCATCACTCATGTTGTTGCCTATACTTAGGACTTCTTTTACCCTAAGTATAGGGGGAGTGGTGTGTATATCCTCTGATCTCTGCTTCCATCTTCATCTCTTTTCTTTTTTTCTGCTTTTCTTCTTTTCCTATTCTATCTTCTTTTTGTATCAAAAAGGTGCCGCCTCTTGTAGACAGTTTTCTATACTTAGGACGTACTTTGTCCTAAGTATAGGGGGGCGTGCACCCCGAGTTTTCAGTTATTTCGATCCTCTCCATTGTCTCCTCTTCTTGTCTATACTTAGGGATATCTTACCCTAAGTATAGGGGGAGACAATCTGAGTACTATCTGTTCATTCCCACCCTTGACCCTCCATGTTTTGTGTACAGTCTGCTATACTTAGGATTATTTGATCCTAAGTATAGGGGGAACGGTCAACTTCTTATTTGTTCATTCATTCCTGTATACTCAGTACGAGTTATGCCTTCTCTTTTCACTCTGATCTATGAGGACATAGCTCAAGATAAGTATAGGGGGTAGTATATACTACGCATATACTTTATCCATAACTCGTACTTTCATTTTATCTTAATAATATGGCTAATAATTCTTTAAAATTCATTAAAAATCCTAATAAAAAGATGTTATTATTCCTCAAATTATTTTTGTATGTAGTGATTAATAAATCAGGTGAAAATATTTTTTGCAAAATGTTTGAAAAATAGTTTGAAAATCCTTGTGAAAATATTTTGAAAACTATTTTGAAAACGTTTTGTTACATCTTTACAACCTTTGTAAAAATGTTTGTTTTGAAAGTTTATTTTCTTTGTGTGAAATAAAATATTTGAAAAATGATTTGCAAATGGTTTAAAAAATGGTTGAAAAAATATCTTGAAAAATCTATCTATACTGTTTGAAAACCTTTGCAAAATAATTTTCAAATGTGTGTACATGTTTGTAAAATATTTGTAAAAAGTATTTTGGACTATAGTTTGTCAAAATTGTTTGTAAAAACCTTTTCAAATAAGTTTGAGGAATACATACATCACACCAGAGTTCATTATGTATATACCTATAAAATTGACCACTTACCCTTGTAAATTCTTAAAATCCACTTCTTGTAAATATAAGAAGCACTCCCGTGTAAATATTTGTACCTAGCTTTTAGCCAAAATCTTTTTGTTTTCAAAAATCCCAAAAACATTTGCAAAAACTAAAATCCAAAAAAACATTTGAAAAATCTATTTGAAAACACAAAAAATTCATATGCATCATCTTTTCAAAAATCCATTAAAAGTTCAAAATCTTGAAAATTGCATCACAAATAAATTTTCTGCATTTTGCATAGCATACACATTTTTTGGATTGTGTTTGATAGTTGAACGAGTCTAAGTAAAATCCGGAGATTGGAGCTTGATTGGACCTTAAAATCTACCTAATAATAGGAACCTTATAGGAACTGGTTAGAGGTACTTCAGGTCTAGTTGACTTAATTCTTTGAGGATCACGGGACTTTGTTCAATGGATTCTTGACTGCCTAAGTAGAGTATTTCGGAGCACAGGCACGACTCTTGTTGATAATGACCTAACTTGGACACCTACACCTTTCACATGGCTCAACTCAAGTGGAGTGGTGAGGGGGTTGGATTTGCCGGTATGAGACGCACACAAGTGGAAACACTTGTCCTCCTCTAGGGAGGGAAGTGCACCTCAACCCGTCCAGTGATGAGGAATTCTAAAGACAGGAGAGTGTGGGTTGCAATAAAGCTTCAAAAGAGGGATAGTCTGTTGCTCAAGAGGAAAAACTCCATATGTAAATGCTGCTTTGAATAGTATTTCTAAAAAAAGAAAAAAAAGGAGACAAGCCTGTACAAAAATAAAATGCCTGCAAAAGTATGTGCATATGTTGTAAAGCCAATAAGCAAGCTTGAGTTCCAAAGTCATATCATGTGAGCCTGCAGCTGGATGACTTGACTACACTGGTCTTGAATCCTAGGATAGGTAGCTACACTGGCTACCGTCCATTCTTCTCTTCACCCCCTCCTCTTGAGCTGGTTGCCACTTAAACTTAGAAGGGAATACACCGCTCCTCGAGGAAGGAGTTATTGGATTGGGGAATCATTTGATTGTCATGCTGGAGAAGTCAGTCTCTTTGTCATTCTAGTTGGGAAGAGCCACAATCACTTACACTGTACGAGTCAGATTCATAGTCGTAAGGGTTTATGTATAAGTTGAGATATTCTAACCTGGCTATTGAGGAGACTTGGGCAGAGTTTTGGGATTCTCAAGGACTGTGGATTTCAGATCCGGTTCTCATTAAGGTTCTGCCTGCACTAAAATTTCAAAGGTCCGACTTAAGCTCCAAACTTTGATTTTGTGAAGACAAGTTTGACAATTAAATTTAGTCCATCTTTCTTCTTCTTTTTTCTTTGTTTTTCTTTTCTGCACTTATTGCATAAGTGTTTGCTAGGTACTAGCAAAGGCAAGTATAGGGGTATGATGAATCTACATTTCATCATCTTTATTCTATCATTTTGGCCTTAAAAAACCCTAGTAAATGCGTAATAAATACTGTTAAATCATGCATTTTAGCATTCATGCATATTTGTGTAAAAAGTGTATAAAATACTGTTTTTAAAGCCAAAATTATAGAATAAAGAAAATAAAAGAAAAATAATAAACTATTGTAAATATTTTATGACCTGAAACCCCGAGACCTGGGCATCTTAATGACTAGGTTGACAAAGAATAAAGTAGGGGGAGATAAGGGCCAAAATACAATAAAAAATACCTTGTATTTCATTCATTCTTTATCCATTTTGGGCCCTATTTTTGGTTCCACTTTTTATACCTCAAATAAAGATGAAAGTTGTAGATAATTAAATATAGAAAAATACAAAATTAATTTCACTCAAAAAAAATATACAGATAAAAAGTTATGATCTGAATAAAATTCGAGAATCCCAACTTCCCAAACATGTATCTCTCAAATAAAAACTCCAAATGCATCAAACTCACTTTAATTGTATATAATTTAAAATAAGCTATTTAATGGCGGTGGTTTCGCATTTGGCGGAGCTACAGTTTGAAAGTTGAGTTCTGGACCCCTATTGTATACTTGTACAGAATAAAATATTCATTTTATTATTGCTTATTTATTGTTACCATTTTATGTTTTTATAATTTTGTCAATATTATTTATAATAAATATACACATAAAAATCAAAATAAAACTTAAAGAAATTACAAAAAATAAAGTGCTTGTATATAATACATAGGTATAATACCTATACACAAACCTATATTATTCATACTTTTATTTTATTAAGTATACAAAACACTTCAGAAAAATAAAATAAAAATATATTTCAGTATATAAAAATATTCTTTAAATTTATAAAATAATAAACAAAATAAATAAAATTAAAAGTACAAAACAAAAAATAAAACAATAAAACATATAGATAAAGATACCTATAAAGGGTATAAAAGGAAACTTGTAATTATAAACCTCATAAAAATAATTACAAAATCATAACGAAATAATTTAGAAAATAGTAAATATTTTTTATTTTATAACCAAATATTAATAAAATTGTTTTATATTTTTAATTGAATTTCTAATGTTTTTCCCAAAACTTTTTCTGGTTAGTCCACGTGGACCAACCAGGGGGCGGCAAGAGTTGACCTCTGGTCAACTCTCTGCCCAACGTCTGGTTTGTGTTAGACCCATGATTTTGACTCGTTTTCTCATCTTTTTACAGGATGATTCTTTCACCAATCGACTTGGGTCCCTTCACGACTTTTCATCACCATTGAACCATGATTCACGCCTATATGTTTTTTTCTAGGATTGGGCCGCTGAATCCTCTGCTACACCTTGATCTGTGAGCCGCGTCCGTCATGCGTTCAAAAACTCCCCATCCTTTCCCTTTCGATTTCAAACCCATTTTGCTCCTGCCAAGCTCTCTTCTCTGAGGCCCTAGATCGAGGAGGTGACAAGTCCTCTCAGGCTTCCTTGCGGAGGCGTTTGGCGGTGTAAATCTGTCGTTCCACCCATCTCCGGCCAAGCTCGGCTGTGAGATACACCTCTTGGTTTGCCCAACCAATCGAGGTCGAATCCTGTTCACTTTCTCGTCCTTTATTTAGCTAATAATCTTAGTTTCTGTTTTGTGCAATCATTTCATTGTTTCATCGATTCGATCGCCCCATTTTCGCAATCAAACACCTAGCCGGAGTTCAACGAGCTCCGACCACTTTCACCACTCCACGCCACCATCCACCCCCTTTTGCTGGCCCTGGAACCTTTTACTATTGCCCGTGAACTTTATTTGCAGGTCCAGGTGCCGAAGAACCCCATCTGGGTTCGTTTTTGTGGGAGCCCAAGATACCTGGAGCAGCCCCTGTGCACCCACGTCGCGGCGGTTTGTCGGCCTTTCCCATGCCATTTTGAAGCCATCATCTTCTAGAGGAAGCTCCCAGGTGGCTCGTGGGGCCATCGGAGGGGAAGATACAGCTCCGTGTATCGAGATTTTGGTGGTTCAAGTTCATATAGGTCGTGTTCTTCGGTTGTTCTTCGTCCATGCACCGGAACCGTTCGTTCACCCCCTGTTCTTCACAGAGCACAGCCGCCGTCGGATGAGCCCTTGCTCCAACCATCGGATCACTCAGTTCTCATCTAATCGGGGTCGCACAAGCGAAGGGGCATCGCTGCACTTCGTCCTGCCACGTGTATAAGTAAAGGGGTGCTCAACCGTCCGATCACGCCCAGGCGGGGTATTTTGCATCTATTTCCCTGCTACATTTTGTAATTTATATTTTCTATTTAAATTTCCCTAGCAACTAGTAACTTTGGTAATATTTGCACCGTGCCCCCCAGTTTTGTTTGGGATTACTTTTTAGGCCTTGCCATGTCACGTGCTATGCGCACGTGACTTGGTAAATTTTGCAAGAAAGGGGATGCGGCTTGTATTATTTCTTATTGGACCTGGGATTTTAATATTCAATATATATTTTGCACGAAATTTACATTACTGCCTGTGGACCTTTCCATATTTGCATAAAAGCCGCTACCAAGCGCGCGTGCCTACGCACGTGGGTTGGCGTTTTTGCGGGGATATTCCTAGTGTTTTGGCTATTCTTAATTTGTCCAGGAAGTTTTTAATTGAGTTATATAATTTCTGGAAGACTTGCATCCAAGCCCCTGCTTGTTTGTGCATTTACGTTTATACCCTTGCCGGGCCTTTTGTTCTTTGTATGCTTTCTTATTTTATTTCATGCATGTATAAATACCTAAAAAATCCAAAAAAAATCATGTTAATCTCCTATTGCATTGTAGATTCACGGCATATTTTTATTTTGCATTTTATTGCATTTTAATATATATTAAACATAAAAAACAAGCATTTTTGTTACTTTTTTCAATGTAAAATCCCTAAAAATTAGAAAAACACCTCAGAAAATTCCCCAAAAATATATATTTCCTATTTTAGTGTCTTTTAACTTCTTTCCAAAAATCACTAAAAAATATGAAAGAAAACTTCTAAAAATTAGAAAAACCCAAAAACCTTCATAAAAATATGAAAACTTCCACAAATATTCCTAAAAATACAAACTTTGTTTCTAAATTTTCTTTGTTCTGTTATCTTTTATTTAAAATTAATTTGAGGAATTTTTGATACTGTTTGATAATTTTAATCCTCATTTTAATTTAGGCCAATAGCTTAGTTCACTATTTTCTAGTATTTTGACCTTTAAAAATACCAAAAACATTCATAAAAATCTCTAAAAAATCACAAAAACATTATAAAAATATAAATTCTAAAAATATTTTATTCCCTAATTCTTGAGCATTTTTACCTATTTTTATAAATCCTTACTCTTCTCTTTCTTACTTTGTATATATATTCTATTATTGAAAAAATATAAAAATATAAAATATAAAAAGAAAATATAAAATCAGAAAATAAAAACCAAAATACAAAAATATAAATCAAAAAATTAAATAAAAAATATAAAATAAAAAACCCACAAAAAATAACATAAATAGATAAGTCTTCACATTCACATTTGCGCATTTTACCCCGTTCTACCTGTCTGCTCCCTGTGTTCGACCTCTACACATACTTGCACCTATACACATCTTGTTGTAGAGTTATATAAATTTTTACTCCACATTCACTTTCATTGATTTATCTGATTGTCGTGGGTTAATTGTTGTTCGAAGTTCGGATTTTCCTGCGGGTCGCCTCAGCGACATTGTGATCCCGCCTTGTGTGGATTACTTTAGACCCGTGAAAAATCGTCTTCAACAACTTGGAAGCCCCTCCGACGAGGTGAGCTTCGATGGGCCCAATCTCCCTCCTCTGATGCTCCGTGTAGCTCCAAAAAGGGTCCCGATGCTCCTACGGCGGTCCTCTGCGTGCGGGTGGCATCAAAAGGCTCCGACGATGACTAGAGTGCCCGCAAGAGGCCGGGGAGCGGTGGAGCTCCAAAAAACCCCAGCAGGCTACCAGAAGTGCTCCAGCAAGCTATTGAGTTCCAAGACCTGTAAAAAAGAGTCAAAGGGTCGAGGGAAAACCGCCTCGACCCTATAGCAATGTGGATGGAAGCGGTGGACGCAAGATGGAGGTTCGCTGCGAACTGGGGTGTTTGAGGGAATAAATGTGAAATGAAAAGCAAGAAACGAAACTTAGGACCTAAGCTATCTAAGTAAGCAATAAAACGGGGTAGGAAACATTGTACCTCATTAGTGGAACTGGGAAGCTAACCTCAATGGCAAGCCTTTGCCAGAGGTATGGAATCAACCACCTCAACTGCTCCTTTGATCCACCTAGATGATTAGCGAACCTCCTGTCACCCGGTTATAGCCATTGGATGCAAGAAGGGGAGAAAAAAAAGCCAAAATTGGATTCGAAAAAGTGAAGAAGGTCAGGGGGTGGAATTTCTACAGGTGACGAGGCGGCTCAAAGAACGAAGAATTCTGCTCGATGCAGTGATGCACAGTCCAAGGTGATGCTTGGGCGTGTATCACCAATAAACGAGGAGCAAAAGTCATCAAATACTCGACTCGAAAGGATGAAAGGAGCGGGTTCCAGCAAATCTCGAATCGAGGAAAATGAGGTCTGATAAGGCACAGAAGACAGATCAGAGAGTTGAGTCAACTCTCTGCGTTACCTGGTCGGTCCACGTGGATGAACCAGGAAAACCTCCTGGAAAATAATTAAGAAATCAAAAAATAAAAAAAAATATTTTATGTTATAAAATAAAAAAAAAATAAAAAATGAGGTCCAACTTTCATGTTCAAAGTTTCTTTATTTTAAGTATAAAAAGTGGAAAATAAAATAGGTCCCAAAAATAAATAAAAATGAATAAATAAAAGGAAATTTATTGTATTTTTGGACCCTTATCTCCCCCTACTTTATTCCTTGTCGACCTAGTCATCGAGATGCCTATGTCTCGAGGTTTAGGGGTTATAAAATATCTACGATATTTTATTCTTTTTCTTTTCTTTTCTTTATTCTATAATTTTGGTATTAAAAACAGTATTTTATACACATTTTGTACAATAATGCATAAATGCTAAAATGTATGAATTAAGGTATTTGCATGCATTTACTAGGGTTATTAAGGCCAAAATGATAAAATAAAGGTAATGAAATGGAGATTCATGACCTCCTATACTTGCCTTTGCTAGTCCTTAGCAAACACTAATGCAATAGGTACAGAAAATAAAAATAAAATAAAAGGAAAGGAAAGAAATTGGATTTAGTTTAATTATTAAACTTGTCTTCACAAAATCAAAGTTTGGAGCTTAAGTCAGACCTTTGGAATTTTAGTGCGGTCATAACCTTATTGGAAATAAGATTTGAAATCCAACAACCTTCAAGAATCCCAAAACTCTGCTCAAGTCTCCTCAATCGCCAGGTCAGAATACTTCAACTCTTATGCAAACCCTTACGACTATGAATCTGACTCGTACATTGTAAGTGGTAGTGGCTCTCCCCAACTGAAATGACAAAGAGATTGACTTCTCCAGTACGACAACCCAATGATTCCCCAATCCAATAACTCCTTCCTCGAGGAGAGGCGTATTCCCTTCTAAGTTCAAGTGACAACCAGCTCAAGAGGAGGGATGAAGAGAAGAATGGATGGTAGCTAGTGTAGCTGCCTATCCTAGGATGCAAGACGGTGTAGTCAATGAAGGATACAAGAAAAATCCTCAAGCGCATCACGGAAGCGTGATGATCGCATTGAATGCGATCGGGAGCGACTAATTACACTAGGTCGCTCGATGCAGCAGAAATTAAAATTTTCTATGTGATGAAACCATATGATCGAAGAACACTTCTCGGATCGTTTATCTAAACCACAAACAAGTAATAGGATTACCTCTTGAAGCGTGGTTGCGATCGAGTCTCTAAACAAAGAGATCTCCTGTCTCAAGTCCGATCTGACGGAGGAGACGCTTGCGAGCACATGGATGAGATGTGTGCTTCTCGTAATCCATGTCGATGATCCAAGCCACGGATCTCTTGATCTAGATAAACGAGATACGGCGTATTCTTCACGAGCAAGGCACGCTAAAGTAGACGGAGATCCACGAGTAAACGATCGGGCAGCATAACAACGATGTTGCGGTGATGGAGGATCTCTCTAGGGCATCCACGGTGGATGGACACATGAGAGATAGAGAAAGTGGGCGTGTATAGAGAAAGAGAGAGAGAGAGCATTCATTGATGTCGAGTGTCATGGAAGAGCAAGGGGTGCCTCTTCTTATATAGGGTTTTGGGAGTCCATGGATCCCAGTCCATGGACAACACACAATCAACGGATGAGATTGAATGTGTCCTTTTCAACGGCTAGGATTGTTGTTGGTAAAAACAACAACAAGTGATTTAATTCAAATTAATTATCATTGATAAATCAATATAATTAATCTCAAATTAAATCACTTTTGACTAGAGATAGGATAATGAGAAGACCATGGTCCTCTCCTAAAAAAGGGGGGACGGCTACTCTACTCCTCTAGAGGAGTTGTAGCCGTCCTCTCTTATTAGAGGGGACTTGGTCAATCTCATTGATATATCATGAGATCTCATTATCTCATGATATCTCCTATAACTCTTGTCAAAATAATTTTCACAAAAAATAATTCCAAATTACCTATTGAAAAATATCAATCAAGCCAATGAAAAAATGTGAATCTCATTCACAACCCAAAACTAAATGTAATTATATTTTCAATTAATTATTCAATGTGAATCCCATTCACATTAACAATTAATCAACAAATACAAAACACAATATGGCTCTCTCTTATATATTATAAATCACATTTATAATATATATGATTAATATGGAGAGTGTTATCTTTATTATTCATATCCATGATAATTAAATCACATTTAATCATCTTGGATCTCCTTTCTCATGTGCCCAAATAACATGAATCACATTCACATTATTCATATCCTTGATAATTAAATCACATTTAATTATCTTGGATGTCTCTGCTTATAATATGAATCAAATTCATAGTATCCATGATAATTAAATCACATTTAATTATCAATTTTCTTGATGCTTAGATACATATATCAACAATGAAATTATCCATGAACTCTTTCGAGGATAATGCGCTTTCTCCGCGGATACTTGATGATAAGGACAAGGTGATTGTATTGTTCCACGTATAGTGACATGGATATTGAGATCACATCTCAAATCTAGATCTCGGGCCTCCCATAGATGCTTGATTAAATCAAGACCGCAAATCTAATCTTCTCATTGCATCTGAATCACATTCAGTTCAATGTCCAACATTTGGACCAAGATCAGATTACTTCTCTACTGAAAGGAGTCACTAAAATCCAGACCCGTTTCACATCACTCCCTAGGAATGGAAGCGTAATGGTTATACAATCGTTTATGATCACATCACCCTCAAGTATTCCCAACACATGTACATCTTGCATACTGGAAGACTCATAATAAACCTGAAGTATTAGATCAACTTTATACTATCTACTTCAGGGCTTTATCAGTAAGTTTCTTGTTTGATCATCGGGAGTTGGTATTGATCATATACTTTCCAAAAGCATATATCATACTTAGGTTCCGATTATATACTTTCCAAAAGAATATATCAAACCTACAAATTCAGTCGAGCTTCCAAAGTGAGACGACCATGTGCACGGAATTTGATTCTTCCGAATATCTCATGAGTGATCTCATGTCTTCTGGTTCAGTAATGAACCTGTATGATCCCTTTGAGAGATCGTATTACTCATATGCCCTTATATGCACACCAGCGCGCCGGTGTATAGCCCTTGGTTAGGTCATCAACCTAATGGTCTGCCAAATATACATACTCAGACATATAGTAACACATATGTCTCCGGTTAGAGGATGCGTACATGTATCGTGACAACATACGATATAGGACTTTGTTTATCTCGATCTCGTTAAGTCAACTCTTTGACCTAACTAATCTAACACCTCCAAATCTCTATTCCTATGTAAAAGGACCTGCATCAAGAGGTCGATCAGATATCAGCCTATGTGAGAAAGGATTGCCATCTCCTACTAAGGATGGAGATCATCTCTTAACAATCATTTGACGGTGCTTGATGAGTCCTCAATCTAACCTTTAGATATTCATCCAAGCACCAACCTCTATGATTCAATAGTTGAATCAACAGCTGTATGATTATTAAGATGGCTATGGTACATAACCCTAATTATACTAAGGGACCTATTATGCATATTATTTATTCTTCATTTCACATCAGGGAATGATATTAGCAATAACATTTATTGCATAATGGCTCGTCGTGGGCTCGCATGTCCAATAGTCAAGTCATCCAGCTGCAGGCTTACATGATTTGACTTTGAATCTCACGCTTGCTTATTGACTATACAAATATATACACTCCGGCACACATTTTATTTTCAATCAGGCTTGCCCACTTTTTTGGAGTTTTTTGCTTTTTGCTCTTTTTTCTCTCTCTCTTTTTTAAAATACTATATACAGTAGCATTTACATAAGGAGTTTTTCCTCTTGAGCCAATAGACTATCCCTCTTTTGAAGCATTATTGCAACCCACACTCTCATGTCTTTAAACATCAATGTCACTGGACGAATTGGGGTGCACTTCCCGACCTAGAAGAGGACAAATGGTTCCACTTGTGTGCGTCTCATACCGGCAAATCTCATCCCCTTACCAGTCCAATTAAGTTGAGCCATGCGAAAGGTGCATGTATCCAAGTTAGGTCATTATCAACAAGAGTCGTGCGTGTGCTACGAAATACTCTACTTAGGTAGTTAGGAATCCATTGAACCAAGTCTCACAATTATCAAAGAATTAAGTCAACTAGACCTGAAGTACCTCAATTCCAGCTCCTATAAGGTTCCTATTATTAGGTAGATTTAAGGTCCAACCAAGCTCCAAACTTTGGATTTTACATAGACTTCTTCAATTACCAAACTTTATCCGAAAAATGCTAATGATATGCAAATGCTATGCAGAAAAAATTTTTGTGATGCAATTTTCAAATATTTTGAACTTTTTATGTATTTTTCAAAAAGATGATGCATATGCATTTTTTGTGTTTTTCAAAAAGATTTTGCAAATGTTTTTGGTATTTTTAGTTTTGCAAATGTTTTTATGATTTTTGAAAACAAAAGATTTTGGCTAAAATTAGGTACATATATTTACGTGGAGATGCATCTTATTTTTACAAGAGTTAGGATTTAAGAATTTACAATGGTTATGTGGCCATTTTTTATAGAAATCTATATACATTTTAATAAAAAAATTAGTGTAATGTATATATTCCTCAAAATTATTTGAAAATTATTTTTCAAACTATCTTGGAAAACTATAGTCCAAAATAATTTTTACAAATATTTTTTTACAAACATTTATACACATTTGAAAATCATTTCGCAAAGGTTTTTCAAACAGTATATATAGATTTTTCAAGATATTTTTGCAAATTATTTTTCAAATATTTTACTTCACACAAATAAAATAATTTTACAAATAAAATATTTTTACAAAGGTTGAAAATATGAACAAACATTTTCCAAATAGTTTTCAGAAGATTTTTCAAAGATATTTTTAAACTATTTTTCAAACATTTTGAAAAAAATATTTTTACTTGAGTTATTAATCAGTATATAAATAAGAATTTGAGGAAAATACAAACCTTTTTATTGAGTGATTTTAATGAATTTTAATAGTATATGATATAATTTTTTTAGCCATATTATCATTAAAAATACAAAAGTACAAGTTATGACTAAAGTATATACGGAGTATATACAACTCCCCTATACTTAGATTAAGATATGTCCTCATAGATTAGAGAGAAAAAGAGAAGATATAACTCGTACTGAGTATAGAAAAGTCTAAAGAATAAATGAAGAAACGAATGAACGAATGAGAAGCTAATCGTCCCCCCCCCATACTGAGGATCAATAATCCTAAGTATAGCAGATTGTACACAAGGTAGGGAGGGTCGAGGGTGGGAATAAACAGATCGTACTCATACTGTCTCCCCTATACTTAGGGTAAGATATCCCTAAGTATAGACAAGAAAAGGAGATAATGGAGGGGATCGAAAAAATGAATGAACTCAGTGTGCACACCCCCTATACTTAGGACAAAGTACGTCCAAAGTATAGAAGACTGGCAAAAAGGAGCGACACCTTTTTGGTAGAAAAAGAAGAAGGAAAAGGAAAAGAAGAAAAGAGATCTGAAGACGTAAGAAAATAGAAGAGGATGTACATACCACTCCCCCTATACTTAGGGTAAAGGAAGCCCTAAGTATAGGCAACAACAAGAGTGATGAAATGGAATGATGACTGAATACTAAACTCATCTGCCCCCCCCTCCCATTACATAGGACAAAGTACGTCCTAAGTAAGGTGCACATGGGAATGGGGTGGATGAGAAATACAGAAGGTGGACGGAGGATAACAAAAGCAAATATACAACAGACTGGATGTATAAAGGGTCAAGAAGGTCAAAAGCGAACCTTCTTGTGGGATCGCTGAGGAATAGATCTGACAAGATGCAGGTCGATATTAGGGTCCACAGTGGACAGAAGCCGATCAGGATCGACCTGATGAAGATCCTCATTAGTCCTATAGTGTGAAGGCACAGACGGGTCAGTGGAACTAATGTGGCTAGGTCTGGTCTTGGGTTTCTCGCAAATGTATACGTGCAAAGGGACAGACTCATCATCGGAAGAAGTAGAAACAAGATCGTCCTACGAGGTCTCTCCTAAGTCAAAACTAAAAGGAATGACTCATCAATGGAGGAAGTCGAATTATGTTCATCGTCTACGGTCTCAACCGGATCATTATTCTAATAAAAAGGCCCAAATTCCTGGATAAAAGAAACAAGATAAAATTGGGCCTTAGTCTCATCAATATCTGCCCTCCGGTCAACAGTGTCAATCAAGTAAATCCCGCGGATGTCATCAACGCATCACCAAACACCAGAAGAAGGAACTCTAAGGTCCATGCTTTCCGAATCTTCCTCCATGGGGATGAATTCTCGGGTCTCAGTGGAATTCAACATGCAGCAAAAATCTCTGATAGTCTCATCGTGGTCATGGTCCTCGAGGTCAACTAAGATAGGTGAAGGTGCATCAGGTGGTTGATCGGTAGTGGGTGTAGCGATGGTCACCTCGCTCTCATCAATGGGATGAAAGTGAATCTCTCATGATCCATAATCAACAATGACTCCTGTAGAGGCGAGAAATGGTCGTCCTGGGATGATTGGAGAGTGCTCCCTAGTTGAGGTCTCCATGGGCAATACCATGAGACCAACAGTGTAGCTCATACCCTAAATCGAAATGACAACATTCTCTAGAGTACCCTTCGGCCTCTTTATTGATCCATCAGCAAACTGAACGATCATCCTGGTTTTCCCTAGAGGCCCTAAGTGAAGAGAGTATATCAGCGAGAAGGGTATGATGCTAATCGAACCACCGCCGTCAAGGAGAGGGTGATCACATTTATGGTCAGAGACAGTGCATCGGACGAAAGGTGTAGTTGTGTTCCTTTTCTTAGAAATTGGGTTGTGAGTGATGGCATGGGCAGTGGCCATGGTCAAGATATGACGCTCAGATCTGCTCCTATGCTTTCTCTTATTGGGAAGAGGAGCAGATAAATGGGTCATGTCCTGCTGAAGTGGGGCCTGAATGATCTCATGAATAATGGCCACATCTTTGGGTTCATTCAATAATTTATTTAATTTTTTGACCTCCTCCATACAAGGAAGGAGATCAGAGTCATCATCTACACGAGGACGACTAAAAGCAGTATGTACAGTGTCGTCCTCGGGGTCAAGGATGGGACTAGATGTGAATGGAAGTGTGGTCAAATGGCCTGGCAAGTGCTCCCTCTCCTAACAGTCTGAATCAACCATAGGTTTCGCGAATTATTTTTGTGTTTTTAATCATTTTTTGTATTTTTGGTGATTGTAAGCTCTCATAGGAATCCTCAAACGAACCCATATCATCAAATGGTGGAATATCATGGTCGCTCTTATTTATACTAGTGAGGTTATCAATCCTCTAACTTATATGCTCCATTATCTGGGTCGAGTGCTCAAGGGAAGACTCCATGAAAGGTGACTCCAACAGGTCAGTCTCGGGTGGATGTGAAGGGAAATGTGAAGGTAGAGGTGGATAAAAATCCGAGGTCTGATACTGTGGCTGAGGCAGATATGTGCCAAAATCAAGAGCAAAGTCTTCCTAGAAAAAAGGAGGTGGACCAGCTAGAGAGTACGAAGGATCCACAAAGTCCGGATAAAAATCGCTCCAATCGGCCATCTCGAAACAAAAGAAAAGTGATTGGGAGAGCATGATGGTCAAGTCAAGAGAAGTGTAAAAAGGAGAAAATGCGCAGAAGCGATATAGAATATACACAAGCAAACACAAACAAACACGCACAAACACAAACACCCTCAATTCACCTACTCAACTCAGTAGGAGACCGTGAATGCTCGATCTTTTTTATCTTATCTGTTTTAGTGTTAGGTGAGAAGTCAAAAAGTTGTATAATCACTTAGGTTTGACTTAATGGGATTTGGACACTACCCTTAGTGTGTACGCGAGCAATTAAAAGTGAAGACAATGAGGGGATTACTGGCCCCAAGACAATGATTTTTCTTTTTGGTCTTTTTTTAGGGTCGAGTAATATTAGCAATACCAATTTTATTTGTTATCATATTTTTTGATTTTTAATTAGAAATGCATGTGTCTAACGAGGAGTCAATTTTACTTAGCACCTAGGTTGTCAAAATCAGAGGAGAGTCGGAAAAGCAATGCAAGCAGCAAACTTTTGATAAATGCTAAAGAGAAATTCTCACCTTAACTCAAGCACACTACATGCAAAGATGCTAAACAGAATTGAAACCTATGTATATGCAAATGCAGTCGATGAAATCACCCTAGATGAGAAACCGCTATTATCGTGAAGAACCAGATGCTAAATATCTAGAAGCGAGATCTAAAAGTCTGGTCTCTGAAGTGCATCGGTGTCTGCCACAGTGGATCCTGTAAGAATTGTATAGCACTTCTCTCAGTGCTCGATCTCAAATCTAAATAAGAAGCAATTTATAATTTGACTAAGTCCAAATGTACACTATAGGAGCATGCAATGGTTATTACGTGTCTGGACCCAATGCTATCGACAAGCAATTCCTACAACTAGGGCTCAATCACACAAAAGAAAGAAAACAAAACTGTGAAACAAAATAAAAGAAATGCGAGAAAATGCGACAAAACTAATGAGACCACCAAGGGAACTATCCCTCGAGCACTGGATTCGTGAAGAGGCAGAGTGTCCTGAACAGTCATGTTTATCACAAATTCTAGAAATCTCTCTCTCACATCAAATTATACAACTAAATACAAGAAAATAAAAAGGGATTTATCTTCAAAATTTCTCTTCGCCTCCTTATGTGCTAGGTCAGGAGTCGGGGCTTCACATGGGTGTGCAGGTGCCTTGAGTAAAGCACCTCGCTCAATCTGTGGTACCTTGCACAAAGTCAATGAAGAGAGGGGTTAGACAACTCAAACAATTATATCAAATAAATAAGAAATAAAGCGCAAAACTAGACAAATAATCACAATCAATCACAAACCAACCCAAGCGGCATTTCTCCCCGACAAAGGCGCCATTTGAAATAACGATTTTGTCGAGGGTCAAAATATGTCTCGCACAAGGCGAAGACACAG
Organism: Ottelia alismoides; assembly: GCA_037367405.1. Lineage (NCBI taxonomy): Eukaryota > Viridiplantae > Streptophyta > Magnoliopsida > Alismatales > Hydrocharitaceae > Ottelia > Ottelia alismoides. The sequence continues at coordinate 550,394 of JAZKJV010001734.1, forward strand.
TCGTTGTTGCGACCCTCAAGAAAACCGTTAAATTCAACAATCAACCCATAATGATAATTAAGCAATAAAAAAACAATGCGGAGTTAAAATATATTATAACTCTATAATGAATGTGGATAGGATGTAAGCATGTAGAGGTCGATCACATGTAGCAAACGACGAGATCAGGATTTGAAGCAAAGATGATGATTATATACTATGTGTCTATTGATAACCCGCAAAAGTGTCGAACAACTGAGGGGAAGGTATGGAAATGAGGTCGTTGTGACCTCAGTCACTCGAATGCGTGTATCAAGAAAAATAACCACTCAGAATAGATCAAATCAATCAAAACAAAGAAGAGCGGTCTAGCTATGGATTAACCTGGTATAGCTCCCAGGGTCGAACTCAAGGAGCACGGATTGGCTTAGGGCCTACGAAGTAGTAAAAATAAGATAAAATAAAAGAAAAGTGTTTTTTAGTGGTTTTTAATAATTTTTGTATTTTTTTTGGATTTTTAAAATGTGAAGAAAAGTAAAGAAAAGCAAAATCAAGCCAACTTAAGCAATTTATTTAACACACCAAAAATCAAGCAAAAATTCAAGAAAAATTGTTTTTATGTTTTTTAAGTTTTTAAGTGTTTTTGGTGAATTTTTGAAATTTTTAATGTATATTTTATTTTATAAAAATCAAACAGTGCTTAAAAGCCTAGGTACTGTCCAGCAAGGCTTGAAACCCTAAAATAAAATATTTATGGATCTCAACAAGCCCTGGAGGTAATTTTCCTGTAATCTAGCAAGAATAAGGAAAATTTGGGCACCTAAATTATTGTTTTTGGATTTTTATATTATTTATTATAATTTTTATGAGTTTTTAGGGGTTTTTAGATTTTTAGGGTTTTTAAGCAATGAAAAATAGCCAAAATTGGCTAGAAAATCAAACAACACACAAGAAACAGTAACTAATTTTTTTGGAATTTTTGAAGGTGTTTTTATATTTTTTTGGTATTTTTAAACCTAGACAGTAGCTAAAAAGTATGTTTTTGAATTTTTAAAAATACTAAATAAAATAAAAAATGTCCTCAAAAAATTCTCAAAAATCCAACAACATGGCAGGAGCCATGTGTCAAATTTTCATAGAATTTGGAGGTGGTTTGATATTTATTCAAAAATAAAGAAAACCAACAGTGCATAGGGACCTTCCTGCAATTAAAGCAAAGTTCTGGACCCCTGGGACAACAACCCTGGAAAGTATAGGACTAAGAGTGCAAATTACCCTCCAGGCCACGCACGATGCGCGTGACTCCGGCCTGGAGGGACCTGATTGCAAATCCTATTAATAAAAATATAAAACGTAATCGGGCAAAAAGGCGGGGCAAATACTGCAAATACACCAAAATAATCACGTGTCGATGCACGTGTCCACAACAGGCAGGGGCATAAATGCAATTTTCATAAACTAGAAGGTCCACAGTGCAAATTTAACAAAAGTAAAAGAACTATACTACTTATTTACAGGATTAAAAACTAAATGCATAAAGTAAAGGGGCCTAAAGAGAAAGTACCCCTTTTATTAATGTCGAGGGGGTGGATGTGCGACACGTGGCAGGTTGGACGGATGGGATGGTGCGCCGCACACGAAGTCCTCCCCTCGACTCGATCCGACGGCTGGCAGGTGTCCACGTGGATGATCGGACGAAGGAGATGCGACGTGGGTCCCCGAAGAAAGCCGGGCTCAGATCTGATGGACGAGGTGCAGCCACGTGCTAGATCGGACGGCTGAGGGGCGTTGTAGCTTAACCTCGTCGCTCAACGGTGGAGATCGAGCCTCTGAAGATCTGATGGTCCGTGCGGCTCCGTAGATGAACGGTCGAGATCTGAACTGGAGAGTCGAGGCCGATCTGACGGTGGACGAAGGACCTGGAGGAACTGGCGGCCGGCAAAGTTCGCCGGCCCTCTGCGTGTGCTGGAGTCCTCGTCCGGTGCTCAGGAGGTGCTAGAAAGATTCGCCATGAAGGTCCACACATGATGCACTGCTCCGATGGAGGCGAGGAGCTCAGGAGAGCTCCGGCGACGTCGAAGAACGGGAGCTACTGTGCTCTGAAGCTCCGACCTCCAGATGAGGTCGATTGGCCCTGAAACCTGCACAGTAATGAAGCTGGGTCGAGGGCAAAGTGCCTCGACCCGTCAGAGCGGGCGGAAGGTGACTGGTGCGGCGATGCGATGACTCTCCGGCGAGCGGCGGAGGGAGGGGAGCTGAAACCTTGCTCCTGGGCGAGACAAGGGGTGTGAAGGGGCGGAGCAGGTGGAAAGAAGGCTGGCGGAGATGATGGCGGTGTAGGATGATCAAGGGAGTGGACGGAGACGGCTGGTGGAGGTGGCGGAGCTACGCTACTGCGAATCTAAAAACCTAAAGCTACGCTACTCTAATGGCTAAGGAAGGTACCTGATGGCTGATGTCGACTGGGCTGGAGCCAAGGAGGCTCCCGGTCGTTGCCTCAAGGGGTCGTCGAGCTCCCCGAGGCTCAGGCGCGCTCGCGGCGGCGTACGGCGGAGTCAACCACCGGATCAGTGATTTCCGGCTGCCCAGGCCTCGCTTCCACTCCAAATCACTCGCCTGTCACTCGGGTGGTCTGGAGGAGCTCACAGGCGCCGAGGGGAAGATCAAAGATGGCGTGAATAGGTCGCCGGTGACGACACTAAATAGTGTGGACGATCCGAGAAGATGATGATCGGGCGAGGTGCTCGGACCTCGGATCTAGCAAACCCACCCCGGGCGAGGGTCGTGGATGTCCAGCGTGCAATCGGAGCCCGGGGTTAGCGGTAATGGCGGTCGGGTCGAGCGGGAGAAAAATCGAGAAATCGGGTCGGGCGCAACATACCCGGCTCTGGTGGTCCTGGGGGAGGTGTTGACCGGGGGTCAACAATCCCCCGTGGACCAATCAGAGCCCGCCAAGGCTTGGATTTTTATTTGATTTTTTTGGGTCATTAAATGACCGAATTTTCAAAAACTTAAAACACAAAATATTTTTATTTTATTTTTTTCTATTTTTTTTGTGATTTTTAATTAATTTTTGGAAATAAAAATAAGGTATATACAATATAGGTCTATACATAGGTATATATACAATATATTGATTTTTGATTTTTGATTTTTTAATTAGTTATTTTTATACATTTTTATTCCTATTTTATATTTTATTTATTTATAGGATAAAATGAGGAATAAAAGGCTATTTTTATTTTATTTTTATTATTTATATACATAGGTGGAATAATTAGTTATTTACACTATATACATGGTATATGTACACATATTTTTGCATTTTTAATTTTTGTAATTTTGATTTTTTGTTTTGTTTCTTTTTATTTATTTTATTTACAATATATAGCATAGGATATTTACAAAAAGTTTTGGAAATAAATAAATATATTTACAAGGTGGAATAAATAAGGATGATGGACTTATGTACCTGGTGAAGGGGTCTTTTTGGTCTTTTTAATTTTTGAATTCTTATTTTGTTTTTAATGACTTCTAAATATATACAAAATATATACAAACATATTTTTGGATGAGGAAAATATTATTTATTTATTTACATAAAATATGTACACATGAGCCCCTATCTCCCTCTACTTGGCTTTTATGCGGTCAGGCCCATGCTGAGCCCTCCCTTGGGTTAGGTTGCTCAATATTTATTCTAAATATTTCCCTCTTTTTCTTTTTCATCTTTATTCTTTTATTTTTGCACAAAAACATGCTAATTATCTATATTTACAAACATGCATGCTTTTGCTAACTTTTCCTATTTACACATATCTACATGCATTTGCATAGGTTTTTGTAGCTAAAATATAAGAATAAAGAGTGATGAATGGGTATTCATCACCCCCCTATACTATACTTTGCTAGTCCCTTAGCAAACACTTATTTGAAGAAGAAGTGAAAAAGAAAGAAAGAAAAAGAAAAAGAGAATGTACATGGATCAAGGTTGATTATTAAACTTGCCTTCATTAAATTGAGGTATGGAGCTCAATCAGATCTTTGGATTATTAATGTGTCGGAACCTTATTCGGACTTAAGCTTAAAACCTAACAGCCTCTAAGTTCCACTATCCTATAACTAAGACTCCTCAATGCTCCAGATCAGAACAAGTCATCAATCACAAACCCTGAAGACCATGAATCTTTTCTTGTCCTGTGAAAGTGAGGTCTAAGCTCTCCACCTCAGAAATGGCAACTTGACAACCCTCCCTAACAAGGTAACTCTATGACCTCAATCTGGCCACTCTTTCCTCGAGGAGCGGGGTATTCCCTTCTAAGTTCAAGTACAACCGGCTCAAGAAGAGGGGGAAGAAGAGAATGGGTCAAGGCCAGTGTAGCCAAGTACCCTTGGGAGCTTGACCAGTGTAGCCAAGTCTCCCTGCTGCAAGCTACAACAGGTGGATCATGAAACCAAGCTTTGCTTATTGCACTTATATACATACTCCGGTGGGATTATCATTTTCTCTCAGACCCACCACTTTTTTTTTGGAGTTCTTTTCTTTTTGCATTTTTTTTTCGAGTGCATCTATACAACATGTACATGTGCAGCATATATACAAGGAGTTTTTCCTCTTGAGCCAGTAGACTATCCCTCTTTTGAAGCTTTATTGCAACCCACAACTCCCGTCGTTAGACTTCATGGCAACCAGACCAAGTTGAGACGCACTTCCTTCACTAAATGAAGAAGAGAGGTTCCGCCTAGAAGTACTACCCTCATATGCTACCCCAAGCCAAGGAAGACTGCCTCCTCACCACCTCATCCGTAGAGAGCTCGGTGCATAGTGCGGTTGTCCAAGTAAAGCCATAATCTATATGAGTCATGTGTTGTTGTTAAGTGCTCTACTTAGGCTCATTGAGATGACATGTGATCATAGACTAGTGGACTCAAAGAATTAAGTCACCATGGACCTGAAAAGTCTTAAACCTAAGCCCTATAAGGTTCCTCTTAGAAATTAGGTGGATTAAGATCTTAATCAAGCTCCATTTCTCAATTTGATTCCAGGCTAGTTTAAATGTCAACTATCATCCATAAAAATTATACACATATGTACAAAAAGATGCATATTTACACACTATTTTACAATCATGCAAAATTTTTGAAAAATGTTTTGAAATCATGAGTGATGATGCATGAAGTGCAAGTTTTGCAAAAAGGCATTTACACACATTTACACAAGATTTTTGCAAACTTTTGATTTTTCAAAACATTTTGGAAAAATTTTGTACTATATACATAATTTTGATACAAAAATATTTACACAAGCTTTACACACAAAAGATTTTTGAAATCATTTTTACAAAAATAATTTGTACACTAGCTATGTATGTGCAAATAAAAGAAGATTATGTACATGAAAATTTTTAATTTTTGTGGTTTTTAGCCATTTTTATTTATTAACACACTCACACAAAGTACGAGTTATGGCTAAAGTATATATGAAATATATACACACCCCCCTATACTTAGCTCGAACGATGTCCTCAGAGTCAATAGCGATGAAGAAGACAAAACTCGTGCTTTGTATAGGGAAGTGAAAAGGAATGCTATACAAAAGGAGAATGAAAAGTCAAGAGGGACTCGGGTCTTCCCCCTATACTTAGGATCAAGTAATCCTAAGTATAGCAGGCTGTACACGAAGGGAAAACCGAGTGGAGAATGTACAGGGTCTACCCCCCCTATACTTAGGGTGAGATATCCCTAAGTATAGGCAGCAAAACAAGGGTAGCAAGACACGAAGAAAATGACGAATATATACAAGAAGGAGAGTCATCACTCCCCCTATACTTAGGGTGAAAAACCTTAAGTATAGGCAACAACCGGAGTGATGGAACAGGACGAAGAACAACCCGGTGTTTCCACCCCCCTATACTTAGGATGAGGAATATCCTAAGTATAGCAAAGATAATCCTAAGCGAGACCTGGGGTGGAAACAAGAACGGAAGAAAGAAGGATCAGAATAAGACGAAACACGTATATACAAAAGAGTACAATGTTGAGGTGCCTCTCAACAAGCGCTAGATTTTACGCCCCTAGCTGGGCGCAAAGGTTAGGATAATGCAGTATCAAGGTTCAGGACGGCATCGTTAAGGCGAATGCCGTACTGTCACCGCAGTCTCGGTGTGAGAACAACGACGAACTCAACAGTGTAAAGTATGACACCCAGGTATGCAATCAAGCGGGTGTCTGCTACCGGCCAAAGATATGGAAATAAGTGATCGGGATCCGGTAGCACAAAGGAAATCATCGGCTCTGGTTCAGACTGGAGTAGAAATGTGGAGCCGAAGAAATCAAACGTGGAGAAGGATGGATCAGTCATGGAATCCTCCACGTCAATCACCGTCTCAAAAAGATGTGGAAGGTCAGGATCAGGAGACTCTCTAAGAAGACTGATATCCGATGAATGAAATGGAAGAAGATCAGGCAGATCATCGAATATCTCCAGGATAGGCTCATCCTCGCGAGGGTCGTCGAGGTGAGAAGAATCAGAATCAGAATGATCTAAGGACTCGGTTTCGTGTTCCGCCAGATCGGAAACACTCTCAGTAAGTGAAACCGAGTACTCATCGAGTGCGGCATCCTCCCGCAGATAACCCTCGGGGAGAGATGCAAGAACAGAAGCGGCTAGAAGAAGAGGATCATGATCTAGATGGGCATCTGCGCTGCTATCAAGTATCCACTCAGTGCACCAGGCTGCATCATCATCTGAAGTGTAGGTCTCGGCAATCTGGAAGCAGGAGAAGGTACTAGTCAACACCGCGGAAGCGGGAAAGGTGTCTGCAGCTGCTCCTCGGTCTGCGGCTATGCTGTCTGTCAGTTGGTCCTCAGGAAGTGTATCTCTCTCAACAAAGTGGAGGACAAAAGGCTCGAGGACGGGACTCTCTATGTCTGTGCTCTCAAAGTGCGGTCCCTCCTCAAGCTGTGGCTGCTGGGCCGAGTCCTGGTAACTGTCTGTATCCGCGAAGTGTCTCTGCAGGAAGGAGACTGACTCCTCCGGGACTGGAAGCTGAAGTGTCTGAATCAATGGCTGCGAAAGCTGGGGCTCCTCCGGCTCCTGGAGTATCAGAAGATCTGATATCCAAGACTCGTCAACAGGGAACTCTGGGGCTGACTCGAACTCCAATTGGAAGGCCAACGGGAACTCAAGTAGACTCTGGGTCCGAACCTCTGCTATCGCAGTCATCTCCTCTGTCAATGGTGCGGCATCATCCAAATCCTCGGGCTGGTGTGTAGAAGCGGAGTCACCATGTAAAGTGACACACCGCACTGGTACAACATCGTCCACATGTGTTGTCCCGACCAAGGCATCTCGTGTAGAAGAACTCTGTGAAAGTAGCATCGAGATGGTATCCAGAAGGTGAATGTCGGAACTGCGGTGTGAACCGCCACATGTGGTAATCACCAGTGCTATCTGCTCTGCGGTCATCCCCCGCATGGAGATCTCTATCAAGTCTGTAAGTGGAAGTCCGTGCTCTGGAAATCTCCTCAAGAGGTCAAGAAACCTCGGCCATGCCTCGTGCAATGGCTCCAGGGGGTCAACTGAAAAGTCCATGATCAAAGACCGCATAGACTCTGCTCTACGTGGAGGGAAGTATCTCTGCAAGAACTCTCGGCGTAACTCTCCCCACGTCTCGAATGTCCTCCCCAATCGTCGGTGCCATCTCATGGCTCTGTCGTGAAGTGAGAAGGGGAAGGTCCTGCTCATCAGCTCCTCTGCAGTGACGTCTGAATATCTCTGTGCTCTGCAGAACTCCTCGAAAGCTGACAGGTGAAGATAAGGCTCCTCGTGCGCCTCTCCTGAAAACGTCGGCAGTCGCTGAACGTAATCCAAATCCAAGACGAATGGACCTAGTGTAGAAGCTGACTGAGCTCCATGTGCTATCTGCTCCTCCATCCTTCTGGAATAGGATCTATCTGCTACTCTCCACTGCTCTCTCGGGTCACCAACGGAGTGCACTCTCAACTCAGCAACAACATCGTCCGGGTCTCGTATCTGCTCTAGCTGGTATCCTCGGACGTCTATCACAGCATGCCCAGAGTGATAAGATGAAAGGGAGGGAGGGAGCGGGAGGTTGGTTGGAGATCCGACCTCCCTAGAAGGTGGACTGGAGTGATGGTCAGAAGAGGGAGAAGAAGCCGTAAGAGTCGGCTCAAAGTGAGGGGGATCCATCATCCAGGGGTAAAGGAGAAGAGAAATGAAGGGAGGTGAGGGAGGGGAACAAGATCGAAGGGATCTGGCAATCAAACAAGATGAACAAGCAAACCCCCAATTCACCTACGCACACAGAGCTGAAGACCGAAGGGATCGGTCAATTATCTTGTCAATTTTATTTTTAGGTGATCATCCAGTCTATCAGAGCGATTACGTGAGGTAAATAGGTGTCCAAATCTCTCTCAACCGACTGTCCCGTACTGAAAGCCGGTAATCAGTCAAGAAAAGATCGGAGGCTCTATCCTAATGTGCGGATCACTCTCTCGCTCATCCAAACCAGACAAGGAGGGGGTTACTCTCCCCAAGACAGATTTTCAGTGAAGTGTCTTTTAGGTCAAGTATGATTAGCAGTCCCGATTTTATTGTTTTTGTTTTTAGATATTTTTCAATAAAAAGAAACGCCTAATGAATTTTTCGATTCTCCTGATTATTCAGTCCAAAACAGGGGGGGAGAAGTCGAAAAAGCCGATGCACGAGAAATCAATGATGCATGCAAAGTCAGAAATGCGTACCTGCCTCCAGCTCTCTACATGCAAAATGATCCGCGCATAAAATAAAGACAGAAATTAAACTAAGCTATATGATGCAACTTTAAGCCGGGTCCTAGACGAGCAACTTCTAGCGAAGAACCGTCTAACCGGTCACCGACCTCCAAGCCAAAGGGTCCGGTCTTGGCTCGTCCCTCCCCTGCCCGACAAATCGGGGGTAGGAGTAAGCGCTTTACAGGACGAGCTACGGCACGTAGGCTACGGAAGCTAGCGAGTCGGTTATTTTTATTAATTATTTTAAGTAGGTCCAATACGGTCTATAGGAACAGATAAGCCTTAGGTGTGTGGATCCTACTCAGTTACGTCACAGTCACCAGAAAGTCCTAAGTCTAGGGGCTCGAGCAAAAACCGCGAAAAATCCGGAAAATGACAGTAAGAAAAGAAAATAAAAACCGCGATGAAAAGCTGCGAAAAAGCCGCAAGTCCTAATGGGTCCCCCGAGCACGCCGGTGCTCGGCGAAACAGACCCGCTATGGTCTCAAGTCCAAACAAAGTGTCCTGTCCCTGTATTATTACAAATAATAATGAATGAACTGAAATAAAACTATCCTAATATCTCACCCACTCAACTCTCTCTCTCTCGCTCTCTCCTGCGGCTTCGTAGAGAAAGAAGCCGCCTCCGAAGTCCGCGGCTGCACCGGCTCCTTGAAAGTCGCCTCCGCGGTCCTCGGGCCCTCGCAAGAAAGACAGAAGAGTGGTCAGACCAATAAACAATAATCAAATAATGAATGAAAATAAAAGCAAGGGTATATGTGCAAAGATGGAAATAAAATAAACACTCAATAGAAAACAAAAATAAAAATAAAAGAAAATCAAAATAAAACAAAAATAAAACAAAAAGAAACTAAATACAAGAGCCGCGAAAAGCCGCGAGCTCCGAAGAGCCGCGAAAAGACGCGAAAATAAAAACGAAAATAAAAACAAAAATACTACTAAGCCGTGCTCCCCGGCAACGGCGCCATTCTGATAACCCGCAAAAGTGTCGAACAACTGAGGGGAAGGTATGGAAATGAGGTCGTTGCGACCTCAGTCACTCGAATGCGTGTATCAAGAAAAATAACCACTCAGAATAGATCAAATCAATCAAAACAAAGAAGAGCGGTCTAGCTATGGATTAACCTGGTATAGCTCCCAGGGTCGAACTCAAGGAGCACGGATTGGCCTAGGGCCTACGAAGTAGTAAAAATAAGATAAAATAAAAGAAAAGTGTTTTTTAGTGGTTTTTAATAATTTTTGTATTTTTTTTGGATTTTTAAAATGTGAAGAAAAGTAAAGAAAAGCAAAATCAAGCCAACTTAAGCAATTTATTTAACACACCAAAAATCAAGCAAAAATTCAAGAAAAATTGTTTTTATGTTTTTTAAGTTTTTAAGTGTTTTTGGTGAATTTTTGAAATTTTTAATGTATATTTTATTTTATAAAAATCAAACAGTGCTCAAAAGCCTAGGTACTGTCCAGCAAGGCTTGAAACCCAAAAATAAAATATTTATGGATCTCAACAAGCCCTGGAGGTAATTTTCCTGTAATCTAGCAAGAATAAGGAAAATTTGGGCACCTAAATTATTGTTTTTGGATTTTTATATTATTTATTATAATTTTTATGAGTTTTTAGGGATTTTTAGATTTTTAGGGTTTTTAAGCAATGAAAAATAGCCAAAATTGGCTAGAAAATCAAACAACACACAAGAAACAGTAACTAATTTTTTTGGAATTTTTCAAGGTGTTTTTATATTTTTTTGGTATTTTTAAACCTAGACAGTAGCTAAAAAGGATGTTTTTGAATTTTTAAAAATACTAAATAAAATCAAAAATGTCCTCAAAAATTCTCAAAAATCCAACAACATGGCAGGAGCCATGTGTCAAATTTTCATAGAATTTGGAGGTGGTTTGATATTTATTCAAAAATAAAGAAAACCAACAGTGCACAGGGACCTTCCTGCAATTAAAGCAAAGTTCTGGACCCCTGGGACAACAACCCTGGAAAGTATAGGACTAAGAGTGCAAATTACCCTCCAGGCCACGCACGATGCGCGTGACTCCGGCCTGGAGGGACCTGATTGCAAATCCTATTAATAAAAATATAAAACGTAACCGGGCAAAAAGGTGGGGCAAATACTGCAAATACACCAAAATAATCACGTGTCGATGCACGTGTCCACAACAGGCAGGGGCATAAATGCAATTTTCATAAACTAGAAGGTCCACAGTGCAAATTTAACAAAAGTAAAAGAACTATACTACTTATTTACAGGATTAAAAACTAAATGCATAAAGTAAAGGGGCCTAAAGAGAAATTACCCCTTTTATTAATGTCGAGGGGGTGGATGTGCGACACGTGGCAGGTTGGACGGATGGGATGGTGCGCCGCACACGAAGTCCTCCCCTCGACTCGATCCGACGGCTGGCAGGTGTCCACGTGGATGATCGGACGAAGGAGATGCGACGTGGGTCCCCGAAGAAAGCCGGGCTCGGATCTGATGGACGAGGTGCAGCCACGTGCTAGATCGGACGGCTGAGGGGCGTTGTAGCTTAACCTCGTCGCTCAACGGTGGAGATCGAGCCTCTGAAGATCTGATGGTCCGTGCAGCTGCGTAGATGAACGGTCGAGATCTGAACTGGAGCGTCGAGGCCGATCTGACGGTGGACGAAGGACCTGGAGGAACTGGCGGCCGGCGAAGTTCGCCGGCCCTCTGCGTGTGCTGGAGTCCTCGTCCGGTGCTCAGGAGGTGCTAGAAAGATTCGCCATGAAGGTCCACACCTGATGCACTGCTCCGATGGAGGCGAGGAGCTCAGGAGAGCTCCGGCGACGTCGAAGAACGGGAGCTACTGTGCTCTGAAGCTCCGACCTCCAGATGAGGTCGATTGGCCCTGAAACCTGCACAGTAATGAAGCTGGGTCGAGGGCAAAGTGCCTCGACCCGTCAGAGTGGGCGGAAGGTGACTGGTGCGGCGATGCGATGACTCTCCGACGAGCGGCGGAGGGAGGAGAGCTGAAACCTTGCTCCTGGGCGAGACAAGGGGTGTGAAGGGGCGGAGCAGGTGGAAAGAAGGCTGGCGGAGATGATGGCGGTGTAGGATGATCAAGGGAGTGGACGGAGACGGCTGGTGGAGGTGGCGGAGCTACGCTACTGCGAATCTAAAAACCTAAAGCTACGCTACTCTAATGGCTAAGGAAGGTACCTGATGGCTGATGTCGACTGGGCTGGAGCCAAGGAGGCTCCCAGTCGTTGCCTCAAGAGGTCGTCTAGCTCCCCGAGGCTCAGGCGCGCTCGCGGCGGCGCACGGCGGAGTCAACCACCGGATCAGTGATTTCCGGCTGCCCAGGCCTCGCTTCCACTCCAAATCACTCGCCTGTCACTCGGGTGGTCTGGAGGAGCTCACAGGCGCCGAGGGGAAGATCAAAGATGGCGTGAATAGGTCGCCGGTGACGACACTAAATAGTGTGGACGATCCGAGAAGATGATGATCGGGCGAGGTGCTCGGACCTCGGATCTAGCAAACCCACACCGGGCGAGGGTCGTGGATGTCCAGCGTGCAATCGGAGCCCGGGGTTAGCGGTAATGGCGGTCGGGTCGAGCGGGAGAAAAATCGAGAAATCGGGTCGGGCGCAACATACCCGGCTCTGGTGGTCCTGGGGGAGGTGTTGACCGGGGGTCAACAATCCCCCGTGGACCAATCAGAGCCCGCCAAGGCTTGGATTTTTATTTGATTTTTTTGGGTCATTAAATGACCGAATTTTCAAAAACTTAAAACACAAAATATTTTTATTTTATTTTTTTTCTATTTTTTTGTGATTTTTAATTAATTTTGGAAATAAAAATAAGGTATATACAATATAGGTCTATACATAGGTATATATACAATATATTGATTTTTGATTTTTGATTTTTAATTAGTTATTTTTATACATTTTTATTCCTATTTTATATTTTATTTATTTATAGGATAAAATGAGGAATAAAAGGCTATTTTTATTTTATTTTTATTATTTATATACATAGGTGGAATAATTAGTTATTTACACTATATACATGGTATATGTACACATATTTTTGCATTTTTAATTTTTGTAATTTTGATTTTTGTTTTGTTTCTTTTTATTTATTTTATTTACAATATATAGCATAGGATATTTACAAAAAGTTTTGGAAATAAATAAATATATTTACAAGGTGGAATAAATAAGGATGATGGACTTATGTACCTGGTGAAGGGGTCTTTTTGGTCTTTTTAATTTTTGAATTCTTATTTTGTTTTTAATGACTTCTAAATATATACAAAATATATACAAACATATTTTTGGATGAGGAAAATATTATTTATTTATTTACATAAAATATGTACACATGAGCCCCTATCTCCCTCTACTTGGCTTTTATGCGGTCAGGCCCATGCTGAGCCATCCCTTGGGTTAGGTTGCTCAATATTTATTCTAAATATTTCCCTCTTTTTCTTTTTCATCTTTATTCTTTTATTTTTGCACAAAAACATGCTAATTATCTATATTTACAAACATGCATGCTTTTGCTAACTTTTCCTATTTACACATATCTACATGCATTTGCATAGGTTTTTGTAGCTAAAATATAAGAATAAAGAGTGATGAATGGGTATTCATCATCTATATATTTTTAATGTGGGCTTTTATTTTAAATTTTTAAATTTTAAATTTTTTTATATTTTTGTATTTTGATGTTTAATTTTCTATTTTTATTTTTTCTTTTTATATTTTTATATTTTTTCTTTTCTTTTTATATAGGAGATATAATATATATATATAAGGATATATATAATGTGTATATATAAAGTAGGCTTTGGTAGGTGTAAATAATAATAAAAATAATCAAAATAAAGAAAATAAAATATTTTTGGATTGTATATAATTTTTTACTATTGTTGTGATTTGTTAAAAAAATTCTAATTTTTATATATTTGTAAAGTCAAAATACCCTAAATCAAGATTAAACTAAATAGCAGGAACTAAAATGGAGATATAAAAAACAGTATAAAAAATTCTCCAAATTAATTTTAATATATAGATAATAATATAAAGAAAAATAAGAAACAAAAAATACAGTTTTTGGAATTTTTTAGGATTTTATATATTTTTTAAAGTTTTTTTCTATTTTTGAATTTTCTTTTATAATTTTTTAGTAATTTTTGGTCTGAATGTTAAAAATACATAAATAAACAAAATATAATTTTTTGAAAAAAAATTAAAAATGTTTTTATGTTTTTATGGGTTTTCTATTGCAGACAAGGATAAAATAGGTATTTTGTATTTTTTATAAATAGTAAAAAGGTTCTAAATTGCAAATTAAAAATTGGACGTGAAAGTACAATGCAACAGGAATCTGCAGAAATTTGTTGAGATTTTTTCGAGTTTAATTGGTATTTAAAATAAATAGAAATAATAAAGAGAAACTACACTACCAGCAGGGGTATTAACGTACATAAAATAAAGTTCAATGGTCGAAGTGCAAATTTCATAAAAATAAATAACTGAATTTGAAAGTTCCTAGGCCAAGTACAAATTTCTAAAACCCGTGAGGGTCCTTGTCTAAAATTACGCCATGTGGGGACTAGAATGCAATTATGATAAAATCTGGGGGCCTACTTGCAAAATTTATAAAAAATATAAACGTAAATGAAAATTTTGAAGGTTAATTTTTAAATACAAAACTTGGTAGGGATAAAACTGCAATATGCCCAAACCTAAGGCGGATCCAATGGCTGAGAGGTGATCACTTACCATGCGGTGCGTCCTTTTGCTTCGATATCGGTTCTACAATTAGTGGCTGCAATTAGATGATCATCGGGGAATCCGACGGTGCAGGCGTGAGAAGATCGGAAGGCTGCTGAAGCCCAAGAAGAACAGGCTCAAATCCGATGGTGATGGAGAGCGGAGGACGAACTAGGAAGCCCCTCAGCCGAGGCGAGCTTTGTCGGGCCCAATATCCCTGATGCGATGCTCCGTGCAGCTCCAAAAAGGGTCCCGATGCTCCCGGGGTAGTCCATTGTGTGCGAGTGGCGTCAAAAGGCTCTGACGATAACTGGAGTAACCGCAAGAGGTTGGCGGAGCGATGGAGCTCTAGGAACCTCCAACGGGCTAGCAAAAGTGCTCCAGCAGGCTATTTAGTTCCAGGACCTGCAAAAAAGAGTCAAAGGGCCAAGGGCAAACTGCCTCAACCCTGTAGCAGGGTGGATGGAAGCGGACACAGTATGGAGGTTTGCCGGAGCGGAGCTCCGGCGAACTATGAACTAGGGTGGTTGAGCGATTAAATGTGAAATGAAATGTAAGAAACAGAAACCTAGGACCTAAGCTATCTAAGCAAGCAATAAAAAGGGGTAGGAAACGAGTACCTCACCGATGGAAACGGGAAGCTAACCTCGACGGCGAGCCTTCGCTAGACGTATGGAATCAACCACCTCAACTGCCCCTTCGATCCACCTAGATGGCCGACGAACCTCCTGTCACCCGATTCTAGCCATTGGGTGCAAGGAGTGAAAAATCGGCCAAAATGGGATTCGAAAAAGTGAAGAAGGTCAGGGGTGGAATTTGTACAGGTGACGAAGCAGCTCAAAGAACGAAGAATTCTGCTCGATGTAGTGATGCACAGCCCAAGGTGATGCTTGGGTGTGTATCACCAATAAACGAGGGGCAAAAGTCATCAAAGACTCGACTCGAAAGGATGAAAGTACTGGGCTCCAAAAAATCTCGAATCTAGGAAAAAATGAGGTCTGACAAAGCATAGAAAGCGGGTCAGAGAGTTGACTTGAGTCAACTCTCCATGATACCGGGTTGGTCCACGTGGACCAACCAGGAAAAACCTCCTAGGAAATAATTAAGAAATCGATAAAAAATTATAATTGAATTTATTAATTTTAGGTTATAAAATAAAAAATATTTATTATTTTTCAAAGTATTTATTATGATTTGTATTTATTTTTTAGAGTTTTGAAATTTCAATTTAATTTTTAGGGGCTATATATAGGTATATTTACCTATGCTTTTAAGTCTTTTATTTTTAATTTGTATTTTTGATTTTATTAATTTAGTTTATTATTTTATATATTTATAACTTATTTTTGGATACATAAATATATTTTATTATTTTTTTGATATAATATATGCAATTAAATAAATAAGTTTATTTATTATATAGGCATAGTTATAGGTATTTTACCTATGTATTTTATATAAGTATTTTATTTTAATATTTTCTTGATGTTTTTATTCCTATTTTAATATGTACATATATATAAATATTATTTACAAAATTATAAGAAAAATAAGTTATAAAAATAATAAATAATTAATAATTTGATTATTTTAATCGAAATAGGGGTCAAAAATCTAACTTTCACACCTTAACTCCAAAAATATGAAATCACTTTCATTAAATAGCTTATTAAAAGTTATATACTATTAAAGGTGATTTTGATATATTTTGAGTTTTTTTAGAGATATGGGTCTGGGAATTTGGGATTTTGGAAATTTATTTAGAGTTTAACTTTTATTCTGTATATTATTTTTGTATGAAATAAATTATGTAATTTTCTGTATATTATTATATACAACTTTAATGTACAAAGTTTCTTTATTTGAAGTATAAAAAGTAGAAAATAAAATAGGTCCTACAAATGAATAAAATGAATAAATAAAAGGAAATTTATTGTATTTTTGGACCCTTATCTCCCCCTACTTTATTCCTTGTCGACCTAGTCATCGAGATGCCTAGGTCTCGGAGTTTAGGGTCATAAAATATATACAATATTATATTATTTTTCTTTTCGTTTCCTTATTCTATAATTTTGGTGTTAAAAATAGTATTTTATACACCTTTTGTGCAATAATGCATGAATGCTAAAATGCATGACTTAAGGGTATTTACACGCATTTACTAGAGTTTTTAAGGCCAAAATGATAGAATAAAGGTGATGGAATGGAGATTCATCAGGAGCTACCCTTCCCTTCCTCCATTCTCGCCTCTTCTCGTGCCTCTCCACTCTCCTTTTTATCTTGATTACATGTTTTTGCATATCATCTTCCACCCGCCAATCTCTTCATCTCCCCTAAAATGCCCATCCACTTGCCTTTCTCTCCATATTCCACCGCATGTCCATGATCCCCCTCTCTTCTTATCTCTCTCGCTCACCAAAACATATCTCTATATCCTCCTCGCCCACATTGCTCAAAAACCCTCACCATCTTCTCTCTAAGGCTTTTAAGTTACACCTATTTTATGGGCGTCCACTAAGGCAACATGAGCGTGTTCCAAAAGAATAAGAAGAGCACATCTGTTGGTCTCTTCAACCACCGACCTAGCTTCTCTATTTTCTTTATATTTTCCTCTACTATCGTTTAGGTTCTCCCATGCTCTGTTGCGCTTGACGGCTGTCTTCTGCAAGACATTGTCATAGGCGTTCTCTGAAGGTCATCAACTATTACTTCTTTCCTATATCTTGGAGGGGGGGATGTTATATTGTAGTGTTATGCCCCCAGTGACTGGTTTAGACACACATCAACAATGTCTGCAATGGCGTGATCGTGCACATCCCTTCCATATTCAAATAAAAGAAACCTAGAACCATCTGAATCAACCACATCAAGTAAGTCCCCCTCGACCGCCTTCAGGATCGGTTTTTTATCTTAATTTTGTGTCTTCGATTGTTTCAGAGAGCTGCATGCTATATCAGATATGATGATATGTTCGATAACTGCTTTTCTTATCTAAATGACAGTTACTTCATGGATAGATTCGGATAGTTGTCATTTCTTCTTACTTCTACCTCCAATTGTTTTTCAATTGCAAATTAATAACAGAACAGATCAATAGTTGGTTCGATGATCATGTTGATAGCACGTTTATGTCAATGCTTCTTTTCCTTAAACTTTGGTCAATGGGTAGGGTGTACATCCTCTTATTATGAACTTCAATAATAAGGAGTAGTATATATAAGTCAGCAATGTCAAGACTTCAAACTAATCATCCCTTTTCCCTTTCTGATTAACGTGATTGGCCCAATAAAAAGCACCATGGCTCGACGTGAATGTAAGCCTCTTTTTTGCCAATTGATTATTTATAATAACACTGTGCTTCTTCAGATTTTGTTTCAAGTTTTAAGAATTTAAATTTATACCTTAGTACATAAACAGTTCGAATTTTATCAGTTGTGCCCCTCTGAGAAATTGCAATATTTGTTATATCCCTTCCTTTTTGGGAATATCAGTTGTACCCTCGACTTCTTGCCGTTCTATCACTTGTGCCCCTTGGGTTAGTTGTTGTCCACCCACAGTGCAAACATACGATAACTGTGAGGACATAAGTGGAATTATTTTTTAAAAAGGATTCAGTCGTCTTTTCCCACCCTCTTCTTCATGCTCTTCTTCTTCCTCCTCTGCCCCCATCCTCTTCCTCCTCCCCCAACCTCCTCCTCCTCCCTCTCTGCTCAGAACTCCTCCCCCACCCCCGGCCTGTCACCCTTCACCTGCAGCTCCTCTCCTAACGACCTCCTTCCTCCCCTCATCCTCCTCCTAGGACGACGACGTCCTCCGCCCTACCCTCTCCTCCACCCACAGCTGGTCGCCCTCCGCTCTACCTTCTCCTCTGCCCACAGCCTGCCCCCTCCTCCGCCCCATCCTTCCTCCGCCACAACATCCCCCCTCCTCATCCCCGTCCTCTCCTCCACCCCCAGCCTGCCCCCTCCTCCGCCTCATCCTTCCTTTTCCCCAACCCCCGCCCTCCTCAACCATGTCCGCTCCTCCACCCCTCACGAAGACTCCAACCACTCTCCAATCCGTCGAGTCCGTTCCTGATGCGTATGCCATCGTCATCATAATTTGTAGCCTTCCTCTTCTTCTTGGTAGATGTTTTGACGGTACCCCAACGACGGGTCTTGTTACCGTCAAAAAGGGCACCGCCTCCTGTGTTGCAGGTAATACCATCATGCTCGCCAGTCATGGTTTATTCTCCTCCATTTTCAAGTGCTCCTCGTAATCAGCAAGGTCGTTGCCATCGTGTTTCTCCGATTCTTCCAGCTTCTTGGATGGTGCAAACCACCTCTTACTCGCCTCGCGCTTCTGGGCATCGTCGTCTACGTTCTTGATGCCATTGTAGGAAGTAACGTAGTCAGGATCATCGCAAAAGAGGGAGCAGTAATCACATGACTCCCGCAAGATTCGTGCCTTCGTTCTTCAAGGAGTCGACCCCGACGAGTGAATGAAGCGTAATCACAGTACTCCCGCAAGATTCGTGTCTTCGTTCTTCAAGGAGTTGACCCCGACGAGTGAATGAAGCGGAGGTTCCATCAAGCATGAAACTCTAACGATGAACTGGGAGAGTGATGAGGCCGGATGGATCTCCATGCTCCGCCACCATCCCCATCTCCAGTTGTGGGTTTCAATTTTGGGGTTGATCGTTTTGAGAACGTGAGGAAAAAGATGAGGACTTCCAATTTTACCCCTCCTACCCAAACCATAGTTTGAAAAAGCCATGGTTATGTTCAACTCATTAACGACCAAAGTAACATAGGGGTACAAGTGATAGAACGGTAAGAAGTCGGGGGTACAACTGATATTTCCAAAAAAAGGTATAACTTATATTGTAATATGTCGAAGGGAAACAACTGATAAGAACCCAAACCATTTTGTAAAGGGATTTTATCACTTGTGCCCCTCCGAGATATCGCAATATCAGTTATACCCCTATCTTTTTGGTAATATCAGTTGTGCCCCTCACTTCTTTCGCCATCATCAGTTGTGCCCTTCCGTCAGATTGACCGTCAAAAAATTAAAATAACCATAGTTTACTCAAACCATGGTGTGGTTATGAGGGGTATTATGGTCAGAATAAAATCAAACGAGAAGGAGGGTTGGGGAGGAGGTGCGAGGATGCGTAGAGGTGCGAGGATGCGTAGGAGGTGTGGGCTGGCTGCGGGAGCCGGGGGAGGTGCGGAGGCCGGAGAAGGTTGCTGGGCTCCTGGCGGCGGGAGCCGGGGGAGGTGCAGAGTCCAGGAAGGGGGTGGCACGTGCGGGGAGGGGGAGACGGCGGTGCGGGGCAGGGGAGAGGGGGAGCAGGGGCGGTGCATGCGTGGGAGGGGGAGGGGAGGCGGCGGTGTGGTTAGGGCGCAGGTGGATCACCACGGAAGGGGGAGTGGTGGCTGGCGCCGCAGCACGACCCACGCGGGGAGGCGCTGGAGAAGACAGCTGCGCGATGGCAGTGGCTGCGGTGGACAGGAGGTGAGGGGCTGCAGGCGGAGGGGAGGCCGCAAGCTGGAGCTCTAGCGGAGGGGGGAGGGGGAGCAGGGGCGGTGCGTGCGGGGGAAGGAGAGGGGAGGCGGCGGTGCGGTTAGGGCGCAGGTGGATCACCACAGAAGGGGGAGCCGTGGCTGGCACCGCAACATCTTCTCTTCTTTCTCTTTTATCCTGTTCCAAATCCTTCTGATAGCAGCTTCCATTTTTATAAGCTAAAAATCATAACATAAGTCCCAGTAAGGGAGTGCACACTGATTTATTGACAGTTCTGTAGAATTCGTAGCCATAAGTATTTTTTGAAATGTAAAGATTTAATTGAAAACCATATTTTCTTCTTCCCACTATGGTTGGCATAAAGAGAGAAATCTGAAAAAAAATGGCATTTTGTTTGCAAACAAATAATCTACGCCCCTCGATCACATGATTGTTATGATCATACAAACAGTCTTCCATCGTCCAATGGTATGTGCTCATGGATTTTTCCATCTCCATCGAATCTAGCCTTTTCAGAAATGCATTCCTCTTCAAACACACAGCTTTCAGGTCAGCATAAGCCTTTTCAAAAATGCATTCCTCTTCAAACACACAGCTTTCAGGTCAGCATGATCCTTAATTATCGAGTTGCGAATCTTTAGCCCTTCTCCAACTCTGTGCATCCAATTAGATATCCATGTTGTGGCAATGTCGGCGATGCTCTGTTCATTCTCTGCTTGACTTAAGTTTATATTCGATACTGAACATGAGGTTGGACAATCAACAGTAATCGGTTCATCGATGTTATGTTCATCATCGCTGTTGGAGTTGCCTTTGTCATCATATAGTTCCAAGAGCTTCTCTAAGAATGCAAGGACTTGCTCGAGCTGCGGAACCGCAAGGGAACGCAAAACAGTGATACATCCAACTCTTCGTGTATTCTTATTAGATGGATGCGGAAAGATCCGAAGCTTAAGTGGTGTAAAGATTTCCTAGCGAAAATTATAACCTTGTCAAGATGGCACTGGAGTACATGACGGTTGCCCCGGCGATTTGGACTCTTCTGATGAACCCATACAAGAAGTTGTCCCGCGATCACCTGACCATCACCACGATCAAATTCCTCACCACTGTCAGCACGAGCGTCCACCACAAGCTGTTCGGGAACCCTGGGGGAGCTCGGGGCGGAGCTGGGAGGAGGTGCGGGCTGGGGAGGAGGAGGTTGGAGGAGGAGGAAGAAGATGGGGAAAGAAGAGGAAGAAGAGGATGTAAAATGACGATATAACCTAAAATTTTAAAACTAATTCTGCTTTTGTCCTCAAAGTTAACGGCCGTTTGCACTGTGGATGGACTGTCACTAACTCGAGGGGCACAAGTGATAAATTAGCAAGAATTGTGGGGCACAACTGATATTACCAAAAAGATAGGGGCATAACTGAAATTGCGATATCTCGGAGGGGCACAAGTGATAAAATCCCTTTTGTAAAAATATAAAATTTGACTACAAGTGAATTCCTTTGTTTTTTAGAAGCACTTACCATGTTGTAAGATTGAATAGGATATGTCACACATTTTGTTCGAGGTAGCGTCTATTATTGAAATTGGACTTGCTTATGTGATCGATAGAACATGGTTCAATCTCTATTTCGTTAAAATGCACACATGTTTATGGTGAAGGCCATGAGATAGCGTATTTTCATTTCTTTAATAATAGAATGTAGTCATGTTGTGTTGCCGTCATGTATTTTTGTACAATAACATGTGAATTGAATCCAATATGATGCGTAGGTCGCATATACATAAATTAACTATAGAAATATCACATTGAACTTTATTCTGATTAAGGAAAATAAAAGCGTGGGGCTTTGAATCCATGTATAAGACCATGTCGATGGTACTCTGATTACCCTCATGATCTAGCTATATTTGAATCCATGTATAAGACCATTTACCTCTTCCATTACATCCTACATCAATGCTGCAAGCGACAAAACCCCATCACCACAACCTATGGGATGTTCACGGTGACATATGTCATTGACGCACAAGTCGAATCTACAATGCGAAATCAGGTAGATTTAGATTCTATGCTCTCTCTGCCGTATATCTCTTGATATGTGGTTGATAGAAGAGAAGCTGCTATGGTAGATATTTACAAAAAAATTTATTGATTAATAACGACTTCAGAACAAGATTACAAAGAAATTGATGGGAGACAGGCAACAAGCTGTGCCGCCAATCCCTTTTGGATGGCAAATCCAATTCTTCGGAACACAACATCCATAGACCTGGGAACCATAACATTACTATGTATAATTTTCTGGACCCTCTTAAGGAGCTCTACAGCTTCAGATGCCAAGAACCCAAAGGTATTAAACCCGAAAAGGATGAAGACATGTTGATTGTCAATACAAGCCTTCTCATGTTTAGCAACTTTGGCTGAGGCAGCTTTCTGTGCAGTGTATCACACAGTAAAATCACTTTTTATTAGACCAACTAATGGAGACACTCCAGTTAAATCAACACATGCATGTTTTCCTCCAGCCCAACCAAAAATTAAAACATCCGCTGGTCTGAGTGTGGATCTCCCCTCGTGTGGATCAGACAAAAAATTCACAGGTGCTTCTTTCTTTGACGCAACCCCAGCCTTCTTGAGAACATCATATAGGACATCTCTAACAAGATCATGTTTATATTTAAAACCTGGAAGTTCACGACAATGAACGGCATGCTCCCCAAAGTAGTCTAGGCAAGGGATTTGTGGCATACTGGACAAGCCTCATCTGTTGGGAATAGAGGAATCATTAGACGATATCTGAGAATTGTACGATACTCAATAGGTGACATATGCATTCCAAGACCATCAATAGGAATAGCTAGAAGAAAATCTTGAGCACGGTCAGATTGCAAGCACCTTCAAATTGCCTTTTGTCTAGTCGTCATGTCAAATTCAACCTCAATTTCTTTGACAATTTTGCTAAAAAAGGAACTCGTTAAAGCATGCTGGGCTTTAGGGAGGACGATATCCTTGTTAGCAAAATATGTAAGATCTAAAGATGATAGATTTGTTAGAGAAATATTTTGTTTACTATAAGATACGTACAAGCTGAAGCTACAACACCAAATCTGATGTTTTTGGATTTTACACTCTCTTTGGCCTATACCTCTATATGTGGTTGCTAGAAGAGAAGTTGTTATGGTAGATTTGGTAGAGAAAATGTTTGATTTACTATAAAGTAGACGTTAAGACTTGAGGTAAATATACGTAATGGTGATAGTCGTAGGAGCAAATCTTGTGTTATTTATGAAGCACGCATATATAGAAGAGATTGAGATAGCACCAGAAAACTCCCATTCAAAATGGTAACATATATGGTTTTCTCTTTTTTTATGACCATTGCAAATGTATCGATTGTTTTTAATTTTTTTTCCTTTGGGTTTTTTTAATACCTTATCCACTTTCGATTTTTCACGGCAAACTGCTCACTGGTTGCTCCAAGCAATCGCTCGATCACCGACTAAGCTTCTATTTAAAGTAGTAATGTATCTGATTTTGTTTTTTAGAACAAGTGCAGATATTTTAATTCTTTTTATTTCTTTCTTTGAGATTGGATTAATAAAGAAATTGTTCATAGAAGAGATTTGTTTATTATTGTTTCTATTATATGGTAACATGTTTTAAAGTAGATGTTCAGATTCATTCTAATTTTTCTTTAATTGTTGGATTATTATAACTTTGCTTATCATATGTTTAAAAAATATTTATTGTTTTATCAAATGGTGCATGTAATTGTATGAGATTGCATTGATACATATCTTATTTGTTGTTTTTGAGAAGATAATGTAGGATGGATTGTTTAGTTTCTCTTCGGCAAATTTTACTCTCTTCTATTTGATGTGTGTTATGAACGGAATTGTATTGTTTGTTTGATGATATCATGCATGTTATTATATAGTGGATGTGATTCAATGCAAATATCTAGATTCGTTATTAGTTCCATAAAGTGTTGGATTAATAAAAAATATTTTCTTTTATCATACGGTCCATATGATATTATAAGATTTCATTGACCCATGTCTCATTTATTGATGTTGAGAAAGTCTTATAGGATGGATTACTTTGTTTCCGTTCAATTAATTTAATTCAATTCTATTTGATAAGAGTCTAATTGGATTTCAATGTTTTTTTTATGACAAAAAATATTATTATATGGTGAATGCATATCAGTGCAAATGTTTAGATTCATTCTGATTATTCTTTTAAGTATTATATTAATAAAAAAATTTATGGCATGTTAACAAAATAATTGATTGCATAACGTTGATTTACTTTCTTTGCATGTTCACCATTTTCTTATTTAAATAATAGCAAAAATTTCACTTGTCCTAGTCAATTAAAAAATCAACCTCAGCCTACTTTGTTTTGATCAGCATAAGAGTCTCTACTTTTAAGTTTCTTTTACAACTTGGCCCCTGTGAATTTCTTTTGAGCAATAAAAATACCATAAAAATTCAGAAAAATATCAGAAATTTCCTAAAATTAGTAGATGAAATTTAGAACGTTTTTTTATATGCTTCATCCCATTTTGATTTCCTTTGACTTAAGATAAAAACAGTAGCTTCGTTAAATTGCTTTAGAGTCAAATTGTTCTCGAAAGTCAAAGAGAAGTTATGCAAATTTACCCAATCCCTATGGATTCGAACCTTTATTTGTCATGTGCATTTTTGTGCTTCGTTTATGCTGGTAGTTTTAAAATTGTTTGCTTGATCTAGATATTTTTCGTGAGACAACAATGACTTCATAAAATCGACTTTCTAAACCACGTAAAATCTCATCAACAATGCACCTAATACAGATGGTGATTCGATAATCCAAAGATCTCACAATGGCATATTTACATATGCATTAAGCTGAGACATTTTAGCTTGTTTTCTTATTCTAAACCGGGTTGATGCCAACCCAATCTGAATCCCACTTGTTTGAGATTGGTTTGAGTTTTGGACTACGATCTAAGTTTTTTTGAAAAGTAAAAAGGGCCAAAGTCCAAAATCTAAATGGCATGGGCCGGGTCCATTTTAGCTAAACCCAATTAGAGTATCTTCTCCAGTTTGTCACTGCTGCATCGATATAATCTCGTGCTCGTCATGACTTGTCACCACCAATTGAAAATGACAGAACCTTATATAATCAAATTCCCCTGAAATTTTGGTATCACTATATCTAAATCCGTGTGCTGCACTGACTGTATTGACGAGATAAGAAAATATAAAATCAAGATAATAGAGCCATCATTGTAATAAATACATCACTTATAAATTTCATATGCTGAAATATATATATAGAGAGAGATTAATGGGGCTGCCCCTTGCGGGCAGCCAACAATGGCTGCCCCCACGCCGTTTCGGTGCTTTTTTTATTTTTTTTGAAAAATATCGCCGTGTATATTCATCCCTATATCCCTCCTATATGCCATTCGAATTTCGTCAGAAACAGAGACTCTTACGGCCTCCATCGAGATGGTGTCGATTTAAAAAATCCTGTTACCGTTAAAAAATGACTGTCTAGATGGAGGTTGTATGAGCCTCTATTTCTGACGAAATTCGAATGACATATAGGAGGAATATAGGGATGAATATACATGGTGATATTTTTCAAAAAAAATAAAAAAAGCGCCGAAACAGCGCGGGGTCAGCCATGTTGGCTGCCCGCAAGGGGCAGCCCCATTAATCTCATATATATATATATATATATATATATATATATATATATAATTAAGAAAATTCTAGAAAGCATATTCTAATATCGAGAAATCATATTTTAAAATAATATGATCAGATTTACAGAAATAAATGTTAAAAGTTGTCATCATGAGTATGTTTTATAGCTCGATATCCACTTAAAAATGAATACGATATCGGATGGATACGGATATACTCATATCGGATTACATCCCTACATACATACTAATTTTTTACCCTTCCAAAAATGTAATTACATTTTAGCCTTATAAAAGTTAAAATACATATTATTTCAAAGGTAGATGAGAGTTTTGAACTCAAGTCCGATAATTATTAAGACGAGCTATCCAGCCACTGACCCCCCCACACAACTGAAGTATAAAATAAATAGTACTTACCAGATCGAGCAATCCTTCTGTAATTTTTGGTTTAATAGGATAGTTTCAGACAACCTTCCTGAGCTCTTCCTGAAACTGAGGAGTATTACTATTAATGGTGCTTGAAGGTAAGGGCATGAATGATATTGCAAAAATGTATGGACACCGTTGTTATTGTACAGTTGTTATTGTAGAATCTTGGAGGAGCACAACTGTCAATATCCGTAAATATAGTATATTAATCCCTGAGTTATAATATTTTTGTATTTGTATTTTCTCTTTGAATTTTAATTTATATTTATAAATTAATTTTCTTCTTTTTATAGTTTTAGTTGATTTTGAATTTCTCATTGATTTTTAGAAAAGATTTTTGAATTTGTTGTATAGGTTAAGGACTTTTCCTAAATATATTCTTATATTATTAGATTTTTACTTGATTTCATTACAGATAGGAAATCGAAAATACTTTTAGTAAATTATGCATATCTTTGGGTTCTTGGCCACTGAAGCGGTAGAGCTCATCAAGATGATCCAAAAAATTATGCATAATAATGTTGTGGTTCCCATGTCTGTGGATGTTGTGTATTGAAGAATTGGATTTGCCATCCAAAAGGGATTCGTGGCGCAACTTGTTACCCTATCTCCCATCAATTTCTCTGTAAAACCTTTTTATAGGTAATGATTTATCAACAACTAAGGTTTTACTAATATATATATATATATAGGATATATAAAAATAGATAATAATTAGTAAAATGTTATAAAAATGTGTATGGACCAAGGAGTTATATTTAAATAATGGATATTGATACCAATAACCCTGAGTAGTTTCATAATTACCCAGGAACCTTCGATAATCACGAATTATATCCAGGACCCTGAATAACCGCTCCGTTCTACACCTATAACCTTCCGTTACTTTAGTCCATTAACTCAACCAGATAGTTGAGTTAATCTAACCAATCATTGATCAAATTGTTGAGATTAATAAAAAAGAAAGGGACGCCAGCTTCCAGCGGCGGTACTCGACTTGGTTTGGAGGAGGCGAATGGGAGCTGGGCGCATGGGCTCCGCGTGGGGCGGGGGGGGGGGGGGGGGGAGGTGCTGCGAATGGGAGCCAGGCGTGGGGGCTTCTCGCAGGGGGTGGGGGAGGGGGGGGGTGCTGCGAAAGGGAGCCAGGCATGGGGGCTTCTCGCACAGAGGTGTACTTGGTCAGGGGCTGGGGGCTTCGAGTAGGGGTGGGCGGGGTGCGGCGAGGTTTGTGGGCTTCGAGCACGAGTGTGCGGGGGCTTCCGTCGGGGGTGGGGGAGTATGTGCTCGGCCAGGGGCTGGCGGCTTCGAGCAGGGGTGGGCGGGGGGCGGCAGAGCAGGGGTTTGCAAGGGGGCTTCCAGGGGGGTTGCAGGAGGAACCGGGGGAAGCTCGAGGGGACAGCCCAGGGGCGGGAGGGGGGGGGGGGCTTCTCGGCCAGGGGCATGCAGGTAGAGGTTGGGGTGGGGTGGGGGAGGGCTTCCAGGAGGATCCGGACGAGGGGGACTGGACCTCGGGGGGGTATGAAGGATATGGGGAGATCCTTAAGCGCATCACGGAAGCGTGAGGATCGCATCATATGCGATCGGAAGCGACTAGTAGCACTAGTTGCTCGAGGCAGCGGAAATTAAATTTTTTTCATGCGATGAAACCACATTAGAGGACAATCGTGAGCTGCTGGCAAGGATTTAAATGTCAGATTTTGGTTTTGTTTTGGTTAGCTTGGAAAGAGAATTTCATTGAAATTTTGGTGAAATACCTAGAAATCTGAGAAATTAATTAAAATATTTTTTACCCCACAAACCCTATAAACTTTACCAATTACCTCCTCGATCTTTAAAACAACGTATCCCCCTACCCCGTAAAGTTGTTCCATCTTACCCCACAAACCCTGCCATCAGTTTTAACTTTATTTGAGTCAATTACTTGAGTTAGTCTTGAGTTAATCTAACCAATGAAAATCCAATGGTGGGTGTTCCACATCCATGTTCTTTCCAAAGGTCATGCTCTCCCCTTCTTGTATAGGCACACGACGACGAATGCTGGAGATGAAGGAGGTGGAGCCACCTAGGGATTCAACAACAATATGACCATCGAGGAAGAGGATGTAGGGTGGGGGGGATGAACGACCTGGAGGAGGAGGTGGAGTTTGGGGAGGGGGCGGAGGTTGGGGAGGTCGAGGTGGGTGACGACCTAGAGGATGTGGCTGGGGGTGGGGCAAGGTGAGAGGAGGAGACTGTTGATCAGCAACCCGAGCGACTAGGGTAAAATGGTATCAAGGGTCGTTACGACCTCAACCACTCGGATCGGACTCAATCAAGAAAAGAAGACCACCAAAACATAAATCAAGCAATCAAACAAAGACAGCGGTCTCGCTAATTTATTTTACCTGGTATAGTTACCAGGGTCGAACACAAGAGCACGTGATGTGAAAGCTACAAAGTAGTCGAGAATCCAAAAAAGAGAAAAGAAATGGTGGTTTTAAATTTTTCAAAATTTTTTTATGATTTTTAATATGAGAAAAAGAGTTAAAGAAAGTCAAAAATCAACACTCACACAATTATTCAATGCACCAAAAACACTCAAAAATTCAAAATAAAATTATTTTTGTGTTTTAAAAATATTAAAGTGTTTTTTTGGATTTTATGCAGTATTTCTTGAGTTTTTAATTAATTTTATACAAATGAAATAAGATCAAAAACAATGACCAATGTCCAACTGGGATCTAAAGGCAAGTTAAAACTACTTAAAATGCCTATAAAATCCCAACAGTATTTTTATGATAAAATATAAAATAAAAACTAACTACAACAACTGAAAACACATTTTTTTGATTTTTTTTACAAATTTTTACTGATTTTCTAAGATATTTACTCTTTTTTAATTTTTCTGATTTTATAAATGAAAACAAGATGAAAATTGGATAGAAATTAAAATAACACCCAAGAAGCAACTAAGACTTTTTTTCAGAATTTTTCAAGGCTTTTTAATATTTTTAATTGATTTTCTAAAACAAACGGGGACAATTTTTGAGGTTTTTGAATTTTTAAAAATAGCAAACAAAAACAAAACAAAATCAAAAATTCATTAAAATTCCTACACAGCAGCAGGAGCCACGTGTCAAAATTTCTTGAATTTTGGTGCTAAAATATTATTTATTTAATCAAAAATAAAATACACAGCACACAAGGACCAAAATGCAAAGAAAACATATCTCTGGACCAAATAATAACATGCACAAAAACTATAGGATCCAATCTGTAAATTTTCCACTAATATCCGCACATGTCTCAGATCAATACTGAAAGTAAAACTTCAATTCATAACACCAGATAAGTCCAAGGAAAATAATGCAAACATCCCAGAATCTCACGTGACGACGAACGTGAGTCCACACGAACAGGACAAAAGAGAAAATATGGAAAACTACAGGGGCAATAGTGCAAAATGTCCTAACGTATACTTTATTTTTATAGACTAAAGGATAAACTAAAATGAAAACATGGTAAAGCGAGAAAATTACCCATGCAGCACGTGAGCTGCGCATGGCTGGACAAGTGGCGGCTGCTGATTGTGCGTGGACAAACGCCTTTGGAAGCGTCAGGCGACAGATCTGACGGCTGTCAGATGTCAGCTACGTTGGTGGTACGGGACCATTAGATCTGACATCTAACGGTCCGAAACCTCCAGGTGAACGGGTGGTTGTGATGACGTCTGGAAGATAAGAGAGATCCAACGGCGGAAAGAGGGTCTGGAAGAACTGCATCGAGGCGAGCTTCGTCAGAGCTCCGACGACGATCCGAAGCTCCGATGAATGATCAGGCAATGCCAAAAGAAGAGTGAGGCCCTTCCGCGTCGAATGGCCGGGGCTGATGGAGTCGCTGACGGTCAGATCTACGTGATGATGGCTGGGTCCTGGGCGAACTCTAGTGACGAGGGTCGAAGGTGAACTGGGGTGTCTCCACGCACGCTAAGACCTGCCGGAGAAATCTCAAACTCGGAGCAAGGTTCCGGTTGGGGTTATTGGGCCTAAAATAGAAAGAAGCGACGGTGAATGGAACGGGGGCCTCTGGTGGAGGCGATGGATGAGACCTATGGCCTAATCGTGGCAATCCAAGCCAAGATTAAGATGATCAGATGGCGTGAGAGGATGAAGGATGAGCAGGGTTGTCGATCTGAACGGGTGAATGATCGGGTCGAGGCTCCGATCGGCTGGTCGGAGCGGGCGGAGGTGCGACGGAAGACGAACAAAGGATTGAATAAGCGGAGGAGCTAGGAACTATGGAAAAATTACTTCAGGGTCCTAGGAGAATCCTGAGCTCCAGGGGATGCGGACGGCGGGTTCGTTGCCTCTACTTCGCTACGGCTGGCGGAGGAGGCTCTTCGCGGCGGTGCTCTAGCCACGAGAGCGGAGCTACGGCTACACAACACCTTCCCGACGACCACAGATGGCCTCGTTGTTGTCACCGAGGCAGAGCTTTCTAGGGTATCAAAAGGGTGTGCGGCACGAGCTGTTGAGCTGGGGAAGCGAGTGAAGAATATATAGCATGTCCCAGGTAGCTAGAGGAAATGGGCTGGGGTGCGCGAACCGAGGGCGATCCGCGACTCCCTAGGGATACGCGAGGATCACCAATCCATTGGGGAGACGCGGGCAGAGATTCTGGGCGAGAAGGCATAGGATCCAGTCGGAAAAATTGGGAGAAACGGGTGCAAAAACCGGATCCGCACAAGGAGAGGTTTTGGAGGGGTTGTTGACCGGGGTCAACATTCCTCCTGGACCAATCAGAAAATAGCTAGTCAATAATATTTATAAAATCAATGAAAAATAACAAATGATTTTAAATCAAAAAAGTGTTCAACATGAAAAATATTTATTATTTTTCAAACTATTTTTTTGTGATTTTTATTTATTTTTAGGAAAAATAATTTATGGTATACACATCTATAAAATACTTATGCATTTTGTACATTTATTTCTATTTTCTTATTTTTACACAAATACTCTAATTTTGTATTTTATTTATTTACAACATAATCTTTGAAGTATAAAATAATTTTTATTTTATTTTTATTATTCATTTTCAAGTATAAATTAAATAGGGAAAGATACCTTTATACATGCTTTAGGTACAAGGGAAGAGAGATATTTATTTTATATTTATTTTATTTTTCTAATTTTTGTTTTATTTTTAGAAAATATATACAAGGGAATAAAAATAATATATATATAAAGGGTGTATATGTATAAGGTAGAGTGGCCTATCTCTCTCTACTTATTTTATTGGGTGATCAGGCCCATACTGGACCCTCTCTTGGGTTTAGGTCACTCAATATTTATTCTAAATATTTCCTTCTTTTTCTTTTATTCTTTTTTCTTTTATTTTGTACATGTACATGCTAATTAAGGAATATTAACAAATACATGCTTATTGCTAATTTATTATATTTACAGCTATATACATGATGCTTTGCCAAGATATTTAGCTAAAATAAAAGAATAAAGAATGATAAATGAGTTTTCATCACCCCCCTATACTTTACTTTTGCTAGTCCCTTAGCAAACACTTATTTGAAAAAGAAGTGAAAAGAAAAGGAAAAGAAACAGAAGCAGAATCAAGGTTAATAATTAAACTTGTCTTCATTAAATTGAAGTATGGAGCTCAGTCGGACCTTTGGATTATTAGTTTGTCGAAACCTTATTTGGACTTAGGTTTAAAACTCAACAACCTCTAAGTTCCACAAATCTATGGTCAAGACTTCTCAATAATCCAGATCAGAGCAAGTCTACATACACAAACTCTAATGACCATGAATCTTTTCTTGTACTGTGTAAGTGATATGTAGCTCCCCACCTCAGAAATGGCAAAGTGACAACCCCCTCAACAAGGTAACTCTAATGCCCTAGTCTGGCAACTCTTTCCTCTAGGAGTGGGGTATTCCCTTCTACGTTCAATTGCAACTAGCTCAAGAAGAGGAGGAAGAAAAGAATGGACCATGACCAGTGTAGCCATGTATCCTAGGAAGCCCAACCAGTGTAGCTAAGTCACCCTGCTGCAAGCTTCATGAGATGGTCATGGGTAACATAAGATTTGCTTTATTTGGCTATATACACTAAGGTGGGTATTTCATTTTCTCTCAGACCCACCAATTTTTTGGAGTTTTTCTTTCTTTTGCACATTTTTTTGATGTGCATACGTACAACATATCTACATGGTGCAGCATATATGCATAAGGAGTTTTTCCTCTTGAGCCAGTAGACTATCTCTCTTTTGAAGCATTATTGCAACCCACAACTCCTGTCTTTAGACCTCAATGCCGTCAGACCAAGTTGAGACGCACTTCCTTCACTAAAAGAAGACGAGAGGATCTGCCTAGAAGTACTACCCTCGTATGCTACCCCAAGCCAAAGAAGACCGCCTCCTCACCACCTCATCCGTAGAGAGCTATGTGTAAGGTGTTGGTGCAAGTAAAGACATTGTCTGTGAGAGTCATGTGTGCATTGTTAAGTGTTCTACTTAAGCTTATCAAAATGACATATGATCATAGCCTAGTGGACTCAAAGAATTAAGTCACCATTGACCTGAAAAGTCTTAACCCTAAGCCCTATAAGGTTTCTCTTAGAATTAGGTGGATTAAGGTCTTAACCAAGCTCTATTTTTCAATTTATTTCTAGGCTAGTTTAAATGTAAACTATGATTCAAAAAAACTGTATAAGTGTATACAAAAATGTTTTTATGCAATTTTGAAAACATGCAAAAAATTTTGAAAATGTTTGAATGAATGAATGCATGCATGCAGAAGTTTTGCAAAATATTTACACACGTTTACACAAGGGTTTTTGCAAACTTTTTTTTTCAAAAATTTTACAAAAATTTGTACTATATACATAATTTTGATATCAAAATATTTACAAACTCTTTACACAAAATATTTTTACAAATATTTGTACAAAAATAATTTTATAAATAGCTATGTATGTGCAATAAGGAATTTTTATGTACAAGAAAATTTTTAAATTTTTATGGTTTTTAGATAAAAGAATTTTAGACATTTTATTTATTAACACACTCACACAAAGTACGCGTTATGGCTAAAGTATATATGAAATATATACGACACCCCCTATACTTAGCTCGAACGATGTCCTCGAAGTGAATCAAGAGCGATGAAGAAGACATAACTCGTGCTTAGTATAGGGAAGTGAAAAGGAATGGTATACTACAACAATGAATCAAAGAATAGAAATGAAAGGATCTCGGTGTTTACCCCTATACTTAGGATCAAGTAATCCTAAGTATCACAGACTATACATAAAGGGGAATTCGAGTGAAAGAATGTATAGGGTCTACCTCCCCTATACTTAGGGTAAAATATCCCTAAGTATAGGCAACAAAACAGAGGTAAAAAGAATTAAAAAGGAAATTAAAAGTCTGACACCCCACTATACTTAGGGTAAAGTGCACCATAAGTATAGCATAATCAAAGATGCAAATAGGGTGTTGGACTGAAGAATGGTATGCTATGGACATCTGGATCTATACAAGGCAGAAGACGGTGATAATCAGGCGTGAGATGCAATAGATGTGAGTCAAAGACCACATCTCACGCAAAATGAATAGGGGCGACGTCAACGACCAATGGCTCATGATCTAGATATGGTTTGAGCCGCTGCTCGTTAACACAAAAGGTAGACTCCGATGACATCTCAGATATGCCAATGCTTCCATTGTCATGTACCATTCAGACCAGGTGATGGATCTACATTTTATCATCTTTATTCTATCATTTTGGCCTTAAAAACCCTAGTAAATGTGTGTAAATAGCGTTAATTTAGTCATTTTATCATCCATGCATTATTGTGTAAATAGTGTACAAAATACGGTTTTTAAAGCCAAAATTATAGAATAAAGAAAAGAAAGAAAAAAAATAAAATTATGTAAATATTTTATGACCCGAAACCTCGAGACCTAGGCATCTAGATGAATAGGTCGACAAGGAATAAAGTAGGGGGAGATAAGGGCCAGAACACAATAAAAATACCTTTTATTTCTTCCATTCCTTATTCATTTTGGGACTTATTTTTTGGTTCCACTTTTTATACCTCAAATAAAGAAACTTTGTACATGAAAGTTGTAGATAATTAAATATAGAAAAATAAAAAATTGATTCCACTAAAAAACATTGTACAATTAAAAGGTTATAATCTGAATAAGATTCTAGAATCCCAACTTCCCAGACCTGTATCTCCCTAATAAAAGCTCGAAACGCATCAAAATCACCTTTAATTGTATATAACTATAAATAAGCTATTTAATGAAGGTGTTTCGCATTTTGGGAGCTACGGTTTGAAAGTTGAGTTTTGGACCCCTATTGTCTACTTGTACAGATTAAAATATTCATTTTATTTATTATTCTTTATTTTGGTAATTTTATATTTTTATAATTGTTTAAATATTATTTCTAATATATGTGTACATTAAAATCAGAATAAAAGCTCAAAGAAAACACAAAGTAAAATACTTGTATATATAATACATAGGTCTAATACCTATGAGTATACCTATATTATTAATACTTTTATTTTATTAAGTGTACAAAATACTTCATAAAAATACAATAAAAATATATTTAAGTGTATAAAATTATTCCATAAATTTATAAAATAATACACAAAATAAATAAAATTAAATATAAAAAATAAAAATAAATTATTAAAATATATTGATATGTATACCTATATAAGCCTAAAAAGGTAACTTGTATTTTTATACCTCATAAAATAAATAAAAATCACCATAAAAAATTATAAAATAACAAACATTTTTTATTTAATAACCAAACATTAATTAAATCATTTATTAATTTTTATCGAATTTATAAAACTTTTTCTAGAGATTTTTCTGGTTGGTCCACGTGGACCAACCAGGTTCTTTCCCTGGTTGACCTCAGTCAACTATCTGACCGAGGTCTGGCCTGGTGTCAGAATGGGTTTTGACCTACTTTCACGGATTATTCAAGGATTAGTCTTGCATCCTTTTGTTATGATTCCTTCTACACTTTTTTGCCTCGATAATCCCTCTTACACGCCCTTGTGTTTTTTCGGGCTTAGGACCCGCGATTCGACCGATCTTCATCGGTCTTTGATGCCACCTCGTCAACCCTTCAAAAACACCCCCTGACCTTCCTTTCATTTTTGATCACTCTTCCACCACCTAAACCCTAGCCAAAGCCCTTGACGTTATTCTTGGTGATAGCTGGATCACATCGGGCCTTTTGGGGATCAAGGTGGCGTCGAATAGATGTCGATCCACCTCGCCGAAGCTAGCCAGTCAACCTCGTCGTTGGTGAACTCCGGTGAGCGTTTTTTTATTTTCTTTCATTTCCTTTTGCTCTGTAGAACCACAGTAGCTAGGGTTGGCTTTAGATGCCATTGATTTGATCTGAGCTCTCGCGAATCGCCTCAACCATGCACGACCGGAGCTCGAGTACCTTCCGACGTGTCTGAGCATCTCTTGTCTTCAAATACTCCTTCCACCCTCCATGAATTCGAGGCATTTTGCCCTCGACTTCTTGATCATTTTTCTGCAGGTACCTGGAGCGCACACGATCACCTGGGGCGATTTTGATAATCGCCGGAGGTGCCTGGAACCCCCTCCTCCTCCTCGATGTCGTGGAGGGTCTCTAGTCACCGCCGTCACCTTTTGCCACCCCAGCACTTAAAGGAGACTTGCAGGAACCTCAGGCATCGTTTTGGAGTTTCGCCGGGCAGCAGAGGGGGGAGATCGACGCTGGGTAAACTCGCAACCCCACGAGTTCTTCCCAGTTCGTTGAAGGCCCCTCATCGTCGTTGGATCTTGAAGGTGTCCCAGAAGGCGCAGCTGTCGTCGGATCAGTCCCCACGTCGACCGTCGAATCTTCCAGGATCATCTGATCTCGGTCGTAGGATCGCGAAGCGGCATTGCGGCACAGGAGCGCGACACATGTATAAGTGGGATATCTTCGACCGTCGGATCGCGCCGCCTATGGGTATTTTGCACCACCACCAGAAGAGTTTTGTATTTAAATATTCACACTAAAACTTTCATTTGACTTTCTATTTATTTTGCATATTTTGCATTGCAGCCCCCCAACTTTTATTTAATTGCATTAAGGTCCATGTCCACTTCACCTCACGTGCCTGGCGTACGTGAGGTGTGGACATTTTGTTGGGGACTCCCCGTGGGTTTGCTTATTTTGATTTGGCCCAGAGATTTCTATATACTGTTATAATAGTTTTGGAGAAATTTACCTTCAAGCCCCCAAGTTCTTTATATTTGCTTCCGGGTACAACCTAGGCGCATGCATAGCATGCGCATAGGTGGCCATTTTGCACGGAAGGGCATGCGTTTTTTATTATTTATATTTGGTCCAAGAAGTTTTTAATTAAGTTATAGATTTCTGGAAAATTTGCATGCACGCCCCTGGATGTTTCACTAATTATAAAAATACCCTTGCCAGATTGATTTTTCTTGTTGCTTCCACTATTTATTTCACGCATCTCTAAATCTCCAAAAAATCTACAAAAATTACCTAGTGCTCCTGTTGCATTCCTATATCATGCCATATTTTTAAATTTATTTTTATTGCATTTTCATATTTATAAAAATTCAAAAATATGCATTTTTACTACTGTTTGCATTAGAAAATTCCAAAAAATTAAAACTCTTTGAAAAATTCTAAAAAAATCATCTGTTGTTTATTTCTGTGTGTTTTCACTTCAATCCGAAAATCACTAAAAATTCAAAGTAAAACTCTTAAAAATTAAAAAACCCCTAAAAAAACTTTATAAAAATCTTAAAACTTCTACAAAAATCCTAAAAATACAATTTCATTTTTTGAATTTCCCTTATTTTATTGTCTTTATTTGAAAATTAATTTGAGGAATTTTAGACGTTTTTTGATATCTTTCATCCCCATTTTATTTTCAATCAGCAATTTATTTCACTGTTTACTAGTATTTTTGACTTTAAAGATACCGAAAAAAATAGAAAAAATATAGAAAAATCACAAAAATAGTAGAAAATTGAAAAACTACAAAAAAAATTATTTCCTGTATTTTAAGTATTTTTTCCTTAATTTTACCTCTCTCTTACCTCTAGAGTATATATATATATATATTCCTTATATATATTTTATATTTATTAAAGGAAACAGAAAATACAAAAATACAAAATATAAAAAGAAAATAGAAAATAAGTAAATTAAAAATAAAAAATATTAAATTTGAAATTAAATAACAAAATTAAAAAATTAAAAACCCACAAAAAGTCCCAATTGGCTAAGTAGTTCACAAGACATAGGGCTTGACTTTTTGTTCTTCTTGCTTTACTCCTTTGCTTCATGTGTTCAACCCCTACTTGCTTGCCACTATACATTCTAAGTAGGGTATAATAAATTTTGATCATTGCTCTTGATTGCTTTATTAATTGTGTGGGTTGATTGTTGATAAACGTGAAGGCTTGAGTAGTCGCCTCAGTGACAGTGAGTCTGATCTGTCAGACCATTATTTAACGGCTCTCCCTTTTCTGTTTTTCAAATGACGCCGTTGCCGAGGAGCATCGACTTGTAGAGTAGACTTGTGTCTTTTTATTTGCTTAGCCATTTTTGGTTATCTGTTTCTATTGTATAATTGGTTTTGAACTGTCTGACATCCCTTTCTGGTTTTCTTGCGAGGGACCACTGACAAAGGAGGACCGCATGGGGGGTCCTGTGCAGCCTTGGGAGGCGGAGCCGGCTATTCTATCCTAGCCGGCAGGAGAGAGCAGGAGGACTTGAGAGAGAGAGAGAGAGGGTAGTTAGATTTTTATTCTTTTTGGTGAGAGAGGGACATTTGATTAATTTGTAATAATACAGGTACCTTGGACTCTTGGACATTCGAGCCCAATTTCCAAGTGTTTGTTCACTTGGGGGCTTATCGCAGTTTTGTTGCGTTTTCACCACCTTTTTTATTTTGTTTTCCGATTTGTTTTCTTTCTTTTGTGGAATGAGCCCTTAGTCTTTAGATTTGCTTGATCGTGTAATCTAAGGCCAAACACCTAACAACCATTGCATGCACCTATAGTCTTCTCATTTGGACTTAGAAATAATTAATTGCTAAAGTACTCAGTCTCGAAATCGCGTGCCGCTAGAGGTCGTATACAGCGCTGGCAAGATCCGTTGTGGTGGACACCGATCAGCATCAGAGACCTGACTTAGGCTTCGATCTGAGTACTTAGCATTTTGTTCTTCACGTGTAGCAATTACCTGCTTAGGACGATTTCCGTGTACATATCAGCATATAGATTAGGTTTATAAATTCATGTTTTACTTCCCGCATGGAGAGTGCTGGGAGGCACTGTAAGTCTTCTAACTTGGCATTCATCATCTAGGCACAAAGGTGAGATTTCCATCTTGGTACCGCCTTGCATTACTTTTCCGATCTTCTCCCTATGTTTTTGGATCAAATAGGGCTCAAAGAAAATACCAAAAATGTTAGGCGCGTGTATTGAATCCACTCAAAATAAGTGATAACATAAAAAAAGGGACTGCTAAAAATACTTGACCTAAATAAAACTTATTAATTGGAGTCATTGCCTTGGGGTGAGAAAAGCCCTCATTTGTTTTCAGGTTGCATAGAAGGTTTCCTTCCCAGTGAGGTGAGCGTCGTCGTAAGGATTAGAGCCCAAAACCCAGTCTGTAGCTGCCTTGTGTATCGCCTGGATTTCCAAAGTATTGGCGCGTCTATCGTACGTAGACGAGTAGGGCTTGGTCGTCATTGATGACTCTCTATTGTGTAGAGCATTGACCTTGTCCGAAGTATCGAGCATAGGACACACCTTCACGGGGGTGTCTGTCTCATCGTCTTGCGTCCGAGTAGGCTCTTGCACGCTCACGGGTCATTCCGTTGCGAGCAAGATCTGAAGTATTGATTTCACCTATCGGCTTCCTCCCTCTATTTCTTTGGGTGAGTAGGGATCCAGGAAGGGTTACAAGGACCTTAAAAAGTGCAGACTACAGGTTATACAGGAGGAGGACAAGTACGTGATACTTTTCTTGAAGTACTCTCTCTCCTATAAGCGTAGCGCTCTAAGGACTCGTGACAAGATAATTGCCTGAAAATCAAATCTAAAACTCATAAAGATAATTGCCGAACCTTCACGGCTCCACGGGTCAAGTTTGTGAATCCATTGCTTTGGGTTTGATTGATTAGTCGTATTAAGGTCAAGATCAAAAATGTCGCACCTTTGCGCCACTTTTGTATTCTCCTTTCATTTGACCCTTGCTCATCATGAGCCTTCTACTGTTTTACACTCCTTTTGTTTCTCGTTGACCCCCGTATCTTCATCCGCATCGATCTTCTGCTTGACTTTCGAGATGGCAACAAATGGACAGTTCAGTCGAGGCTCTGTCGACCACCCACATCAGTTCCATTCGCTCACCTTCTCCATTCGGGGCGATTCCCGAGAACCCGGTTCAGACTTCGTGAACCGACCTCCACACTCCCCATCTTCTTCAATAAACCAGGATCACTCTTGTCCCAAACTCTGTCCATTTTGGATGGCAATTGATTTCACTCCTTACACATCACCGTCCTTAACAAAGTTTTGTGTTGACCTTAACACAGAATACTTCTCTCCATCTTGTGCTGCAATTCAGACTGATCAGGGCATTCTTCCATGTACAGACTTAGAGTCCGATTCCGAGCCAGCAAACCATGTAGAATCTGAGATGGCCTATGGAAGAGGAAAGGGACCACAACCCCAACCTGAAGCTGAAGCCAATCTAGGGGAAGTGCAATACACCATGCAGAATGATGTTAACAGTCAATTGTTGGCTTTTATACAAGCCATCTAGCAGTAATTGACTAACCAAGCCCTGGCCCATACCGCCGTCCAAGAAATGCTGAATGATCTGAGGAGGAGGGCCGACACAAGAGATGGCAGACGGGAGGACGATCCAGACCAAGAGGTTCATCCAGAAGGTTATGGAGATGAATTCTCAGTACGAGGACCTGACTTTGATAGAGCGGACACAGACCCACTGCAGCCAAAGCCAACGCTGAAGGAGACATACAATCCAGGAGCGGGCCGCATCACTGAGTGGATCCAGATTCCATGCATCCACACCCACTTCGAGATAAAGCAACAGTTTCTGTCTTTGCTTCCCATATTTCATGGGAATACTACTGAGGAGCCTTACATTCATCTCAAAAAGTTCGGCCGCATTTGTGCTACTGCTCACTATCCTGGAATTCCTTTGGGGGTAGTCAAGATGACCACCTTTCCCTTCAGCCTTCAAGACAAGGCCATATATTGGGTCGACCACCTAGGGAAGGTAGTCACGACCTGGGAGGAGTTAAAGTCTGCATTTCTCCACAAATTCTATCCTCTTGGTCGCTTGAATCAGATGCGTGACCGTATCTCCAGTTTCTACCAACAGCCCCACGAAACTATCCATGAAGCGTGGGAGAGATTCAAGGATCTCTAGGAGAAGTGTCCCCACCACGAAATCCCAAAGACCAGCCTTCTGTGGCACTTCTTAGGTGGGCTTACACTTGAGAGCCAAAAGCTTGTATATGCCACTTGCAGCGGTTCCCATTTCAACAAGGACGAGGACGTGGTGTGGAACGTCTTCGAGGAAATGGCTGAAGGAGAAGCCGCTCAATCCTCGTCCTGAGCATATATGAAGGTGCCAACTGCCATCAGCAAGCCAGTGAACATATCTTCTCACACCGAAGACAAGGATGAGAGCTCCAACTTGAGCATCATTGGGAGCCACCTGTCTAAGGTGGATATCATTGAGAAGAGGTTGCAGGACCTCGAAAAATTATCTATGACAGAGAAAAGGATCCAGGGCTTGGAAAAGTTCGATGTGATTTCCCAGCAGTTGGAGCAGCTCGTTCGTGCCCTTAATGCCAACATGTGGAACGTTGTGTCTACTATTGTCGAGCCAACCGCTGAGAAGAAGGAGCCTACACTGCATAAAAATCCTCAGCCGACTCCACCACTGCCCCAGCCGATTCAGCACATGTATTACGTGTAGGTTCCGCAGCAGCCACCGTAGCCACAGACACAGATGGTTGTATACCAACCATAGTCCCAACCAGCTTACTACGAGCAACTCTCTCCACCCCCGCCACCGATCCAAGAAATCAATGGTGTATGGAACAATGAAGCGCAACTGACCCATCCTCAGGGACATCCTCAGGGTCAGAACATGGGCAACACGCCCTATCACAAGCACCAGCAGGGTGGGAGACCCTTCCAACCCTCGTACCAGTACCAGCCTCAGTCTCAGGGTAACACCTGGAGGCAGAATTATCAGTACGGTCCTCAGCAGTCCGACTATCGTGGTCAGGTATATCATCAGCAACCGGTTGCCCCCATATCACCAGAACTCACAGTATTCCTCCAACCCTCCTCCTCACCAATTTTCTCAGGGTTACCAGTCACAATATCAACCGTCATACCAGAACGCTAGGCCCCAGCAGGGGGATTCTTTTGAGATTGTGCCGGTTAATCCAGCCCTGGCCTACCTTGAGCAGAGGATGAAGAACATGGCTGAGATGAACCACAAGATCGACGACTTGACGGCTGCGAAAACAACCATCCTTGCTCAAGTTGAGGCAAATCCGAACAACTTCCGATGTTAGGAGCAGGTAGCCGGCAGTGTCCAACCCGATTCAAGTAAATTAAATTGTTTTTTGTCTAATGTTGTTACTCTCAGTAGCGGTAGGACACTCCAGCCATCAGCGATGGCGAAGGGAAAGCATCTTGCATCGGACAGGGAATCGTCAGCCAGGCCAACACCAGGGCCACAAAGCATTTTTGGAGCAGCACCATCAACCAGAAAATCACAAAAAATGAAGAAAACAACAAAACACAAAAAATTAGCAGCAACCTCGGTGGAGATAGGACATCATTGGAGAAGTCTCCACCTGCTATAGAGCCAACCACGGACAGAAGGAATTTTGCACCTGTAACGAGTCCAACGCCAGCACCAGAAGTCGAGCCAGTGGTTTGTGGTCCACATCTTGTAGATGATCCTATTTCTTTTTGCCATCTACCTGTAAACAACAATATGGACAATACTTTGAATGACAATGGTGAAGATTTTGTGAATATTCCTTTCCCAGAAGCAATGAAAAAACACAAAAAATGAAAAATTTGAAAAATGCTTTGTCTTATCCTACTATCATAGAAATTATTTAGAATTTAGTATTAAACATGCCATTGATGAAAGCTCTTGAGTACATGCCAGCTGTAAAGAAAGGATTGACAGATGCATGTACAACCAAGCGTAGGCCTCACCCTTATAATTCCAGAAATAAAGGTGGCAAGTCCGAAAAGCATATCCTCACAATGGCCACAGTTATAGCCATCAGCAACCTCCCGGATTAAAATCTAGATATGGGAGCACCTCTTGTGCGTTTTCAGATGTTTAATCAGAAATTTGAACGAACGCTTCTCGATAATGGGTCTTCTGTCAACTTGATGCCAGCTTCACTGCTTACATAATTCAGGCTAGGACCGCTCAAGCCTACAAAAATGATTCTGCAGTTTGTAGATAAGTCAGTTAAGCGGCCTAGGGCCCTGTTGGAGGACGTGATAGTCAGGTTCAGGGAAAGCAGTTCCCGACCGATTTTGTGGTATGAGATATGGACGTCCCCGCTCCATTGCTCCTTACCCCAATAATACTTGGACGACCATTTCTGCGGATGTGGAATGAAGTAGTGAATTATGGGACTGGGGAAATCACTTTTGGTGCTGGCAACGAAACCATCAAAGTAGAGACCCTACCCGAGGGAGCACTAGCAGAACGAACATCTGCATCATGCGCAAGGGTGATTGAGTATTCTGATGACTACGACTTTCTGGAAGAAATTCAAGACACCAACTTATTTTTGTATGACAATGAGATCCATGAGCTCCTCTGCCCCGAGGAAGTATTGGAGACCGCAATCGAATTTCCCTTTATCGATCAGGATGAGGAACTCGCTGACGCGTTGAATGAGACCTCCGTAGGGGTGATGTACCTTCAAAATCAAGAGCAAATTGTTGAAGAGTCTTGTAATGAAGAGGAAATTATTGATATATTTTGTCAATATTTGAATGAGGAAGCAGAACAGAGTATGGTGGACACCAAACAGATGAAAGAATCACCACCTAAGCTTATAGCTGAAGTCACTAATGAAGCAGCTCCGACCCCACCAGAGTTGAAACCCTTGCCCTCCAACATGAAATATGCCTTTCTTGCGAGAGAACCGAACATGTACCCTATCATTACCAATGCGCACCTGACCGAAGAGCAAGAATCTCGTCTGATGAAGGTTCTTGAACGCAACCACAAGGTGATAGGCTGGCGAAGTTCGGATCTCCATGGGATCAATCCATCACTGTGCTCGCATCGTATTTTTCTGGAAGAAGATTACAAGCCCTCTCAAGAACATCAAAGAAGATTAAATCCTAATCCGCGGGAGGTTGTTATGAAAGAGATTCACAAAATGTGTGATGCGAGATTCATTTATCCCATCTCCGACAGCAAATGGGTGAGCCCTCTGCATGTCGTGCCAAAGAAATCAAGGATCACCATCGTAAAGAATGACAAAGGAGAGGAGATCGCAACCAGAGTACCCACTTCTTGGTGAGTGTGCGTGGACTACAGAAGACTTAACCTCGCCACCAAGAAGGACCACTTTCCTTTACCCTTCATCGACCATATCTTGGAGAGATTGGCCGCGAAGGAATACTTCTTCTTCTTGGATGGATACTCTTGATATAACCAAGTTGCTATAGCTCCTAAAGACAAAGAGAATACTACGTTCACCTGTCCTTTTGGTACATATGCCTTCAGACGGATGCCGTTCGAGCTTTGCAACGCCCCATCTACATTTCAGAGGTGTATGCTTGCAGTTTTTGCTGATATGGTGGGCAACTTTCTCGAGGTCTTTATGGACGATTTTTCGGTCTACGGGG
Source organism: Ottelia alismoides (assembly GCA_037367405.1). Lineage (NCBI taxonomy): Eukaryota > Viridiplantae > Streptophyta > Magnoliopsida > Alismatales > Hydrocharitaceae > Ottelia > Ottelia alismoides. The sequence continues at coordinate 594,541 of JAZKJV010001734.1, forward strand.
ATTCATTCGACCAGTGTCTGGATTATTTAGACCGAGTCTTACGGAGGTGTTGCGAAGTAAATCTTGTGCTCTCGTGGGAGAAGAGCAACTTCATGGTGACCGAAGGAATCGTGCTGGGTCACGTTGTTTCTAAACGTGGCATGGATGTTGACCCAGCCAAGGTGGAGGTAATTTCCAAACTTGAGCCACCTACAACAATCAAACAAGTCAGGTCATTCTTGGGCCATGCTGGTTTTTACCGACGATTCATCAAAGATTTCAACAAACTGGCCAGACCGTTGACTGAGTTGCTCGGTAAGGAGAATGGATTCATTGTGTATGACCGTTTGCTCCTTGCCTTTAATTAGCTGAAAGAACTCATCACACAGGCCCCTGTCTTGCAGCCACCGCTTTGGACTCATCCTTTTGAGATAATGACCGACACCCATTGGTGATGTACTTGGACAGGGGAAAGATAATGCACCGTTTGCAATTCACTACGCTGGAAGGACGCTCGATGAAGCTCAGCGAAACTATACTGTCACTGAAAAGGAGCTGCTAGCGGTAGTTTTTGCCTTGGAAAAGTTCAGATCCTACCTCTTTGGATCCAAAGTGATCGTTTACACTGATTATTCAGCCATTCGGTACTTACAGTAGAAGAAGGATGCCAAACCACATCTTATTCGGTGGATCCTTCTCCTCTAGGACTTCAACTTGGAAATTAGAGATAAACCTGGGGTAAAGAATGTGGTGACCGATCATCTATCGAGGCTTCCTGAGCTAGAATCTCCTGAGATGAGCCTACTACCGATCATAGAGACCTTTCCAGACGAGGCAATTCTGTCAGTCACCTCACTTCCATCGTATGCAGACATTGTGAATTATTTGGTGACCAAGAAGATCCCACATGATTGGCCGAAGTTGAAAATAGATTGATTTCTGTCTAAAATTCATTTCTACCAATGGGAGGATCCATACTTATTTCGTAAGGGGGCAGACTGTATCTGGAGAAGGTATATACCTCAGGAGGAAGTTCCAAGTGTCCTCACCTTATGCCATGATCATGATTCTGGAGGACATCATTCAAGCAGACGAACGACAACAAAAGTTCTTCAGAGTGGCCTCTGGTGGCCTTCACTATTCAAAGATGCAGATGATTATGTCAAATGCTGCCCTGACTGTTAGAAGATGGGAAGAACCATAGGAATGAGAGATACGATGCCTTTGAAATTCATTCAGATATCAGACGTCTTCGACGCATGGGGCATCGACTTTATGGGCCCATTTCCCAACATCCACGGCTATGAATATATTCTGCTTGCTGTCGACTATGTAAGTCGCTGGGTGGAAGCTATCCCTGCCCGAACCGCCGATAGTAGGATTGTCTGGATTGTCTGTCGATTCTTGAGAGATCACATCATAGCACGGTTCGGGATTCCCAAGATTCTCATATCTGACGGGGGCATCCATTTCATAAATAAAGAGGTGAAGAAGCTAACTCAGAATTTTGCATTGAACATCGTGTTGCTTCACCCTACCACCCGCAGTCCAATGGCTTAGCTGCAAACAGGGAGATCGAGACAATTCTACAGAAGCTTGTGTGTCCGAATTGAAAGAACTGGTCTCAGCTGCTTGATTCCGTTCTTTGGGCTTACAGAACAGCGTACAAGTCACGCTTGGGAATGTCTCCCTACTATCTTGTGTATGGCAAGCCATGTCATCTACCCGTTGAATTAATTCACAAATTTTTATGGGCAATTAACATATGTAATTTGGATTCCGAGCAAGCAGGGAAGAACAGAAAATTGGATCTGAACAGATTATTGGAATTCAGAGATTATGCATACGACAACAGCCTGATGTACAAGGAGATGGTCAAAACGTGGCATGACAAGCATATCCTCCGCAAATCCTTCGAGCCAGGTCAGAAGGTGTGGTTGTTTAATATGAAATTAAAGATCTTTCCAGGAAAATTGAAGAGCAAATGGACTGGGCCATTTATTATTAAGCATGTGCGTGACAACGAAAGTGTACTGATATCTAATTTGTCAGCTGATGCACAACCATTTGTAGTCAATGGACAGCTTCTGAAGCCCTACCTTGAACATGATACATTCATGTCTGTTGTTGACTTGATTCAAGTAATCTACAGGGATGAGCCGGATATTTCCGAAGATGCAGAGGAAGGCAAAGCAGAGCAAAATATTTTTGAATGACTTTTCTTCTTTTCCTTCTCTTCTATCTTATTCTACTGACATGATGTCATCCCCTTCATCACTGCTACACTTAAGATGTACTTTATCCTAAGTATAGGGGGGATCCACATCCTGAGTTGTTCATACCCGTTTTCTAATCTCTTTTCTTCTTTTCTTCTTTTCCTTTTCTAGCTTTTGTATCTATCGAAAAGGTGTCGCCCCTTGTTGGCAGTCTTCTATACTTAGGACGTACTTTGTCCTAAGTATAGGGGGTGTGCACCCTGAGTTCTTCTATTCTGCGATCCTCTCCATTGTCTCCTCTTCTTATCTATACTTAGGGATATCTTACCCTAAGTATAGGGGGAGATAATCTGAGTACGATCTGTTCATTCCCACCCTTGACCCTCCCTGCTTTGTGTAGAGTCTACTATACTTAAGATTATTTGATCCTAAGTATAGGGGGACGGTAGACTTCTCATTCGTTCATTCATGAGTTTATTTATTCTTTAGACTTGTCTATACTCAGTATGAGTTATGTCTTCTTTTTTTCTCTCTGATCTATGAGGACATGACTCAAGCTAAGTATAGGGGGGTCGTATATACTACGTATATACTTTAGCCATAACTCGTACTTTCATATTTTACTAATAATTATGGCTAATAATTCTTTAAAATTCATTAAAATCCTAATAATAAAGAATGTGTTGATCATTCCTCAAATTCTTTTTGTACTTACTGATTAATAACTCAGGTGAAATATTTTTTTGCAAAATGTTTGAAAATAGTTTGAAAATCTTTGTGAAAATCATTTGAAAACTATTTGGAAAATGTTTTGTTACATGTTTTCAACCTTTGTAAAAATGTGTTGTTTGCAAAATTTTATTTTCCTTGTGTGAAATAAAATGTTTGAGAAATGATTTGCAAATGGTATGAAAAATGGTTGCAAAAATATTGAAAAATCTATATATACTGTTTGGAAAACCTTTGCACAATGATTGTCTAATGTGTGTACATGTTTGTAAAGTATTTGTAAAAATTATTCTGGACTATAGTTTTCAAAATTGTTTGAAATTTTTTTTCAAATAAGTTTGAGGAATATACACATCATGCCAAAAATCCATTATATATATAACTATAAAATTGATCACTTACCCTTGTAAATTCTTAGAATCCACTTCTTATAAATATGAGAAGCATCCCTGTGTAAATATTTATACCTAATTTTTAGCCAAAATCTTTTCTTTTCAAAAATCCCAAAACTACCAAAAACATCTGAAAAATCTTTTTTGAAAAATACAAAAATGCATATGCATCATCTTTTCAAAACTTCATAAAAAGTTCCAAATCTTGAAAATTGCATCACAAAAATATTTTATGTATCACATTTGCAAAGCATTCGCATTTTCCGGATTGAGTTTGATGGTTGAACGAGTCTAAATAAAATCCGGAGATTGGAGCTTGATGGGACCTTAAAATCTACCTAATAACAGGAATCTTATAGGAACTGGAATTAAGGTAATTCAGGTCTAGTTGACTTAATTCTTTAAGGATCACGGGACTTGGTTCAATGGATTCTTGAGTGCCTAAGTAAATTATTTCGGAGCACACGCACGACTCTTGTTGATAATGACCTAACTTGGACACCTGCACCTTTCACATGGCTCAACTCAGTTGGGGTGGTGAGGGGATTGGATTTGCCGGTATGATACGCACACAAGTGGAAACACTTGTCCTCCTCTAGGGAGGGAAGTGCACCCCAACCCGTCCAGTGATGAGGAATTCTAAAGACAGGAGAGTGTGAGTTGCAATAAAGCTTCAAAAGAGGGATAGTCTACTGGCTCGAGAGGAAAAACTCCTTATGTAAATGCTGCTGTATATAGTATTTCATAAAAAAGAAAAAAAGAGAAAAAAAGAAAAATAGGGGGACATTCCTGTACAAAAATAAAATGCCTGCAACGTATGTGAATATGTTTTATAGACAATAAGCAAGCTTGAGCATCAACGTCAAATTATGTGAGCCTGCAGCTGGATGACTTGACTACACTGGTCTTGTATCCTAGGATAGGTAGCTACACTGGCTACTGTCCATTCTTCTCTTCACCCCTCCTCTTGAGCTGGTTGCCACTTGAACTTAGAAGGGAATACACCGCTCCTCGAGGAAGGAGTTATTGGATAGGGGAATCATTGGGTTGTCATACTGGAGAAGTCAGTCTCATTGTCATTCTAGTTGGGGAGAGCCACCATCACTCACACTGTACGAGTCAGATTCATAGTCGTAAGGGTTTGCGTATGAGTTGAGATATTTCTGACCTGGCTATTAAGGAGACTTGAGTAGAGTGTTGGGTTCTCGAAGGCTGTTGGATTTCAAATCCGATTCCCATTAAGGTTCCACCCGCACTAAAATTCAAAAGGTCTGACTTAAGCTCCAAAATTGTGAAGACAAGTTTGATAATTATGCTTAATCCATCTTTCTTCTTTCTTCTTTTCATTGTTTTTCATTTCTACACTTATTGCATAAGTGTTTGCTAGGGACAAGCAAAGGCAAGTATAGGGGGATGATGAATATACGTTTCAGCATCTTTATTCTATCATTTTGGCCTTGAAAACCCTAGTAAATGCATGTAAATAGCGTTAATTCAGTCATTTTATCATCCATGCATTATTGTGTAAATAGTGTACAAAATACGGTTTTTAAAGGCAAAATTATAGAATAAAGAAAAGAAAAGAAAAGAAAAAGAATAAAATATTGTAAATATTTTATGACCCAAAACCCCGAGACCTAGGCATCTATATGAATAGGTCAACAAGGAATAAAGTAGGGGGAGATAAGGGCTAGAATACAATAAAAATACCTTTTATTTCATTCATTCCTTATTCATTTGGGACCTATTTTTGGTTCCACTTTTTATACCTCAAATAAAGAAACTTTGTACATGAAAGTTGTAGATAATTAAATATAGAAAAAATACAAAATTGATTTCACTCAAAAATGTTTTACAGATAAAAAGTTATGATATGAATAAGATTCCAGAATTCCAACTTCCCATACCAGTATCTCCCTAATAAAAGCTCGAAATGCATCAAAATCACCTTTAATTGTATATAACTTTAAATAAGCTATTCAATGAAGGTGGTTTCGCATTTGGCGGAGCTACGATTTGAAAGTTGAGTTTTGGACCCCTATTGTCAACTTGTACAGATTAAAATATTCATTTTATTTATTATTCTTTATTTTGGTAATTTTTTATTTTTATAATTTTGTAAATATTATTTATAATATATGTAT